>OY755242.1:43459837-44711435 GCA_963576725.1 Azorinus chamasolen | reverse complement strand
ACAACGGCCACTAAATTATGTTAATTATTTGGTCTTTATGGCAGGTGGTCGCTTAAAACAAGGTGAAAGCAAAACAGAATGCTCCTATGGGAGCGTTCTGTTTTACTTTCATTGCTTTAAGCAGCCACCTGTCTTTAACACAAAATACTTTATGTGATTTAGTGGTCGCTATAGAGAGGTTTTACTTTATTTAAGTTTTAAGACCGAAATGTTACAGCAGTAATCGCAACATTTCGGTCTTAGAAATAGCGAACAGTTGCTTAAAACTGTAACGGTTACTGTTATCTGAACGCATTGCTGGTTTAGACAACAAAATGAAGTAATTGTCGTCTGCAAGAAAATATCGTCTGCTCCATGTACAATTTTCAGAAGATAATTCTTCCACATCTCCTAAAATGTACAACCATGATAATAAACAGAATAGATCCAGATGAGACAGAACTTTTCGGCGTCTCATCTGGATCTAAATTGTTTGCGTATGTTATGACAAATTCGTCGCAGCGTGCAAGGACGGATGACGTAACCAATCCAGATGCCGAGTAACTCGGCATCTCCTCGGGGCCCAAGCAGTTTGACACCCTGGTTGTATTTGATAGCTTAACTGATTATTGATTGAATTTTGAAAGTATAGTGGATGAAAATTTGTATAAAATAACTGGTGTTAATGGAAAGATGAACGTATTAATTCAAATTAACATATTAAACATATTAGCATATATACCTAGTGTCACATAAAATGGACACATGCAGACACTGTAGAGTCAGACAAGAGGATTCTCAAACGAGCTCTCCGAGTAGGCCTGTGCTCTTTGCTCCACACATTAATATCCAAACTGCGCACAAGAACGTCCCACATTCACAATACATGTAGTTGTGAGAGTTCTCCATAAGTGCGGGTTAAATAATCTTCGACCGGTTGATTGATGATTTATATAGTTTTCAATGTTATGTAAAACTTACAGATAAACAGGATTTGTAGCTGTAAAAAAGGGCACGTGTCCCCGGCAGGAGCTCGAAACAAATAGATGGGACCTTATATAAATCAGGTAATCCTAACAGACAATGGATTTCAAATAAGTACATGGAATGCAAAGCTCTTGTCAAAAGACATCATATTAAACAGTGCATTAATCTACGTCAGCTTGGAAATGGTGTAATCCTTTCCCTTATGTAAGCGCAATTTTGACGCATCTGCAAACAGAGTAGACCCAGACCAGACGGCTCCTATAGGATCCGTCTGATCAGGGTCTGCTCTGTTTGCTTATGGTGTAATATAGATCTGATTCTACAGCTTCTGTCGGATCGGAAATATCCTGTGTCCATATGCCATTATAAAAAATAATCTTATTAATATTCATGACGTCATTTTATCCTACGCCGAGTCCACGGCGATGCCACTACGATTGTTTTGAGCAAGGTCAAAACAATTGCCGTGAAGTGGTGACCAAGAAGTTACTACGATCAGGGCGTTTCTACTGCGCTGTTGCCGCTCCTGCTACGACTCGCGGCGTTTAAACCAAAATTTCGAAGCGTAGCGGAATCGACGCACAGTGGAATGGGGGTATAAGCAAACAGAGCAGACCCTGATCAGACGGCTCATATAGGAGGCGTCTGATCTGGGTCTACTATGTATGCAGATGCGTCAAAATGCGCTTACATAAGGGAGAGGATTAAGGTAATCCCTATCCTATAGATCAAACTTCCACTCTGTTTAATGATTTAGCTTGCTCGGGGTGGGGTATATGCAAACATGCCTTTGCCAAACAGTCGGAATCTACACTTGACGCTTAGTAAGTCGGCGCCTCATCAGGATCCAAACTGTTTGACACTTGGTTTGTGTTATCGTAAAACACAAACTGTAACATATGGTCTGGTAATCAAATCAACCCAATTTAACCCTTTACCTGTTGGATATTCATGTAAGAAATAATGACGTCATGAATATTAATTAGTTTATTTTTTATAATGGCATATGAACACATGCAATTTTGGCTCAAACAGAAGCTGTAGAATCAAATCTATATTACACCATAAGCAAACAGAGCAGACCCTGATCAGACGGCTCCTATAGGAGCCGTCTGATCTGGGTCTACTCTGTTTGCAGATGCGCCAAAATGCGCTTACATAATGGAAAGGGTAAGATTTCCCATTCTTACAGAGCATGCTAACAGTCCAATGTAACGTTACAGTGTAGATTGTTTATGATATCTCACCCCTGACAATTGTTAGTTTTATGTTGGGATTAACAATGTGGCTCTAACCATAATATTATGAAAATCTTTTTTATGGAGAACGATTAGAAATTGTCACCGGTACTGAACGACCTTCGAGGTACAGTAAACTCCTCTAAACTGGTATTTCAGTAAAGCAGAATTTAGATCTTTTTAGGCAGGTTCCTGCTTCATGCAAGATGAAAATCTTCTAAGATCTTTCTGCATTAGTGTTACCCAACATTAACCCATTCCCTCATATTGACGCCTTTTGACGCCTCTGCAAAAGTCACCTATTGAAACCATTATGATAGAGCATTTGCTCATATAGGAGCAAATGCTCTATTTATCACAATGGTTTCAAACTACAAAATTCTAAAATATTCCTTTTCTCTACTTAATGCTCCTTTGCGGTAGATTTATTGAAAGAGGTTGGATCTAAAAATAGCCTATGAGGTAATGGGTTAAGCTTTTATCTGTCTTACAGACCAGCATTGATTCTAATTTGAACTTGCGTTTAAGATGGGTGCTACTGTATTCAGATTAAAGTTTGGCTGACAGAAAACAAGTATTAGCCCTTCTCTTGCTATTCACGTCAATATACCTACCTGTAAATAGTGCAGACCCAGATGAGACAGCTCCTGCAGGAGCTGTCTCATCAGGGTCTGCAATATTTACAAGCTGATTGTGCAACCAGTGCAATCCACAGCAGTGATTGCACAGCGAAATACGTGTACACAGTGAAGATATATGTAATTATACAACAGGGCATGGGTAAAGAAGGATAAATGTATTTTAAAATTCAGCAAGCGAAGGGTTAACTTTAAAAGTTTGCTTGCTAAACAATCTGATCTCTAATGGTATCGTCCTGGTCTTTGTTTTACCCTTTACGTTACTGTAATATAAATTATCCGCTCAAATTTGAATCTGGTGCAAATTTTGAGAAACTATTGACCGAGTGTCAAACAGTATGGATCCTGGGTGAGGTCGCAATGGTTAAAGTGAGGTCGCAGTTAGCCGAATAAGGGTTAAAATCACACTTGATCATTTCCTTCTCTTTAAAATATAATCAAGAATCGGACAGTTTGATCTTAACCTATTTTTTCTATTTCATCTGAATAGGGGCATAGTCAAACAGTGTAGATACAGATAAGAGGGATTCCGAAGGAGTCACCTGATCAGGTTCTGCATTGTTTGTACGACAAATCAAACTTCAAACTGCACACAAGAACAATGAAGAACAAACAGCTCCTGAAAAATGATTATTTGAGCGATCAGCATGTACGGATTAAGAAACGCTTTTTACGCATTTGCGAACAGAGTAGACCTAGAACAGACGGCTACAGTAAGAGTACGATAACACAAACCAATTGTTAGTCGAATAAAGGGTTAAAATCACACTTGATCATTTCCTTCTCTTTCAAATATTATCATTTTATTTATTATACTCTTATCCAATACAGTGACATATAAATGTAAAGCAATGCTTTAAACATGATTTGCAATTCTCATATAGAATTATAAGAGACTGCAAATTAGTCTCAGCGGAGACTAAACTGTTTGCACAGGTAACAATAAATTCGCACCTGGCAAGCCAAAATGTAATAATAATAGATAAGTACATATACAAAGCACAGGAGGACTAAAAGACAGCTTAACAAACGCGCTTGTTATCAGGCACATAGCAATATTTATTTATTTTTTACAGATGTGCTAGTTGATAAGAAAATCTTTCATCAGTACTAAGTTCTTTATGTGTGTGGTTTTTTAACTCTGTCAATGCAGGAAACGAATCACTATTGTCCTTTTCAAAGAGTGTAGACCCAGATGAGAGGGTCCCTAAATGAGTCCTCTTATCAGGGTCTGTACTGTTTGTCTACGCCTCTTTAATAGTCACTTTAATAGTCACTTTATGAAACCATTGTGATAAATAGAGCATTTGCTCCATAGGAGCAAATGCTCTATTTATCACACTGGTTTCAAAACTACACAATTCTGAAAATTTCCCCTTTCTCTAGTAAATGCTCCTTTTCTGTAGATTCATTCAAAGAGGTTGAGTCTAAAAAATTAAAAACTACACAATTCTGAAAATTTCCCTTTCTCTAGTTAATGCTCCTTTTTGGTAGATTTAATCAAAGAGGTTAGGTCTAAAAATAGCCTAAGTGGGAATGGGCTAAAAGTCTCAGAATAGTCTCGGAAAGCTTGTCCTGTTTGAATTTTGAAATAGTCTATTTGTCAGTCATTAAAAATTCAGCGTTGACTGTTTATAGTCTACAGCTTCTGTCTGAGCAAAAACGTCATGTGTTCATATGCCATTATAAAATATTCTTATTAATATTCATGACGTCATTATTTCCTACATGAATATTCATCAGGGAAAGGGTTAGGACAGTTAATAGTTACACACAGGACACCAGTAGTATAGAATTCTAAATACGAACCCTCCATATAACCTTTCCCTTGCATTAAGAAGCCACCTGCCTTCAACCCTTTACTATATAAATACGCAAGAAATTTTAGAATTAGATCGATATTATATCAAAAACAAACAGAGCAGACCCTGATCAGACGGAGCCGTCTGATCTGGGTCTACTTTGCAATATAGGGTCCGTCTGTTATGGGTCTACTCTGTTTGCAAAGACGTAGAAAGGCATATCAATGGAGTGAACGGTTCAATTTACATGCACGTGCGTACCAATTATAAGAAAAATGAAAAAGGTCAACTTACACCAAATTTCTCTCCGGCGTCAATCTCCTCTGGTTGTTTCCGACCTTCTGGTTTCTCAACCACTGTAACAAAATGATAACTACCAAATTCCAATTGACTTGGAATGCCACTTTCACCGTTCCTATACGTGTTTCGCTATAACTATAACAATAACAATATAGTCGCTCTGAACACTTAGAGGTCCACACGCTTGGATAGAACTATATATATACAAAAGCGCGTGTTGGTTTGTTTGTGTTGTTTTTATTCTAATCTTGCGACAAGCACCATGTAATACTGCACAAAAATAGAGAAAAACTGATAAACACATGCATAGTTTTTACCGTGTGCTCATAAACATTCGCCCCAGCACACACTTCTTGTAACTTGTCTCCTTACTAAAAACAAGTACCCAATCACAGGCACTCTAATAATCTGCTTTCCGTCCACCCTTTGAATGCTGAAGTTTGCAAGTGGGAATGGTCCATCATTGTATTATAATATAGTCCATTCATTATGAAATGGTGTAATATGTAAGGGATTTTTAATGACAAACAGTGCAGACCCTGATCAGAGTATCCCTCATATAGCCCCTCTAAGAGCCCTCTGATCTAGGTCTACATTGTTTGCGAATACCAGTACATTCGTTACCCTTTCGCTGTCAAGTTCTGTCGTCGGCTAACGTTGTCGTCTGCTACAATTTTTTTCTTCTTCATTTTTGTTTCAAAAACATAGTAACAGTACAAACAGTTTGGATCCTGATGAGACGCCGAGTTACTCGGCGTCTCATCTGGATCCAAAATGTTTGCAAAGGTAATCACAGATCCGCATTGGCAGCGAAAGGGTTAAAATCAAATCAATAACGCAATCCTTTACTTAAAAAAAGCAAAACAAACACATCGTTCAAAAACCAATCGACATAAACCTATAAATAGGGACTAAGAGGCAATCGGATAGAAATGAAAAAATAATAAACTTGCATCAATACAATTATCGGTCTATTGAATTCCTTGTGGTATGACAATACGGTGTTTTGTGACTGCCTTATTGACAATTCAATGATGATTGGAGATCCAGACATGGCGTGTCGTAAATAAGCATTATTGTCATAAACACTGTAAGTCGAACTGATTAAATCTTCGGCTAACCTGGTTCTTGGTGGCACTATTATGTAAAAACCAGTCTGCTCAATTTTGGATGTCATGCACGTTTTACTATTTCAAATTCGATAAAACTTTTGAGAAACTATTGAGCGAGTCTCAGACAGATTGGACAACGATGAGAAGCCGAGTTACTCGGCGTTTCTAATACATAGTGGCGAAAAAAGATTGGCGATATTTGTAGACCCAGACCAGTCAGCCTCAATGGACAGGATTATTCTCACTTTATCCACTAATGCTACAGGGAGTGTATATCCACATCAGATCCTATCAACCGATACAATCAGCGATCTATGTCTGCATTGTCTGTACAGTAAAACCCCTTTAACCCTTTCCTCCATAAATACGCCTTTCTACGCCTCTGTAAAAATCACCTATTAAAACCACTGTGATGAATAGAGCATTTGCTCCTATAGGAGCAAATGCTCTATTTATCACAATGGTTTCAAACTTCAAAATTCTAAAATGTTCCTTTTCTCTAGTTAATGCTCCCCTTTTCGATAGATTCATTCAAAGTGGTTGGATCTTAAAATAGCCTATGAGGTAAAGGGTTAAACCGTGCGTTATAATTAGTATCAGCGTAGCTCTGTAGCGGCAGCTTAATTCAGATTGAAATTCCTGTAGAAAGCTCCCAAAGGAAATGTCTGCATTACTTTCATCCTGCAATAAGTAAAATTTCTGTACACCAGAATGTTCAAAATATCGTTTTTTATAATGGGTAAGCAGCTTAATTTAGGGTTAATGTCATGCAGAAAGCTCCTTTGGGAGCTTTCTGCATTACCGCCACTCTGCATTAAGCGGCCAACTGCCTACTTAAACAATCTAGATTATTTTTCAATAAAACACCTTGTATAGAGAGGATTACAGTACAGACGAATAACACATTCCCTCCTATTGACACCTTTTGACGCCTCTGTACAAAGCAATATCTTAAAAACCATTGTGAAAAATTATCACAATGTTTTAAAAACTGCATACTTCTAAAATGTTCCTTTATTATAGTAAATACTCCTTAGATTTTTCAAAGAGGTTCGGTCTAAAAATAGTCTAAGAGGAAAGAAGTCATCAGACAACACATAGCACAGAGTCCACTCATCATACTGTTTACTCGTGTCTGTCTAATACCGTTTACATTTTGTATTGATTGAGACATAAATGAACCTACAAATATTAGTTGAATCGACAAAGCAATAAGCCACTTACACTGTCCTGATAACAAGAAGTAGATTCCGTCTGGGGCGAGACCCCTCCTGAGTATTACCCGGTTACGTCGGTATCTGGGGACGAAACAATTGAAAATATCAGTCGCTTAAAAAAGTCCGTTAGCCCATTCATCACTAAGTTTCTTTAATCTGTAAAACCTTTAACCCTTCCCTTGCTGAATTTAAAACACATTTCTCCTTCTTTACCCATTTTCTGTTGTATAATTACATATATCTTCACTGTGTGCACGTATTTCGCTGTGCAATCACTGCTGTGGAGTGCACTGTTTGCACAATCAACTTGTAAATAATGCAGACCCTGATGAGACAGCTCCTGCAGGAGCTGTCTCATCTGGATCTTCACTATTTACAGGTAGGTATATTGACGTGAACAGCAAGCGAATGGTTAATTCTGAAAGTACAGTTTTCGCTAATCTAATTAACCAAAAGGTAAATAAATCATTAAGTCAGAGTGTCAAACAGTTTGGATCCTTGAAGCGATGCTGGGTTACCTGTTGTCTTATTTGAATCCAAACTGTTTGATATCTTATCAAAACTAAAACCTTGTGTTAAAAGGGTTTACTCATAATCTCTAGTAATAGCACTTGTGTAACAACTTGAACATACAGTCTGGATCCATATATCATACACATGTGCACGTGCAGTTAAACATCGATATCTCGAACTTCAAAGGACCGTAAAGATTACTTCGAGATAACAGAAGTTCGAGTTATCCGATTTCTATTCTGAACGATTTCTCAAGTGTATAGCTTAATGCAGGCTAAAAGTAATGCTGAAGGCTCATATAGGAGCATTCAGCATTACTTTCGACCTGTATTAAGTTGTCACGTGTGTGTCTAAACATGCGTAGTGATACATTTTAGAACTTTGGAAGGGCCGAATATTTACTTCGAGTTATCCCGAAATTCAAGTTATCCTCGTTCGAGATTACGAAGTTCAACTGCATTATTGTATAGCAGGGAATAAACACGAAGCAGATGTCATCTCGGAGCATGGTAAAGATGAAAACACAATTTTTCGATAAAAGCTTTCTACAGGTATGTCAATAAAGTTCCTTCTACAAACGATAATAAGACGGAGTATCTGTCTTGTCTTGTCTTGTCATGTCGTGTCGTCTTGTCTCGGCAGGCCTGGTCTTGTTACGTATTGTCTTGTCTTATATTGTCATGGCTTGTCTTGTTTTGCATTGCCTTGTCTTGCATTGCTTTGTCTTTTATTGCCATGTCTTGTCTTGTATTGCCTTGCCTTGCATTGCATTGTGTTGTCTTGACTTGTCATGTCATGTCATGTCATGTCATGTCACGCCGTCTTTGTCTTGTCTTGTCTTGTCTTGCCTTGCCCTGCCTTGTCCTTTATTGTCTTGTCTTGTCATGTCGTGTGGTCTTTGTTTTGTCTTGTCTTGTCATGCCCGGTCATGTCACGCATTGTCTTGCCTTGCCTTGCCTTGCCTTGCCTTGCCTTGCCTTGCCTTGTCTTGTCATGTCGCGTCGTCTTTGTCTTGTCTTGTCACGTCTTGTCTTGTCACGCCGTGTCTTGTCTTGCCTTGCTTTGCAGTGCATTGTCTCTTATTTTCATGCCTTGTCTTGTTTTGCCATGCCTTGTCTTGCCTTGTTTGCATTGTCTTGTCTTGTCCTCAAAGAGCTCAGTAGCTTTCTCCCTAACATTTGTCCTGCATTATATACCAACTGCCTTAAAGATCCAGAACTAAACTGGTTTTGAATGGCCACTGTAGATGGGTTTTACGGAAGTAACAAGAACAAAACATTATGATAATTCACTTCAGTTTAATTGAAGGCAGCACATGGCTGATTAACATAGAAGACTACAAAAGTAGGTGGTTGCTTAATGCAGGGCAAAGGTGAAACAGAAAACTCCTTTAGGAGCTTTCTGTATCATCTTTGTCCTGCAGTAAGCTATCACCTGTATGAAAAAGTATACTGTTGAGTGGTCACATTATGGAGACATTGCTGTAATTTGCTACAGGGGTAACTCGCTACAGGGGCTAACTCACTACAAGGGCTAACTCGCTACAGGGGCTAACACGCTATAGGGACTAACTCGGCATAGGCAATAATTCGCTGTATGGAGTAACTAACTACAGGCAGTAACTCTTACAACGCTAAATTTTCAAATGGGCTATTCCAAAATTCAAACAGGTCAGGCTTATGGTGAATATTAAGGAATTTAGTGTAACATGACAAACAGACTCTGGCGAGAGGGCTTCTCTAGCAGCACTCTCATCTGTGTCTACACTGTTTGCAAAGGACTATAGTGACGTGTGTCCCGCACTGTTAGGGTTAAAGTAGATTGGCATATCGGTGATTTACTGTAGACTCCAATCAGTATTAAAATTTGAATTTGTCAAGGACTTTGAATGACAGACAGTGCAGACACCGATAAGAGGAATTCTCTTTGGGCGATATATGACAAACAGTGCAGACACCGGTAAGAGGGCTCCTCTATGGGCGATATATGACAAACAGTGCAGACACCGGTAAGAGGGCTCCTCTATGGGCGATATATGACAAACAGTGCAGACACCGGTAAGAGGGCTCCTCTATGGGCGATATATGACAAACAGTGCAGACACCGATAAGAGGACTCCTCTATGGGCGATATACAATGTATGACAAACAGTGCAGACACCGGTAAGAGGGCTCCTCTATGGGCGATATATGACAAACAGTGCAGACACCGGTAAGAGGGCTCCTCTATGGGCGATATATGACAAACAGTGCAGACACCGGTAAGAGGGCTCCTCTATGGGCGATATATGACAAACAGTGCAGACACCGGTAAGAGGGCTCCTCTATGGGCGATATATGACAAACAGTGCAGACACCGGTAAGAGGTCTCCTCTATGGGCGATATATGACAAACAGTGCAGACACCGGTAAGAGGGCTCCTCTATGGGCGATATATGACAAACAGTGCAGACACCGGTAAAAGGGCTCCTCTATGGGCGATATATGACAAACAGTGCAGACACCGATAAGAGGACTCCTCTATGGGCGATATATGACAAACAGTGCAGACACCGGTAAGAAGGCTCCTCTATGGGCGATATATGACAAACAGTGCAGACACCGGTAAGAGGGCTCACACCGGTAAGAGGGCTCCTCTATGGGCGATATATGACAAACAGTGCAGACACCGGTAAGAGGGCTCCTCTATGGGCGATATATGACAAACAGTGCAGACACCGGTAAGAGGGCTCCTCTATGGGCGATATATGACAAACAGTGCAGACACCGGTAAGAGGTCTCCTCTATGGGCGATATATGACAAACAGTGCAGACACCGGTAAGAGGGCTCCTCTATGGGCGATATATGACAAACAGTGCAGACACCGGTAAAAGGGCTCCTCTATGGGCGATATATGACAAACAGTGCAGACACCGATAAGAGGACTCCTCTATGGGCGATATATGACAAACAGTGCAGACACCGGTAAGAAGGCTCCTCTATGGGCGATATATGACAAACAGTGCAGACACCGGTAAGAGGGCTCACACCGGTAAGAGGGCTCCTCTATGGGCGATATATGACAAACAGTGCAGACACCGGTAAGAGGGCTCCTCTATGGGCGATATATGACAAACAGTGCAGACACCGATAAGATGACTCCTCTATGGGCGATATATGACAAACAGTGCAGACACCGATAAGAGGTCTCCTCTAGGGGCGATATATGACAAACAACGCAGACACCGATAAGAGAGCTCGTCTATGGGCGATCTGATCTGACAATACATTGTTTGCAAATGACAGCACACTCGCCACCTCATTCAATGGGTTCTTGCCGATTTTGCAAGTTTGAATGTTATATCTTGTTTAAACTTACAACCGAAATATCCAAATAACATATATGTTAACCATTTCCCTCATTTCAACGCATTTTCACGCATTGTCAAACAGAGTAGACCCAGATCAGACGGCTCCTGTAAGTGCTCACTGCTTAGGGTCTGCTTTGTTTGGTTACAATATAATATAGATCTGTTTCGTCAGTTTCTGCCTGAGCCAAAATGTCATGCGTGCATATGCCATTATTAAAAACAATCTAATAAATACTCATGGTGCCATTATTGCAACAGGGAAAGGGTTACAGTATTTTATCTTCAGAAATAGCGCCATTATGTGACGGATCACAATGGCTTGTAATAAAGTTTCTATTTTATTTAATTGTACAACATAAAGGGCAATATAACAAAATGTTACTGGAATTTAATTGAAAAAATGTTAATACATGCACTCCCTTACTTTCATGTCCACCTATCTGATCTAGATCCAAACATTATCGCCTACTTAATTCCATATACACCCTATATCAAGTCCAAGAAATCCATCGCAATTTGCAGAAACAACATGCATGGTTGTCTCCCTTGAGTAATAAAACCTATTAACACTGTGGAAATAAGAAAACCAATAAAGCACTTAGTAAACTGGAATAGTCCAACTTAGATTAATAACCTGCGAGAAGACTTTGAATGGCAAACAGTGCGGACCGTGACCAGATATACCTGGAAGGTTGTGGATATGTTAACTTCGCTGTTTAGGTCAACTCCCCCGTAAACCGGAACTCTCAGAAAACCGGACTTATGGCCAAGTCCGGAAGGGGTCCGGTTTACACGGAGTTTACTGTAGTAGCACATTTCTAAAGAGACCACTAAATAAGTAACTTGAGTCTTAAAACGCAGGTGGTTGTGTAATGCAGAAAGTTCCTTAAAGGAGTTTTTGTATAAGTTGATTTTTTAAAATAGCATCTTTTGATATGGTAGAAACTGTAGCCAGATAGATATAATTATAATAATTTCATAAGAAATAGAGTACACCCCGATCAAGAGCATTATGATCTGGGTCTTCTCTGTTTGCAAAGGCATGAAATGCGTTTATATGAAGGAA
This sequence comes from Azorinus chamasolen, assembly GCA_963576725.1. Lineage (NCBI taxonomy): Eukaryota > Metazoa > Mollusca > Bivalvia > Cardiida > Solecurtidae > Azorinus > Azorinus chamasolen. The sequence goes on along the minus strand of OY755242.1, from coordinate 44,699,233 downwards.
GGGGTAAACAAAGACAACAAAGGCTTACTGGTCAAAGAAGGCCTGTTGACAGATCTGTTTCTGTATGGAGAGAGGGTACTCGTTAAATGACTTGCAGATGTTCTTCATGCATTTCACAACCTGCAACATACAAGATCATGCATATAAATCCTTTACACCATGCATATTCATGAAAAAGTAGTAAAGTCAAGCAGGCACACTCACACACGAGATAACACAGAAAACATCAACAGACACACAAGAACTAGAGACAAACACTCCACACATGAACAAAATCACAAGCACAAAGACGTAAGGCAAACAAAAGGAAGGGTGACAAAGAGAGTACCGCCTTGGCACGGTCAGTAGCAAAAACACCACTGGGGGTTTAAACCGGTTTACGGACGTCCTAACCTCACATTTCTCTCAAAGTCACCCTAGCTTTACAAATAGTGTAAATAAAGGTATCATGTCAGAAATACTTATTTATGAATATTAATTAGATTCTTTTTCATTATTGCGCTATGAACAAGGGGATTATTACCATGGCAGAAACCGACGAAATGTATACAGTAAAACCTCTCTATAACGGCCACTAAATTACATCAAGTATGTTTGTGTTAAAGGCAGGTGGCTGCTTAAAGCTAGGTGAAAGTAAAACAGAACGCTCCTGTAGGAGCGTTATGTTTTACTTTCACCTTGCTTTCACCTTGCTTTCACCTTGTTAAAGGCAGGTGGCTGCTTAAAGCAATGTGAAAGTAAAACAGAACGCTCCTATAGGAGCGTTCTGTTTTACTTTCACCTTACTTTAAGCAGCCACCTGCCATAAATACACAATTAATATAATTTAGTGGCCGTTATAGAGAGGTTTTACTGTTTATATTATTACATAAACAAACAGAACATACCCTGCGTGTACTTCGCTTGCACAGGAACTGAAAGGCGCTAATATGGAGTACACGAGTAACCAGAGCAACAGATAAAGCTGCGTACTCAAATATTAAAATCATCATTTCTCCACCAAACCCTATGTTGTTATCACTCTTTAGAATCGTCTAGGGTTTGGTGGAGAAATAAAGAAGTTATTCTTCAAGTCAAGTCAATTCAAGGCAATTTTATTTACATAGTCGGATGAACATAACAAATAACATAAGCTCTAATGAGCTTTTTATACCGAATGTTTGAAAGTGTTTTAATTTACACATCTTATGTGGAGTTCTGGTTAATCTGTTTCTTGTAAAATATTATGTCTGCTCAAACTCTAATGTGCTACAAGTTTTATTTTCTTCCAATTCTTTTAAGCTTTCGAAAACTTGTAGCCGTGACCAAGAATCAAGCAGTTTGGATACTGATCAGACGCAGATATACTCGGTATCTCATCTAGATCAAAACTGTTTCAAAAAGCATGCATGTCATGTTACTTGCAAATACATTTTATTTTAACCCTTTACCCGATAGATCTATTTGCCCTATAACGCATTTACAAACAGGCTAAACTCAGACTCAGATCGTTCTCAAGCTTTTGATTGGTCAGATTTGAGTTCTCAAGCTTTTGATTGGTCAGATTTGAGCCTTTGGCTCAAATCTGACCAATCAAAAACTTGAGAACGATCACAGACTCAGCTAAAAGTTTTATAAGCATGGACCCAGATGGATATTACAGTACCTGTCTGATCAGATGTATTCTGTTTGATTATGAAATAATATTGGTCTGATTCTACAGTTTCTGCCATGACAAACAAAGTTTCTGCAATAACAAACAATGACAATATAACTGTTAATCTTTAGCTGAAAATAGAACAACCGAAAGTTGGGGACATGGACATTTTTTTCCATAGCAGAAACTGTAGAATCAAGCAAACAGAGCAGATCCTGATCAGACGGTACCTAAAGGAACCTTCTGATCTGGATCTACTCTGTTTGCAAAAGCGTAGAAATATGTATTGATTGAGCAAAGAGTTAACATTTCTCAAAGTCTACCACGGAAGTACAAAAGTTGTTCATTAACTTTTTTATACACCCTGTACATTCAATTCTTTCGCCGCCATTTATTGTCGTCTACAAAAAGTGTTTTTTTTTTAAATATAATTCCTCTCTATTTAAAAACACAAAAATCAATATCAATTAATTGGACCCTGATTAGATGCCGTGTCACCCGACGTCTTATGTGGACACCACGTCAATCGACGTCGCACCATGGACACGGTATCACTTTACCGTGTCACTTGACATCTCATCTTGGATACCGTGTCACTCAGCATCTCTTCTGGGACACCGTGTCACTCGACGTCTCATCTGGGACGCTGTTTTACTCGACGTTTCATCTAGGACGCCGTGTCACATCTCGGACGCCATATCACTCGACATCTCATATTTGACGCTGTGTCATTCGACGTCTCACCTGGGACGCCATGTAACTCGACGTCTCATCTGGACGCCGTGACACTCAACGTCACATCTGGGACACCGTGTCACATCTGGGACGCCGTGTCATTCGAAATCTCATCTGGGACGCCGTGTCACTTGGCGTCTCATCTGGATCTAAACTTTTGCATAGGTAACCATATATTCGAAAGATTTAAACATATGATCAGAGGTCTAGATAAGTTGCGTAAATTAAAACCTTTTCAAAAATAATTTCTGTATTTCTCTACCAAACCCTATGGTGTGACCACACTGTAGAATTGTTTGGTGAAAAAAATACGATTTTAGTATTTGAGTAGCACTTTTATCTGTTGCTTTGTATGTGTATCATGACCTTACCTCTAAAAGTTGATCGTCTGTCCGTGTTCCAGGTCTCTGCCTCATTATAAGCCTGATCTCGTCAGTAAGGTAATCCTGAAAGAACAAAATAGTTTACGTGTCTTTTAATCAGTATAACATTGAATCTGTTTAATGCAAGACACACTTAATAAATGCATTTCTACATTAGGTTCGATTTCAATATTCTAACTAGAGGAGAACTGAAACCAAATTCCATTACATAATAATTATGTAGGTACAATAAAGACATTTTAGGAGGGCCATTTTAGGTCCGTAGAACAGGTCTGTAATCTCATTTTTACTCAATGATGAAATTACACGAATTATTACAGAGTTTAAAAAAACGAGTTTAAAATTCTCCGCTCGAGTGGAAACAAGTTAAGGGATGCACGTGATCCTCGTGCAAGTCCTGCGGATATTTTACAACACTTAGTATCATAAACTAGAGCAAGGTTTAGCTTGTATAAATAGACAAAGATAATTCTGAACGCGCGAATAAACCACCATAGTTCGATTTCGAGCGCTGAGCCTTGACAGCAGCATTTTTCTATTTATAAAAGTTACAGCCATTCTAATTGATGGGTAAGTGGACAATGATTGTCACACGAAGCTCGTAGTAATCGTGCAGAATTAGTATATACATGTATATGCTTATTACAGGTCTGTATAACCACAGGTAACTCCGGAACAAATGCATGGTTTGTGACGCGTTTTACCTCCACGGGTGGACTCGTCCTATAGGTCACAGCTCACGGGTCAAAATCGAACTATACATAGGCCTAACAGGGTGTGATAAAACATATAAATACAGCAGAACCTGTCTTAGGGACCATTCATTTACTGGATATATAAGTATTAAAAGTAGGTGATTGCTTAATGCAGGGCATATTGTAGTAAAACGAGCACAGCTCGGGTGTCCGTCGTCAGAAATGCATGCTGATTTGCAGAAAGCTTATGGGTAGGCTGCTTTCAAGTAAAGTGCAGTTTCTAAATGAGCGCAAAGTTTTAGAGAAGAGCATTGAACATTAGTCTGTTGCCGTTGCTGTCGTAAAACCATTAATTGATGAAGATGGGTCCCACATTTGCTCATTGATGAAGATGGGTCCCCCATTTGCTCATTGATGAAGATGGGTCCCCCATTTGCTTATTGATGAGCAGAAACAAACTAAGAAGTCCGATAAATGTGATCAACGTCGTTTGACTTGTCAGAATTAAATGCTCTTAACCAATGGTGTTCGTGTGTGTATCTTTGAGACACGTTGTAGCCATACACATTGTACTATATGTGCGTGTATGTCCATATTGATACATACATGTATGTGTATGCACGTTGTAACCGTATAGAAACAAGAAATATATCGACGTTGATGCATTTTGTAACCATATATACCATAAAGAATTAAAGAACTTAAGTGAGCCAATTCACATACCCTACGTCGCCACATTGTCAGAAAAAAAAGTGGTTCCCCGATGGCAGATTCCTCTAAAATTCTAAATCATCCAAGCTTTTATTCGTGACAATTCTTAAAGCAAATCTGAGATAAATTGGTCAAGAATTGAAAGTGCTAGATGAATAACAATATATTATAATACTCGCTAAAGCTAGTGTCATATTATTACAGTAAACTCGTTTCATAAAAAACAATGTGTAATGTACACTCATGTAAGATCCTCTATATATCAATGTTGATACCTGTAATCAATTAGAAACAAGAAATATATCGATGGCATATGTGTTGCAACCCTATATAAAAAGGGGGAAGTTTCGGTGCCGATACATGCTGCAGCCACTATCTCTAATACCCAACGTTGTTATGGGGAAATTACGATTCTAGTATTTGAGCAAGCACCTTTATATCTTGCTCTGTAGGGACAACTAGAGTGTATCTTACCTCTGCCTTCTTATGTCTCATATACTCAGTCAGATCAAAGCTTAGTTGTTCCAGCTCTCTATTCTCATTTGGCACATATGTCACAAAGGCCCGTCCCTTTTTCTTGTCAGATGTCAAGGCCGCTGCAGCAGCAAGATTGTCCACAAGAGCGAACCACGCCTCTTGCGATACGGAATTTTCCAAAAGACTGAACAGAACAAAATATTTTATTTAATTTAAACATATCAAATTTATTTTGAAACAGCATATACATGTACATTCTAACTGGTTTAATCACAACCTTAAGTTGGTTAACATGCAGCTAAAGCACCCCTTACAATGTATTTGGTGTACGCACGTGAATCATACGTATTTTGGTTAAAACACGTGCATTTTACTTGGTTAACATTTTACTCCATACATACGCTTTGTAAACAGTGTAAACTCTGGAAAGACGGTTCCTATAGAAACCGTCTGGTCAGGGTCTGCTTTGTTTGCTTATGGAACTATATAGATCTGATTGCACTGGTTCTACAATGATAATAAATCCCTTGACATTATCAAATACATTCAATATACATGATATCATTAATTCTTACATGAATATTCAGAATGAATGGTTCAGTTCATACAACAAAGCCACACTTTTCTCTATATCAGGGATTGTGGCACGTGTGTTTATTTATGGTAAGGGAAGTTGGAATATCCAAGGAACCTTTATTGTGCGAAAGGACAACCACTGTATCCTCCCAGGTACTAAACCGTCTCGGGATCGAATCAAAGGGCCCTATTTACTAAAGATCGAACCAGCGGGCCCTTTTTACTAAAGATAGCACGACTAAACTTAACCCATTCCCGAATAGTGACGCCTTTTGATGCCTCTGTAAATGTCACTTTTTTAAACCATTGTGATAAATAGAGAATTTTCTTATATGGAGCAAATGCTCTATTTATCACAATGGTTTCAAAACTACACGATTCTAAACTTTTCATTTTCTTAAATAAATGCTCCTTTTCGGTAGATAAAGCTCCTTTTCGGTAGATGTAGCTACCCTTTGGTAGATGTATTCAAGGAGGTTCGATCATCGTATATTAGAATTTACGATAATTCCAGTCCAATGGTTTTTTAAAAAAGACGGGTCGAAGTTTCGTATTCATGATAAACGGGCGCACAGGTCACTGCATTATCCAACAATTATTTGCCCTGCGGTAGTCTACATGCAACTTTCAAAAATACCACTGCAGCAATATTGTAATGTCTATATATTACACAGGTACACGGCGCAAACTATAACCCCAATCACCAGGGTCCCGGTTTAACCCTTTCCCTTATGTAAGCGCATTTTTACGCATCTGCATACAGAGTAGACGCAAATCAGACGGCTCCTGTAGGAGCCGTCTGATCAGGGTATGCTCTGTTTGCTAATGGGGTAACATAGATCTTATTCTACAGCTTCTGTCTGAGCCAAAATGGCATGTGTTTATATGCCATTATAAAAAAAATAATCTTATTAATATTCATGACGTCATTATTTACTTCATGATTATTCATCAGGGAAAGGTTAAGAAAGATTATACGACCAATCTTATAAGCCCTAATTTAAGTAATTCCATAACTATTCACAATGCCGAAATTACCACACATTCTGGCTTGTGACAATAAAGGTAAACTTCGACAGAATATGTTCTAAGTTCTAACAAACGATAAGCGCAAGTTCTAGCTTCGATCGTTATGTCAGAACTTACCACAGCCATTCATAAAACGGGTCCCATATTTATTTGTTTATTGCAAATAACAGTTACGCAAATCTGTAACATACCGGTTTTGATTTATTAGGCATTTGTATGACATATACAGGTATATTAGTTTTGACAATGTTTCCAATCTGGTGTTTAAGGTTATAGTCTGAGCCGGGTACCTGTGCTATATTACCGTACTATGTACTTGGAAATATTTGGTTCTCATGGCGAATTTATATACACAACGTTTATTTCTGTATCTAAATTTTCTTTTAACGCTAACCCGCTGTGAAAAAAACTAACGGCTGCTTAAATTTCAATCTGGTGAATCTTTGATTGCTCTCGAATCTACCAAGCTGTTTAGAAAATATTGACCGACGGTCAAACAGCTCGGATCCAGATGAGACGCCGAGTTGCTCGGCGTTAACCCATTCCCTCATATTGACGACTTTTGATGACTCTGTAGAAGTCACTTTGTGAAACCATTGTGATAAATAGAGCATTTGCTCCTATAGATATAGGAGCAAATGCTCTATTTATCACAATGGTTTCAAACTACAAAATTCTAAAAGTTTCCTTTTCTGTAGTTAATGCTCCTTTTCGGTAGATTTATTCAAAGAGGTTGTATCTAAAAATAGCCTATGAGGTAATGGGTTAACGGTCAATAGTCTGACATGCTACATGTAAAGCCTCACCTTTTGCATACATGGCAGACTTGTATGAGGAGTTTGACAGCCCTGGCTATACGTCGGAAGCGGACGAATGGCTGAAAAAAATGAAAGCAAAAACATAATGAGTCGGAAATTAACTCTCATTTCAAATAGTTATATGTGTTGAGGTGTACCATTTAAACATGAACATATCGTTGAGGTGTGCCATTTAAACATGAACATATCGTTGAGGTGTGCCATTTAAACATGAACATATCGTTGAGGTGTGCCATTTAAACATGAACATATCGTTATAACAAAAAAGCCTTACCCTTACTCCCATTTCAAATATTGCGTTCTTTTAAATCAGCGCACAAACCAATCCTGAGAAGCCACTGGCGCACAAACAACTCCTAAGAAGCCACTGGCGCACAAACCACTCCTGAGAAGCCAGTGGCACACAAACCACTCCCGCGAATCCACTTTAACGCTGTCTTAGAATCAGCACAATGTACAACGCCACAACAAGGAAATATTACAGCATTTACACTGTAAAATGTATGCCATACCAAGGAAATAATACATCATTTACACTTCTTTCCGATTACATTAATACTGAATCCCGATGGCCATGAATTTCATACAAAGTTAACCCTTTCCCTCATATTTATCAAAGCGCTTTTCACGCCTCTGCAAACAGACTAGACCCATATCAGACGGCTCCTGTAGCTCCTGCTGGAGCCCGTCTGGTCAGGGTCTGTTCTGTTTGCTTTAGCCTTATGAGATAATAAAGATCTGGTTCCATGCTTATAAAACCTTTTAGTTGAGTCTGAGTTTGTTCTCAAGTTTTTGATTGGACAGATTTGAGCCTTTGGCTCAAATCTGACCAAACAACCCCAGACTCAACTAATTCAACAGTTTTTGTCAAGGCCAAAATATCGCTTGATAATTGTATATTATAAAAGTTCAGCTAATAAATATTCATGGTGTCATTATTTGCTACATGAATATTGAACAGGTAATGGATAAAACACTATCACATTGATGGGTTGTATCCTGATCAGATACTAAATCAACATGCGCGTGGTCTAGATCCAAACAGAAATAAATTAACACTAGAATCATGAGAGATGCCAAGTGGTAGCGACAAATTTGTAACTTTTAGCATAATAAGTAATTATGTGTCATTCGAAAATGTCTTTTGATTCAGGTCCCGATGTTTTGAAACTTTTTGCTTGAGTCTGAGAACATTCTCAAGCATCTGATTGATCAGATTATGAGCTTGCACGAATTCAAACCAATAAGATGCTTGAGAATGGACGCAAACTGAGAAGTTTTATAACATCGGATCCTGATTTCGAATCGGATTTGACTAAATTAGAGTTGCAGATGGCTTGGGTCAGGATGAGATGTCCAGATCTGGATAGTCTATTTGAAAAGATTATTACAAACAATTGCCAGTCGTATGCAAAGGTCGTCCTTAATCTGATGAATAATTAAAACTGGCTCCTCCCTTTTTCTGAATATTTATTAAACAAAAACTTGTATCAAAATATCTCACCGAAGAAAATAGTTTTTTATGATAAACAATGCTGACACTAAGGGGCTCCCACGGGAGCCGTTTGACCCAGGTCTACATTGTTTTCAAAGGTCTTATACACTCAATTCCCGAAGATCAAAGTGTTAGATTGACATTGGGCTTACAAAAGCATCCCACCTGATGTGATATACTTGTACTATTGTTTGTTGCAAACATTAAAATTCACTTGAACCATTTGGGCGCTGGTGGCGAAATTCTGATTACTTGTGCACACAGTTTGGATCCAGATCAGACATCGGTTAACTCAGCGTCTCGTCAAGATTCAAATCATTCGGACGCTAATTACATTTTGGAATGAACTAAAAGATACATTATTTTATTTAAAATTACAGTAGACGATATATTTAGCAGACGGCAGTGGTTTGCCCTTCAAAGAGTTAGGGACAAAGAGGGTGCAAAGATCCAAGTCAATCTCACCGGTGGATCTTTTGTTCAATTTAAATGTCTGATTGATTTTTACTATTAACATGTCATAGTCAGTTCCACGATAACAACCAGTTTTGAGGATCCAGATAAGACGGCGAGTCACTTGCGTCTCAAACTGGTCCAAACTAGTCGACATTCAGAATGTATATATTGAAGTATTTCTTGGAGGACTCGAAGTAGGGGATCTTTTTGCAGACGACAATAATTAGGGAGTTGATTGTTAAACGTTGCCTGCGTCATTCTTGTATAATCAGCCGACATAACCATGGACAAGAATGGCTACTCTGCAGTTTGGACAGTAATATTTTATCTGCTTGAACAAATATTGATTTTAAGTGTACAACAAGACATCTCTTAACCCATTCCCTCCTACTGACGCCTTTTGACACCTCTGTAAAAGTCATTTTGAAACCATTGTGATAAATAGGAAACTTAACATTATTTGTGGACAGAAATCTATCAAAAACTTCCTGCAAATCAGACATTATGCTGCTTGACTGTTTCTGATATAATGACTGCGTCATCGAGATAACACAAGGCAGATTGACTGTGTCATCGAGATAGCACAGGACGCATTGACTGCGTCATCGAGATAGCACAGTACGCATTGACTGCGTCATCGAGACAGCACAGGACACATTGAAAAGACAGCCCTTTCAAGATTTTATCCATTAAAAGCTGGAAACTGGAGCGGTTTTTAATCCCATTGGCAAACGGTTGAATTCGTAAGTACCAAAACAAGTATTAAATGCTGTGTATTTTGTTGACTCTGGAGATAGTTTTGCATCTGGAAGAAACCAGGACTGAGATCAACCGATGATACGTAGTTTGAAATTCTTTGTGTAAATGACTCTGTTAAGTCCTGTACATCTGGTATGGTATAACAAAATTCCTGAGAATTTAAAAATCTGCAATCTACACAGAACCGATACATAGATAGATCGACATATGAAATCGCTTGATCCGAATCTGCTGTTTGCTTATGGAATTAATATACATGTAGATCTGATTCTACAGTTTCTGCCAGAGACAATCATGTGTTGATATACCATTATAAAATTTCTGCTAATAAATTTGTTCATGATAACATTTTTTTCTATATCAAAGGATTAGCTTCTGAGCCAGGTTTTCTTTATACATATATTAATCCTTCTCTTGCTGAATTTTAAAATACATATCTCCTTCTTTACCCATGCCCTGTTGTATAATTACATACATGTATATCTTCAAGGTGTACACGTATTTCGCTGTGCAATCACTGCTGTGGAGTGCACTGGTTGCACAATCAACTTGTAAATAGTGCAGACCCTGATGAGACAGCTCCTGCAGGAGCAGTCTCATCTGGGTCTTCACTATTTACAGGTAGGTATATTGACGTGAATATCAAGCGAAGGGTTAATCGCAAAAGTGATTGAGATTAAAGAGCAGTGGGTCGACTTCTCGAGTGTCTCGTTAAACTTATTAACATTTTAATCATTTGTTATAATTATATAATACGGTTTTATTTATGCTACAAGTTCGATTGGATAGATTAATCATTGTCCCGTTATCCGCGAGCTGACTCGCATTTGCAAACAGCTTGGATCCAGATGAGACGCCGTGTAGCTCGGCGAGTTGCTCGGCAAGTAGCTCGGCGCCTCATCGGGATCCAAGTTGTTTGACACTTGGTCACTGGTTTCTTTAAAGCTTGGACGAATCGCTAGTAGAAATAGATTGCAACAAATTTGAGTTTTAGTGATATTGTTTTCAGTCAGGGTTAAATACTAAAGATTAATAACACCCGAGTTCAGGTAGCACCGAAAGTGTACTTTAACCCTTTCTCTGTTTAACCCTTTCCCTGTTCTGTATTTAGGCCAAATTTCAATACCTACTGAATATTCATTAGCAAAATAGTTATAAAGAAATATGGAAGGTAGAACATTGTAGACATTATAGAAAGCAAAGAAAAAGATCTATCAAATTATATTAGCAAACAGAGCAGACCCTGATCAGACGGTTCCTATAGGTCTACTCTGTTTGCAAGTACGTGAAAACATGTTTATATGAGGGAAAGGGTTACCCCTTTCCTTGTTCTATTTTTTTTTCAAATTTAAATACCTACTGATCATTCATGTACACACTAGTTATAATGAAAATGGAACAGTGTAGCGATTTTAGAAACTAGAGAAACAGATTTATCAAATTCATTTAGCAAACAGGGTAGACCCTGGTAAGACGGCTCCTAGAGGATCCGTCTGAACTGGCTCTACTCTGTTTGCAGATGCGTGAATAGACATTTATATGAAGGATGTGGTTAATCCATTCCCTCACATTGACGCCTTTTGACGCCTCTGCAAAAATCACCTGCTGAAACCATTGTGATAAATAGAGCATTTGCTCCTATAGGAGCAAATGCTCTATTTATCATAATGGTTTCAAACTACAGAATTCTTAAAGTGTCCTTTTCTCTAGTTAACCCTTTCCCTCATATAAACGTGTTTTCACGCATTTGCAAACAGAGTAGACCCAGACCAGACGGTTCCTAGAGGAGCCGTCTGATCAGGGTCTACTCTGTTTGCTATTAGAATTTGATCAATTTCTTTACTTTCTAAAATGTCTAAATGTTCCACCTTCAAGAATCTTTATAACTATTCTGTTAATGAATATTCAATAGGTACTAAAAATTGGCCTAAATATAGAACAGGGAAAGGGTTAATGCTCCTTTTCGGTAGATTTATTCAAAGTGGTTGGATCAAAACATAGCCTATGAGGTAATGGGTTAACTCTAAACCTGCTGTGAAAAAAATACTGTCTGCTTAATTTTGGATCAGGTGTAATTTAGACTACTTCCGATTTGATGAAGCTTTTGAGAAATTACTGACCGAGTATCAGACAGCTTGGATCCAGATGAGAGGTCGAGTATCAAACAGCTTGGATCCAGATGTGACGCCGAGTATCAAACAATTTGGATCCAGATTTGACACCGAGTATCAAACAGCTTGGATCCAGATGTGACGTCGAGTATCCAAGATGCCTGTAAACCCTTCACCCCATAAATAACATTTGTACACATACTGGATCCTGATCAACAATCGTAACATAACTAACATTCTACACGTACTGAGTCCTGATCAACCGAAATAATCTCTAAACTCGAAAAACAAAATCAACTCCATGTGTGATCAGAAACAAAATCAACCAAGATAATTTTTAAACTTGCGATGCAAAGTAGTCTAAGTCCGTCTGAAAATATTGCGTATTTTATTACTTTTAAAAAAAAAATCTTCATGTTCGTTTTAAGAACCTAATACATTAACAACGAGTTTGGATCCTGTTTAGACGCCGAGTTATCTGCCCGTCTCGTCTAGATCCAATCTGTTTGCAACTGTGATCAAAGGAATATTAACAAGAGCTTTCCGCAGACAGCGCGCTCCACTTTCTTTAATGCTGGATAGTAAAGTGGAAGTCTAAGTCAGAAAGGGGAGATAACAACAAAATTAATGTTAGGGTTACCTGTCCTTGTGAAATGGATCCCCCTTGTAATTGTTAACATGTATACCAAAGTTGAACCAAATATCTCTGACAGTTTCTGAGACATGGACCTGAACATAAAACTTAACCAACAATGAAAATTCTAAGTCGAAAAAAGGGGCATAACTATGGCAAAATTAATTTTAGGGTTACCTGTCCTTGTGAAATGGGTCCCCCTTGTAATAGTTAACATGTATACCATAGTTGAACCAAATATCTCTGACAGTTTCTGAGACATGGACCTGAACATAAAACTTAACCAACAATGAAAATTGTAAGTCAAAAAGGGGGCAAAACTATGGCAAAATTAATTTTAGGGTTACCTTGTGAAATGGGTTCCCCTTGTGATAGTAAACATACATACCAAATATGAACCAAATATCTTTGATGGTTTCTGAGAAAAGGACCTTAACAAAAAGGTTAACCAACGCCGACGCCGACGCCGACGCCGACGCCGACGCCGACGAGAGGGCCATGACAATAGCTCCACTTTTTGAAAAAGTGGAGCTAAAAATGAAACTGGTTGCAGCTGGGTGGAGAGTTGGGTGTGGCAGTTAGGTGTGGGAGTTGGTGTGGTAGTTGTGTGGCAGTTGGATGGGAGTTGGGTGATTCTAATTATCTTAAGTTCCGTTAACCCTTTATTCCATAAATACGCTTTTAAACGCGTTTGCACACAGAGTAGACCCAGGTCAGACGGACCCGTCAGGAGACATGTGATCAGGGTCTGTTCTGATTGCTTATGGAATAATACTGATCCGATTATACAGCTTCTGCCATAGGCAAGGCATTTTGTGCTCATGTGCCGTTAATATGCCATTTTTAAAACATCTAATTAATTTCCATGACGTCATTAATTTCCATGACGTCATTATTTCTTATATGAATATTCATGAAGTACGGGGTTATGGTTAACCGCGAACACTTTCATGAAATTAGTTAACGCACAGGTAGTCGTGTCAATCTGATATTTTTATTAATGTGCATATTTACACACGCAATATGTTCACACACCCAATATGTTCACTCACGAAATATGTTCACACACCCAATATGTTCACACACGAAATATGTTCACACACCCAATATGTTCACACACCCAATATGTTCATATGTTCACACACCCAATATGTTCACACACCCAATAAGCTTCATGTTCACACGCGCAATAAGCTTCATGTTCACTCGTGAAAAGCCATGCCTGACCATGGCTGTCCATAAATGGCCGCACATGGTAATAGTGTCAACTGGAGGTTTTTTTCTTCTTAAAATCAGAGTTCAGTATGTCTTTTCACATGTGTATACATGCATTTATCAAATTGCTATGTATATGTTACAGTAGAAATTGCGAGTCAGGACAATTGCCGATTATCCTAGGACAGAATTGCGACCGCAATCTCTCCTGGGACAGACTCCGATCCTCTTTTTAAATCATTCACAACAAGATGTGTTTGTGAAACACTATGCCCCCTCGATATGATATTTGACCCTAAAGGATGACCTTGATCTTGACATGTCACCCCTCAAACTGTGCAGCTTCATGGGGTGCACATGCATACCACATATCAAGTCTGTATCGCTACTGGTTCAAAAGTTATGGCCAAGGTTAAAGTTGGTGACCTTTGACCATGAAGGATGACCTTGACCTTGATATGTTACCCCTCAAACTGTGCAGCTAAATGAGAAACACATGCATACCAACTATCAAGTCTGTATCTCTACTGGTTCAAAAGTTATGACCAATGTTAAAGCCGGTGACCTTTGACCCTGAAAGATGACCTTGACCTTGAAATGTCACCCCCAAACTGTGCAGCTTCATGAGATACACATGCATACCAAATGTCAAGTCTGCATCTACAGGTTCAAAAGTTTTGGCCAATGTTAAAGTCGGTGACCTTTGATCCTAAAAGATGACATTTACCTTGACATGTTGCCCCTCAAAATGTGCAGCTTCATGAGATACACATGCATACCAAATATCAAGACTCTATCTCTATTGGTTCAAAAGTTATGGCCAATTTGAAGTTGGTGACCTTTGACCCTGAAGGATGACCTTGACATTTCACCCCTCAAACTGTGCAGCTTCATGAGATACACAAGCATGCCACATATCAAGTCTCTATCTGTACTGGTTCAAAAGTTATGGCCAATGTTAAAGTCAGTGATTTGACCCATATGTTTGACCTCTGACCTTTAAGGATGACCTTGACATGTCACCCCTCAAAATGTGCGGCTTTATGAGATACATATGCATGCCAAATATCAAAATCTCTATCTGTACTTGCTCAAAAGTTATGACCAATGTTAAAGTCGGTGATTTGACCCATGTGTTTGACCTCTGACCTTTAAAGATGACCTTGACCTTGACATGTCACCCCTCAAAATATGCGGCTTTATGAGATACATATGCATGCCAAATATCAAGTCACTAGCTGTACTGGCTCAAAAGTTATGACCAATGTTAAAGTTACAGACAAAGAAACAGACAATTTGACATTTGACCCTGAAGAATGACCTTGACCTTGACATGTCACCCCTCAAAATGTGCAGCTTCATGAGATACACACGCATGCCAAATATCAAGTCTCTATCTCTACTGGTCCAAAAGTTATGGCCAATGTTAAAGTCGGTGATTTGACCCATATATTTGACCTCTGACCTTGAAGGATGACATTGACCTTGACAAGTCACCCCTCAAAATGTGCGGCTTTATGAGATACATATGCATGCCAGATATCAAGTCTCTATCTGTACTGGCTCAAAAGTTATGACCAATGTTAAAGTTGCGTTAAAGTTACAGACAAAAAAACAGACAATTTGACCTTTGACCCTGAAGGATGACCTTGACCTTGACATGTCACCCCTCAAAATGTGCGGCTTCATGAGATACACAAGCATGCCAAATATCAAGTCTCTATCTCTACTGGTCCAAAAGTTATGGCCAATGTTAAAGTCGGTGATTTGACCCATATATTTGACCTCTGACCTTGAAGGATGACCTTGACCTTGACATGTCACCCCTCAAAATGTGCGGCTTTATGAGATACATATGCATACCAAATATCAAGTCTCTATCTGTACTGGCTCAAAAGTTATGGCCAATGTTAAAGTTGCTGACAAACAAACAGACAAACAGGGCAAAAACAATATGCCCCCCAGATCTGATCTGGGGGGCATAATTATGTGTTATTTGTCATGTTTGGAATATAGACTCGTGGTCTTCTATATTCTTCCAGTAGAATTGTAGATTTTCTTTGTAGAGTTAAAGTGTCATAACACTTATAATAAATTCTAGTAGAATTGTACATTTTCCTAGAAGAATTAAAGTGCCATATCTAAAAACTAATAATACTTTCTTCCAGTAGAATTGTAAATTTTCATGATATAATTACTGTAATGTACTAGTAGAATATTCGATTGTCCTTAGGATGTATTAAGATCAGAGTCTGCCCTATGAGAGATTGCGATCGCAATATGTCCTAGGAGAATCGACGATTGTCGTGAATCGCAATTTCTACTATGGCATATACATAGAGCAGCAGACAAACGTGCGTACTAAAGTATTAAATCGCCAGTTCTCCACCAAAACCTATGTTGTGACCACTCTTTAGAATCGTCTAAGAGACAATTCTAAAGAATGGTCACAGCGTAGGGTTTGGTGGAGAAATAAAGAAGTTCTTCTTGAAAATGTTTTAAGTAAAAAATTTGGACCGCATGTATGCACGTGACCGGTGCACGTTAAAGCCACATTGAAGTTTATTTTCCGGCAATACAATACCCCTGTCTACCGGGAGCCCAACTTTAGGCGTATGATATCGAAAAGCTGAATAAATAATAAAGGAAACAAAGAGATTTGATGTTCCTATTAACAAATCAATATATTACACCGTTCTACAAACCCTGTAGCTATATCAAGATAAATAATAAAAAGAGACATTTAAAAGGCCGCAAAAAAGGCTTACAATAGGAAACAAATAGCAATACCTGAATTCTATATCTCCGTGAGACCATCCTTTTAGGACCACCGAGCACAGACATGTCACAGCGGCAGAGAATAATATAACCCCTCCCACAATATAATATGTGTTCATTGCATCTTTCACACCATCTCACAAATACAACAACGAGAATTCTCTTAACTATTTACTTATCTAATTACAGCAACCTCTAGCAAGATAAACTAAAAATTGTCGTCTGCAAATATTATCGTCTGTTTCAAATTTCAAAACGAAATTATTGATTTTCTTCCGGTTCTAAAACAAACACAATCAGATGGCCAGTCAGTGTCGTTTCTGATGAGATACCAATTACTCGGCGTCTCATCTGGATCCAAACTGCTTGTACAGGATGTCAAAACTCAGCCATAGCGTTCTAAAGATAAAATACACAATTTTATATAAATTCACACAATAACACTATAGACTCCCTGCTGTAGAATTGCATCTTTTGAACATTCTAAACAGCTATTAATCCTCTAGATGCGGGGAACTATTGCCCAGTCATTTGAAAACAGTGTAGTCCAATATCAGAGGGCCCTCTGATCAGGGTATGCACTGTTTGGCATTCAAAATCCTCTAGCAAATTATAATCGTCCACACTGAATGGACTCTACTGTTAAGTTAATGATGGACCATTCCACTTTGAAAGTTCAGCATTTATAGGGTTAATCACAGAGCACTTTATCCATTCTATTCCGAAACAGTACTACTGGCATAGTCTCATTTCTTCAGATTATGTTTTTATTACAATGTATTTACATCAAACATTCAAACATTTAAATGTTTATATTGTCCAGTCACTTTTAGTAACCATTAAACTGTCGCCTGTTTTGTTAGTAAATTTATGTCGTCTGCTAAAAAGCGGTAGTCACAAAATTTAAAAAAGTTGATTCAGCGAAATAATTTTTTAAAAAGCTGACAACTAATCTAAGCTGTGTACTTTAGTTTTAAGGAAAGGTGTATGTCTTTTGATTGTATGGATTTGAATAGAATAAACCCGCTTAAAGTAACTAATAAATGTCCCTTTACATTTGAAATCTCTGACCATTGCTTCAGTTTCTGCAAAACCAACTTACAGAATTATACTTGTATTTGTGTTTTCTAGTGGGTCGATTTGAACATATTAGTCTAAAAGTTTCTGAAATGCTTGCTTTGATCATGATCAAACTGATCAGAAACATGATCAACAGATGCTCTGTTAATAGTTTCATCAAATGGCTGGGAAAAGGTTGAAAGGAAATTCATGTAAATATTGGCTGAATTAGATTTATTTGCCATTTAAATGATTGTTCTTTTCAATTGAATTGAGATGCAAAATCTTCAACATTCTCAATAGGTGATCATATCAATAGCGGTTCAATTAAACAGGCGACCTTTCAAACGATAGATGGGTTTGTTAGAATAATATAACCACACAACGTAAACCTATTGAAACCTAAATATTCAACGTGTAATGACCAATCACATTATTGAGAGTAAGGTCCATTGAGTAGGAAACGCATACGTTTCCTACCCAATTTTGAATGACAAACAGTGTAGACCCAGATCAGAGGGCGCCTCTAGGATCCCTTTGATCTGGGTCTACACTGTTTGTAAAATCCTGTACACTCGTTTCCCACATTTAAAAAGTTAACCTTTAGCACTACAATGGCGAACTATTGAAAACGTTTGCAAACGTTTTAAATCACTTCGAAGCACAATATACGTGTAACTTGGCATCAGCTCTACATAAAATCTGCGGGCACTCCGATCTCGTTTCTCAAAAAGAAAATGACGAGGAAGCTATTTGAGGACTAAAGCAGACAATGTTTTTTTCTTGCAGACGACAATTCAATAGGCCTGCTAAATGTTACCTGGCTAGTTATTTCAGAGCCCATTTAGTTCACCGGAGTTTAATGTTGACTTGTTATAATAACAGACACTTGAACAACTATTCTTAGCCCTTACAGTGCGGGACACGAGCCAATAATGTCCTTTGCAAACAGTGTCAGATGAGAGAGCTCCTAGAGGAGCCCTCTCATCAGGGTCTGCACTGTTTGTCATGTTACAATTTCCCTTAGAAAATCCCTAAATATTCACCATAAGTTTGACCTGTTTGAATTTTGTATGGGTTAAGGTACTCAACTAGCGCCATACTTAAAATTCTGATTTATCTGAATACCTCTTCGCACATTATGAAGGAGGGGAGCAAAGTGTAACAAACATAAGGTCGCTTGGTGGCTCTGTTTTGCTTGTTTAGATTGCCCGTCAAATCAACAATACTCAATTTAACCATTAAACCGGTAACCACGACTTGTCTCGAATTTTCAAACGTCTTGTATCCAGATGAGATGCCGAGTAGCTCGGCATACCCGACGTCTCATCAGGATCCAAGCTGTTTGAGACTTGGCCAATAGTTTCTCAAATGTTTGATCGAATCGGGAAAAGTCAGTATTGCGCCAGATCTAAAATTGAGCCGACATTATTTTAAACAGTCAGTATTGTGCCAGATCTAAAATTGAACAGACATTATTTTAAACAGTCAGTATTGTGCCAGGTCTAAAATTGAGCAAACATTTTTATACAGTCAGTATTGTGCCAGATCTAAATTTGAACAAATATTATTTTTATACAGCGGGATAAGAGTTAAGATTATTTTTCATCAGTTTTCCAGGAGACACAGCTTTGTAAAAACATGTATAAACCATAGGGCTATATGTCCCTTGGGTTAAATGCAGTTTTAATTTACTAAAATCTACATTTCTCCACCAAACCCTATGCTGTGACCATTCTTTAGAATCGCCTCAACGAGACGATTATAAAGAGTGGTAACAACACAGGGTTTGGTGGAGAAATAAAGAAGTTATTCTTGAAAATGTTTTAACTTACACATCTTACATGGACCACTGTCACATGTCGCTAGTTCGCTGTCAGTAACATTTAACGTCAGATCGAATGTTCATTGTTCAAACTGTTTTTTAACCCATTCCCTCCTACTGACGCCTTTGTAGAAGTCATTTTTGAAACCATTGTGATAAATAGAGCAAACAGGAGCAAATACTTTATTTATCACTTGGTTTCAAAATGCTGTATACAATTCCAAAACATCCCTTTTTCTAGTAAATGCCCCTTTTCAGTAGACTTATTCAAATATGTCGTTTCTGAAATAGACTTGGAGGGAATGGGTTAAGGCTCTGTCACAGTATCACACAGAGTGAATTCTGTCCCAGTGTCACACAGAGTGAATTCTGTCCCAGTGTCACACAGAGTGAATTCTGTCCCAGTGTCACACAGAGTGAATTCTGTCCCAGTGTCACACAGAGTGAATTCTGTCCCAGTGTCACATAGAGTGAATTCTGACGTGAATCCTCACATGAATACGAAACGCATACAAATCATAGTCCCCCATGCAATCCTACAAATTAACGATATACTCCATACTCCCACCTCTTTACACTGTTACAAAAAGTGTAGACCCAGATTAGACAGTTCTTGTAGGAGATACCTGATCAAGGTCTGGCTCTGCTTGCGTTTAACTAACAAACAAAACTTCATGGAATTAATAACCATCTAGTTACTACAACTCTTCATCTCGGTAGTTTCTTAATGCAGGACAAAAGTAATGCAGAAAGCTCTTATAATTATGAGCTTTACGTATCACCTTTATCCTGCATTAAGCTACCACCTGTGTTAAACACCCAGAATTGTACTTATTTTGAGTGGTCGTATTAGCGAGACTTTACAGTAATTATTCGTATATTAACAGAAACACCAACAGAATGTCAAACCGATGTATCCTGCCGAGTTACTCGGCATCTCATCTGGATCCAAACTGTTAGCGCACGTAGTCACGGTTTCGCCACTAGCGTGCAAAGAGTTAAAAAATAAAAGCAAATGGATAGAAATATATGAGTGTCAAATCGTTTGGATCCTGATGAAAAACGGTAACCCGACGTGTCAATTGGAATGACATTGTCTGCAATGGTCATCAAGCATTGACCAATTAGTGCTGAAAGAGTTAACACTATAAATATTTCACTAAGAGTAAATTTTCCCTTATCGACTGCGTGAAGTATAAACCAATCCATTGATTGCAGACAAAGAAGAAAACCACAGCAATATTTACATATTATTGTCTTACTTCTTGCTTACTCTGTATAACATAACATAATGTAACATAACATAATATAACATAACATAATGTAACATAACATAACATAATGTAACATAACATAATTATAACATAACATAATGTAACATAACATAATATAACATAACATAATGTAACATAACATAATGTAACATAAC
Organism: Azorinus chamasolen; assembly: GCA_963576725.1. Lineage (NCBI taxonomy): Eukaryota > Metazoa > Mollusca > Bivalvia > Cardiida > Solecurtidae > Azorinus > Azorinus chamasolen. The sequence goes on along the minus strand of OY755242.1, from coordinate 44,678,412 downwards.
ATAATGTAACATAACATAATGTAACATAACATAATGTAACGTAACATAACATAATATAACATAACATAATATAACATAACATAATGTAACATAACATAACATAACATAACATAATGTAACATAACACAATGTAACATAACATAATATAACATAACATAACATAATATAACATACATAACATAATGTAACATAACATAATAAAACATAACATAAAATACATAACATATAGTTTGTTCGGGATAAACTACATACATATTTATAGCCTGAACACATACTGTAGTAAACACACAAATTCATAGCAGAAGAACAAAACTGAAAGTATTTGATCTGTCATGTTCATTTTGGCAACGTTTGTCACAAGTTTGCACATGTTACAGAGATGATGAGTCCACTTAACAAGCTAGCAATAATTAAATTAAATGTTTTGTGTTTACAAAAAAAAAATAATCAGAACGAGAGTTTCAGTACATATTTAACAAAATAAAACATTCCATAGCGGTTTCTCATGGTGTTTGTGCTTTTAATTTAAAATCATGGTCGATAAGTTTTTGCTATATTGCTGTTAATACGTTCTGAGTTTGAAGTCATGAGAAAGGTAAAACTGTTGATAGTTGGTCATCTGCAAAAGTATGTTGTAGAACAGATCAATATCAAGAAATTACAACAAGACGCAAACCATTGCACCAACTTAAAATGGGATATCAAGCGTAAATGGAATATCAAGTGACCTTTACCTTTTCAATGATGACTTCCGTTTCAAACACTTCCGTTTCCGGTTCTTTTTTAATAACTTTCTCCTCAACGTCCTCTTCCTCATCATCGAAGAAGTCAATATTGCTGGTAACTCGGAGAGACATTTTAGTCAAACTTCCCTCCGTCTTTAATTAATCCTTTAAATGTGGGAAACGCACGCTCTGTCACTTGTAAACAGTGTAGACCCAGATCAGAGGACAAATACAGAAACCCCCGTACCGGGGTCTGCACTGTTTATCATTTCAAAAAATAGCAGGTTTAAGCCCTTTTATATTACGTGGACTCTAACGTTAAACATTTATGGACAATTCAATTCTGATAATTGAGCGTTGAAAGTTTAATGCATCAGACATATTTATCCAAACATCAACTCAAAACTCTAAACGAAACAACATTGTCATTAAATTTTTCTCATAATTTTTCAGTGTTTTATTTTTTATGTTTGTCTTTTATACATGTAGTGTTAAATTCCAATCAATACTGATTTTACAAAGGCAAATGAATGCTGTAAACATGGTGTAAGTAGGAATCGTTAAGTAGGAATCGTTGATATTTGAGGCAGAATTGCATTTTTGGAACTAATATGATTTAAATGAGTGCTCTTGATGAATGTTACATTATTATTGGTGTAATATTGTACGCCACAATAACACTGACAAGCGTCTATCTAAGAAGAAAATTTTCATTTGAATCCAAACTACTTGCAAAGATAATACCAATTAAAGGACTTTAACCCATTTCCCTCATATTGACGACTTTTGGCGACTTTATAAAAGTCACTTTATGAAACCATTGTGATAAATAGAGCATTTTGCTCATATAGGAGCAAATGCTCTATTTATCACAATGGTTTCAAATTACAAAATTCTAAAAGTTTCCCTTTCTCTAGTTAATGTTCATTTTCGGTAGATTAATTCAAAGAGGTTGTATCTAAAAATAGCCTATGAGGTAATGGGTTAACTCTTTCCTTCATGTAACCCATTCTAAATAGTAACAGCCCACTTGGGGACTGGATACGAGTGTAATGGCATTTCAAAAACAGTGTAGACCCAGATCAGAGGACCTCTCTTATCAGGGTCTGCAAGGTTTGTAATTAAAATTCCTCTCGATAATTCAACCCTTTTATACTGAGTGGACTCTGCCGTTAGACACGGATAGGACATTCCAATTTGAATCTTCACTATTGAAATTGTTGAAACTTTTCAAAACAGGGTAAAACATCTTTATCGCCATTATTGAAATCTAAATAACTATTCTATTGAATTCTTTGTCGAAAGTAAGGTGTTTGAAAAGAACCAATTTAACCGAACTCGTGATTGAACTTTAAAAGGATGGTTGTCCATGTTCCATACACCGTTGTTGGGTTATTTTAACAATTATCCAGCGATCAGCTACCAGAATCACATTTTCAAACAGCTTGGATCCAGACCAGACGTTGAGTAACTCGGCGTTCCATCAGGAAACTAAGCTGTTTGGCACTCGTATCGAATCTAAATGTTCAACATTGTACCAGATTCCAATTTGAGCAGACATTATTTTTTCACATCGGGATAAGGGCTACTCAATCATGTCATTGACTTAGAATGAATAAGATGCACAGTAGAAACTGACCTGATCGGCCATTCATTTATTGAACATATGAGTATTTAAAAGCAAGTGGTTGTTCAATGCAGGGCAAAAGTAATACAGACAACTCCTATAGGAACTTTCTGCATTGCTGGTGATCTGCATTAAGCTACCACCTGCCTTACCGATCCATAATCAGACGTCGTTTTGATGGCCACTTAAGACAGTTCTACTGTGGTTATATTTTCCAGTGTTTTTTTAGTTTAATTTTGATTTAAACAGTTTGCCTAAATTGCTTTTGGGTAAAATTGAGTGCATGTTCGCGTAAGCTTATACATGTACATAGGGAATCATTCCCGATAATAATGAAAAGAAACAGAAAAAGGTTCTATAGTTTATCCATGACGTATTTCCTTCAAAGAGACACGTTCGTTATGTCAGTATTACAGCAAGTCATTTGAGATATATGTCTGTATTTATATATGCCAGTCTGTATTTCTGTTAATATGTATGTCTGCATACCCATTTTTCTGGTCGTATGTTTGGTTATATGTCTGCTGTCTTCTGTGTGCCTGTGTGTGTATATGTGTGTGTTTGTGTGCCTGTGTGTCTGTTTGCCTGTGTGTTTGTGTGCCTCTGTGTCTGTGCGTCTCTATGTGCCTGTGTGTCCCTGTGTCTTCTGTGTGTTTGTGTGCCTATGGGTGTATGTATCTGTCAGTATGTGTGTGCCTGTGTGTTGGTGTGTCTGTCTGTGTGTCTGCATTTCTGTGTCTGCCTGTCCGTCTGTCTGTCTGTTTGTCGGTCGGTCGGTCGGTAGGTCTGTTGCATTTTTAATATTATTTCGATTTACCTATTTCCTTCAGCAGGATAAGAGTTAGAAATGAAATTAGTTTTCTACAAGCGCTATTTTCGAATTTGTTCTTCTTGATATTTTCAGGCAAATAACAAAACCTTAAACAAACTTTCATGTCTTTTGAAACTATAAAACTGTGGCAATTATAAACTGTGGCTACTAAAAACAAGGCCACTATTAACTGTGGCAACTAAAACTAGGCAACTATAAACTGTGACAACTGTACACTATGGCAACTATAAACTGGCAACTATACACTGTGACAACTATAAACTTTGGCAACTATAAACTCTGACAACTATAAACTGTGGCAACTATATACTGTGAAACTATAAACTACAAACAGCTGGGAATCGGATGGGACGGCGAGTTACACAGGGGCGGGGAGTTACACGGGGGCGGGAAGTTACACAGGGCGGCGAGTTACACAGGGCGGCGAGTTACACAGGGCGGCGAGTTACACAGGACGGCGTGTTACAAAGGGGTGGTGAGTTAGGGCATATACAGGACTGTGAGTTACACAGGACGGCGAGTTACACAGGACGTCGTGTTACAAAGGGGCGGCTTGTTATACAGGACTGCGAGTTACACAGGACGGCGAGTTACACAGGACGGCGAGTTACACAGTGTCTCATCTATACACAAGCTGTTTGTAATTGCCAGTTAGTATACAAAGGGTTAACTAAATATACAGTAAAACCTATCTAAACCAGAATTGTAGTAGAAAAGAACTAGCATAATTTTAGGCAGGTGGCTGCTTAATGCAGGATGAAAGTCGTGCAGAAAGCTCCTAGAGTTGTTTTCTGCATGACTTTCACCCTGCATTAAGCTGCCACTCGTCTCCAAGACCGATATTTATATTAAATTTAACGTCCGGTTTAGAGAGTTTTACTGTATTATGGTAAAATAATCTATTAGTGCGGCTTCTCATCTGAATTCAAACTGTTTGTACAGGTAATGAGGGCTTTCCCGCTAATTTGCAGAGTTGAATTAATACTTTGTATTTTCTGTTTTTTTACCAACACTACTTTGTCATTCTTTTCTGTGTTTTACCAACACTTACCCACTAAATGCAGGGACACGATGTTTTGTCATCTACGATGTTTTGTCATTCTTTTCAGTGTTTTACCAACGCTAACCCACTAAATGCAGGGACACGCTACTTTGTCATTCTTTTCAGTGTTTTACCAACACTAACCCACTAAATGCAGGGACACGATACTTTGTCATTCTTTTCAGTGTTTTACCAACACTAACCGACTAAATGCAGGGACACGATACTTTGTCATTATTTTCTGTGTTTTACCAACACTAACCCACTAAATGCAGGGACACGAGTGTACAAATGCAATGGTATTGCATGCTCTTAACTCATTCCATCCTAGACTATTTTTAGACCCAACCCCTTTGAATAAATCTACGGAAAAGGAGCATTTACTAGAGAAAAGGAAATTCTTAGAATTTAGTAGATTTGAAACAATTGTAATAAATAGAGCATTTGCAATGGTTTCAAACAATGTCTTTTACGGAGGTGTCAAAAGGCGCCATTAGGAGGGAATGAATAAAGAGATTCTTTACTTTAATATGATTATGTTTTTATTTGACTGCTATGCTGTTTTAAATAAATGCAACTTAACTTGAATAATATATTTAATTTGTCTGATTTAATTATGCGGAATGCTATCTTCATTCATACAGCTTCACTTTTCTATTTGCTTAAATAAGAATTTATGCAAAAGTAAGGTTTTAAATTAATAATTTGCTTAAATTTTACATTTAATTACATGTTTTGTGTGTGTTTTAATTCTAATGTGTTTATTAAACGTTTCTCTTTGCTCAATTCCTTGCCATGTATTTGTTCGCCAGTTGGTTTAAAGGCTCTGCGGAGCTTGTGTTATTACTGTTACCGTGTGTTATTACTGTTACCGTATGTTATTACTGTTACTGTGTGTTATTACTGTTACCGTATGTTATTACTGTTACCGTGTGTTATTACTGTTACCGTGTGTTATTACTGTTACCGTATGTTATTACTGTTACCGTGTGTTATTACTGTTACCGTGTGTTATTACTGTTACCGTATGTTATTACTGTTACCGTATGTTATTACTGTTACCGTATGTTATTACTGTTACCGTATGTTATTACTGTTACCGATTATTCAGAATCCAAAGGTGCGCACTATACAATAAACGCATTGTTTCAACAGCATCATAAAACTTGGTATGTGTTACGTTCAATCATTTTTATGAAGATTGAACTTATATCGTACTTAAAATGCTACTCTAATTCAAAATAAACAGTTTTCATCGATATTTATATATTTTTGTTGTTGTACAACTCTCTCTCTCTCTCTCTCTCTCTCTCTGCTGAACAGTTACGAAACTAAAACACAACCCGAATAAATACTAATGCATTGTCGAATAACATCGGCTCTTTTAAAATTAAATGCATGAAAGTTTTGTCTTCGTCAGGGTTAGATTGGTTTTATATGTATTGATTTTCCATGTAGGTTTAATTAAATCAGTTTCCAGATATAAATTCTTATCCTGCCAAAGAATAATTGTCTTCTCAAACTTCTTCATTTACCTCCGCATTCTTTATGCATTTTGGAAGCGATTGTCTGTGTGGCAAACAGCTTGGATCCAGATGAGACGCCGAGTTACTCGGCGTCTCATCTGGATCCAAGCTGTTTGCAAATGTCACCAAATCGCGATTTTCGTGATACTGATTAAGCACATTATAGATTTTGGCAGGTGCGAAACACTAAATCATTACCTTACTTATGAGAATTAAATTCATACAGGTTCTTTATCTCACTGTTGAAGATAGTCACGACGTGAAATGGCGGTTCTGTTATTTTATCGTTCAGTATGTAAATATGAGGTGAATTAAAAAAAACCTTATATAGACCACCAAACCTCTTGCGTCATGAATATTCATGTAAGAAATAATGACACCTTGAATATAAATTAGATTATATAATTGCATTATGATCAGGAAAGGTTTTTACCATGACAAACATTGTAAAATCATATCTGTATTAGTTTATGAGCAAACAAAGCAGACCCTGATCAGACAGCTCCTACAGGAAGTTTCTGATCTGTGTATTCTTTATTTGTAAAGGCGTGAAAATGCATACCGAGGGCTTGGTGCAATATTTGTGAAGGAGTTAGAATAGTTTTGCACCAAACCCTCGATATGTACCATGCAGGTCCACTGTAGCAGTCATACAGAAGCATGTGTGTCTTCTGAGTGGCAATGGTGAAGAAGTTAACATACATATGTCTTACCCTTTCCTTCATATAAATGCATTTCCACGCATTTGCAAACAGGGTACACCCAGATCAGACGGCTTATATAGGAACCGTCTGATCAGGGTCTGCTCTGTTTGCTCAAGGACTTTGAAAGATCTGTTTCTCTACTTTCTTAAATGGCTACAATGTTCCACCTTCCATATTTTATTTTAACTATTTTGTCCACGGATACTCAGTAGGTATCGAAATTTGGAATAAAAACAGACAAGGCAAAGTGTTACACATTAACGCTGCACCAAGAGGAAGAGTGGCGTGGCAAGATTTTCTTTTTCTGTGCATGATGTACCTTTATTTGTTTGTTTCGTGTGTGCATTTTTCTTCTGGGGATGTTCCTTATTAAATCCTGTGTATATTTATACATATGGTGTTATATTTTAAACATTTCATTAACGCTTTACTACATGAATATTCGGGGGGGGGGGGATAACATCGTGAATATTAATTAGATATTGTTTACATATTGGCAAATACATAATGAAAGCAAACAGAGCAGACCCTGCTCAGACGATTCATATAGGTATATTACAGGTCTACTAAAGATAGACTTCAGGTATATTACATGTATACTACAGGTATATTACATGTATACTACAGGTATATTACAGGTATACTACAGGTATATTATAGGTATACTAAAGGTATACTACATGTATACTACAGGTATAGTATAGGTATACTACAGGTATACTACATGTATACTACAGGTATATTACAGGTATATTGCAGGTATACTACATCTATACTACAGGTATATTACAGGTATACTACAGGTATATTATAGGTATACTACAGGTATACTAAAGGTATACTACATCTATATTACAGGTATACTACAGGTATATTATAGGTATACTAAAGGTATACTACATGTATACTACATGTTTATTACAGGTATACTACATGTATTTTATAGGTATACTACAGGTATTATACAGTTACTATAGGTATTATACAGGTACACTACAGGGGCATTGCAGACACACTGCATGTATACTACAGGTATACTACAGGGACATGCAGACACCCTACAGGTACACTACAAGTATACTACAGGGACATGCAGACACCCTACAGGTACACTACAAGTATACTACAGGGACATGCAGACACACTACAGGTATACTTCAAGTATACTACAAGTATACCACAGATATACTTATACGGATGACAGGTATACTACAAACAATAATTTCATACATGTTCTCTCTAAAGCTCAATAACCACCAAGCCCTTTACCTCATAGAAACGCCTTTTCACGATTGTGCGAACAGAGTAGATTCAGATCAAACGGCTCCTACAGGAAATTTCTATCAGAGTCCGCTATTTCCCTATGGGATAATATAGACCCGAACATTTAGTTTATGCCGAGGCCAATTTTTTTCTTGTTAGTATATCATTATAAAGAAAATCCGCTAATCAGTATCCATAAGCTCGCTAATTTCATATGAATATTCATTGGGAATAGGGTTAAACCTGCTTGTAGAGCGAAATTTCCAGCTTTACTCTCCGTCCATATCCAGCTCAAACAGCACTATAAGTATCCAGTTACAAACATACTGCTTTAATCCACTTGCATCATTTTACCAAGCGCCTTTCTCACGTCTTCTATACAAACTGATATTTCATCTTTGCTTTGCATTCCAACAGTTCGTGTAACCCTCCGCGACCGGGACTGTTGTGTGATTCTTTTGAATACATTATTAATAATAGCCTCACACAAACCCCGGGGTTATCTTCAAACGATAAGATATTAAATTGCCCCGGTACATCTATAATTTACTCCTCTAGCATATTAAAACAAAGGCACTGGTGTTAAGAATAATCAAAAAAGGTCATCTTTATGCTCAACTGGGTAGTCAAGACGTATAGGTATAAAATGCTAGCTCTGCGAATGCTGAATTTTGAACGTGGGGTGGCCAGTCAGTGTTAGTCTTACGCAGTCTATTAACTATGAGAGGTTTAAATGTGCTAGAGGGTTTTGAATGACAAATAGTATAGACCCTGGTCAAAGAGCTCAGCTAGGAACTCTCTAATCTGGGTCTACACTATTTGCCAATGTCGCTATACTCATTCCCTGCATTCAAATGGTCGATGTACGAAAAATTTAAGTACAACAAAGACGGGTTTCATAGCCATTATAATATACATTTTGGAGTACAAGTTTCAACTCGGTACCGTAAACTAATGCATTGCGTAATAAACTACACAATAGTTACTGCACGCGAAATTCTTTTGTTTTTTATTTTGTTTTTAACCCTTTCCCTGCTGAACAATCATGTAAGAAATAATGACGTCATGCACAGTAATTAGCTGAATTTTTATACAGCAATATTGACCAGCGATTTTTTTACTGTGGCAGAAAGTATAAAATCTTATCTATATAATATCAAATGCAAACAGAGCAGATCCTGATCAGACGGCTCTTATAGGAGCCGGCTGATCTGGATCTACTCTGTTTGCAAATGCGTGAAAATGCCAATATATGAAGGAAAGGGTTAAATTTTTCGCCGCAATAGGCGGATCCGCGATATATTTTTTGCAAACAGTGTAGACCAAGAGGGGACACTGGGTAATTCGACGTCCTCTCAGGATCCAAACCGTTTGACACTGATTATATTGTTGTAAAGAAATTGAAGATGCCACTTGGAAACCTGAGGAAGGCGACCATTTTAGCTAATGAAATTCATGATGAATTGTTTTCTACGCAAGCTGTATGTATAATCAAATGTGGTTGTTTTGTGGTAACCCTTTACTCCAAGAATATTAATGTAAGAAATAATGACTTCAGGAATATTAATTAACTAACATTTTATAATGGATTGGAATGTTTTATCATGCCAGAAACTGCAGAAGCGAACCTATCACATCATATCCCATACGGAAACAGAGCAGACACTGGGTAGACCGCTGTTATAGGAGCTGCCATACAGAGCAGACCCTGGGCAGACGGCTCCTATAGGAGCCACCCTGATCTTGGTCTACTCTGGTCTTGGTCTACTCTAACTCTGATATTGGTCTACTCTGATATTGGTCTACCCTGATTTTGGTCTACCCTGATTTTGGTCTACTCTGATCTTGGTCTACTCTGCCTGCATATGCGTTATAAGACGTGTCTCGTGAAATAACTCGGTGTCTCATCAGGATCCAAACTGTTTGACACCTAATCAATAGTTCCTCAAATGTTTGAGTGAATCCAAAGTAAGACAACAATGAAACAGTCCGTGGTTTGAGCAGAAAACAATACAACGGTCCCTGGTTTAAGCAGAAAACAATACAACAGTCCGTGGTTTGAGCAGAAAACAATACAACAGTCCGTGGTTTAAGCAGAAAACAATACAACAGTCCGTGGTTTAAACAGATGTCGCTTTTTTCAAGACGCTACTGGATTAAATCTTACAACGCTGGATTTTCAAATGGACTATTCCAAAATTCAAACAGGTCAAGCTTATGGTTAATATTTAGGGATTTTTCTAAAGAAAAGTGTAACATGACAAACAGTGCTGACCCTGATGAGAGGGCTCCTCTAGGTGCCCTCTCATCTGGGTCTACACTGTTTGCAACTGATATTAGCGACTCGTGTCCCGCACTATAAGGATTAAAGGAATATTGGTATTTGCGAGTCGGTTAAATAAACATAGTGTTAGACATGTACAGTGTATCAGTGTATAATATAACTAATTAACATAGATAAGACAGTATGTAATTAACACATTATCTCATGAATATTCATGTCAGAAATAACGACTTCATATATGAATATTAATCACCTTATTTGTAAAACACATACATATGAACAAGTGACATTTTTTCCATGACTATATAATTTCATAAAGAAGCAGAGCTGACCCTAACAAAGTGGTTGTATATTACGAAGGGTTACATGAAGTCCGCTCGAGTGTTGCCTGGTGAACTTAGTTGAATGACAGACAGGGCAGAGTGTAAGATGGATCAGACAGATAGACAAAGAAAAACAGACAAACATACATACAGGCATACAGAGAGACAGACAGACAGACACAGAGAGAGATAGAGAGAGAGACAGACAGAGACAGACAGAGACACAGAGAGAATGCAGGCATACAGAGAGAGAGAGAGAGAGACAGACAGAGACATAGAGAGAGACAGACAGAGAGAGACACAGAGAGAGAGACAGAGAGACAGAGACAGAGAGAAGGCAGGCAGACAGACAGACAGACAGAGAGACAGTGACATAAAAAGAGAGAAAACATACTTACATAGAGATGTATTAGCCGTTAGATCTGACATGTCGTTTTTATTTTATAGATGACCCGTAGATTGAGATAATATCACTATTGTATTAGGTGAGCTCCCCATTTTACCGACTATTTCAACTTATACTATAGTTCGATTTTGACCCGTGAGCTGTGACATTTAGGGCAAGTCCACAAGAAGAGGTAAAACGCGTCACAAACCATGTATTTGTTCCGGAGTTACCTGTGGTTATACAGACCTGCAATAAGCATATATATACCAACACTGCACGATTATTACGAGCTTCTTGTGACAATCATTGTTCACTTACCCATATATTAGAATGGTTGCAACTTATATAAATAGAAAAAGTGCAGTCACGGCTCAGCGCTCGCAATCGAACTATATTTAATTGAATCACTACAATGTATAGGCAATCGGACTTCGAGTCGAACTAACTGCACGAGCTTCACGAGAATTTCGCTCTTCAATTTAAGCAAAACCCTTATGTATAGAATCGATTAATTTGGGAAAAAAAACCAAATCTATAAATAAAAACGACAGGTCACTCCTACTTGCAAATACATACAGACAGACAGAAACAGACAGACAGAAAAAGATAGGAGACAGGGACACACACAAAGAGCGAGACAGATAAACAGATAGATACAGATATAGACAGAAAGACAGAGAGACGGGCCGAGAGAAGGACGGATAGGCGACAGACTGACTGGATGAAATAAAGCTCATGTACGCAGTGTCCTGTCAAACAGCGTATATTAGGCGTTTTGTGATGAATGACATTCCAGGCTTCCTGACCAATACACCAAAACGCATGTACAGGATGGGGTTCAAATGGCCTGCGGTGATAGTGGTGAATGAATGACTAAATGAAAGGATAAGAAGAAAATATCAACGAACACATTCCTGAGAATTACGTCAAGGAACCTACCAAGCAGCTTCTCTCACAAGCGTTGCGAGGCAACAGTTGACAATTCAGATGCTGTCATCTTGACAGAGTGACCGACAGTGAAGAGATTGTGCATACGCATGCGCGCAATCGCTCTCCCACTGTTCACTCACCCATGACATACTACAGGTATTATTCTCCCAATTTGACCTGAGACTCATGCATATTCCGTTTATTATCGTCGGTAATCTTCGGATAAATTTCCGAAGGTATAAGAATGCGCTATATCACAATGGCTTCACAAAGTGACTTTTTCAGAGTCGTCAATATGAGGGAATGGGATAAACACGCCGAATTTTAATTGAGTCTCGGGTCAAATTGGGAGAGTAATATATATGTCGACATATACATAACACTGGACTGTTATAAATACAGTTGATCTTCAATATCTCAAACTTCAAGGGACCATATAAATTACTGCAAGGTATTAGAAGTTCGAACCATTCAATCTGAACAATTTCTCAAGTTAACAGCGTAATGCAGGTCTAAAGCTTTTGGCATGCATTAAGCTGTCACATGTTCTTCTAGACATGCGTAGTGATACATTTTAGAACAATTTTATATTGTAAATTTTGGAAGGACCGAATTTTGTATCGAATTTTGAATTATCCGACTTCGAGATATCGAAGTTCAACGGTAGTCGGTAAATCAATTGAATGGTTACAAGAAACTGATGACAAAGTGTAAAACAGATTGGATCCTGATGAGACGCAGAGTTAACCCTTTCCCTTATGTAAGCGCATTTTGCCGCATCTGCAAACAGAGTAGACCCAGATCAGACGGCTCCTATAGGAGCCGTCTGATCAGGGTCTGCTCTGTTTGCTTATGGTGTAATATAGATCTGATTCTACAGCTTCTTCCTGAGCAAAAATGTCATGTATTTATAATCCATTATAACAAATAATCTTATTTAATATTTATGACGTCATTATTTCCGATGAATATTCATCAGGGAAAGGGTTAAATACTCGGCGTCTCATCTGGATCCAAGCTGTTTGTACATACAAGTCAGGTTGCGCATAGCGGTAGAAAGAGTTAAGATAGATGCGCGAGCTGTGACCCAAGTCATACATAGAAGATGATCTTATTCAAGTGTTCACTGTACTCAACAAAATACATATACATGTATACGTACATACAGAGAAAAAAAACCCTAATGCGACCACCAAAATGCTGAAGGCGAAAGCATTTGAGGATAACTTATTAGTACGTTTGCTTTCCATGATACAATATAAAGTAGGGTACCAAAAGGGGTACCCCAATAGGAAAAGGAGCATTTGGCATTTAATATGGCGCACCGGCGATAAGTATACAAATAAAACTAATCCACCAACTCACCGAAAAATGCGTTTTAAATGCTTTGAGTACAGTTGGGGCTGCCAAGATTTTCTTGAGGCCTCCTTGTTTCAAAAAGACATTCTTCCTCTCCTGGCTCTTCATCTGAAGCAGTTTGTGCTGAGTAGCAACCTTTCGTTGGGTTTCAGTGGCCAGGGCCGCGTCTGCAAACATATTCACGGATTCCTTCCTGCCCAATTTCCGAAACCTGCTGAAGTCCGTGCCTGTATGTGATGACGTCATACTACCCACACTCGATCTGCCGGACCGGCTCGGCGTTTTCTGGTCATTCGAGTTACTGGTGGTTCGAAGTCTTTTTATAACTTCCAATTCCATATTGATGGTCAAACTTTTTTTTTAAATGTTGTTCTTTATGTCTTTACATGCACTAAATAAAATAGATAATAAAATAGATAATAAAGGTATTTTCGCATGAATTGTTTTTATTTCGAACAAGTGTAAGTTGAAAATTTAAACATATCCACAACCCTTTCCGTGTTGAATATTCATGTAAGAAATAATGACGTCATGAATTTATATACATTAGGTGATTTTTTTATGATATACATGTACCATTTTCAAGGGAAGTTTGTGTTTGCAAACAAAGCAGGCCTTGATCAAACGAAGTTTGATTTGAGTTTACTTAGTCTGTAAAGGTTTCAAAAGCGTTTACATGTTTATGTCAGAGAAAAGGTTAACCCTTTCCTCCATCAATACGCCTTTCTACGCCTCTGTAAAAGTCACCTGTTAAAACCATTGTGATAAATAGAGCATTTGCTCCTATAGGAGCAAATGCTCTATGTATCACCATGGTTTCAAACTACAAAAATCTATTTTTTTTCCTTTTCTCTAGTTAATGCTCCTTTCGGGTAGATTTATTCAAAGTGGTTGGATCTAATAATAGCCTATGAGGGAAACGGTTATCTGGATGGACACAAACACACCATTCCACCTTTAGACAAACCCGTTTCAAATAGTTTCTTTTATCAATTTGTTGAAAATCAAGTAAAGTTAACTAGAAATTCAGAAACAATCAGCCCTTTACCCGCTGAAAAAAATGTGTACGTCCAGTGTGATCTAATGTGTACGTCCAGTGTGATCTAATGTGTACATCCAGTCTGATCTAATGTGTACGCCCAGTCTGATCTAATGTGTACGTCCAGTGTGATCTAATGTATACGCCCAGTGTGATCTAATGTGTACGCCCAGTCTGATCTGTGTACATCCAGTCTGATATGTGTACATCCAGTCTGATCTAATGTGTACGTCCAGTGTGATCTAATGTGTATGCCCAGTCTGATCTGTGTACATCCAGTCTGATCTAATGTGTATGTCCAGTCTGATCTGTGTACATCCAGTCTGATCTAATGTGTACGTCCAGTGTGATCTAATGTGTATGTCCAGTCTGATCTAATGTGTATGCCCAGTCTGATCTGTGTACATCCAGTCTGATCTGTGTACATCCAGTCTGATCTGTGTACATCCAGTCTGATTTAATGTGTACGTCCAGTGTGATCTAATGTCTACGTCCAGTGTGATCTAATGTGTACGCCTAGTCTGATCTGTGTACATCCAGTCTGATCTGTGTACATCCAGTCTGATCTAATGTGTATGTCCAGTCTGATCTAATGTGTACGCCCAGTCTGATCTGTGTACATTCAGTTTGATCTGTGTACATCCAGTCTGATATGTGTACATCCAGTCTGATATAATGTGTACGTCCAGTGTGATCTAATGTATACGTCCAGTGTGATCTAATGTGTACGCCCAGTCTGATATGTGTACATCCAGTGTGATCTGTGTGCATCCAGTCTGATCTAATGTGTATGTCCAGTCTGATCTAATGTGTACGCCCAGTCTGATCTGTGTACGTCCAGTCTGATCTAATGTCTACATCCAGTGTGATCTAATGTGTATGTCCAGTCTGATCTAATGTGTACACCCAGTCTGATCTAATGTGCACGTCCAGTCTGATCTAATGTCTACATCCAGTGTGATCTAATGTGTATGTCAAGTCTGATCTAATGTGTACGTCCAGTCTGATCTAATGTGTACGTTCAGTCTGATCTAATGTGTACGTCCAGATCTTTTTCAATTTTACTTCCGATTCGTTCAAGGCCGAGTGTCAAACAGTATGTATCCTGATGATACACCAGTGTAACTCAGCCAGGTTTCCTGGAGTCAGGATTCCCGGAGTCAGATTTCCTGGAGCCAGGTTTCCTAGAGTCCCATCTGGATCTAAGCTGTTTGTCCCCAACACGAGTCCAGATTAGCAGTATAAGTGTTTATCACATGCTTCAGTTTTAGGAGGAGCTTGTTGTCCTTAAATTTCTTTAACTCCGTGCCTCATACAAACTCCTTTGCAAACAGAGTAGACCCAGATTAGACAGCTCATGTAGGAGCTGTCTGATCAAGGTTTGCTCTGTTTGCTTAAGCAATTATAATAGATCTGACTCTACACTTTCTACCAATACCAAAACATCCTATGTAAATATATATATGCTTAAAAAATCAGCTAATAATTATTCCCGATGTCATTATTTCGAACATGAATATTCAAGAGGAAACGAGTTTTAAAACGGAAATCCAATTATTAAACATTGTGGATCCTGGTGAAATGACGAGTTACCTAGTGTCATACACCCAGACTATGTTTAAAATTCCTGTACAGATCTATGTCACAAGTAATTCACTCAACAGTCAACAACACTCCTGATCACTTGCAAAATGACTTTAACAAAACTGTTGAAAACCAAACTAAGTATATCACACTGATTAAAGCTTTAACATGCTCAGTAAACATGCGTTGGCAGAAATTAATGCATTCTTCATTTTCCACATTTGATTTATGTCGAGTTTCTCTTCAAAACCACAACCAGTGTCAGTTAGGATGCCGATAAGACGCCGAGTTACTCGGTTTCTCATCTGAATCCACACTGTTTGCAGATGTTACGTTATAATCACTTGATTTTCCTGAAGGGTACTACTGGTTAAGCTCATTCTAGATATTGCCACTAATCCCCGATTAATCTTTTGATATTTGAGTGCTAAACCAGAGATTATTCCATTGGTCTTTGCGAATATACTTATTATTACATGTTGTTAGTGTGTAAATATATGTTTAATGTATCACACGCAGCCCAAAATAACGTCTGCTAAAATTGGACAATATTCAACAAACATCTCTACATGTACATGAATTCATTGAAGTATGTTTTTGTAAGTAACACTGAACTTCATATAAACGACTTTTCATGCATTTGTAAACATAGTAGATCCAGATCAGATAGCTCCTATAGGAGTCGTGTGACCAGGGTCTGCTCTGTTCGCGTTTGACATGATATAGACCAATAATTTGTGAAGGTAACAGGGCATACCTAGATCAGAGGGCTGAGTTTATACTGTTTGGCCCGTTAGCAGAAATTAAACACACATTATATATTTGGTTTTCAAAAATTTGATATTGAATTTCCATCACTACAATTGAAGTGAATTCCATACTCAAAGCAATTTTGATCCCTTCAGTTCAATATTTGAAAGCATGACAGCAAAACGTCCCGAAAAAAAGATATACATGTACACATCGGTGGATGGATAAACAGACAACGTCATTACATATTCATACATCGGGCGTCTAATGAATAAACAAACTCAGAATAAAATGTAACATTCCACTTTTTTATTGTAATAAAATTAACAAATATGATATGATAATGACAAATAATCTTATTTTACAAATTAAATCATATCTAGCAGTATAAGCCTAGTAAAAAAACTACTAATCTACCCATCACATTGTTAGAGTAACACCTATTCCATACTGTTTGTTCACGTAGCTACAGATCTATACCCTTGGTGTATATTACCGA
This sequence comes from Azorinus chamasolen, assembly GCA_963576725.1. Classification (NCBI taxonomy): domain Eukaryota; kingdom Metazoa; phylum Mollusca; class Bivalvia; order Cardiida; family Solecurtidae; genus Azorinus; species Azorinus chamasolen. The sequence continues at coordinate 44,661,537 of OY755242.1, read as the reverse complement.
TTAATACAATATCTTATTCAATCATACACAAACATGTATTTAACAAAATAACAGTATATAATTAAACGTCTCTAATGCCGAATTTAAAATTAGCATCAATGTTGATCGTTAAGACAGATTCTAGCTTAATGCAGGATGCAAGTCACACAGAAAGCTCCCAAAGGAGCTTTTAGCACGACTTTCACCCTGTATAAAGCACCCACCTGTCCAAAACAAATCTAGATTTTTCTTCACTTAAAAATCCTGTTTAGAGGGAATCTACTGCATAAAACTGCATGACTATAAAAGGTACATTTTAGGTTTTGAAAACTTTGTCAATGACCACCAGCTGTTGTGTCTCTGACAGACACAGTGTCTGATCAGGATGTTACAGGCGAATAATACTAACCTTCCACTATATAGACACACACCTGCAAACAGAGACCAGATACATTTACATACATCATACAAGAGTATTCCATTGAAAACACGTGTCACCCGCTGCAGAGTATTCGATTGAACACATGTGTCACCCACTGCAGAGTATTCGATTGAACACATGTGTCACCCACTGGAGAGTATTCGATTGAACACATGTGTCACCCACTGGAGAGTATTCGATTTAACAAACGTGTCACCCGCTGGAGAATATTCGATTGAACACACGTGTCTGAGTGTCACTTACTGGAGAGGATTCGATTGAACACGTGTCACCTGCTGGAGAGTATTCGATTGAACACATGTGTCACCCACTGGAGAGTATTCGATGGAACACATGTCATCCGCTGGAGAGTATTCAATTTAACACACATGTCACCCTAAGGTGGAGATGGTTTGGGTCTACACTATTTGGAAAGGTTTAAAAACTGGAATTAACAAATTCAGGATTAAACTCTATCGCTGTCATTGTCATAGTTGTTATAACCCGTTCCCTGTTCTATGTACACGTATATCCCAAATTTCAATACCTACTGAATATTCATAGACAAAATAGGTATAATGAAATATAGAAGATGGAACAATGTAGCCATTTTAGAAACTAAAACAGATCTATCACAGTTCATTAGCAAACAGAGCAGACCCTCATTAGACTGCTCCTATAGGAGATGTCTGATCTGGGTCTTCTCTGTTTGTAAATGCGTGAAAAGGTGTTTATGTAGAGGAAAGGGATAACCTATATAAACAGTCTGGATTTTGAGGAGATGCCTAGTTTCTCAACGTCTCATCAGGATCCAATCTGTTTGAAACTGTCCTAATGGCTTTTTTTTAACAAAATGTGAAACACTATGCCCGACCTTTGACCCTGAAGGATGACCTTGACCTTTGACCCATGGACCAGGGAGTTGAATGCAACACATTGTCTTTGTGTTGTGAAAATTTGTGCCAGGTTAATTTGAAATCCATTCACAGATAAAAAAGTTATAGAAGGGGCACGAAATTTGGGACGGACGGATGAAGGACAGATGGATGGACAAACAGATGGACAGATGGAAGGATAGACAATGCGATTACTATATGCCCGCCGTAGGGGGGGCATAGAAATGTAGCAGACAATACTGTCAGCGAAAGGGTTAATTGTTTTTCTACAACCGCTGTTTTCCATGCATTTTCTACAATGATGTGCATGTATAGGTTGAATGAAAAGAGTTGGCAATCCCAGCACCCGTTTGGTTCCAATATGTGAATACAAGTAATTGTAAAATACTACACTGTTATAGAACGAGTATATAAATACAGCTGAATGTAGACATGTAAATTACTGGTGTTATACATCAAACGTTTGCTTGACATCAAAGATTGGTGGCAAACTATTACACTTCTTATTTTCTTATTCGCGATCTGGATCCAGATGAGATGACATAGTATTCAGCATCTCATCTTAAATCTAAACAGATTGAGGCTTTCATTGTACATTCACGATCCTTACATAATCAGTCGTATTTTCACAATGCTGATCTGAACATGCAAAGATTTTAAATATTTGATAATGAAATAATACTGTAACTGGTAAGCTGGATGACCAGTTAACCCATTCCCTCATAGGCTATTTTTAGAACCAATCTATTTGAATAAATCTACCGGAAAGGAGCATTAACTAGAGAAAAGGAAACTATTAGAATTTTGAAACCATTGTGATAAATATGGTTTAAAACTACAAAATTCTAAAAAAAATCCGTTTCTCTAGTTAATGCTCCTTTTCGGTAGATTTATTCAAAGAGGTTGTATCTAAAAATTTCAGTAGATTTATTCAAAGAGGTTGTACCTAAAAATAGCCTATGAGGGAATGGGTTAAGCAAATCTCTAATCTAAGCTATCAAAAGGTAATTTCCTTGTCTGTAAGTATAACATGTTCATTGCCCTTGACTGTAATAAATGAATGACCACTGAGGTAAGGTTCAACTGTATACAAGAACCATAGACCAAAACCGGACAGCTGAACAGCATCTGCACCATTAAGGTTACACTTGGGAAACATTGTACACATTGTAAACATTTTCAACAATAGCTCCTTTATTTCTCTTCCAAACCCTATACTGTGACCACTCTTTAGAATCGTCTCGAAGAGACGATTCTAAAGAGTGGTAACAGGATAGGGTTTGGTGGAGAAATGGCGCTTTTAGTATTTGTATTTAGTGGAGAAATGGCGCTTTTAGTATTTGGGTATGCATCTGTATCTCTGATTGTAGATCCAGATGAAGGACAGTTTTAGATATGCAGTGACTGGTTCAGTTATACATTGTAGATATCTGTTTACCCTGATTTCCAATAAGACCAGACATTTCTAACTCTTTGAACATAGTTATTGTTGTATGCAGAACTTGTCATTTGCTTCAATCCTTGGAGTAATAATACCGCTCACACTAATAAACACCTACTTACCTCACTAGGGGTGGAGGGACGGGGACACCTAGGGGTGGAGGGAGGGGGACACCTACTTACCTCACTAGGGTTGGTGGGGGGACACCTACTTACGTCGGGAGGGTAAAGGGGGAAAACTAACACTGTAAAAAAACATCTAGGTTTTCCACTATGAATTTTCTGCATTGCTTTCATTCTACTTTGTGTATAAAATGACGTAAGATTCTCCTTTTCAAAAAATTTACGCCCCCGGGGCACTTATTATAGAAAGGTGACACACCTGGGGCACTTATTAGAGAAAATACAGTAACTCGAAGAATGCCGAACACAAATGCACTGTCATTTGTAAACAGTGTAGATCCAGATCAGAGTCTGCACTGTTTGTCATTCAAAATCCTCACACAAGTTTAAACCTGTCATACTGAGTACTGAGTAGACCCTATAGCTAGTCCAGTCTGAAAATTCTGCGTTGAAAGCATTAATGTTTCTTTCATTTCTGCCAAAAATAAACTCAAGAATGTCAAACAATTTAGATGGTAATAAGACGCCAAATTACTCTGTCTTTCTCATCTAAATCAAAACTGTTTGACTACAGTACAACCTGTTTTAACCCATTCCTCCGTAGGCTATTTTTAGATCCAACCTCTTTGAATAAATCTACCGAAAAGGAACATTTACTAGAGAAAAGGAAAATTTTAGAATTGTGATAAATATTGTGTAGTTTTGAAACCATTGTGATAAATAGAGCATTTGCTCCTATGGATCAAATGCTCTATTTATTACAATGGTTTCAAAAAGTGACTTTTACAGAGGTGTAGAAAGGCGTATTTATGGAGGAAACGGTTTTATCCAGTCACCAGGCTTCTCTAGTGACATAATAAAGGGGGTGCAAATAAACTTAGGTTTATTAGGTTACTTCCGGTAGTGGAAGGTTTATTAGGTTAGTAGATAGGCGTAATGATTCTATAACCATGGAACTATTTTAGTTTTCTGTAAATATTCATAAACATGTTGATGGAATAGATCTAACAGATCTATTTCGTCACCAGAAGAATTATTCAAATGAGAAAAAATAAAAATAATTGGCTACAGCTGGATTCGAACCCGCGCCTGATCCTACAAAAACTAATTCTAATCTCTCTAGATACGTCGCTCTTACCGATTACGCCACTGAGGCCACATACAAAATAACGTTGATTTATCACTTTTATTAATTTAATCCACCGCTGGCAAAACCCGTTTTTGATAAAATCAAACCTGGAAGCAAAGATTGACAGATAAATAGTAAATGTTTTCTTTTCACTCTCATGATTATTTGATTGATAAACTCTTACAGGGGCGGTGATAGTCATAAACCTAAATATAGCCTGTTCAGTTCCATCGATTTCTGAGTGACGTTAGGTAGAATCTAAAAATAGAAACCGAGACTACGTAACTCGAATTTGACCAAAGAATATAGATCATGTCTGTTTGAAATAACTCATCGACCCCTCGATTCAAATCATCTTATTTTTCAAATTCAACCACGTTTCCCTTCTAGTAATACAAGTATCGAAACTATATTCCTCTGCGGTAGCTCATTTGATCTATTTACGTCTAAATGGAAGTGAAAAGGGAGGGATCCGTTGATCGAAAAACTGCATTTTCAATGTAAATTATTTCAAGAGTGTTATGAGTCTATAAAAAAGACATTTAACTATATTGACTGGATAAATCGAATAATAGGTTAGTGCCGTAGATGGGACGCCTTTATTCGACTCGGAGAGAAAACAGTTGAGGCTCGGCAAGCCTCGCCTCAACGTTTTCTCCCCTCGTCGGATAAAGCGTCCCATCTACGGCACTAACCTATTATTCTCTATAAGCGGCCATCAAAAAGAGGTCTAATTATTGATCTGTAAGGCTGGTCATAGCTTAATGCACGTCAAAGGTAATGCAGAAAAGCTCCCATAGCTGCTTTCTGCATTACTTTTGACCTGCATTAAACAACCTACTTTTTAAGACCCCTAGGCTCACTAAATAAATGGCCACTTAAAACAGGTTTTACTGTAGTTAATCACAATTTGCCACCAGATTTCAAACAGCTAAACACAGTTCAAATCACAATTTGCCACCAGATTTCAAACAACTAAACACAGTTAAAATCATAATTTCATATTCATATTTAAAACAGATTTAAAATGATTTTATTTTAAAAATTAATGGAAGATTACCATGAAATTCTAGAATATAAAAACTCTACTTCAAGCAATACTAGACTTAAATATCACTGAATAACACACTCAGAGATCAAACAATACTAGAACTTTTGTTCAACATACAAACCTCAGCTGCTAATAACTCTTAACCCTGTATGAAGTGACAAGCAGTTTGAACAACTACTCTCAAATTTGAAATCTTAAAAATTAATAACAATTTTCTATCTATACTAGCAATAACCAACACAACTCTGGCACTAGTAAAGAAATGATAGTTAAGTTGTTGACTATTTCATTACTACATGTACACAAATGCTATATAAATCCTAAAAGTTAGAAATAAGAAACTCATTTTTCATTTAAACCTCTTATCTCTTTCCCTGTTTAATATGTGTAAGAAATAAAGATATCATGAATATTTATTTCCTGAATTTTTATAATAGCATAATGGTTTGGTATTGGCAGAAATTATTGAGTAATCTCTATTACCATTTCGTAACAAACAGAGCAGATCCTGATCTAGCGGCTCCCCTAGGAGCCATCTGTTCTGGGTCTACTCCATTTGCAAATGCGGGGCAAGGCGTTTATATGAACGAAAGGGTCACACCTTTACAAACACAGTAGACCCAGAACAGATGGCTCCTATCTGACGACTGTCTGATCTGGGTCTGCTCTGTTTGCCTATGATATGTTAGTAGATCAGACTCTACAGTTTCCTTCAATACCAAAAATCATGTTTGCATAAACCGTTATGAAACAAGCTTATAAATATTTATGATGTTATTTCTACAATGAATATTTACAAGGAAAGAGTTAAAAGTACAATCTATTGCAAGTAATGAAACAGTTGGCATGTGCTTACTTGAACCTATTTCTTAAAAACCTTTAGCATTCCATCCTACTGTCCCCAAAAACAGTTTGCTCAACTCTTTACTCAACCAATACACCTTTCAATGCATTTGCAAACAGAGTAGAATCAGATCAGATGACTCCTGTGGGAGCCGTCTGACCAGGGTTTCTCTGTTTGCTTATGATATTCTGTATACAGTAAAACCTCTCTATATAACGACCACTAAATTGTATTAATTAGTTGGTATTTTAGGCAGGTGGTTGCTTAAAGCACGGTGAAAGTAAAACAGAACGCTCCTATGGGAGCGTTCTGTTTTACTTTCACCTTGCTTTAAGCATCCATCTGCTTTTAACACAAAATCTGAGATGTAATTTAGTGGTCGTTATAGAGAGGTTTTACTGTATATGCTTTTACAGTTTCTGCCATGGCAAAAAAAATTCCGTGTCCATTTGCTAATATAACAACTGATCTGATTACCACTCATGTGACATGAACATTAATTAGGATTAATTGTTATAATAGCACATGGACACATGAAGTTTTGGCCAAGGTTTAAACTGTAGAATCATATGCAGAGTATATCGTAAGTAAACAAAGCAGACCCTGATCAGATGGCTCATACAGCCATCTGATCTTGGGCTTCCCTCTTTGCATAGGCGTAAAAGGCGTATGTATGGAGTACAGGGTTACCATTTAACATTTCCCTCATTGCCTGAATTTAGATGCTGGAGAATGGCAGTATTACTCTGCCTGGTGAATGTCAGCATTACTCTGCATGCCATCTGTATACAAAGTGGCACTATGATAATTTTAACTGTACAGTGCCTCAGCATGAATTCATGTTTTACAACAAATGCTTAAATGCATTAATATGTTATCTTCCTTGGAAGCAAATAGTCATATATGTCAGTTTTACCCTCTACCTGATAAACACCCATTTTTATGCATTTGCAAACAAAGAAGACCAAAATCAGACAGCTCCCATTGGAGTTGTCTGATCAAGTTCTGCTCTACTTGCTTGCGGTGTATTATAGATCTGATTCTACAATTTCTGCCATTGTCAAAATTTCCTTTGAAAAAATCCATTTTTCCATAAAAAATTTAGCTAATCAATATTAATTCAGTAGCTAATTAACCCTTTCCTCCTCTGTAAGAGTCACTTTTTGAAACCATTGAGATAAATAGAGCATTTGCTCCATAGGAGCAAATGCTCTATTTATCACAATGGTTTCAGAACTACTTAACTCTAAAATTTTCCTTTTCTCTAGTTAAGGCTCCATTTCGGTAGATTTATTCAAAGTGGTTGGATCTAAAAATAGCGTATAAGGGAATGGGTAAATTAATATTCATTCAATAGTTAATTAATATTCATTAGGTAATTATTTCCTACTTGAATATGCATCAGGTAAAGGGTAACCAGATCAAAACAGTTTTAATAACAAATATAATGCTTAGTCACTCATTCAACTACTTCAACATATCCGTCAACAAATTATTATAGTATTATTGCTTTTTATACAGAATTAAGACATTTGTCAGCAGCTCATGGGCATTTTTAACATTTCAAAAACTACAACATATTGTTGAATATTCATGTAATGACATCATGAATATTTATTAGCTGATGTCTATAATGGTATAATTATGTACACAGAACCTTTTGGTTTTGTAGAAACTGTAGTCAGAACTATGATAATTTCATAAGCAAACAGAGCAGACCTAAACCAGACAGCTCCTATAGCCCTTTCCCTGATGAATATTCATGTAGGAAATAATGATGTCGTGAATATTAATAAGATTATTTTTTATAATGGCATATGAACATGAACACAGGATATTTTGGCCCAGGTAGAAGCTATAGAATCAGATCTATATTACACCATAAGCAAACAGAGCAGACCCTGATCAGACAGCTCCTATCTGGGTCTACTCTGTTTGCAGATTTGCGCTTACATAAGGGAAAGGGATAGGAGTTGTCTGATCTGGGTTTACCCTGTTTGCAAATGCGTGAAAGGGTGTTTATATGAAGGAAAGTGTTAATTCAACTATTGAATGTAGGAACAAGGAAACTTTCATTTATAAACAAAGCAGATTCAGATCAGGGTCTGAACTGCATTCTAATTTCTTTATACCTGGTATTAGCAGCAACAGTCATTTTAGCATGTACGTACCGGTATATTTCATAGCAAACCTCATCAGGAGCCCTCTCGTCTGGGTCTTAACTGTTTGTCTTTGAGACTATTTACCCTTTACGCCATAATTATGCTTTTGTATGCCTTTGCAAACAGAGCAGACCCAGATCAGACGGTTCCTACAGGACTCATCTGATCAAGGTCTGCTCTGTTTGCTTAAGATAGAATATAGATATGATTCTACAGTTTCTGCCTTGGCAAAAGCTTCCTGTGTCCATGTGCTATCATAACAATTAATCTAATTAATATTCATGATGTCATTATTTCTTACATGTATATTCATGGAGTAAAGACTTAACCCTTTCCTCCATAAATACGCCTTTCTACGCCTCTGTAAAAATCACCTGTTGAAACCATTGTGATAAATAGAGCATTTGCTTCTATAGGAGCACATGCTCTATTTACCACAATGGTTTCAAACTACAAAATTAAAAAAATTTCCTTTTTTCCATGAACACTGCATTGAGCAGCTTACAGAAAAGTTCAAACGGCTCCCTTCTATTACCACTAAGTCTGGCCCTAACACATTCTACTAAACATCACAGTTAGCTAGTATTAAATCCAGGTACTAAGATAAGTCAGTCACCAATCATATTTGCAGTCTATCATTCTTCCATAACCACATATCAGCTCTACCTAGGGTCCAACTTGTTTGTAACTCTTACAAAAGCAAAAATCTCTACTTAAAACTGACTAATGCCTTGAATTTGACAAATGACAAGAACCAAGCTGATAAGAGCTAAATGTCTATCCCTTTACCTGATGAATACTCATGCACAAACAATGACATCATGAATATTAATTAGATTAATTTTTATAATGGTATATGAAGACATGATTTTTTTTAGCTAAGCCAGAAACTGTAGAATCAGATTATAGATATTATTCTAGAAGCAATACCCTGATCAGACGATTCAAACACAAGCAGTCTGATCTGGGTCTACTCTTTTTTTGAAACGGCATCACTATCAAGTAATGGGTTATACATGCACTAAGCAATTTTATCTTTCTACATCATAAGAAGACCTGTATGTCACTATCATTTTCATTTGTTTTAACAACAAAAACAAAACTTAAAAATCCATTAACACTTTGCATGCTAGCAATGAATTTTGGATACCCCATGCAAACAGTTTGAATGCAAATAACACAGCTTGAATGGACGTAACATGTCAAGTAACTTAACCCTTTCCCTTTTCTGTATTTTGGCCAAATTTCAATACCTACTGAATATTCATGACCAAAATAGTTATAAAAAGAAATATGTAAGATGGAACATTGAAGACATTTTAGAAAGTAAAGATACAGATCTATCAAATTCTATAAGCCAACAGAGCAGACCCTGATCAGACGGCTCCTCTAGGAGCCGTCTGATCTGGGTCTACTCTGTTTGCAAATACGTGAAAACACGTGTATATGAGTGAAAGGGTTGACCATTCATAAGGATTCTAACTGTTTGACATACTCATTGTATTATTAACCCTTTCCCTGTTCAGTTTTCATGTAAGAAATAATGACATCATGAATATTTATTGGCTGACTGTTTATACTGGAACTTAAACACAGGAATTTTGTACCTAGGCAGAAACTGTAGAATCGGATCTGTATCATGTCATAAGCAAACAGAGAAGACTTTGACCAGGAAGTTCCTACAGGAGCTGTCTTATGTCGGTCTACTATTTGCAAATGTGTAACTAGGTGTTTATATGAGGGAAAGGGTTAAAAAGAAATGGAGAAAAAAAAAATTGTAGCAATTTTCACAGCCGACAAATAGTTTGTAAAGATCTCAAAACCATTCTTCAATCATGGATGGATGTAAGGATATACAATGGTAAACGAATAACCCTTTACTCTATATGCCTTTCTATGCCCTTGCAAACAGAGTAGACCCAGATCAGACAGCTCCTATAGAAGCCGTCTGATCAGGGCCTCCTCTGTTTGCTTATGATATGATATAGATATGATTCTTCAGTTTCTGCCACGGCCAAAACCCCATGTCTCCATATGTTGTTATAACAAACTAATCTAATTAATATGCATTACGTCATTATTTGATACATGAATATTCATGTAGCTACTAGAGGGTTAATGCCTACCTTTCTCAATGCTTCACTCCAAAAATATTCATGTAAGAAATAATGCAATCATGAATATTAATTAGTTTCAATTTCTATAATGACACATAAACACAGGATTTTTGGCCATGGCAGAAACTGTGGAATCATACCTATATTATTTCATAAACAGAGAAAACCCTGATCAGACATCTCCTACATGAGTTGTATGATCTGGGTCTACTCTGCTTAACTATGGAGTAAAGGGTTAAAAATGGACAAAAAAATAATTACAAAAGAATTCTTTCATATTTTCAGGAGCATATTACTAGCACTAAAAATAACCCTAATTGTCCCCAGAGCAGTAAATATTTCTATACCAAACCCTGTCTTTCGATACAGTAAAAACCCTCAAAACAGAATTCTAGTAGAGAAGAATTTAGATACTTTTAGGCACATGGCTGCTTAATGCAGGGTGAGTCATGTAGAAAGCTCCTATAGGACCTTTCTGCATGAACTTCACCCTTGCATTAAGCTACCACCTGTCTCCGAGACCAATATTTATACTAATTTAATGTCTGTTTTAGAGGGGATTTACTGTATGCCCTATCCTAGGCAATTAATGACTACCAAAAAAAGACAGGATTTGGCTGAGAAATAAGGTTTAGGAGGATAACCTACCGGTACTCCTCCTGTGTACATCTCTGGGTATTATACAATGTCAAAATACCAAATATATGGCAAACATTTTACATTTGACACATGGACTTTACTTCATAACAAGTTATTATTTCTGTTAAGTACTCTAACTTACACAGTGTGGAAGATATCACTGTTCTATTTGAACTATGGTTTCATTCATTATCATTCCTTCTTGATGTTCTGGTTTGGTTATAATTGTGGTAGCTATCACGTTTTTCATTTGACACAATGGTTTTAACGGTTCATCGTCTTCATTGGTTTATCAAGCAATAAATAGGAGATTAGCAAGTACATACATATGGTGTCTAAAATGGTTTGAATGGTTGTTCAAATTGTGGTAGTTATCACTGGTTTGACACAATGGCCAATTACTATATATTTGTAAATAATATGACTGATGTCTAATATTGTGGTAGCTATAATGTTCTACTTGAAAAGAAAATGGTGTGTAATCTAAATTGGTTATGTTTTTGACTACAGTGTGGCAGCTATCATTTTGTTCCATTTGACACTGTCACTCCATCTTCGTTAGTGTCCTCAGGCTCATTTTCCATGGCAAGCACCTCGTCGAAAGTCATTCGTGTGCAGCTACCACCACGTTTTAACTTGATGAGATTTGAAATTTTTTCCCAATGTCTCTTGTTATCCTCCACTGAATCTACACACTTTTGAACTGGCGGGAACATTTGGCTTAGGACCCTGTCAAATAAAAATAAAACTTACACAACTATCGAAAAGAGATGTGCAGCAAAACGCTTGTAATCTGTAATTCTAGTCGAGAAGACTTTACACCCTTTTATGTAGGTGGCTGTTTCATGCAGGCTGAACATCATGCAGAAAGCTCCAAGAGGAACTTTCTGCATGACTTTAACCCAGCAATAAGCTATCACCTGTCTCCAAGACCGATACATGTATTTATACTCAATTTGAATTTTGGTTTAGAGGGTTTTTACTGTCTTGGTGTTTCCAAATCTAAATATTTCTCTACAAATTTTTGTTTATACTCTGACATTAGATTTACCTTTAAATTTAATTTAACCCTTTACTCCATGAATATTCATGTAAGAAATAACGACATCATGAATATTAGTTAAATTAATTGTTATCATAGCTCATGGACACAGGGATTTTTGGCCATGGCAGAAACTATAGAATCATATTATTTCATGCAAACAGAATAGATCCTAATCAGATGCCTCTCACAGGAGCTATCTGATCTGGGTATACTTCAATATGCTGCATCTACATTGTCTAACACCTTTCACATGTTCAATATGCTGTATCTACACTGTCTGACACCTTTCACATGTTCAATATGCTACATCTACATTGTCTAACACCTTTCACATTTTCAATATGCTGCATCTACATAGTCTAACACCTTTCACATTTTCAATATGCTACATCTACATTGTCTAACACCTTTCGCATTAAAATATGCTGCATCTACATAGTCTAACACCTTTCACATTTTCAATATGCTGCATCTACATAGTCTAACACCTTCCACATGTTTAATATGCTGCATCTACATTGTTTGACACCTTTCATATATTCAATATGCTACATCTACATTGTCTAACACCTTTCACATGTACAATATGCTGCATCTACATTGTCTGACACCTTTCACATATTCAATATGCTACATCTACATTGTCTAACACCTTTCACATGTACAATATGCTGCATCTACATTGTCTCACACCTTTCACATGTTTAATATGCTGCATCTACATTGTCTCACCTTTCACATGTACAATATGCTGCATCTACATTGTCTCACACCTTTCACATGTTTAATATGCTGCATCTACATTGTCTCACCTTTCACATGTTTAATATGCTGCATCTACATTGTCTAACACCTTTCACATGTTCAATATGCTGCATCTACATTGTCTCACACCTTTCACATTTAATTAATCATTTTGAGAAATAATTCAGTGACTAAATATCAGACGCCATACATGAGATGAAACAGCTGGTCTGAGTCAGCACTATGGTACCACACTTACTGTGAATATTAAAACTGCAAAGCTCCCCTTTCAACCTCTTGGTTCAGCCTAACAAATCAAACCAGTACTATTAACCTACTCCCGCATATTGACGCCTTTTGGTGCTTCTGTTAAAGTCACTTTTTGAAACCATTGTGATAAATAGAGCATTTGCTCCAAAGGCACAAATGCTCTAATTATCACAATGGTTTCGGAACTACAAAATTCTAAAAATTTTCCTTTTCTCTAGTTAATGCTCCTTTTCGGTAGATTTATTCAAAGAGGTTGGATCTAAACATAGCCCATGAGGGGAATAGGTTAACTAATTGGACAGCAAATAGTGTAGACCCAGATCAACCCGCCCCTTCAGGACCAGCCTCATCTGGGTCTACATTATTTGCCTAAGTTTGCCTGGCCAGCTTCTTTGTCTAATCACAGTAGCTTTCCCTAGGAAGTACCAAAGCAAAAAAAAACCACCCTGTACTTTCTTTCCTATGGTAGACCATTTCATATTTTCCATGATGATAATAGATAGAATTTAAGGTGCCACAGTATGTTAGAAACACAAAAAAATCATTTTTTATATTTTTGCATTAATGAATAGACACTCGTCTCTTTTATCCATTGCATTAACGAAATACCATAAAATATACCACAAAAGCCGTATAAACCCCTTTTACTTTATTACCATCGAGCTTTTCTCCGACATAGCCAGTCAGCCATTTACAAGGAAGGCTTGTCAGGGGCACCTAGGGGGGAACTGATAATTAGGGCACATATGTGATAAAGCAATAGGCGGCTATTTATCTGCATTTCCCTCTCGGTAGCCTCAAACTATGTAGACCACATGACTAGATAAGCTTTCTGATGGGTGATTTATGGGAAACCGGCAATTAAATCAGCTTTTTTAAATGATCGGATGGAAGAAATTAAAGGGGGAGGAGCTTAGTGGAAAATATCACACATATTATAAGCTCTACATTGGATATAAATTTGATTGAAAGCTATAGATAATTATAAGATTACACAACACAATGGGGGTCTTTCTATTCCTTTTCATGTTTTTGACAGATGCAAATTTCCAGGAGTCGGCTTTTTCAAACAATCATAACTTCTATAATTTGTGTCCGAATTATACGCGGTTTGCAGCATATGAAAGAGCATTGTCTTAGCCAGGGATCCGTGTCACAGATTTTCGATATCTCGCTTCGATCGTCTAAAATCAAAAGAAACGTAGCGGGAGGCAGAATTATAGGGGTCTTAAAACTAAAATATTGCATAACTCCCAATCGGAGAGTTTTATCAAAAATCTGTGACACGGTTCCCTGGACATGCTAATGATTCACATATTGGCCAATTACAATTAGTTTAGTCCAAAATATAACTTTGTAATCGCTGTTTGAAAAAATTCAAACTGGCACATTTAAATAGATTTCAAATGTCGGTTTTGATAGAATTATCAATGCTTCTGATAAATACTCAAATACATTAATATAAATAACCAACTAGGCTCAGAAAAAATGGCTCTAGGTAGTTTTAAATATGATTTTTCGATATCTGGGGCTAAACTATCTCGGCACCTTAAGAAAGATAACTTTGTTTACCTCTTACTTTTAACTGAAATAATTGCTTCCCTTATATTGAAAACTACAGCTCAAAAAAGAAGTTTCATACAAAAGTGTGTGAATCACTTTGTACTGTTCTTCATGATTATAGGCAACATGATTAGCTAAATTATAACTCAAAAGATCTGAAATTACTGTCAAACAAATAGCAAAGTAGATTAGTTCAATTAGAAATCTGTCCATAGGACACTGATGCCCCCGCTTTAGATTTTTTGTCACAGAAAGTATGGGCCATAATCATCATAAAATTGATATATGCTCATGAACGAGTATGTTAAGTATGTAAAGTATGCAACAACTGAACAGATTTACATGGCTATCGATCTTGACCAAGATATAATGGCCACAAACATGTGTGCAAAGTTTGGTTAGGATTGGACAAATACTTTCCAAGAAAGAGTCTGGACAAGATATTTTTAAAGTCATTTTTTGTAAATAAAGGGCCCCAACACCTAAACGAATGAAGTAATTTACACGGCTATCAAACATGACCAAGATAAAATAGCTACAAACGTGTGTGTAAAATTTGGTGAGGATTGGACAAATACTTTACAATAAAGTGTCCGGACAAGATATTTAAAGTCATTTTCGCAAATAAAGGGCCACAACTCCTACACGACTGAAGCGATTTACATAGCTATCTAACCTGACTAAAATATAATGGCAACAAACAGGTGTGTAAAGTTTGAGCTGCTCTCTGGGAAATGCAGTCATTGCAATGCATTCAGAGTAGACCCAGACTAGCCACCACATTTCTGCAGTTTGTCACTAATCAGACCCAGACTAGCCACCATGTTTCTGAGGTCTCTGCTCAGGGTCTGCAGTTTGTCACCAGTGTAGACCCAGACCATGTTTCTAAGCCTCTGCTCAGGGTCTGCACTGTTTGTCACCAATCAGAATCTGCATTAATTTGTTCTTCATCTTTCCATATACATTGTTGTAGTGTATAAATGGTAGTGCCTTGTGTGTGGCTGTTCCTGCTTAACTTTACTATTTTTTCATTGATCAGATATCTCATGTATGATCTGGGTCTGTGTATCAGATATCTCATGTATGATCTGGGTCTGTGTATCAGATATCTCATGTATGATCTGGGTCTGTGTATCAGATATCTCATGTATGATCTGGGTCTGTGTATCAGATATCTCATGTATGATCTGGGTCTGTGTATCAGATATCTCATGTATGATCTGGGTCTGTGTATCAGATATCTCATGTATGATCTGGGTCTGTGTATCAGATATCTCATGTATGATCTGGGTCTGTGTATCAGATATCTCATGTATGATCTGGGTCTGTGTATCAGATATCTCATGTATGATCTGGGTCTGTGTATCAGATATCTCATGTATGATCTGGGTCTGTGTATCAGATATATCATGTATGATCTGGGTCTGTGCTGATTGCAATGCAATAAGAACCGTTTGTCACACATCTCCAATTACAGACATACTGCACTCATATTACAACTACTTACTAACTTGTAGACTGGGTCAGCTATGTGATCAGACATATTGCACTCACTGTGTATTTATTACTAACTTGTAGACGGGGCAGCTATGTGGTCAGACATATTGCATACATTGTGTACTAACTTGTAGACTGGGGCAGCTATGTGGTCAGACATATTGCGCTCATTGTGTACTAATTAATTACTTGTAGACTGGGGCAGCTATGTGGTCAGACATATTGCTTACATTGTGTACTAATTACTTACTTGTAGACTGGGGCAGCTATGTGGTCTAAGAAGCCAATTTGCAGTTCTGGGATTTGGGCTCTCTCTCTATCCATCATCTCTATGGGCCGGTGGCCCTGGGCTTTCTCCATATCGCCCTGAGAGAAGAACTCTTTGTATATGAGTGCCTGAAAAAAAGAAGTGAACTGGTTGAAACCTTTGAATGCTGAATGTTTAAAGTTGAACTAAAATAATGCTTACATTTTCCCAAAGTCCATTCAGCAACATATGAACAATATAGCAAATCCACTTTTCTCATTTTTCGACACAAACAACCCTTACCTTACCATGTTTCAAGACATATAGATTCCAATTCTAAAGGGATTTCATTCCGTAAAATTTGCAAAAATATCTGCAGAATACATCTTTAAGCAAACAGCAGATCTTGATCAGTCAGCTCCTGAAGGAGCTTTCTTGCTTCTCAGACATGCTAGATAAGCTGAGTTACTAAAAATAGCAGTACTAGAAACTTATCTGGAACACCCCTTGCCCAGTGTTTTCATACACGCGATTAGGTGAAATTAATAGAAGGGAAGTAACTCTTACAGAATTATACCAACATTTCTATAGGCAACAGCATTATAAATTAAAATTAATAAGTAACTAGCACGAATATGAAATTCTATGCATCATGTAAACATTTTAGAAATTCTATGCATCATGTAAACATTTTAAAAGCCTATTTAATTAACCGAAGACGTTGTTTTGTAGTCACTCAGTCTTTTATATTTTATGCCAAAACGTAACGTTTGTGGTTTTCATAACAAATGACATCATAATGACGTCATTTGGCTTTTATGCTGCAGTTTGTTGCTATTAGATATGGAAGTTGTATTACACAATGAAAAGTAGTAATGAAAAAGGGGGGGGGGGAAAGCTCGTTTCTGACTGGAACAGACCAACCTCGGGTATAGAAACCCCCGTCTTTAACAAAACCCATGCTTGATTCTATTAGTCTGATTTGGGTCTACATTGTTCGAAAATGTGTGCATATGCCTATGACAGGGGTAACAAGATGTGTTTGTGAAACACTATGCCCCCTCGATATGATATTTGACCCTGAAGGATGACCTTGATATGTCACCCCTCAAACTGTGCAGCTTCATGGGGTACACATGCATACCAAATATCAAGTCTGTATCTCTACTGGTACAAAAGTTATGGCCAATGTTAAAGTTGGTGACCTTTGACCATGAAGGATGACCTTGACATGTCACCCCTCAAACTGTGCGACTTCATGAGATACACATGCATACCAGTATCAAGGCTGTATATCTACTGGTTCAAACGTTATGGCCAATGTTAATGTTGGTGACCTTTGACCTTCAAAGATGACCTTGACCTTGACATGTCACCCCTCAAACTGTGCAGCCAAATGAGAAACACATGTATACCAACTATCAAGTCTGTATCTCTACTGGTTCAAAAGTTATGGCCAATGTTAAAGTCGGTGACCTTTGACCCCGAAAGATGACCTTGACATGTCACCCCCAAACTGTGCAGCTTCATGAGATACACATGTATACCAAATGTCAAGTCTGTATCTCTAATGGTTCAAAAGTTATGGCCAATGTTAAAGTCGGTGACCTTTGACCCTGAAAGATGACCTTGACCTTGACATGTCACCCCCAAACTGTGCAGGTTTATGAGATACACATGCATACCAAATGTCAAGTCTGTATCTACAGGTTCAAAAGTTATGGCCAATGTTAAAGTCGGTGACCTTTGACCCTAAAGGATGACCTTTACCTTGACATGTTGCCCCTCAAAATGTGCAGCTTCATGAGATACACATGCATATCAAATATCAAGACTCTATCTCTATTGGTTCAAACGTTATGGCCAATTTGAAGTTGGTGGCCTTTGACCCTGAAGGATGACCTTGACATGTCTATACTTGAATATACTTTTAGACAGGTGGCTGCTTAATGCAGGGTGAAAGTTATGCAGAAAGCTCCTACAGGAGCTTTCTGCATGACTTTCATTCTGCATTAAGCTGCCACCTGTCTCCAAGACGGATATTCACACTATATGTAGCGTCCGGTTTAGAGGGGTTTTACTGTAAAGGGTAACCTTTTCCTCCATATTAACGCTTTTTCACGTCTTTGCAAACAGAATAAACCCAAACCAGACAGTTCCAGTAGCAGCCATCTGGTCAGGGACTGTTCTATTTGACCAAACCAGACAGTTCCAGTAGCAGTCATCTGGTCAGGGACTGCTCTATTTGACCTCACCAGATTGTTCCAGTAGCAGTCATCTGGTCAGGGACTGCTCTATTTGACCTCACCAGATTGTTCCAGTAGCAGCCATCTGGTCAGGGACTGCTCAGTTTGACCACACCAGACAGTTCCAGTAGCAGCCATCTGGTCAGGGACTGCTCTGTTTGACCACACCAGACAGTTCCAGTAGCAGCCATCTGGTCAGGGACTGCTCTGTTTGACCACACCAGACAGCTCCAGTAGCAGCCAGCTGGCAAGGGACTGCTCTATTTGACCACACCAGACAGCTCCAGTAGCAGCCATCTGGTCAGGGACTGCTCTATCTGACCACACCAGATTGTTCCAGTAGCAGCCATCTGGCCAGGGACTGCTCTGTTTGACCAAACCAGCTAGACTGTTCCAGTAGCAGACATCTGGCCAGGGACTGCTCTGTTTGCTTATGACATTACGACAACCCTGACTAATACCAAACATTCATGTGTATTATATGCCATTATAAAAATTTTGCTAATAAATATTAATGAGGACAATTTATTATAACATCAATAATAAACAAGGAAAAGGTTCAACTCCAACCTGCTGTAATAGTTATTATCTTCATACTGTAAAACCTCTCCATAATGGCCACTACATTGTGTTAATTGGTTTGTATTTAGGGCAGGTGGCTGCTTAAAGCAAGGTGAAAGTAAAACAGAACGCTCCTATAGGAGCGTTCTGTTTTACTTTCACCCTGCTTTAAGCAGCCACCTGCCTTTAACACAAAATAACTAATGTAATTTAGTGGCCGTTATAGAGGTTTTACTGTATTCATTCAAGCTCTTGATAAATTATTGAATAAGTGGCAAACAGTTTGGATTCTGATGAGATAAAATTACTTAAAATCTCATCTGGATCCAAGCTGTTTTCCAAGGTGAAGGATTAACTAGTAATCACAGTAGTGTACTTACTGCAACTCGTTTGGTATTGCCCCAAGGTTTGGTCTGGTCAGACAAATCACAGGCTGTCATCGACAGACATAGTAACAGTTTATGATCCTTGGACTGGGTCTTGTCGAAGCCCCCTGAAAGAAAAGAATAGGCATTTACTCCATGAATATTCAAGTATGAAACTAGAACTATCACTAAAGGTGATGAATACCCCTGCAGAATAGCTTTGATTGCAAACCCAAGTTTGTGACACCAACTACCCATATAACAGGACCAAAACACAAAAATACTCAAAGTTCAAGGGAGATAATTTGGTAATGCCTGCAACTGAACATATAAAAATTGTTGTCTTGCATATATCTGCTATTTGTGGTTATTATGTATGGCAAGTGTCAATTCAATAACTTTCAAATTTGAGGAGGAGTTTGCGACACCAACTCCCCATGTTTCATGCCAAAATGAAAAAAAACTAGAGTTTGTTTTTGAGAAAAACACATGTCTCCCCCCGGTACCCCGCCCCCGCACCCATAAGAGGAATGAACGTTGTAACCAAGAGATACATAGATACATATAGATTGGTTGTGCATCACATACAGATTGGTTATCTGTAAACTTTTGTAGACATCTATAAACACTAGTTTTCCCTATAAATTTCATAAATTGAAAAAAATCCAAACTTCTGTCAAAATTGTTGCAGCCCATATTCCAATCCACATGACCATCCTCACATATAGCTGGTTCATATGTAAAAGTTTGAATGAAAACTCTTACATAGTATAGGAGGAGTTAGCTGCACAAGACTTTTTCGCTATTACTCTATATAAGGAAAAACTCCAAAGGGCCATAACTTCTGTCAAAATTGTTGCAGCCAAAATTCCAAACCACATGACCATCCTCACATATAGCTGATTCATATGTAAAAGTTTGAAGGAAATCCCTCTAATGGTGTAGGAGAAGTTAGCTGCACAGACAGACAGACAGACAGAAAGCACAACATCAATATGTCTCCCTCCCCTAAAGGGGGGAGACATAAATACTCAAAGTTCAAGGGGAGATAATTCTGCAATGCCCAGTGCTAAACACATGAAAATTGTGTCTTGCATATCTACCATTCGTGGTTATTATGTATATCAAACACAAATTCAAGATTGCAAAGCCTAGTTTGTGACACCAACTACCCATGTAACAGGACCAAAACACAAAAATACTCAAAGTTCAAGGGGAGATAATTTGGTAATGCCTGCAACTGAACATATGAAAATTGAGTCTTGCATATATCTGCTATTTGTGGTTATTATGTATGGCAAGAATCAATCCAATAACTTTCAAATTGAAGGAATTTGCAACACCATCTTCCGAAATTTCATGCCAAAATGACAAAAAAAAATGATCAAAGTTCAAGGGGAGATAATTCTTCAATGTCCTGTGCTAAACACATGAAAATTGCATCATGCAGATCTAATATTCATGGTCATTATGTATACTACATATTCACTGAATTACTTTAAAACTGAAGGAGAAGTTCACAACACCCAACAACCTATGTTTTATGTAAAAATTACAAACTAAGTTCAAGGGGAGATATTTCTGCAATGTGCAGCTCTTAACACATGAAAATTGTGTCTTGCACATCTAATATTCATGGTTATTATGTACCATACTTTGGGAATAATTGGCCGTGGTTAATAATTGGCCTATTTCGCTACCAGGTACGAAAAGGCGAAAATTTAACACACCAAAATATATTTAAGACAAACAAATAACACTTTTTTGCCGATATGTAACTGATCCATTGTACAACACAGATTAACACCTACGCTAGACACTACCGTAATTAATTCGTGGCAGATACACAAACAGCGATTACAGTGGAATTGCTTGAGCGTTTAACCACTGCTTTCTTGTATAGTTAGTGTGCAAATCAATCATTTACACACACGTCGGAAACAAACAAATTATTTACACTTAGCTGATATACCTTATACTCACTGTTTTATGCCTGGAATTAGACATGCCCGGAAATAGCATTTTCTACTTCTAGTATTTCTGTTTTAACAATAACAACTTGAATACTTGAAATTAACCAAAGGTAGAATAATCTTTTCTACTTTCGATTCATGTATGTGTTTATTGTTTGCCCCTCTAACCCCGGAATGGCGAACATTAAACTGACCAAAATCAAACACAGGCATTTTGAAGCAAAGTGGCGAAAATATTACAACGCCAATTATTCCCAAAGTACGGTATATCAAATATAAACTGAATATCTTTCAAACTGAAGGTGGAGTTTGTGACACCAACTTGCCATGTTTCATGCAAAAATGACAAAAATACTCAAAAGTTCAAGTGGAGATAATTCTGCAATGCCTTTCACTAAACACATAAAAATTGTGTCTTGCACATCTACCATTCGTGGTTATTATGTATATCATATATAATTTCAATCACTTTAAAATTGAAGGAGGAGTTTGCCACACCAACTACCAATGATTTATTCCAAAATGACAAAAAAAATCAAAGTTCTAAGGGAGATAATTCTGCAATGCCCAGCACTACACACATGAAAATTGAATGCTACACATCTACCATTCATGGTTATTATGTATACCACTTATACACTAAATAACTTTCAAACTGAAGGAGAAGTTCGTGACACCAACTCCACATGTTTCATGCCAAAATGACAGAAACTAATCTTAAGTTCAAGGGGAGATAATTCTGCAATGCCAAACAGTAAACAAATGAAAATTGTGTCTTGCACATCTACCATTTGTGGTTATTATGTATACCAAATATAAATTCAACAATTTTAAAACTGAATGAGGAGTTTGCAACACCAACTACCCATGTTCAAATGTGGACAGACCAACCGCATGACCGACCAGCTGACCGCCCACCTGCCGGACAGGCTGATTCAAGTATACCCCCTCAAACAAGTTTGTAGGGGTATAATAACTTTAAAACTGGAGGACACCAACTACCCATGTTCAATGCAGACTGATGGCCATGTTCAAATGCGGACTGGTGGAATGATGGACGGACGGATGGACCGCCCGCCTGCCCGCCAGACAGGGCGATTTCAGTATACCCCCTCAAACACGTTTGTGGGGTTTAATAATGACATCATTAATATTAAACAGGCATTTGACATGACTTAAATTTTATCGCATCGTTAAGACATTTTAATGGCTATATTAAACTTGACTAAGATGAGATAGCAGATAGTGAAGATCCTCATCAAACTGATCTATAAGAAACCTTGGCTTTCTCTCAGGTTAACAGAATCTGTTCAAACTGCAAAATCTGAATGTTATTCCCATCTGCAACTTTTGTCTCATCTTGGAATAATCAATTTCCAAACAATTCAGCACATACACTTAAGAACCAATCATAAACATATGTGACCAATAAAAGGACGAATAAATCTAGGTTTTTAACCCATTATTCCATGAATATTCATAAAAAAACTGATGACATCATGAATACACTGTACAAAACTGCTAAACCGTCACCTTGTGTTTATCATATTGTAAAGGAATGCAACAATTGTTTAGACAATATGCATGCGGACCACCTGCAGAAAAAAAGCCAGCATTCAGGCTTCACTTCCCTAGTCATTAGACAGCAGTTAAACTTGTGTAAATCGGTAGACAATAGGATAGGGACTATGTGTTGAAAACTTGAAGACTGCGACTCTTTAAAATCGAAAATTGAAAGTGACGTTTTAGCAGTTTTGCTGAGTGTATGAATTAACTGCATTTTTATAATGGCACTATCAACAATTGATTTATATACTGACAGAAACTGAAGAATCAAATATGTATTATTATCATAGGCAAACAATGCAGACCCTGATCAGAAGACTGCTACAGGAACAATCTGATCTAGGTCTACTCTGCAAAGGTGTAGAAAGGTGTATACATTTGTATATGGAGTAAAGGGTTAAGACAGGAGGTGGTAGCTTAAAGTTTCCTATAGGAACTTTCTGCATTAATTTTGTCTTGAATTAAGCAACCACCTGCTTGTTTAAGACTCCTATACAATAAATGAATGGCTGCTCGAGATAGACTCTAGGGCATCTAAAATAGTTCACATACTTTCGGCCATCTGGTTGAGGTTTTTCAGGATTTTCAAGTGATGTGCAAGATCCGTAGCCAGAATGATGTCCCTTAGCAGATCTAGTACAGCCTGGTAATCCTGTAAAGCAATACACAATCTTTTACCATGAATATTCATGTAAGAACAATGATGTCACAAATATTAGTTAGATCAATTTTATGTAATAGCACATTGACACAGGAATGTTTGGCCATTGCAAAAACTGTAGAATTATATCTATATTATATCGTAAGCAAACAGAGAAGACCCTGATCAGACGGCTCCTAATGGAGCTGTCTGATCTGGGTCTGCCTCTGTTTGCAAAGGCATACAAAGGTGTATTTATGGAGTAAACGGTTAAATATAGAATCAATAAAATTCATTTTATTCTTGCCTAGTTACATACTTTCAGGTTTGGCAAACAGTGCAGATACCGACTAGCGATCACTTGAAAGTGCAACATCTGAATAGACTGTTCAATCTTTGACTCTTCAAAATCTTCTTCAATGTTGTCTTACAAGTTTGATTTTAAACGCTTACAATGCGTGTACTGAGTTAAATAGCCTTTGCAAACACTAAAGACCAAGATCAAAGGGCTCCTCATGCAGCACTCCAATCAGGGTCTGCACGTTTGCCATATTTTTCAGTTTATTGGAAAATTACCCCTCTAGAATCAGCATGACAGTTAAATATCTCTGGAAGAGTCCATTTGCAAACCTCAGCCTTGCAAAGGGAAAAAATGTTGAAAACCAATATTTCAGCACTTTTACAGTCTACTGTGCAAGAAACATAGCATATACTGTATAAATATTCGCTGTATTCACTTACTCTGACTGCATTTGTCAATATCTCCCAAAATGTCTGATAGATTACTTGAAACTATTTCAAAGCTTTCAGTATACATTGAACTGGAGAATTATTTGAAATTCGTTTAACCCATTACCTAATATGCTTTTTTAGATCTAACCTCTTTGTATAAATCTACCGAAAAGGAGCATTAACTAGAGAAAAGGATTTTTTTTTTTAGAATTTTGTAGTTTGAAATCATTGTGATAAATAGAGCATTTCGAGGGCTTGGTGGAAAACTATTCTAACTCCTTCACTTTAGTGAAGGAGTTAGAATAGTTTTGCACCAAGCCCTCGATTTGCTCCTATAGGAGCAAATGCTCTATTTATGACAATGGTTTCACAAAGTGATTTCTACAGAGTTGTCAAAAGTCGTCAATATGAGGGAATGGGTTAAAGGAGCACAGTAACAATGCTATAACTATTGCTTCTTTTATTGGTATAAACTAATTTGTCTGATCCTTATCCCTTCCCAGATGAATATTCATGTATAATAACTTCATGAATATTAATTAGCAGAATTTTTATAATGGCATATATATGAGGGATTTTGGCAAACAAAGCAGAGCAAAAACTTTCCTCCATAAATATGCCTTTCTATGCCTTTGCAAACAAGAGTATACCCAGATCAGATGGCTCCTACAGAAGCTCTGCTCTGTTTGCTTATGATATAATAATGATATGATTCTACAGCTTCTGCATAAACTTCTTGTGTCAATGTGCTATTATAATAACCCAACTAATCATAATGATGTCATTATTTCTTACATGAATATTCATGGAGTAAAGGGTTTAAAGGTGAGATATCTAAATTACTTACCTGTTAACCCTTTACCAGTTCAATATTCATGTAAGAAATAACGACATCATGAATATTTATTAGCTGAATTTTTATAACAGTATACATTGCATGTATACATGAATTTTTGATATTAGCGCAAAATTGTAGTCAGATCTGTTATAGTTTCATAAGCAAACAAAAGGAGCCGTCTGATCTGGGTCTTCTGTTTGAAAAGGGCATGAAAAAGCATTAATATGAGGGAATGGGTTAGCCCCATTACTTGATAAAGCCATATATTCATGTACATGCAAACAAAATGGACTAACATCTGAGAGCTGCTACATGAGCTGCCTGATCAAGATCTGCTTATATGTAGCAGAGCCAATCTCTATTGTTTACAATGAGAACTTGTTTCCTTAATTTACATTTTTAACACAAGAGTTAATCAAAATCAAACTGGATGAAGTTAAGCCAATCCTCATATTGATGCCTCTGTAAAGGTCCCTTTTTGAAACCATTGTGATAAATAGAGCACTTGGTCCATAGAAACAAATGCTCTATTTATTAAAATGGTTTCCAAACTACACAATTTTAAAATTTTCCTTTTCTTTAGTAAATGCTCCTGTTCGGTAGTTTCATTCAAAGAGGTTGGGTCTAAAATTAGCTTATGAGATCATGGGTTAATCAAGAACTACTAACATACCTTGCTGTTGAGGTTTTCGAAGATATTACAGCCCTCTGTGTTGAGTATACACATAGTCTGGGCAAAATGATGACGCTACAAAGTTACAAAGTAAAAATCACTCAGAAGCATAGATAAGATAGATGAACATGATGAACATTTTTTTCTCAACCCTTTCCCTGTTGAATATTCATGTAAGAAATAATGACATAATGAATATTTAAATATTTATTAGCTGAATTTCATAAGCAAACAGAGTATACCTGATCAGATGGCTCCTACAGGAGCCATCTGATCAGGATATACTCTGTTCGCAATGGCATGAAAAAGCATTTGTAGGACGGAAAGGGTTAACAAAACTTAATGTTGTGAGATCACCCTTTAGAATCGTCTCAAAGATACATAGTTTGGTGAAGAAAATGGCAAGTTTAGTATTTAAAATATATCCCCTTCTGTATGGCTCTGTACAAGATGAAAATCACTGTAAGAGATCTGCATTATTTTAATTAAAAACATCTTAACCCTTTACTTCAAAATATCCATGTAAGAAATAATGACTGTGTGTGAGCATTGAAAGCAATGCGGCTGAATTCTAAGTCAAATTACTGTAATTCCGTAAAAAATCAACATAGCGTAACAAAATTCAAACTTGATCTGTAACGCATTATAATAAAGCTATACATCATTTCAATATCTGATAGGGTTAAGAAAAAAAGTTAGAAAACTGAAATCTGACAGATGGATGGATGGACTGACGGACAGAATGACGGATGGAGTGCAAACCTATAGTCTCCTTCGGTGTTACCGGCAGAGGACTATTCAGCTGGCATTATGAACAAGATGTAATTTTTTCATTTGGTTGCCATAGCAACCAGCTCTTCATGGAATTGAACCATTTGAACAATTTTGGAAGAGGACCATCTAATTAAGGAATATCCTGGCAAATTTTTGTCAATTTCCTTTCAGTAGTTTCAGAGAAGAAATATATACGCATGACTAATGATGACAGACGACGGACACAAGATCATCCAAATAGCTCACTTTGGCACTTTGTGCCAAGTGAGCTAAAAACGTTTGCACAAAAGAATAGAAGAAATGATACAAATCAAAATTATCTGCTAAATGACTAAAACACTGTTCAGAAAATCATTTTCCATTAAGGAGTACTTTGATTTCTAAGGCAACCATAAGTGGGAACTACTTTATTCACATAAAATTTAAGAAGACATAAAAAGCTTCTTACCTCAAGCACAGATCCTTCGGAACTATACAAGGCAGCTAACACAGATTTCTAAAAGACATCATCATATAAATCGTTTATGTATGAAAGACAATGTACTGATGTACAAATCATAGAAAAAATGTTCTGTTCTATATTTTGAGAGTTAAGAGACAACTTATTGTTAAAATATCATCTGGGACCAATGTACAATGCAGCAGACTGGATCTCGCTGCAAGACAACTTGTCTCATTACGATCCAAACTGTCTGAATTTCAACATATTTGAAAGAAAAGAAATCTACTTTAGAGTTAAAACTTTACTCTGCATCTGATCTAGATCCAAACTGCTCACATAGGTAGTCAGGAATTTCCAGTACATTGTTTTTTGAGGGATAGTAGTTTCTGAGAAGAGTTTCAAAGTTTTTCGCTTGATAGTAACAAGGATTGTATCATAGTCCTTTCCCTGTTCAATATTCATGTAAGAAATAATGCGTGAAAAGGCGTTTAATTGACAGAAAGGGTTAAACCTATATTATGTATGCCAGTTAATCCAGTCCCTCATAGGCTATTTTTAGACCCAACCTCTTTGAATAAATCTACCGAAAAGGAGCATTAACTAGAGAAAAGGATTTTTTTTTGAATTTTGTAGTTCTGAAACCATTGTGATAAATAGAGCATTTGCTCCTTAGGAGCAAATGCTTTATTTATCGCAATGGTTTCAAAAAGTGACTTTTACAGAGGCGCAGACTTTTACAGAGGCATAAAAAGGCGTATTTATGGAGGAAAGTGTTCAATGTCAATATCAAACGATTCATGTAGGTTTTGTATACAGGAGATATTGATTAACCCTTTGCTTCATGGATACAAATTTTAACGCCCTTGCAAACTGAGTAGACCCAGATCAGATGGTTCCTGTAAGAGTCATTTGATCAGTCTGTTCTATTTGCTTATGGAATAATATCTATCTGATTCTACAGTTTCTGGCATGGAATAAACATTTCTGTGTTTACATGCCATTATTAAAATTCATTTAATTAATATTCATCATGCCATAATTTTTACATGAATATTCATCAGGTTCTGGCTTAAAAATGCTAAAAACAACATAAAGCACACAGAAAGAGATGAAAAAATATAATTCAATGACTCATTTAAATGTAGGCACGTTTTGCCAGACGAGTTGTAAACATTTAAAGAGTCTCTCTCTATTCTATGAATGTATTCCAAAGCACTTATTCATTTCCTCTATAAATACACCTTTGCAAACAGAGTAGACCCAGATCAGACGGCTCCTGAAGGAGTCATCTGATCAAGGTCTGCTCTGTTTGCTCATGATATAATATAGATATGATTCTACAGTTTCTGCCATGATAGAAACTTCCTGTGTCAATGTGCTATTATAACGATTCATCTATTAAATCAATCATGATGTCATTATTTCTAAACCCTTTGGTTAACCCCTGTTCTATACTTGTTCCAAATTTCAATACCTACTGATTATTCATGGACAAAATAATTATGAAACATGAAAGGTCGAACATTGTAGCCCTTTTAGGAACCAAAGAAACAAATCTATCAAATTCCATTAGCAAACAGAGCAGAGCCTGATGAGACGGTTCCTATAGGAGGCATCTGATCTAGGTCTACTCTGTTTGCAGATAAGATGGGTGAAAAGGCATTTATGTTAAATAGAGTATAGGGTTGAAATAGAACTGGTTCAAAGGCTACTTACTGAGGCTGTCTGGAATGTGTTATTTGTCCCTCTGTGATCAATATCATGGCAAAGGCAGGCTACAAACAGGGCGAACACCTCTATGTCACTGTTCAAAGTACAAAGAATAAGAAATTACAAACAACCTGTGTCAATTACACTGACTTTTTATATGGCACTTTGAATGCTGAATATTGTTGGATAAAAGTTTATTGGCCTATCAATGTTTATCCTTACAGAACAGGACACAAGTAACTAGTGTCGTTTGCAAACAGTGTAGACCCAGATGAGAGGGCTCCTAGAGAATCCCTCTCATCTGGGTCTGAACTGTTTGTCATGTTATAATTTTCTTTTGATCAAGAGGGCCAAGATGGCCCTAAATGGCTCACCTGATTACCATAGATTTAATATTATAGCTGGGTAGCCCCAGGATGGGGCCAATATTGACCTAAGGGATAATATTTGACCAATGTTGGTAGTGGATCATGAGCAGTGGTTCTGGAGAACAAGATTTTCAAAGATTTAGACTGTTTTAATGAAAAAGAAAGTGAGCCCCTGGGCAGAGCCAATATGAACCCAAGGGACATTATAGCCAATATAAACCCAAGGGACATTATTTGAACAACCTTGACAGTGGACCACTAGCATATGCTACATATCAAATATGAAAGCTCTAGCCATTATTGTTCTGGAAGAGAATATTTTCAAAGATTTTCTTATACATTTCTATGTAAAATGGACAGCCTCAGAGCAGGGCCAATATGATCCCAAGATGCATCATCTATACAATATTGATAGTAGACCATGGGCACGTGCTAAAGGTCCTCAGCAATATAGTTCTAGAGGAGAAAATTGTCATAGGGAAAAAATGTGACCACTAGAGTGTTCAAAAGGTTTTTCTACTGTTTAATCTAGTGACCTACTTTTTGACCCCACATGACTCACTTTCAAACTCATTCTAAATTTTATCAAGACAATCATTCTGACCAAGTTTCATGAAGATTGGACTAAAGCTGTGACCACTAGTGTTCACAAGCAAATTGTTGACGACATACATATGCACGACAGATGACAGACATTCAAGCCTCTCAAAAGCTCACCCTAAGCTTTGCTCAGGTGAGCTAAAAATCCCAAAATATTCAACATAAGCTTGAGCTATTTGAATTTTAGAATAGTCCATTTGAAGATTCAGTGATGTAAGGGTTCATGATAGACAGTCCATTCAGTATTATTGATATTCACAAGGAAATTTTGAATAATAAACCGTGCAGACCATGATCAGGAGTGCAGACCAGATCCGAGGGCCCCTCTAGGAGCCCTCTGATCTGGGTCTTCACTGTTTGTAAATATCAGTACATTTGTTTCCTGCATTCAAACAGTAGAAACAGATCTATATAATACCATCAGCAAATGGTGCAGACCCTGATCAAACTGCTCTTACAGGACCAATAAGATCTGGGTCTACTCCGTTTCCAAAGTCTTTAAAAAGCGTTTGTATGACATTAAGGATTCTCTCTCTTTTAATTCACTGAATTTAAAATCGGTAATGTTCTGTTTCACAAATGTACAGAAAAATCCTTTCAACCCCATCCCTGTTAAATATTGATGTAAGAAATAATGACATGAATATTTCGAGGGCTTGGTGCAAAACTATTGTAACTCCTTCACTTTGTGAAGGAGTTACAATAGTTTTGCACCAAACCTTCGATTTGATGGGCTGAACTTTTACAGTGTAACATTTTCAATGCATTTTTTTGCTTTGATCTAAACTGTAGAGTCATATCTACATCATGTCATAAGCAAACAGAGCATACCCTGATCAGACAGCTCCTACAAGAGCCATCTAATCTGCATCTACTCTGTTTGCAAAGATGTGAAAATGCGTTCATATGTGGGAAAGGGTTAAATCAGATTTTCAATTCCAGATTATAAACTCTCTTCTGTAGTTTGCTATCATCATCATCTGATAAAAAAGGCTTATAAATCAGCTTGTAATTATAAGTGATTTCAAAAACAAAATTAAAATGTCAAGCAGTTTGGATCCTGATGAGTTTTAAAGCCTGATAACATTCCAAGTTCCTCCGTATCTGATCTACATCCTTAACTTTACTAAAGCATGCTGTCTCGATTAATTTCCTATCAAAGCTTAGAATTGCCAGTATAAATCAATCCAAATTGTTTTCTTAGAGATACCAGAAAATCACTCCATCAATTTAGGAACAAACTCTACAGAAAAAGATTTTGAAAATGATTACTGAGCAAAATTCTCTTTTTGTTTCACCGTTTCTCACAGGAATGTTTAGTTGTACGATCATTCACAGACTGATTTAATTATATCTACACATTAACGATCAAATTTTTGGCTGTGACAGAAATGTCAGATATTCAATAAGCAAACACGGCAGACCTTGATCAGACAGCTCCTATTAGGTCTACACTGTTTGCAAAGGAGTCAAAATTTGTCTCTGTGAGGGAAAGGGTTAACTCTTTGAATGTTGAAATTTCAACATGAAATGGTACATCCTTGCTTAACCCATTCCCTCATAGGCTATTTTTAGATACAACCTCTTTGTATAAATCTGCCTAAAAAGGAGCATTAACTAGAGAAAAGTAAAATTTTAGAATTTGTAGTTTGAAACCATTGTGATAAATAGAACATTTGCTCCTATAGCAGCAAATGCTCTATTTACCACAATGGTTTCATAAAGGTGACTTTTACAGAGGCGTAGAAAGGCGTATTTATGGAGGAAAAGGGTTTAAAGTGTAACCTATTTAATTTTCAAAGGAATGAAACTGCTAGAAGACTCTGAATGATACAGAGAGCAGACTCTATTCAAGATCCCTGTGAGCTCAGTCTAAACTGTTTGCATTTCACTTGGTTACTGTATTCTTAGTTTAACCCTTTCCTACTTTTAAACATAGTAGACCAAGATCTGACAGCTCCTATAGAAGCCGTCTGATTCAGGACCTGCATTGTTTGATTATGATACTTTATAGATCTGATTATGCAGTTTCAACAACAGTGAAAAAATCCCTTTTCCATGTTCCACTTGATTGATTCTGACCATGAATATTCATGAGGTAAAGTAAACCATTCCCCTGATGAATATTCATGTAGGAAATAATGATGTCATGAATATTAATAAGATTATTTTTTTATAATGGCATATGAACCCTGGACAGTTTGGCTAAGGCAGAAGCTGTAGAATCAGATTTATATTACACCATAAGCAAACAGAGCACACCATGATCAGACGTCTGATTTGGGTCCACTCTGTTTGCTGATGCGTCAAAATGCGCTTACATAAGGGAAAGGGTTAAACAGGGAAATAGTTACTACAAATATCTCCAAAATAACATTTTGCTGTTTTACTTTTCCCATCAATACTGAATTACACACTTAGATGTATTATTTATAATTGTGTTAATTAGTTGGTATTTAGGGCAGCTACGCCTTTAACACAAAATACTTGACGTAATTTAGTGGCCGTTATAGAGAGGTTTTACTGTATGCTTTGCAAACATAGGGTCTGGTTAGGGTCTGCTCTGTTTGCTAAACCCCTACAGTGCCAAGGGACGGGTCTGTGATATCATATGCAAACTGTTTGGATTCAGATGAGATGCTGAGTAACTCATCGTCTCATCAGGATCCAAACTGCTTGAAGAAATGCCAACTCATGTAGTAACACTTTACTTCCTCTATACACAATGTGCGCTGCCTGATCAGGGTCTGCACTATTTGTTCAATGTTAAAGATGAGATTGGCTACCATGACAACAGTTCAATTATAACTAGAGGTTTGTTTTTGTCACAAAAACAGATGTCTCCCCCTCCCATCCTCTTTCCAATACACAAGTGTATTGTCTGTAACTCCAAATTTATCAGGGTCTAATGTTTAAGTCACCAGGGGCAATAACTCCAACATTGTCAGGGGGAGACAATTCAAAAGCCCCAGGTACACAAAAACACATGCTAGTCAACATTCTTGTGAAGTTTGGTGACTCTAGTACTAGTGGTTTCAGAGATACATGTGACACAAAGTAAAGTTTCTCTTATTTAAGTCATAAGGGGCAGTAACTCCAAAGTTATCAGGGAGAGACAATTAAAAAACCCAGATGCACAACAACTCATGCTGGTAAACATTCCTGTGAAGTTTGGTGACTCTAGCCCTACTGGTTTCAGAGATACGTGCAGCACAAAGTTTCTCTAATTTTAAGTTAACATATCAGGGGCAGTAACTCAAGAAGTATCAGGGGGAGACAATTAAAAAACCCAGGTGCACAACAATTCATGCTTGTGAACATTCCTGTGAAGTTTGGTGACTCTAGCCCTAGTGGTTTTAAAGATATGCATGACACAAAGTTTCTCTAGTTTTAAGTAATCATATCAGTGGCAATAACTCCAAAGTTATCAAGGGAAGACAATTCAAAAATCCCAGTTGTACAACAACTCATGCTGATGGACATTCCTGTGAAGTTTGGTGACTCTAGCCCTAGTGGTTTCAGAGATATGCACGACACTAAGTAAAGTTTGTCTAATTTTAAGTCATCAGGGGCAGTAACTCCAAAGTTAACAGGGGGAGACAATTCAAAAAACCCAAGAGCAAAACAACTCATGCTTGTGAACA
This sequence comes from Azorinus chamasolen, assembly GCA_963576725.1. Classification (NCBI taxonomy): domain Eukaryota; kingdom Metazoa; phylum Mollusca; class Bivalvia; order Cardiida; family Solecurtidae; genus Azorinus; species Azorinus chamasolen. The sequence continues at coordinate 44,628,238 of OY755242.1, read as the reverse complement.
TTCCTGTGAAGTTTGGTGACTCTAGCCCTACTGGTTTCAGAGATACGCGCGACACAAAGTTTGTATAAATTTAGGTATTCATATCAGGGGCAATAACTCAAGAATTATCAGGGGGAGACAATTCAAAAACCGTAGGTGCACAACAACTCATGCTGGTGAACATTCCTGTGAAGTTTGGTGACTCTAGTACTAGCGGTTTCAGAGATACGCGTGACACAAAGTTTTTCTAATTTTAAGTCATCAGGGGCAATAACTCCAAAATTATCAGGGGGAGACAATTCAAAAAACCCAGGTGCACAACAACTCATGCTGGTGAATATTCCTGTGAAGTTTGGTGACTCTAGCCCAACTGGTTTCAGAGATACGCGCGACACAAGTTTGTGATGGACAGACAGACAGACGGACGGACAGACAGACAACTCTGGCAAAAACAATATATCTCCCCATAAATGGGGGAGACATAATAATTCAGTTACCATGACAACAGTTCAATTATAATATTTCAGTTTATAATTATTTTCAAGAAGTCACAACTTCATGTACATATCTATAAAGCAGAGTTAACCCTTTCCCTCATATAAAAGTGTCTTCACGCATTTGCAAACAGAGTAGACCCAGATCAGACGGCTCCTAGAGGAGCCGTCTGATCAGGGTCTGCTCTGTTTGCTAGTGGATTTTGAAAAAAATGTTTCTTTACTTTCTAAAATGGCGACAAAGTTCCACTTTCCATATGGCATTCTAACTACTTTATCCATGCATCTTCAGTAGGTACTGAAATTTGGAATAAACCTAGAACAGGGAAAGGGTTAAACTACCATCTGTGTTACCCTATTCCTGTTATAGACAAACAATGTAGACCCTGAAGGAGCCCTCTGATCAGGTCTACTCTGTTTGCTACAGCAATCGATGTTAGCTTATACCAGCAAACATGTTGTACGCTGTGCCTCCACAACATGAACAAGAGTGTCACCTGCTGGGAGAAGTGTTACAATAAAAAAAGAAAGTGTGACAGACAGACGGACAGACAGACAGACAAATGGTTGTTGCAGACAGGTGTTACTACACTTACTCTAGTTTCTCCTGCAGTCTGAGGTTCTGTATCAGCTGATAGCAGTACTGGGCTACAGTATATGCATGCATCCAGTTATGGTATGGTGGATTCCTGTAGCCTTTCTTTACCATCAGAACAAACCTGAAACACACAATTTCAGTAAGATATTACACAATTCTAGAAAAAAAATGTTTTCTTGTAAATTCTCCTTGTAAGTAAATTTATTCAAAGAGGTTGGGTCTAAAAATAGAGTATGGATGGGGAATGGGTTAACCCTTCCCTTTGTGTAAATTTGTTTTTACACATTTGCAAACAGAGTAGACTCAGATAAGATGGCTCCTAAAGGAGCTGTCTGATCAGGGTCTGCTTTGTTAATTTGCTAATAGAATTTTAATATATCTGTTTTTTACTATCTAAAACGGCTGTAATAATTAAGCTCCACCTTTCATATTACATTATTACTATTTTGTCCATGAATATTCAGTAAGTAAGTTGGAATAAACATAGAACAGGTAAAGTGGAAACAATAACCATCCCTTACAATGACAACCTAACAATATACCATCCCTTACAATGACAACCTAACAATATACCATCCCTTACACTGACAACGTAACAATATACCATCCCTTACACTGACAACCTAACAATATTACAATGACAACCTAACAATATACCATCCCTTACAATGACAACCTAACAATATACCATCCCTTACAATGACAACCTAACAATATACCATAGGCAAGCAACTTTTCCTATTTGCTACTCACTCAAAAGCCCATATTGATTTCAACATCTAATACCAATCAGCAAGGTTTCAATATCTTATAATGGAAATATTTAGTTGTAAACAACAACTAGAAAGTTTACTTTCAAGGCAAAACAATCATCTACAGGCATTTTGTCCGTAAAATTCCATTGCAAGTTCGCTGAAAATCTACAAAACCATTTGGAATATAATATGGAGTTAACATTAAAATTAGGACATAAAACCATGACCATAAATTGAGATTTTGACCATACAATGTAGGACACATGTCACTAATATCATTTGCAAACAGTGTAGGCTCTTAGAGGAACCCTCTCATCAGGGTCTGCACTGTTTGTCATGTTACATTTTTCTTTAGAAAAATCCTAAAATATTCACTGTAAGCTTGACCTGTTGGAAATGTGTAGTACATGTAGTCCATTTGAAAATTTAACATTGTAAGTGTTAACTTTGAACATGGATGACTGGAACATAGCATACATGTGATAACGGTAACTTCCCATTTCGTCTACTTCCCATTTCGTCTACTATTTTGGCTTTTGTTCCCATCTCGTCTACTCCTAATTTTACACCCTTTCCCATTTCGTCTACTGCTTATATTTTTCATGTCTACTGCCACAAACTTTTGTCTTTGATCAATATTATATTATCTTCACATCACGCAAAATTCATGCATTTGAGGACTTTTTAGTATCAAGTTGTAATGTTTTGGTTTATCTTGACCCAAATTATTGATCTGGATCAAAACCCAAAACAGGGTTCTGTAGGAGTTTTAAGATTTAACTTAGAAATTTTATGCAAGCAAAAATGCAATTTAAAAAAACCCAGAAACCACTTCAGCCAATCAAGGAAAATGATCGTCATCTAAACTTTTGATCTGGGTCCAAACCCAACTGATGTAACTCATGGTAATGCTTAAGAAAACTGTGAAAACATGATTATGCAATGGCCCAACTGCTATAATTCATGGTAATTCTTAAGAAAACATGATTATGCAATTGCCCCCTAACAATGATAGGTGTCAAAAATACTACTGTGGATTAAGTCTGCTGCCCAAAAAAGCATCTTAAATATTAAAAGAAAGTATAAAAAATTATGACAACACATTAAAAAGTCCTAAAATGTCTGAATCTTGTACGAAATTAATAAAATACCTGAGTAAATATAACTTAATTATAACAGTAGACGAAATGGGAACATGGTAAAATTTTAGAGTAGACGAAATGGGAATGAATTACAGTAGACGAAATGGGAAGTAGACGAAATGGGAATAAACCGTGATAACTACCGGATTGTGCGGGAGACTACCGGATTTGAGCCCAACTCCCGCAAGTCCCGGCCGGGAGACGAAATCTCCCGATTTCTGAATAAAAATGATTTTTATTTTTCCCCACCCCATTTTCTATCATTTTTTGACATAAGCGCTTGCCAGACGCCTCAAAGAACCAGTGCTGTTGACTTATTTACTGCCCTGTTTATCATGGCAGGCACAGCGCCGTGTCCCTTTTGTAGTACCTCGCCATGTTGCCCCTTATCAAAGACCACCGCAACATGCCCTAAATACCATGCTGAGTAATTGTGACCCCCAGTAAAAGGGATTAAATGGTCAGCATGGTGTGTTATTTACCTTGGCATGTGTGTATTCCGTAACAGAAACAATCGTGTATGAATATGTCTCTGGTGTATTACACTGTCGTCATTACATGTATGTTTTTTTTCTTCACGGTCAGATTCTACTAAATTTCTGTTGAAGAAAATCTTATTTTCTCAAATTCTGAGACTAAACATCTAAATAGTTACTTTATTAAATTAATTTAGGTTATAAGTTTATTTATAAATGTCCAACATAGGTGTGCGGTAAAAATGCCACAGGTAAAAATGCCTTAGGTAAATATGCCATAGGTAAAAATGCCTTAGGTAAAAATGCCACAGGTAAAGTGGTAAAAATGCCTTAGGTAATAATGCCTTAGGTAAATATGCCATAGGTAAAAATGCCACAGTTAAAAAAATTAAAATTATAACAAATATTTTTTAATTTATAAAAGGAAAAAATATATAATTTCATTATCAATTTTGGTACAATGTATACATTTTTTTAAATAATTGTATGAAAAATCTTTTTTTTTATTTTGGACTCAGACAAAATTTCCAAATATTTGTTATTAAATAATGTTTTATATAGATCTACCTCTGACAAAAAAATAACAAATATTTCTAATTTTATAAAAGGAAAACTGTATAATTGAAAAAATATGTTGTAATATCATTTCCTTATCAATTTTGGTCATTTTTTTTTTTAAATAATTGTATGAAAAATCTTTTTTTTATTTTGCACTCAGACAAAATTTCCAAATATTTGTTATTAAATAATGTTTTTATATACCTCTGAAATTTTTTTCATATACAAATATTTTTAAATTTATATAAAGAAAACTGCATAATTTGAAAAAAATATGTTGTACTATCATTTCATAATCAATTTTGGTGGTGTCTTGATCTAATTTTTTGTAAATAATTGTATGAAAATTATTTTTTTTTATTTTGGACTCAAGACAAAACTTCCAAATATTTGTTATTAAATAATGTTTTTATATATACCTCTGGCATTTGTGGGAAGGTGTCTGGGTCAACTCTGTTTAAATAATTTATCGGAAAAATCATAAGTAATATGTAGGTAAGATTTCAATATCTATCAAAATCCAGTAACAAACAGAACAGATCCTGATCAGACTGCTCCTATATAATCTGGGTCTACTATTATAACAATATTTTTTCAAAATATAGTTTTACTTTTATAAATTCAAAAATATTTGTTATTAATTTATTTTTTTATAACTGTGGCATTTTTAAACAGAGTAGACCCAGACACCACCCGTCAAATGCCAGAAATAATAATAAATATTTTTAATTTCGAACATATTTAAATGGTTTTATATACTAAAATTGATTATGAAATGATATTATAACATATTTTTTCAAATTATACAGTTTTCCTTTTATAAATTTAAAAATATGTTATTATTTTTTTTTAACTGTGGCATTTTTACCTATGGCATTTTTACCTAAGGCATTATTACCTAAGGCATTTTTACCACTTTACCTGTGGCATTTTTACCTAAGGCATTTTTACCTATGGCATATTTACCTAAGGCATTTTTACCTGTGGCATTTTTACCTACATTCGTCCACATAGCATAGCTGTAATCAAAATGTGCTTTTATCAGAAAAAATGGAACTCGAAATTGGTTGCCTCAAACCACGGATTTTTCGAACGGTGAAATGTGTCATTTCATAGAGGCAAACACAAACATTGTTTTCCACAGACATTTGGTAATATATTCAAATAAAATTGTGTATGTATTGAGTATAGCATATAAGGATGTCAAATACACAAAAAATGAGAAAATGGGAAGCATTTTTCCAACAGAAAATGAAACTACAAAATGCAAAGACAGTGTACTAGTGTTTGGATAGTACCATATTTCGGACAGAAAGTGACAAATGTATTGTGTTTATTTCAGAATATAAATTTCTGGATATATTGCATTACAAAAATAAATGAAAACAAGAGGGCCATTGGCCCTATATCGCTCACCTGAGTTACAGTAATATATTGACATTTTTCAGTGGACAACATTTCTAGCAGATGAAAGAAGCTTAGTCCACTGCTTTCACCCTTTCACTGCTGAATAAACTTGAACTGGATTCAGATCTAATACCAAGTGACTGGTTGACCAAGATCTAAACTGTTTACAACTTGTGCCATTTTTGCCTTAGCTCAAAATGCCTAAAACTGGTCTTTGAGAAATTCAAATGACGTCAATAAAGCTATGCAATTATACCTTGATCCAGGTATATAGGCAAATAAAGTGCTAGGCAGTACATAATGCCAGTTTTTGTGTGAAATGACCAATAAAAATATCTTTAAAAATCTTCTAACCCTTTCCCTCATATAAAGCTGTTTTTACGCATTAGCAAACAGAGTAGACCCAGATCAAACGACACCTATGGAATATAGATCTGATTCTACAGTTTTTATCAAAGCAAAAACTTCTCTTCACAAAAATAATGTGTTTTACGCATTAAAAATAAGAGTAGACTAGATTAGACGGCTGCTATAGAAGCTGTCTGATCAGGGTCTGCTCTGTTTGCATTTGACAAGATATAGATTTGATTTTACAGGTTTTATAAAAGCTAAAACTTCTCTTTATGGAAATAATTTTTTACGCATTAGCAAACAGAGTAGTCCCAGATAATTTTTTGTCAAAGCAAACAGGTAAGGGGTTAATAGGTGTTTAGAAATAATTCTAGCTCTAGGTGTGAATATCTGATGATAAGTCAATTAAAAGGGTCATTAGTTTTTTTAACAATTGAAATTGAGAAGAGTTACTAATTTTTTGAGTAACATTAATTATTGATCGACAATAATTTTGATTAACTTAAAGACATTATTTTTTTTAAAAATCAAATTAAAACAAATACAATTAGTAGCAAGGAGAAAAGACATTATTAAACACCTAAATTTCAACTAAATGCAATTAAACAAGAGTTGCATAATAAAATTTGTTAGAATAAATGATCATAATGAAACTATTTTTTTCCAATCACATAAATTAACTGCAGAAACAAACATAACATTGTGCAAAGACCTGTGAAACTAAAATGTTAACGGTTTATTCCAATGTCTCCCACATTTTGGTTGACAAAATTCCAATAAGTCCCACAATCAAGCCAGACAGGTAATTCAATGGAGCATGCATTAGACTATAGTCAGTATCAATTGATTGCTTTATAGGTTGCTTGAACTGGCCTACCTATAGAAAGAGAACAAATATATGCAGAAAACTGATAATTACAGTTAATGACTCAAACAAGATGATGGAAAAAGTTGAGGGTTGAATGTAATTTAAGTATAACATGTAATTAAGTCAGATTGCTTAATTAATAGACACTTAGTATTGTTTGTAATTGTATAAATCACATAAATCACATAATCAAAGTCATATTAAAATATTGTCTTTGATGCAATCGAAAAAATAAATTCTATTAAAGTCTGTCTGATCTTGGTCTACTCTGGTAAACTTTGCAAATGCGTGAAAACCTGTTTATTGACTGTTTCCAGCAGTTTATATCTTAAAATCCGTCTATTCTTGATGAGATGTTGAGTAATGTTATGAAGGAAAAACATATCTATTAAATTCTGTTAAATTCCATCTGATCTTGGTCTACTGTTTGCAAATGCATGAAAACACGTTTATGTGAAGGAACTTGTTAAATTATGACTGTTTCAAGCAGTTTTGATCCCGATGAGATGCTTTGTGAAAGGTTTCAATACATATGTACACGAAATCCTGAACAGTTTGATGTATTTCACATTGCTAACAGTTTGGCTCCAGATCAGACACTGCATAAGGTGGTGTGTGATTTGGATTCAAACTGTTTGTTATGTATTTAAATTTAAGAAATACCTAATAGTTTCCTTAATATTTAATATTCTAAATATGGTAACTAGCATAATGCCTATTTTTTTCCTAAAATGACAATTTTTTAGTTAATTAAAAGTATTAAAATGAATCTATTGTTGGTATTATCTAATTTAAGAAATACCTATTATTTTCCTAAATATTTAACTCTTTGCACATAATGTGGCGTCTCATGATTCTCATCATAATCATCTTGATTACCTATGCAAACAGTGTGGATCCAGATGATAATGCAGCGTCTCATCAGGATGCAAACAAGGGGGGGGGGGCATATGCATGATCATGTTTTCTTAGCTTAGGATTTCCAATATCTCCCACATCTAATTTGAGAGACATTGGTAACATCTAGCTGTATAGCACTCACACTATGGGGTTAATAGGTCAACATTCCTTTCCAAATCCCTTTAATGTTTCGTCTGCAACAAAAAGTTATTGTCATCTGCTTCAATTCTTAAAATAAACTTACTTTCATTTTTTTTCAAAAATATGGTTAAGATGACAAACAGTTTGGATCCTGATGAGATGCTGCATTATGCAGCCTCTCATCTGGATCCAAACTGTTTGCATAGGTAATCACAGTTTCACCACTAGCGTGCAAAGGGTTAAGAGTCATGCATTGACCTGGAGAGATTTTACTGCCCAGAGCTATAACCCTTTAACTGCAGAAAAGCCTGTTTAACCCTTAATTTCCATCATATAAACTTGTTTTCATGCATCTGCAAACAGAGTAGACCCAGATAAGGTGGCTCCTATAGGATCAGGGTCTGCTGTTTGCAAATGGAATTTGATATATCTGTTTCTATGCCTTCTAAAACAGCTACACTGTTCCACCTTCCACATTTTATTATAAGTAGTTACAAATAGAATCACTATTCTGGAAGTACTAGAATTCCAATGCAGTTATCTCCCTTTGTCCATTATGGCTATGCTGATGGGACAAGGGAAATAACTGTGAGGAATTTTTTTAACTAGCTTCCTGATGTTAAAGTAATATAAAACCCCAGGGTGAGGCCATTTTTGGCCCAGGGGTCATTATTTGAACATACTTGGTAGTGATACATTAGGTGATGCTTCATACCAAATATCTTAGCTCTAGATTATGTGGTTTCAGAAAAAAAATTGTTAAAGGTTTCCCTATATAAGTCTATGGAAAAACTACAAGCCCCAGGGCAGGGCCATTTTTAGCCCGGGGGTCATCATTTGAACAAACTTGGTAAAGGACCATTAGATGATGCTATATCCCAAATATCAAAGCTCTAGAAATTGTGGTTTCAGAGAAGAAGATTTTTAAAGATTTAAAAAAAAAACCTTTAAAAGTAGTGGGGCGGGGCCATTTTTTGCCCGGGGGTCATGATTTTAACAAACTTGATAGAGGACACCCTAAGGTACATTTCTGTGAAATTTGGTTGAAATCCTCCCAGTGGTTTAGGAGAAGAAGTCATTTGAAATAAAAGTGAACGGACAGACGGACGGACAGACGGACAGACGGACGACGGACGACAGGCGGTCACAATAGCTCACCTTGAGCCTTCGGCTCAGGTGAGCTAATAATAAAAACAATAATGTCAATAAATTATAATAATATAATATAAGAATGAGAATAATATAAATAATGATAGTAAAAATAATGAAGTAAAAATAATGATGATAATAATAATAATAAACACAAGTCTATCCATTGGCCAGTAAAAAGAATAATTATTTAATAATAAATACAAGTCTATCCATTGGCCAGAATGGAATGGAATAGAAAGAAATAGTAATTAGAAGAGGGTATATGGTAATATATAATAGCATACAAAAGATAGAATAGAAAGGAATATTAATTAGAATAGATTATTATTTATATGGGCACAGAATAGATAATAGAATGGAATGAAACACAAAGGAACTAGAATAGATAAGAGGATGGGATAGAATGGATTAGAAAGGAATGGGAAATATAGTAGATGTGGATGGATGTAGAACAGAGAATAGTACAGACTATAATAAGGAATAGGATATAAATAGAATTAATACAAACTAAATTACACAGTTGTAATATGCTAGATAGGCAAAAAAGTTCCAATGCTCTAGTAAATAAGATGGTTTGTCGCGCATAAAAGTGCCTTTATCATACCTCCATTTCAACCAGGGGTAAAGGGGGGAGGGAGTTTTCTTTCATATTTGCCCATTCAGAGACATATAAATATAGGTCTCTGACCTATTATACCAACAAATAACTCCAAAATTTTCCATCCGCATAAATCTCCCTCTTTGACACCCAACCTCCCTCATTTGAAAAGCTAATCTCCCTCTTTGCCTCGAAAAAATTATCACATGTATGACATAGATTCTGCACATTGACATTGACTAGAAGGGATGAACAATTTAACCAATAGCCTTAACCCTATCCCTGTTTAATACTCATGTAAGAAATAATAACATTGTGAATATTTATTAGCTGAATTTTTATGATGAATATGCACTGGTAGAAAGTGTAGTCAGATCTATTACACTTTTATAAGCAAATAGAGGAGACCCTAATCAGACAACTTCTATAGGCTCTGTCTGATTTGGGTCTACACTGTTAGCAAAGGCATGAAAAGGTGTTTATATGGAGGAAAGGGTTAAATTGCAACTTTACTTTGGACTTTAGTTACTAACAAATTGGCAGGACTTTTTTCCTACTTATATTTGACTAAATATCAACCTGGTTTTTTATCAGAAAAAAACTTGGTCAATTCAGGGAAAGTTGTTTGTAACAAAGCTTTCCCAAATTATGCCATTTATGATGAAAAAGGAACACAGCATACATACATAAAGTTATCACATACCTTGCTAATGACTCCCTGCGTATTCTCCACCGAGATATGAAATTCAAATCCTCAAACATGGACAGCACAGCCTGAAAACACAAATCATGCACAAAGCAGCTTGAGAACATAAATCATGGACAGAGAGGAATGAAAATATAAGTCATGGACAGAGAGGCATAAATATAAATTGTGGGTAGAACAGGTCAAAACTAGAACTATCACTAAAGGTGATGAATACCCCCGCACAGCAGCTTGGATTGCAAAGCCAAGTTTGTGACACCAACTGGCCACTACCCATGTAACAGGACCAAAACACAAAAATACTCAAAGTTCAAGGGGAGATAATTTAGTAATGCCAGCAACTGAACATATGAAAATTGTGTCTTGCATATATCTGCTATTTGTAGTTAATATGTATGGCAAGAATCAATTCAATAACTTTCAAATTGAAGGAGGATTTTTGCGACACCAACACCTGGTTCTTTAACGTGACACATTGTCTCAAAGTGGTGAACAGTTGTACCAGGTTACTTTGAATCCACTTATGTAGGAGTTACAGAGCGGACACCACAAAATGTCCCTATTTTCTAACTTTGACCCCGATTATAACCTTGACTTTTGAGATAGGAACCTGGTTCTTTTTCGCAACACATTGTCTTAAGATGGTGAACATTTCTACCAGGTTACTTGAAATCCTTTCATGTATGTAGGAGTCACAGAGACGACATGACATAATTTCCCCATTTTTTAACATTGACCCCGGATTGTGACCTTAACCTTTGAGACAGGAACCTGGTTGTTTTTCTCGACACATCAACTTTGGGGGGCATAAAAATCATGAGGTGAGAGGTCAAGTTTGTGGCCATCACAAAAGAAAGCTTCATGATTATTCCTACTTGTACAACCAAGCCCCTGCACAAATCTATCACCAATTGCATTGTGTTGGCTTCAGATTGAAAGTGTAAGTACACTAAATATTTAACTAGACCCTGATTAAACTGAGACCCACATCAGACGGCTCCTATATATAGGAGCTATCTGATCAGGTTCTGCCCTGTTTACTTGAAAAATTATAATAGATTTGATTCTACAGTTTCCATCAATACCGAAATATCCTATGTACATAACTAGGATATCCTAAGAAATAGAGAATTACCAGTAGAGTTCTAGGTTCTTCAAGCGTTCGGGGTGCGTAGGTAAAGTCGATAAAGTTTGCGTCGAGAAGTCTCGGGTGGGGAATATCAATCTGGGACATACTCTGAACATCTTCAGGACAAACCTGCAGCACAAAACATACAGATGGAGCATACAAAAACTAATGTAACAGAATCCATAGAAATACAGACATTAACATTTAGTTTATGAAGTGACATCTTTAACCCTTTACTCTAAACTATGCCTTTTCAAACAGAGTAGACCCAGCTCAAATGGCTGCTGAAGGAACCATCTGATCAGGATCTGCTCTATTTTCTTATGGAATAATACAGATTTGATTCTACAGTTTCTGCTATTGTCAAAAGTTCCTCTATTCATGTGCCATAGTATAAAATCATCAAATTAATATAAATCATATTATTATTTCTTACATGAATATTCATGGAGTAAAGGGTTAAAAAATACATGTTTATTGCATCAAATATTTTTCTCTACTTAAATACAAAAAGTCTGGATTGATTGATTTATGTGAATAATTAATAGTTGAACAATATTGAATAAGCTTTTTGTGGAAACATATTTCAAACAAACTACTTTGATATCTTGTATTATTACCAGTCGGAGTAAATCCTTGGAATTTGATTGGTCAGTTTGCCAAAAACTGCCGGGGTGTACAGAACCGTATTCGGCGGCTTCCACGGAGAATACAGAATTCAAATTTGACATGTGACGTCATTCGTTTTGTTTTTAGCATCGATTCGAAATTTCATAACGTCCTTTCATAACGTTATTTCTGGACGGATTACGACCAAATAATCGATAATAAACGTAAAAACTGTTCCTCGTATGTTCCTCAATTTGACACTATCAACTTCTCAGTACAACGTGTAACCATTTAAACTCAAATGTTTACAAGTGAAGTTTGAATGCCTCTTTCGAAATTGCTATGAGACGACATCATATTTGCTTGTCATGTCGTAATATAATTAGAGATCTAATGTCAGCAAAAATAAGAATTGTTCGTTTCTTAATTAGGTAAATCGGATCTCTGACTGGTAATAAATTCGTTACACAGTAATTTGGCAGAGTGTATGAGCTGGTTTGACCGGGTTAAGACCACATATTTCCTTCGGCTAACGCCGGGATCTAACCCGGTCATACCAGCCTGTACACCCTGCCAAATAACCGTGTAACTAATATTATCCCCAAACCATCTTTTGGAGTTTCTTTTAAATTAAATGATTTTGACATTTTACAAAATTTTGGTACAATAAGATTGAGGTCTATAATTACTTGTACATATCAATTGAGGTCTATAATCTTTTGAGTCTGATCTTTTACTTATACATATCAATTGAGGTCTATAAGTACTTATACATATCAATTGAGGTCTATAATTACTTGTACATATCAATTGAGGTCTATAATCTTTTGAGTCTGATCTTTTACTTATACATATCAATTGAGGTCTATAAGTACTTATACATATCAATTGAGGTCTATAATTACATTATACATATCAATTGAGGTCTATAATCTTTCGAGTCTGACCTTGACAAACATTCATCTCTAGAAACAAGTGTTCGAAAGGACACATGTCACAAGTTGAAATCGTGTTGAAAAAAAGAGCGTGACAGACTGGCATGATCATGAGAAAAGTTACACAGACAGACAGACTAATGAGAAGTGATTCCTAAGGATCATCCTGCTATGGTAGGTGACACATACATACATTTTTTCCCCCTAGATATTTGTCAAACATGAAATAGGAACTCCTGTCATAAACTTCCATATCTGTAAACTTTTTCACTGATTATTTGTTACAATTTTTTCACTGATAATTTATTACAACTTTTACACTTATCAGTTGTTACAACTCTTACACTGATTATTTGTTACCAAGTTCAACATTTAATTGAAACATGCTATGGTTACATTCTAATCCATGCATTAGAAACAAAATAAAATAATTGATAAAAAAATAAATGTATATATGAGCTAATATATAATTTGGGCAGATTTCTTGTCCTTTAGGTTTTACACAAAGCACAAGAATGGTGTAAAGAAAGTTCTTCATAGAATGTGTATATATCAAGGAAATCTAGTAAAATAGTGATAAAAAAATGAATTTGAGGAATTAATTGAACAGCTGTTCCAAGTTTTGGTATCAATTTTTAGGTAAAAGTCATGTCCCAAATCTAAAATTATACATTCAGATCTCTATTTCAATGAGAGAAAATGTGGTTTTCAAAATAATAATGGTGATTATAATAAATATCAACATTTAACTGCATTGTAAAGAGAAAATAAAGTCTGTAAATAGCATTAATGGCACTCAAAATACACTTTGAACTTTGTCCCTCAGACCTACGTCATTGCAGTAACAATGTTATAATATGGTGGAGTTCTACCATTAAAGCACACATTCAAGGGAGACAACTACCCTCAAGAAGAAGATTGTTCACCACTAAATGGTTGCCACCATGTTATAAGCATGGTGTGAAAACAGTTTCAAAAAACAAGATTATTTAAGTTAAGTATGTGAGTGAGTATTTTTGAAATCTGTCATTTAAGTAACGCATATTACAGAGATGCTTTAAATCATAGCTTGCATTTTAAAGTGCATATAGGTTATAAATATAAATGTTTATGTTATAAACATATCAAAGTAAGGCAAGGTCAGAGATCAGCACCAAAAGTTGAGGTAAATTTCAGAATGCGTCATTGCAATAACAGTCATTGCAATAACAGTCATTTTGTGACTGCAATGAGAGGATTTGTTATTGCAGTGACAATACAGCATTGTATTGTTATTATCTTTATAATTTTCATTTCAGTTGGAATTATTCAACAGAAATATGGAAGTTAATATGCATAATAAATTAAAATGTGCATGTTTGTTGAAAATTTATGTAAGATGGGATTTTTAAAAAAAAATGTTATTGTAATGACAGGATTTGTTATTGCGATGACATTTCTAGTTCTTTTAAATTTTCTTCATTATTTTTTGTTATTTTACTACAAGAATAGCACTGCAGATATATGCATGCATGTAATGTAAATATATGGAATAAATACAGTTGTCTCTTTCTCAAAGTCAGTTTGAAGGGCTGGATATTGTAAGACATTGTGTATTAATACGTTCCCTCATATAAACATGTTTTTATGCACCTGCAAACAGAGGAGACCAAGATCAGAAGGTTCCTATATGGTCTGCTCTGTTTGCTGAAGGAATTGGATAGATCTGTTTCTGTACTTTCTAAAATGGCTACAGTGTTCCACTTTCCATATTTCATTACAACAAATTTGTCCATGAATATTTAGTAGGTATTGAAATAGAATAGAATAGGGAAAGGGTTAAATAACAATTGTTTTCGTTGAGCTATGATGGACATTTTAAGTCTTTGGATTAACCCTTTCCCTGTTCTATATTTATTTGCAATTTCAATACCTACTGAATATTCATGGATCAAATAATATAATGAAATATTGAAGGTGGAACATTGGAATCATTTTAGAAAGTAAAGAAACACATCTATCATTCTATTAGCAAACAGAGCAGACCCTGATCAAATGGCTCCTGGGAGCTGTCTGGTCTGGGTCTACTCTGTTTGCAAATGTGTGAAAACATGTTTATATGAGGAAAGGGTCAAGCAAGTAGTGTATAACTGAACAGCCTGTCAATTCTAATTAGAAACCTGGATATTTTTAATACAATGTATCAATTTAACCCATATAAACCATGATGACCAATAGATATGCCAATCCAGTCCTGAAGCTATAGCTTACATGGATTGTCACTTCATAACAACTTGTAATAAACAAATTCAAGAAAATGTTATTAACCCATTCTCTCCTAATGACGCCTTTTTGCCCCTCTGCAAACTCATTCTTTGAAACCATTGTGATAAATAGAGCATTTGCTCCATAGGAGCAAATAATCTATTTATCGCATGGTTTCAAAACTATGCAATTCTAAAATTCTCCTTTTCTATAGTTAATGCTTCTTTTTGGTAGATTAATTCAAAGAGGCTGGGTCTAAAAATGGTCTAGGAGAGAATGAGTTAAGCAAGCCTCTGGCAAGCTTTATAGCATTTCCTGAATGAGTTAAATAAAATTTGATAAGAAGTGATAATGAGTGTGATAAGAAGTGATGATGAGTGTAAGTTTCTCTTATCATACACTCTTAAAAAAGAGCTCCAAAGTTTTAAATAAGTAAACAAAATGCTGTATTTTTCAGCATTGTATGATGTCATGCCATACTGCTTTTAATAACATCACATCATTTATATATGCCAAATATAATAAATATGTGTTGGCTTTATTAACTCAGAAACAAGTGAAGTTATGTGATAAAAAAACTTTCATGGAGCTTCATAACAAGTTCATAAAATTTCAAGACATCTAAGATTTTACATAAGTGTTATTTTTTAATGTAAGGAAGCTTCCAGATCAGGGTCAACTCCGATTAAAATTCTTTGCTCTATATACCCCAATAAAAAGTATATGTAATTAAATATGTACAGCTGGCAGAGTTTTACAAGAATTATAACTCATTAGTGAAAGGGTTCAATTGAAAGATTATTTAAGGGTTATCCCATTGCCTGGAATGGAGCATTTCCTGGATAGAAGGGAATTTTCAGGATATATAATTATATTGTAGTCTTGAAACCATTGTGATAAAAAGAGCATAATTATGCTTCTTTGGAGCAAATGCTCTATTTATCACAACTGTTTTAAAGTGTGGCTTTAAAGAGTAGTTTAAAGGCATCTGTTTGTATAAACTCTGTCTTATCCCAGTTTTAACTGAAGAAACAAAACTATCTCACATTTTTTTAGAAAATGACTTTTTCGAGGACACTATAGTAAAAGTGGCCAAACTAGCATGAGAAGGGTTGAAAACAAAAATGCTGAACATTGGTTTGCTGCATCTAACCACATATGCCAGCATTATTTTCAAATCATGCCCTAGATCGAGCATTATCTTGCAACACCTGTGTGCTTTGGGTCTACCCTGCTAGCCATGTAATGCATTGTAAATATTTTTTTTGTTTGCTTTATTCTCAGCTATCAAAAGTTATTCTGTTATCAAAAATAAATTAATTTAAGTAAATCAAAAGTTATTCTGTTATCAAAAATGAATTAATTTAAATAAAAGTCAGTCTAAGGCAACGGTGAAATATTATAATGCTCATTGTTGTTGTTCATATTTTATTTATTATCTTTAACCCTTCTACTCATTATAAAACATTAACACCCCTTACAACAGAAAAGATCCAGATCAGAAAGCTCCTCTTGAATCTGCCTGATCAGGGTTTGCTCAATTTGCTTATTGAAATATTATGGATCAGACCATCTCCTGACTCTGGTAATTAATTCCTTTGTTTTATGTAGCGCAATGAAAAATGATAAACTATTCACAGTGGGCGGAGTTTTTTTTAAATATTCATGAGGGAAAGTATGAATTAGCAAAGAACATTATAATGAGGGGCATTGAAGTCTGGAATAAGGTTGATTTTATAAGCTTAAGATTATGCAAGTCATTGCAATGACGAAAATGTCATTGCAGTCACACTGGAATCTTTTTTCAATGTCCATTAAAATCTTTCTGTAAAATTACTTGATATAGTTTAGAATTGAAATTGCTGAACCTGTTGTTAACAGTTTGTGTGTTATTTTAGACAATTTGCAAATAAAAGATAGCAAAAATAAATTTTATTGTCAGTTTGTCATTGCAGTTACAATAAATGTCTTTGCAATAACGAGGGTGTCATTGCAATAACATGCGTAAAGAATGATGACAAAAAAGCTGAAACATGTTTGAATATTTGTCTGATACATGATTTGTTGATAATTATGACATTATTCTAGGTTAAGCAAGTGTTAAGCACTATACAAAGCCAATAATGATCATAACACTAATTGTTATGTTTGTAATTGTATTGGTTTTATTGCATCATGCAATGATTCAAAATTTCTCATTAATATATATGGAAAAAAAGGTTTTTATATATTCATCTATTCAAATATGGCATACATAAGATATATAATGCAATAAATTACTTTAAATGAACCACATGCTTTTGTAGTCATTGTTTTCATTTTCGTTACTGCAATGACATGTGCTTGAGAGTCATCATCATAAAGTCATATAAAGTTTTAAAGATGAATAAAATTAGGGTGCATTTTACATTTTTAGTGTCACTTAAACAACAAAGTACCTAGAAATCAACAAAACTTTCAAAAAGAAACACCTTTAATTTTTCAAAAAATTGATTTCAAAATCTGCCCAAATTATATATTGGCTCATATATTTCAGCATGCATCTTAAGAAAACCAATACCGGTATATTGTAAAGATATGCTAATAAAATTCTTTGAATAGGACTTTCTATTTCAACAAAACAATCGGTCTGCCTTGAATGACTACACTGTGAATTTACATGGGGACCAGTTGAATAATGCAGTTTATCAAGGGATATAGAGGCAGTGTTGCTGAGACTTGACTGACCTGCATGTGGTATATCATAAGTTCGTTAGCGAGGGATTTACGCTGCTGGGACTCTTGTAGTTTCTTGTACAGTAAACACTGCAAAATCACACGAGTGAGCATAAACACAAAACTTAACCCTTACAACGCTGAATTTTCAAATGGACTATTCCAAAATCCAAACAGGTCAACCTTACAGTGAATATTTAGGGGGGTTTCTAAAGGAAAGTGTATCATGACAAACAGTGCAGACCCTGATGAGAGGGCTCCTCTAGGAGCCCATTCATCTGGGTCTACATTGCTTGCAAAGGACATTAGTGATTTGTGTCCCGCACTGTAAGGGTTAACTAAACATACTAAACACCTAAAGTCTACCACAGAAAGATAACTACATGCTGAAAAACAGAAGAAGCAGATTATGAAATCAAACTCAGGTGATTTGTTAATACAGTTCAATGAAATAAAGATAGTCTATGGTGAGATACTAAATCAAGACACATGGACACATGTTTGTAACCCTCATCCAACTCACTAACAAAAATGCTATAAATAGCCAAGTTACATAACTAAAAAATATCAGATTAAAAGGAGCACCTTGCATCTGTACACAGGTAGTTGCTAAATGCAGAATGAAAGCTATGCAAAAAGCTCTGCTGCCAATCTGCATTCAGCTTTCACTTATATTTTGAAGAAAAAACCCCCACTACATTTCTTTATTTAATAGATATGTTTTAGCTCTTTTATTGATTGTTAGCTCCCTCCCACTAGAATTAAGGGGGCATTTATTAGAGTGAGGCATTTATTAAAGTAGGACGTTTATTAGGAAGAATACTGTATTATACAGTTAGTTTGGATAAGGGTTTACAACACAAAAGGTCAGCACTAAAATGTGATGGTAATACAAATGTATTATAAATGTATTACCAGTCTACAATCATTAATGCTGACCTTCTCATTTTGGGTTTTATTTTTACAAACAGGACATATTTCTATTATCTAATATTAACTGTAAACATGCTAATTATTTGTTGTGTTCAGTATTTGTCATCCCCTAAACATCAAACAATTAGAATACATAGCATCTCATCTTGTATTTGGACAAATGGTTTATGCAAACAAGAGTTGCTTATCCATTGCAATCACATGCTAGCTTTAAGCATACTGAAAATGTTTTTGTTTGGGCAAATTTTCATCAATTCTTAGAAATATAAAATATGATCAATTTCTCTATAAAATTACATTTAGAGTGTCAAGCATTTTAGGGTCCTGATGAGATGCTGACTTAACCCTTTCTACGCCTCTGTAATAACCACTTCTTGAAACCATTGTAATAAATAGAACATTTGCTCCTATAGGAGCAAATGCCCTATTTATCACAATGGTTTCAAACTACAAAATTCTAAAATTTTACTTTTCTCTAGTAAATGTTCCTTTTGGATAGATTCATTCAAAGAGGTTGGGTCTAAAATAGCCTATAGAGGAAAGGGTTAATAGTCGCCTCAAATGGATTCAAATTGTTTAACCCTCTACTCCATAAATACACATTTGAACGCCTTTGCAAACAGAGTAGACCCAGATCAAACTGCTCCTGTAAGAGCAGTCTGATCAGGGTCTGCTCTGTTTGCTCTTGAAATAATATAAATCTGTTTCTACAGTTTCTGTCATGCTAAAAAATTCATAGTTCATTACAAAAATTTCAGTTATTGAATAATCATGATGTCAATATTTCTTGCAAGAAGTAAAGGGTTGAAAAAGTAACTCATCATTTTGCCCCTATCCTGCTAAAGGTTAAATATGCCCTGTTTGTAACAAATTAAGACAAACCAATCCAAATACATGTATATCATGACACCAAGTCTATTCAAAATTACTGACGCCAAGTTTGTTTCAACCAAGTGTACATTTCATTAACCCATTTTCTCCTTTTGAAGTCTCTGTAAAAGTCATTTTTTGAAACCATTGTGATAATTACAAAACTTGCTCCATAAGAACAAATGCTCTATTTATCACATTGGTTTCAAATGTATACAATTCTACAAAATTCTTTTTGTTTAGTAAATGATCCTTTTCATCATGCAAGCTATTTGTACACCAAGTTTTGTCCACAGATTTTATTCCTAGCTAGTTATTGTGCAGAAACTGTTTTTTTTTTTATATTAACAGACTTTGACCCCGACTCTTAACTCTCCAAATGCAATCCCGAGCTTTGTTTCCATGTAACTAACTGTACACCAAGTTTGGTCCTTTGAGCTCATTCCTACCTAAAATTATAGTTTGGAAGCAAGTTATACGCCCACACTCACCTGCCTTAAGCTTACTTGCCATTTTCTCTAAGTCATATGTGTAATTCTAGCTTTTGACAATGATGTGTAATAATTCTGTCAAAAATTATCAAAGCTGGATTCTCTTACTTTTCATGCATATCTACATATTAATGTTGTTTATCTGTGAAAGTTTCAAACAAATCCTGTCGTTTAGGAGACTTCATTCAACAAGATATTGAGGACATTTGTATGTACCACAGGATGTACAAGTGTAACTCTATATACCCCTAACAGTTTATGAGGAGGCATACCAGTACAAATCTTCATTAGTAGAAACATGACACGCTGCATCAGTAATTTTGAACAATTCAAAGATATTATGCTTTCTGAAATTCCTACAGAACATAAATTGGAGACCTTGTACTATTTCATTTAATTATTCAAAGACTCCTTTGATTGTGAATTGTTTAAATTATTCTTTCCTTGACAACCATATTCTTACAATATTTCCAGAAATGTTAAAAGGGGACGACACAAATTTGTATCTTCTTTCTTAATTACAACCGATAGCAAAAGACACCGTATTACATGTGTATATCCAGACCTTCTGAGTATGGTAATCACATAGAGAAATGTGTTGCAGCCAATGGTTGTGCTATTTTTTATATTTCAGATACAATATTTGGACTTATTATTCTCAACTAGAAATGAACAAAAAGAGGCAGCAACATAAAGTTTAAGAAAATATTCATCTCCAAATCATTTTAGATCAAGACTTAAGGCAAAGCCACTGCAATCATATGGATAAAAATTGTGATAACCTTTGCAAACAGTTTGAATCTAGATACCGGAGCTCCAGAAAAGATGTGTAAATTTAAACATTTTCAAGCATAGCTCTTTTATTTTTCCAAAGCCTTTACTGTGACCACTCTTTAAAATTGTCCCTTTGTGACAATTCTAAAGAGTGGTCATAGTATAGGGTTTGGTGGAGAAATGATGATTTTAGGATTTTGGTATGCATTGTTATCTGTAGCTCGGTAGATACCATGCTAATTAATTTGGCATCTCATCAAAAGCCACACTGTCTGACACTTTGAACATGTCTTTTAAAATGCCATGATGGCCCTGATATCACTCACCAGCCAATCAGATCCACCCAGAAATCCAGATTTAACATAGTCAAAATCTAATCAGTTTGGGACTTGAGCATGGTGGTGGGCTACAAGGCACCCCCAGGACGTAGTCAAATTTGACATAAATGGCATAATTTGTATAACTTTTGAAGAGGAACTGAAGTTGATGCTATGTACCAAATATGAAAGCTGAGAACCATCTTGGGGCGGGGCCACATTTGATACCATGGGCATTATTCATATAACTATTGCAAGATGATATGCTATGTGCCAAAGATGAAAGCTGAAAACTCTGTAGATTCAGAGGAGAAGGTTTTTAAAGGTTCAAATTATTTAAAGGTTCAAATTGTTGACTAGGGACGACGCATGACACACGCTGACGGGCGACGGACATCAGGCAATCACAAAAGCTCACCCTGAGCACTTTTTACTCTGGTGAGCTAAATATGACATAAAAGACAAATTTGTTAAACAGTAGAGAATTCAAACTATACAACATATGAGCAAACAAAGCGATTCAGACAATTAAGCTCCGGTAAGAGCTTTCTGATCTGAGTCTACAATGTTTGCCAAGGCGTAACTGTGTGATTATCAGGTAGATATTTAAGAAAAATTCTTTTAAACCTAGAAAATTGTGACTGTAAGTCTTCAACAGCGATGCCCCGTGGTCATTTGACCTTGCGGCAGCATGGGCTGGCTGCGCAATGAAGGTATGGATGGTGTTTAATGTGTATATGCAATTCCATGCCAATAGCTATAGTGGTCAGTGAGATATAAGACAATGAAAACACTGTGACAACCAAATGCACATAAAAAGCGTGACACACCGATGGACGGATGGACAGACAGTTAGACGGATGGACAGGTGCAAAACATAATGCCGCTGACTATCGTCAACAGGGGCATAAAAATCCAGTTCTGTAGGAAATTTCAGAAAGCATAATCCCTGTAACATAAAATAGTATTGAGACAAACTAATTACTAAGCTGACTAGAGACAACATCCACACCACAAGGAAAAACAAAACTCGTAAATAGTCCACACAGAACAACTATGTGTGTTATTTGTGTGATTTCACACTGACTATCGGCTAACCTTCATATGGTACATCATTAATTCGTTGGCTAGACTATTTCTGATCTGGGAATCTATCACTTTTTTATACATCAGTGACTGTAAGATAATACTCAAACATATCAATATCATCAGAACATGTCACACAAGTAAAACCTGTCTACAAACACCATTTACTGTTTCCCTGCCACATAATGTCCTCTACAAAATTTGTCGTCTCTAACAAATTTCAGCACAGCAAAACCCCTCTAAACCAGAATTACTGTCAAGAAGATTTTTGATACTTTTAGGCAGGTGGCTGCTTTCATGCAGAAAGCTCTTAGATGAGCTTTTTGCATGACTTTCACCCTGCATTAAGCTGCCACTTGTCTCAAAGACTGATACATGTACATAAACCAGATTAACATCCAGTTTAGAGAGGTTTTTACTGTATTTAAATTTCTTCTATTTTCTTTCAAGAAGCATAAAACCGTTTAGATCTTGAAGAGAAACCAAGTTACTTGGCATCTCATTTGGATACAAACTGTTTGCATATGTAATCACAGATTCACAGTTGGCAATAAAAAGGGCTAAAATTAAGTCTAATCCTGGGATATTAACACTTTCCTCCATAGGCTATTTTTAGACCCAACCTCTTTGAATGAATCTACTGAAAAGGAAAATGTTCGAATGGTGTAGTATTGAAACCATTGTGATCAATAGAGCATTTGCTCCTATAGGAGCAAATGCTCTATTTATCACAATAGTTTCAAGTAGTGACTATTACAGAGGCGTAGAAAGGTGTATTTATGGAGGAAAGGGTTAAGAGAGGTGGTAGCTTAATGCATAATGAAAGTTACACAGAAATCTCCTCTAGGACCTTTCTGCATGACTTTTGTCCTACATCAAGCAACAACTGGCTCTTAACAATGTTCATATTTATTATTTATATGGTTAATATAGGCAGGTTTTACTTTAACCCATTCCCTCATAATGACGCCTTGGTAAAAGTCACTTTCTGAAACCATTGTGATAAACAGTGCAAATGCTCTATTTATCACAATGGTTTTAAACCACACAATTCTTTAATTTTCCTTTTCGCTACTTAATGAACCTTTTTGGTAGAGTTATTCAAAGAGGTAAGATCTAAAAATAGCTTTTGAGGTAATGGGTAAGAACATAGTGGTACATGTATTACATTACACAGACAAATATATACACTCTTATCCTGTACCCTGCTGTGATACTGCTCTATATTGGGTCTGGCATAAGTTGGACTACTGTCGATTAGATCAAGCTTTTGAAATAACTATTGACCCAGTGTCAAATGGCTTAGATCCTAATGAGATGCTGAGTTACTCGGCGTCTGACCTGGATCCACGCTGTTTTCAAATGTAAGTCAGGTGATGAATGGTAGTGTAACGGTTCATTTTCCAAACAGTTTTAATCTAGAAGAGACACCAAGGCAGCTCAGCATTTAATCTGGAGCCAAACACAATAATCATAGTTTTGAAAAAACATAGAATTTTTATTTCTTATAGGAGACAATGATTTTAATAATTAATTACAAAATGTTACAAAAGAGATAAGCATTAGTTTTGTGTTATAAGTTCTCAATCTATATACAGTAGAACCCCTCTAATGCGACCACTGAATGAATAAACATTTCTGTGTTTATAATCAGGTGGCTGCTTAATGCAGGGCGAAAGTTATGGAAAAAGCTCCTATTTCTCCATAACTTTCGTCCTGCATTAAGCTGCCACCCAGAATTATGCCCCTTTTTGGTGGTCGCATTACAGGTGTTTTACTGTATATCAGCAAATATTAGCAACAGTAACGTATAAGGACTCTTTTAATAGCGTGGGTGAATAAAACTCAATTTAACTATTTGATTGCACAAAAATTGGCATTTGGTATTACAAACCGTGTAGATTCAAATCAGAGGACTCGTAGAGGAATCCCTTGATTCGAGTCTGCAATGTTTATCACTCCAAATCCTGTAGCAAATTTAGGCTTTTCATACCAACTGGATTGTACAGTGAAACACTGATGGGTCAAGACCTCTCGGTATCTTCAGCATTCAAAGGGTTAACCCATTACCTCAGAGGCTATTTTTAGATACAACCTCTTTAAATAAATCAACCGAAAAAGAGCATTAAAATTTTGTAGTTTAAACCATTGTGATAAATAGAGCATTTGCTCCTATAGGAGCAACTGCTCTATTTATCACAATGGTTTCGATCACAAAGTGATTTCTACAGAGTCGTCAATATGAGGGAATGGGTTAAACTTATGCCCAAATGAAGGTAGTAGTGTTAACAGTTATTCTGCATTTACATAACAACCTTGAGTCTGTCACTGTCCGATGAGCGATTACCTATGCAAACAGTTTGGATTTAGATGATATGCCAAGTAAATCCACGTCCCATCAGGATCCAAACTGTTTGATATCTGAATGTGTTGTAGAAAATTCAACTGGAACAGCTGAAGTCAATGACATTTTCAACCCAAAAATGTTTGCTCAGCAGTCTAAAGGTTAAAAAAAAAAATAAAAAATTAAACTTCATTTAAAAGTGAATCCTTTTATCGCTATGGACCAATTTAACCCTTTACTCCATGAATATTCATTTAAGAAATAATGACGTCAAAAATATTGATTAGATCATTCATTTTTATAATGGCATATGGACACAGGAAATTTTAGCCATGGCAGAAATTGTTGAGTCACATTTATATTATGTCATAAGCAAACAGAGCAGACCCTGATCAGATGGCTCCTACAGGAGCCATCTGATCTGGGTCTACTCTGTTTGCAAAGGCATAGAAAGACATATTTCTGGAGTAAAGGGTTAAGATGATCTTTGCAAACAATTTGGCTCTAGATGAGACACCAAACAACCCGTCATCTCATCAGGATCCAATCTGTTTGACAACCCGTCATCTCATCAGGATCCAATATAAACAACCGGTCATATCATCAGGATCCAATCTGTTTGACACATAAACAACCCGTCATCTCATCAGGATCCAATCTGTTTGACACATAAACAACCCGTCATCTTATCGTATCCAATCTGTTTGACACATTTTGAAAGAAATCAAAGTGTATTTTATGAATGCAGAAGACAATTGTTTGGAAAAAAGTTACTTAATCTGTTACAAAACAGAAACATTTTTACAAATTTGCAGAGTAGACACACATCAGACATCTGTAGGGCGGGTCTGATCTGGGTCGCCATTCAGCGTGTGATGAGTAAGAGTTGAAAGCATTAACACTTTCCTTTATATAAACACAGTTTCACGCCTTTGCAAATAGAGTAGACCCAGATCAAAAGGCTACTGTAGGAGCCTTCCGATTAGGGTCTGCTCTGTTTGCTTATGGAATTATAAATATCTGATCCTACAGTTTATGCCAAAGAAAAGAAATTTACCTTATGAAAATTAAGTTAACCCTTTCCTCCATTAATACGCCTTTCTTCGCCTCTGTAAAAGTCACCTGTTGAAACCATTGTGATAAATAGAGCATTTGCTCCATAGGAGCAAATGCTCTATTTATCACAATGGTTTCAGAAAAACACAATTTTAAAATTTTCCTTTTCTCTAGTTAATGCTCCTTTTCCGTAGATTTATTTAAAGAGGTTGGATCTAAAAATAGCCTATAAGGGAAAGGGTTAATCAATATTCATGAAGTGATCAAGTCAGGCGTAAAAATTCATCAGGGAAAGGACTAAATAGCCATTTATTGATTTATCATAAAACTTAAAAAGCCATTATAATTTATTGATTGACTACTTGTATACTGAATACTCACATGACTGATGCTTATACAGCAGTAAATACCAAAAGCAGTTGCCACATCTTCATCAAACTGAGTGAAACATGGACCGTTCTTCTTGTTACACAGCTGGGCCACTCCTAGGATCTTACCTGGAAATGAAATCAAAAGCTTCATGAATTGATACTGTAACACATTCTTCATACAATCTAGTCACAATACAGTCAAACCTCACCAAAATGCTATGTGCCAAATATGAAAGCTGAGAACCTTCCAGTTTTAGGAGAAGATTTTCAAAGTTTTCACTACAGTGAAATTGAGCTGAGTCGACATGCCATGGGAAAACAGGGCCAATTTTGATTCTAGGAACATAATTTATATAATTTTAGCAGAGGACCTACAGATGATGCTATGTGCCAAAGATGAGAACCCTGTAGATTCAGAGGAGAAGATTTTTAAAGGTTCAAATTGTTGACGACTGACGATGGACGAGGCACACTGCACGCCGATGGACATCAGGCGATAACGAAAGCTCATCCTGAGCACTTTAAAAAGTGTAACATGACCAACAACCCAGACACGGATGATGAGAGGGCTCCTCTAGGAGCCCTCTCATCTGGGTCTACACTGCTTGCAAAGGACATTAGTGACTCATTCCCCCCAATAAAATGGTTAAATATGTATACTAAGGAAAATCATTGCCATGGCAAACAGCAGAAAACCCAATCAGTCACATACAATCAAAGGCCTGAATGGCCATAATGGCGTTCAGGGTTTGATATGGATGTTATGTGTGTGTGTGTGTGTGGGGGGGGGGGGGGGGGGGGGGGGGGTTTGATGTACACGTTAATAACAATAACGTCTTGGAATTGATAACAGTATTAATAACAACACAATTTTGTGAAACACTATGCCCCTGATTGTGACAAATATAAATTTGACCCGTAATGTGACATTTAACTGTTATATAACCTTGAATTTAATAAGCCCCCCCCCCCCCCCCCCCCCCCCCAAAAAAAAAATAAAAAAAAAAAATAATAATAATAAATAAAAATGTTCGCCTCTGTAAGTTGCATAGACATGCCAGGTTTGAAGTATGTATGTGCAATGGCTACAACGTTATTGCCAGCATTAAAGTTTGAGCCAAGCGAACAAACCAACAAAGTCAGCCCCACCCCCTTGATTCTTGATTGGGGGCATAAAAATATGACAGACTGAAACAAAAGGAGCCATCTCATGATCTGCTGTTTATATATTGACATGCTTCTAGTTTCTACTATGGCAAAAGAATATCTTAATTATATTCATGATGTCATTATTTCTTATATATGAATATTCATGAAGTAAAGGGTCAATTAATGCTTTCATGTCCTAAGCTGGTGCAAAAACTGAAGCACAACATCAAAATGATACAAAGGCTACCTATAATCCTACATTTTTTGTTCAACTTATTCTTACACATAACATTTATTTTTCCATGTTCAGCACTCGTTTATTTTGAATAAATGTAGTTTGCTTACAAAGTTGAAGGCAGACTGTTTTTATTTTTAATTACTAAGTAGATCCATACATGTACATACAATTACGGTAGTTGTTTGGAACCTGATGAAACTCAAATTCAGAACTACAGTCAGAAGTAGAGTTGTAAGCTGGGAACGACATTTCAACAAATTGCTACCTACTTTCGCTTTTACACGACACAAACGTCTTGAGCAGACTCGGCGGTTACACGATACATAGAAGAGACAGTTGTTATTGACACTGGAATATAATTTGATTGAATATGTGTTGAAAACCTTCTATGGATAATACTTACTTTGATAAGCCGATAGAACCCCGTGTTTTTACGGTTTTACTTCTTGTAAGACTTAGACTTGTGTTGAGGTTGGGTGCCATAGTCAAAACACGCTGTTCGATGCGTGATAAATGTGTATATGGGATTTCTTTGACCTTGTCCTTTATGAAACTTCCTATTTCTAATTTTGAGTACGGGTCAAACGGAAATGACCGAATGCGATGCAAAAGGCCGCAGTTTGATTGGCTGAAGATGTAGGTCTATATGCTAATCAGTTACGAATGTGTAAATGCAATCGGAAACCTCGGCTATATTCCTTCTGCTTTAGAATGCCAAGGTGTTGCGAAAACAACGGCAAAATATTCGTTCGCTTCTTCTTCTTCCGATTAAAGTACAGGGCCCACTCTGGAGCATCGACGTACTTGGAGTTTATTAAAATTCAAGACTTTTAAAAAGTTTATCTTTGTGTAGATTAGTAGTAATTATCTCACACAGCGAATTATTATTAAATACATGAAGAGTAAACAAATACATGAACATTTTACAACCAAACTAGATCTAGTGCAGACTTGAAGAAAACTATTTTGTCTTGCGCATGTTCACTAGACAAGTGAACTCTTTGCCGTAAAAAGACCGACTAGTATATGGCGTTGCGAACGCCATAAAAAGCATATGTATGAAGGAAAGTGTTAAATGTATTAACCCTTCGCTTGCTATTCACGTCAATATACCTATCTGTAAATAGTGAAGACCCAGATGAGACAGCTCCTGCAGGAGCTGTCTCATCAGGGTCTGCACTATTTACAAGTTGATTGTGCAACCAGTGCACTCAACAGCAGTGATTGCATAGCGAAATACTTGTACAGTGAAGATATATGTAATTATACAACAGGGCATGGGTACAGAAGGAGAAATGTATTTTAAAATTCAGCAAGAGAAGGGTTAAGTTCAGAACACACTGGACAATTCATGTTTACCTTAGCAAACAATCTGTATCTAGTTGAGATACATGTAGATGTCTTACCGTGACTGCTGTGATTGTATGTTTCAAGAAGACAACACTGCTTATCTTTGTAAATACTTGGCAGGCAAAATTTTGAGCTGGCAAAACTTGGCACAGCTTACTAAGGACTTGATTTAGGCAAACAGTGGATTCAGAGGTTCTCAAGCATGAAATATTCTTCTGCAAGGTTAAGGCAATTTGAAATAATATTATCTGCTTTATTTCACATGTAAATGACATATGGTAATATGTTACTAGGGAAACAAAAACGGACCGTCTTGTGGCTTTTGCTGTTGTCTTCAAACAAACTTTTCATCCAACACAAAACATATCGAAGTAACTTGGTAGCTCATTAGGAATCTGGTGAAACAATGCTGTCAAGTTTCTCAGATTTAGGACAAATTTGAAAATTTCATATTGAAACAGATGATAATTTTAACCCCTTCATCCATACGGCATAGGCTAATTTCAGATCCAACCTCTTTGAATAAATCTACTGAAAAGGAGCATTAACTAGAGAAAAGGATTTTTTTTTAGAATTTTGTAGTTTGAAACCATTGTGATAAATAGAGCATTTGCTCCTATTGGAGCAAATGCTCTATTTATCACAATGGTTTCAAGAAGTGGTTATTACAGAGGCGTAGAAAGGCATATTTATGGAGGAAAGGGTTAACAAACAAATGTTACATTGTCTTGAAAAGGTTAAGGGCTTGAAGAGTAAATCACCCCCATCCCTGGAAGTGGGTGGGCAAACAAACCCCATATATCTCATAGATTTCCTAAATATGACCCCTTCTGGTCTTTTCTGACAGTGTATCTCTGACAAATACAATTGGCTTCCTATGTCCTAAATCATTGGTGTTCTACCGTTGTGGGATGTGTGTCAATTTCAGGAAAAATATCGGAAAACTCAAATAAGTCCACCTACATTATACAATAGGTCTATTATTATTTCTCTAGGGTATAGATTTTCTTTCCAAGAACTAATATTTACCTTATCACGAACGACATTTTATTGAACAAGAATAATAGTAAAACCTACAGATGCTCCACTATACCAAGACAGTAAAGGGCCTTAACTCCATGAAATATCATTCAATCAATAGTAGGAGCAATTTCAGAATCTGTCTGCACCTAAAGCTGACAATTTCTACCACTCGGAAACATTGATACCGTCACCGATATAAAAATTCAGCAAATAAATGTTCATGATGTCATTATTTCTTGCATGAATTTTCATCAGGTAAACCAGTGGAAAAGCAAACCATGCAGACCCTTGTCAATAAGACAGTGCAGTTTGATCTGGGTCCACTGTTTGCCATGCAGTTTGATCTGGGTCTCCTGGGACTGTTTGCCAAATATTTAAGTTAATTAAGGTAAAGATAGTCTTACCCTTGTCATCCTTGATAGGGAAGCAGAGGATGTTCCTGAAAGAATGGAGACAAAATTTAATACACACTATCGTAACTAACATAGCTCAACAAAACTGATTAGAAGTACAACTAAAGCAACATTAACACATTTCCTCATAGGCTATTTTTAGACCTAATCTACCGTTAAGGAGCATTAATTTACTGCAAAGACCAATGCTATGTGTTATCATAGGTATTTTTTTACTGGAAAAAAGATAATTTTTAGAGAATTGTGTAGTTTAAAAACCAGTGTGATAAAAAGAGCACTGCTCCAATTTGAAACCATTGTGATAAATATAGCATTAATTTTGCTCAATAGGAGCAAAATGCTCAAAATGGTTTCAAAACATGACTTTTACATAGGTGTCCAAAGTAAACTGATTATACAATTACAGGAAAACCTCAGTAAAGCAATCACACATTGGATATTTTATTTTCAGTCTTCCAACTCTTTGCATGCTGGTGACTAATCTCTGATAGCTTATGCCAACAGCTTGGACCCTTGTAAATGCAACTCTCAACTAGACTCAATAATAAGAGCTGAGAACTCTCATAGACTCAAAGAGCTTTCAACTCTCATATACTCAAAGAGCTTTCAACTCTCATCTTATTTTTGAAGAGAATGAAAGAAAAAGATTGACTTTGAGAAAGAAGCAGACAACAATTATTACAGATAACAATCACTTAGCACGCAAAGAAGTCTTAAATGAGGATTTTAATTAATACATATATATGTAAGCCTAGATCTGTACGTCTAGACATAAGATTTTCTTTCAGCTCCATATAAAATATAACTATGATTGGATTCAATTATCTGCTTAACCCTTTGCCTGTTTAACCCTTCTCTTGCTGAATTTTAAAATACATTTCTCCTTCTTTACCCATGCCCTGTTCTATAATTACATATATCTTTACTGTGAACAAGTATTTCGCTATGCAATCACTGCTGTGGAGTGCACTGGTTGCACAATCAACTTGTAAATAGTGCAGACCCTGATGAGACAGTTCCTGCAGGAGCTGTCTCATCTGGGTCTTCACTATTTACAGGTAGGTATATTGACGCGAATAGCAAGCGAAGGGTTAATATTCATGTAAGAAACAATGACTATTTATATTAGCTCAATTTCTATAATGTAAACTTTTACAAGGAATTTTTTTGCTATGACAAAAACTTATGATTCAGCTCTACAGCATGTCTCAAGCAAACAGCAGACCCTGATCAGACGGCTCCTATAGGAGCCGTCTGATCTGGGTCTACTCTGTTTACAAATGCATGAAAAGCAGTTTATGAGGGAAAGGGTTAACCCTTTTCCTGATAAAAATGCTTTCTTGTGCCTTTACTAAAAGCAGTAGTCCCTGATGACTCCTGTATGTCTCCTCTGTTTACTTATGGAAAAACTAGAACTATCACTAAAGGTGATGAATACCCCCACACGGCAGCCTTGATTGCAAATCCAAGTTTTGAACATGTAACAGGACCAAATAACAAAAATACCCAAAGTTCAAATAGAGAAAATTGTGTAATTTATGCCAAGTATCAAGTGAATCAGGTTGAAATTGAAGGAGGAGTTCAAAGTACAAGATCTTGCCTGCCAATTTCAAGGCAAAATGTCAAGGTCAAGGTCACAGAGACCTGAAATTTGTGTCTTGCACATCTACTACTTCTGAGTAACATTTATGCCAAGTATCAAGTGAATCAGGTTGAAAGTGAAGGAGGAGTTCGCTGTACAAGATTTTGCCTGCCAATTTTAAGACCAATTTCAAGGCCAAAGGTTAAGGTCACAGAGATTTTAAATTTGTGTCTTGCACATCTACTACTCCTGAGTAACATTTATGCCAAGTATCAAGTGAATCAGGTTGAAAGTGAAGGAGGAGTTCAAAGTACAAGATTTTGCCTGCCAATTTCAAGACCAATTTCAAGACCAACGGTCAAGGTCAAGGTCACAGAGACCTGAAATTTGTGTCTTGCACATATACTACTCCTGAGTAACATTTATGCCAAGTATCAAGTGAATCAGGTTGAAAGTGAAGGAGGAGTTCAAAGTACAAGATTTTGCCTGCCAATTTCAAGACCAATTTCAAGGCCAAAGGTCAAGGTCAAGGTCACAGAGACCGGAAATTTGTGTCTTACACACCTGCTACTCCTGAGTAACATTTATGCCAAGTATCAAGTGAATCAGGTTGAAATTGAAGGAGGAGTTCAAAGTACAAGATTTTGCCTGCCAATTTCAAGACCAATTTCAAGGCCAAAGGTCAAGGTTTAGGTCACAGAGACCTAAATTTTGTGTCTTGCACATCTACTACTCCTGAGTAACATTTATGCCAAGTATCAAGTGAATCAGGTTGAAATTGAAGGAGGAGTTCAAAGTACAAGATTTTGTCTGCCAATTTCAAGACCAATTTCAAGGCCAAAGGTCAAGGTCAAGGTCACAGAGACCTGAAATTTGTGTCTTGCACATCTACTACTCCTGAGTAACATTTATACCAAGTATCAAGTGAATCAGGTTGAAAGTTAAGGAGGAGTTCAAAGTACAAGATTTTGCCTGCCAATTTCAAGACCAATTTCAAGGCCAAAGGTCAAGGTCAAGGTCACAGAGACCTGAATTTTGTGTCTTGCACATCTACTACTCCTGATTAACAATTATGCCAAGTCTCAAGTGAATCGGGTTGAAACTGAAGGAGGAGTTCGCCGTACAAGATTTTGCAGACAGACCGACCGCCGGACCGACCGCCCGCCCGACCAACCGACAGGCTGATTCCAGTATACCCCCCTCAAACTCTGTTTGTGGGGGTATAATAAAGATCTCATTCTACAGTTTCTGCTATGGCCTAAAGATCCTGCGATCAAATTACATTATTACAAACAAAAAATGCGGAAACCGCATTAAAGCCGGATTTTTTGTGTGAAAAATTTACCTAATGGTTTTTTATTGATATAGGTTTTTATGTCGCTTCAACACAGTTTCAGTTAATTCACGACATCAAACTAATAACAGGTGGAGGAAGCTATCTGCATACCAAATATAAATTGTCTAGCATATGTAGTTCAGAAGTTATGTTTAATGACATCCAAGTTTTCAAAATCGTGACCTTGACCTGATTTCAGGTATCTTTATGTCATCTGTAAGATCCTTACCAAAACTATCTGAATACCAAAGGTGAATTGCCTACCATTCTTGGATCAGAAGTTAAAGCAAAATGTTAAAGTTTGTTAAAACAGCCAAGTTTTCAAAATAGTGACCTTGACCATGACCCAATTTCATGTATCCTTGTATCAAGTGAAAGGCCTTCACCAAAGCTATCTCCATACCATATATGAATTGTCTAGCATATGTGGTTCAGAAGTTAAGACAAAATGTTGAAGTTTTTCAATGATGGCTAACTTGTCAAAATAGTGACCTTGATCTAATTTCAAATATCTGTATATCAACTGAAAGGCCTTTACCAAAGCCATCTGTATAACAAAGATGAATTGCCTAACATTTGTAGGTCAGAAGTTATAGCAATGTTAAAGTTTGTTAAAAACGGCAAAGTTTTCAAAAAACAGCGACCTTGACCTCAAACTGATTTCATCTATATGCTTGTATCAAGTGAAAGGCCTTCACCCAAGCTATCTGCATACCAAATACGAATTGTCTAGCTTAAGTAATTCAGAATTTATAAGCAATGTTAAAGTTTTGTTAACGACGGCACGCCGCCCGCCCGGTTTTCGCCAAACTGTAAGCCGAGATTTTTCTCGAAAAATCGGGCTAATAAATTGAAACAAAATAAATGTTACCAATAACGAAAGACATCATAACATAAAATATGTATTACACACAATATATTAAACCTTTATTCCTTGAATATTCATGTAAGAAATAAAGATATCATGAATATTAAATAGATCAATTTTATAAATTACATTAACACAGAAATTTTTGGCTATTGCAGAAACTATAGAATCATATCAGATCTGTATTATATCATAAGCAAACAAAGCAGACCATGATCAGATGGCTCAAGACATCTGATCTGGGTCTACTAGGTTTGTAAACGTGTAGAAAGGCGTATTTATAGAGTAAAGAGTTAAATATGTACTATATCCACATATCAAATGTTTATGTACATTTTCTCTCACATAAAATATGGTGTAATTATTTTCTTTGCTCCAAGGGACATATATTTAAGATTATATAATACTTTATTTCCCTGAAAATGCAGGCAAGACAATGATACTGGTACATCTTCGACTTTAATCAATAAACATATGAGATTGGTAATCACAAAATGAGACAATAATCACTTTGTTAAACTTGCATAACTGTACAGGACAAAGGATGTAAAGATAGTAGGGATGTTAACGGTTATGGAAACTGTAACCGGTTAATCGTAAGCAAAAACCGGTTAACTGACCCGGTTAACCTGACATAAAATTAAACCATTGTCCTGCCGAGAATTAATTCTACCTGATGTTTATCCTAAATGTTAATGAAAGGCACACATTCTTTGAATAATCTATTGACAAGTGTCGAAAAGCTTGAATTCGGATCAGACTTCGAGTGAAACTGCTTTCAATCTGGATCTAGACTGCTTCCAAAATCAATTAAATTCTGTAATATGACACACACTACACATAAGTGTATAAAATATTGGGGGTGTTCTATTTGGCTTTAGATACGATGAAAACCTGAATTTCAAGGACATTTTCCAACTGCACGCTAAAATTCATGTGTTTTCTGACAACGAATATACACACAATTTAGATCTGGTAAGCACTGGATCTGGATCCATTCAATTTTTACCCTTATCCTGCTGAGCTGTATAAAACCAAACAGACGAAGTTAGAAATTTAAGTACAATAAATTTTCAGAAGATGACATTTTTGCCACACTAACAGACAGCAGATGCAGAATGTAGCAGACGATAATACAAAACGTAAATTACCTAACCTGAATGATACAATACGGAAATTTATGAAACTGACAATCGAATCAGAACAGCACTGGATTAAAAAAATTCAGGTTGTACATGTACACTGTGTTATTTTTTATCTTGAGTTATACTGCATCAAACTCAGTTACTATAATTAATCTGGCACAACACACTCTTCTAAAGATGATCGTATTTATCGTCTTTTTCTCTCTTGACATTCATCATAATATATTTTTTAAAATGTAACATGGAACAGAAAATATTCTTTGTCAAAAATACATGAATTTTAGCGTGCAGGTGGAAAATGTAGAACTTCAGAATTCTGTTTGAACTAAATTACCCAAACAAGTTTTCTACACCTTTCTTTGTAAACAATACATGTACATCTCTAATCTTAATCTGGTAAAAGCAAACATTTTTATCCAAATTCAATTTTTTTTACTTCTTCATGTTAACCTATGAAGGAAAATGGTTAACCGATTAATTGTTAACATCCCTAACAGATAGACATGTGTCCTACTGACCTAGTTAAAACTGTGTACTACTGACCTAGTTAGAAATGTGTGCTACTGACCTAGTTCTGAATCCTGTGGAATCATCCATGCCTCTGTAGAACAGGGGATGGGAGTATGCATCTCTTATGTTGAGCAATTCTCCTGCAAGTCAACAAAGCAAACAAGATATGGAAGCTGTTTATATGTCAAACAAGGAATTAGTCAAACTAGCAAAGAGTGTAGACCCAGATTAGTGGCTTCTTGAAACTCTCTCATCAAAGTCTACACTTATTGTTACTTTTAATTCTATTTGATCAAGTTGACAATGTGACAGAAAGAAGGCACACTGTCTATATTAATGCTTTACCTGTTCAAGTAATAAATAATGATATCATGAATATTTATTAGCTGAATTAGTGACTTTAGGTCTCTGGAAAGCAGTATTTTTGACCGTCAAAATGTCTAAAATTCATTTTCGGCTGGGGGCAAAGCCCCTGGTCCCCCCCCCACCACGGCCTTGCCCTGGACCCACAGGGGGCTGTCTTGGCCCCCAGCCTAATCTGTGGCTTTTAAAAATAAGAGGGCCAGAATGGCCCTGAAGCGCTCACCAGACAATCAGAGGAGAAGATTTTCAAAGTTTTCACTATATGTTTCTATAGAAAATTAGCTGACCCTGGGGCATGGCCAATTTTGACCCAAATTGCACAATTTATATAACTTTTGTAGAGGACCTGAACATGATGCTATGTGCCAAATATGAAAGCTGAGAACCTTATAGATTCAGAGGAGAAGATTATCAAAGTTTACACTATATGCTTCTATTTAAAACTGGCTACCCCTGGGGCGGGGCCAATTTTGACCCAGGGGATATAATTTATATAACTTTTGAAGAGGACCTGAACATGATGCTATGTGCCAAATATGGAAGCTGAGAACCTTACAGTTTCAGACGAGAAGATTTTCACAGTTCTCACAATATGTTTCTATTGAAAACTGTCCATCCCTGGGGCAGGGCCAATTTTGACCCCAGGCGCATAATTTATATAACTTTTGTAGAGGACCTGAACATGATGATATGTGCCAAGTATGAAAGCTGAGAACCTTCCAGTTTAAGAGGAGAAGATTTTCAAAGTTTTAACTATATGTTTCTATTGTAAACTGGCTAACCCTGGGGCGGGGCCAATTTTGACCCCAGGGGCATAATTTATATAACTTTTGTAGAGGACCCGATCATGATGCTATGTGCCAAATATGAAAGCTGAGAACTTTCCAGTTTCAGAGGAGAAGATATTCAAAGTTTTACTATATATTTCCATAGTAAACAAGGCACCCATGGGGCGGGGCCAATTTTGACCCCAGGGGCATAATTTATATAACTTTTGTAGAGGACCTGAACATGATGCTATGTGACAAATATGAAAGCTGAGAACCTTCCAGTTTCAGAGGAGAAGATTTTAAAAGATTTCAATATAACTGACCACCCCTGGGGCGGGGCCAATTTTGATCCCAGGGGCATAATTTATATAACTTTTTTAAAGGACCTGAAGATGATGCTATGTGCCAAATATGAAAGCTGAGGACCATCCAGTTTCAGAGGAGAAGATTTTCAAAGTTTTCACTATATGTTTCTATTGAAAACTGACCACCCCTGGGGCGGGGCCAATTTTGACCCCAGGGGATATAATTTATATACCTTTTGTAAAGGACCTAAACATGATGCTATGTGCCAAATATGAAAGCTGAGAACCTTCCAGTTTCAGAGGAGAAGATTTTCAAACTTTTACTATATATTTCTATAGAAAACAAGGCACCCCTGGGGCGGGGCCAATTTTGACCCCAGGGGCATAATTTATATAACTTTTGTAGAGGACCTACAGATGATGATATGTGCCAAAGATGAAAGCTGAGAACCCAGTAGATTCAGAGGAGAAGATTTTTAAAGGTTCAAATTGTTGACGCGGGACGACGGACGACACACACCGCACGACGACGGACGACAGACATCAGGCGATCACAAAAGCTCACCCTGAGCACTTTGTGCTCTGGTGAGCTAAAAAATCCGTTGCTTCAATTGATATTGACAGTCCTGTTATTCCACAGTTTCTTCCATGGGCAAAACATCCTGTATTCCTTCTCTATTCTAAAAATTTGGCTAATAAATATCCATGATGTCATTATTTATTTTCATGTTGAAAAGGGTTAAAAGGCAACAATTCTTTAAATCTGCAAGATACAGCAATAGCTTATTTCAAGACTGTAGCCCTTGTGATAGCTGTACTGATGTTGAAACTGACGACTGTTGCCTTTGTGATAGCTGTAGATGTACTGATGTTGAAACTGACAAAATGTCAAAGTTATTAAACAGAGGTCCAGATAAGATGCGTAAATTAAAACATTTTCAAGAATAACTTTTTTATTTCTCCACCAAACCCTATGTTGTGACTAAAGAGTAGACACATGTGACAACAGGTTTGGTGGAGAAAGGACAATTTTAGTATTTGAGTATGCATGTTTATCTGTTGCTCTGGTACACAAAGATGACACTCACAACAACAATTACAAATACTAAGACTATAGCCATACCTACATTTTTCTTTCCTAAAAAACCAGACGAGCTAATAATTACACACCCTTCATTCGCTTTAACCCTTTCTTCCATAAATACGATGTAAAGCCTTTATCTGCCTCTGTAATAACCACTTCTTGAAACCATTGTGATAAATAGAGCATTTTGCTCCTATGGGAGCAAATGCTCTATTTACCACAATGGTTTCAAACTACAAAATTCTAAAATTTTACTTTTCTCTAGTAAATGCTCCTTTTGGGTAGATTCATTCAAAGAGGTTGGGTCTAAAAATAGCCTATGGAGGAAAGGGTTAAAGAAATCATTGTTTGAGTCAAAATGAATCTTACTCAAGTAGTCACTTAACCCTGTACCTCATGAATTCATGAAACCATGAATATTTATTACCATAAGGTTTTTATAATGGTGTATAGGGTTAGGGTTTAGTCTTGGCACAAACTAGAGAATCAGATCTACATACATCTATAAGCAAACAGAGCAGACCCTGATCAGATGACTCCTACAGCTGTCTGATCTAGGTGTATTCTGTTTGAAAAGTATGACAAGCAGCTCTATCAGATAAAGGACTAATGAGAAGTTCACTTATTTTGTTACAAAATGGCAACACAAGGTCAATGCAACAACTGCTCATCTTCAAACCCATGTAATTTGCATTTCTCCCCTACCTGAAGTGGCCACATGCCCGGCAATGCCCTGAGTGCATGGCATTCGAATTTCTTCTTGAACCTGTAAATAAACAACACATGTCATCAAATACAGATTAGGTGGAAAATGTCAAGCTTTCAACCTTTAACTCATTACCTCATAGGCTATTTTTAGATCCAACCTCTTTGAATAAATCTACAGAAAAACAGCATTAACTAGAGAAAATAATTTTTTTAGAATTTTGTAGTTTGAAACCATTGTGATATATAGGAGCAAATGCTCTATTTATCACAATGGTTTCAACAGGTGACTTTTGCAGAAGCGTCAAAAGGCGTCAATATGAAGGAATAGGTTAATAAATTACCTCATAGGCTATTTTTAGACACAACCTCTCTGAATAAATCTAATGGAAAGGAGCATTTGTTAGAAAAAGGGAAACTTTTAGAATTGTGTCTTGAAACCATAATTGTGATAAATAGAGCATTAATTTTTGCTCCTTGGGAGCAAATCTTGTATTTATCACAATCGTTTCAAAAAGTGACTTTTACAGAGGAATCAATATGAGGTAATATGGGTTAAGTTTTATATTATATCTATCCCACATATTAGGACAGCTAATTTCCTCTCTCAAATAGTTTGTGATGTACAATAATTCAGTTAGGCATAGACATTTTGATAACATTTTGATAACTTTAAATAACTAATTTAATTAGTAACAAATTGTGAAAACCAAGATCAAACGTGCACAGCTCCTTCAGAACATTTTGAGCAGGGTCGGTACTACAGTAAAACCTCTCTATAACGGCCACTAAATTGTGTTAATTAGTTGGTTTTTACCATAGGAGAGTTCTGTTTTACTTTCACCTTGCTTTAAGCAGCCACCTGCCTTTAACACAAAATATTGTATGTAATTTAGTGGTCGTTATAGAGAAGTTTGACTGTATTTGTCAAAGTTTGTCCAAATACTTTGGATAATTAAGAGTAAAAAAATAACCTTTACTTCTGATCTAGGTCTACTCTGTTTGCAAGAGTGTTTAAAGGTGTATTAAGAGTATATGTAGGACTGGAAAATTCCACTTGTCCACATGCAATTATGAGTAGATATTCATGCAAAACGAGCAAATCATTTGAAATCAGTAATGCAATTTTCTTTATCACTTATTTTGCTCAAGGGAATTGCAGGACGAGTAAGAAAGTAAGAATTTTTCCAGCCCTGTTAACGGGTTAATACATTCTGAATTAGTCTGAAAATTTCTGCACCATTCTATACTCAATCATATTTAAAAGCATAATCATTTCCTTGAACTCATGTGTATTACACATTTGTACTGTAAATTGTATTCAACGGACAGAATGCTTTTTCTCAGTGTTCATGTCTACGTAATCATATATATACATGCAACGAAATTTGCCAGGACGTAAAATTCTCTAGGGTTTGTGGTTTCAGAGAAGAAGATTTTTAGACCTGGGGTCATAATTTTAAATAACTTGGTAGAGGTCTATTAGGTGATGCTTCATACCAAATATCTAAGTTCTAGGGTACGGTAAGTGGTTTCAGAAGATTTTTAAAGGTTTTCCTATATAAGTCTATGTAAAACTGATAAGCCCTGGGGCGGGGCCATTTTTGGCCCAGTGCTCATAATTTGAACAAACTTGGTAGAGGACCATTGGATGATGCTACATACGAAACATCAAAGCTCTAGGGTTTGTGGTTTCAGAGAAGATTTTTAAAGATTTAAAAAAACAACTGATAAGCCCCAGGGTGGGGCCATTTTTGGCCCAAGGGTCACGATTTGAACAAACTTGATAGAGGACATCTTAAGGTACATTTCTGTGAAATTTAGTTCAAATCCTCCCAGTGGTTTAGGAGAAGAAGTCATTTGAGTGAACAGACAGATGGTCGGACGGATGATGGATGGTCACAATAGCTCACCTTGAGCCTTTAGCTCAGGTGAGCTAAAAATTCATAAGCCGCGAGGGCCATTTTTGGCCCAGGGTTCATGACTTGAACAAACTTGATAGAAGACCCCCTAAGGTACATTTCTGTGAAATTTAGTTGAAATCCTTCCAGTGGTTTAGAAAAAGTCATTTGAAATGAAAGTAAATGGACAGACGGATGGTCACAATAGCTTGAGCCTTTAGCTCAGGTGAGCTAAAAAGGGATTTTTTAATGGAAGAAAGTGTAGGAACACATTTTAATCATAATTCAAGCAAACACAGCAGACCCTGATCACAAAGTTCCTACAGGAGCTGCCGGTCTGCGTCTACTCTGTTGCAAAGCATAAATATGAAGAACAGTAATATCACTTACTTCGTTGTCCTTGGTGGTAGAGATACCATCAAAAACCTTAGCAACCAATTCATCTGTCTCATCGTCTATCAGGAAGACAGAGCACCTGTACAACAGAGCAAAAACTACACTGTAAACATGAGCAATTACAGGCCTGTCTTGTCTACTAGCAAATACAACTGGGAATACATGACAAGCAGACTGACAGAAAGACAGACTAAAGCAGATATACAGTCAGACAGACAGACATTAAAGTGGTTTCAGAGTTTCCCTTGTCTATAGGTGATGACAGATAAAACTGATTTACTATGTCTTTGCAAATAGAGTAGACAAAAATGAGACGGCTCCTGTAGGAGCCGTCTGATCAGGGTCTGCTCTGGTTGCTGATGGAACTAGAACTATCACTGAAAGTGATTAATACCCCCACAAACGTGACTGTCACAAGAAAAAGATTTGTACACAAACTTGACAAAGGGAAATTACAGAATATATGCAGTGTCATCAGTTCTGATAATGGAAAATAACTCAAACTAAGATTTTTATAAGAGTCAGATTATTATTTATTGGACATCTTGCCTGTCAAATGTAAAACTAGTCAAATTGTGATGGGTTTACTGTACTACAGCCAAATATATGCCACGTAGCGCATCTTCTATACCTGAAATAGAGACAGCTGATTAAGGAGTTAAGGGGTGCCATCTCTTTCAGTTCTTTCCAATGAAAAAAAACCTTTTAAAATAATTGTGTTGTGTGGTGGTCTAGTGTTACGCGCTTGACTATCAGTCTGGAGGTCCGAGGTTCAAATCCCGGTCCCTCCCGAAAATTTCAGAGACGCTTTTCAGTGCCTCCCACCCGCACCTCCTCTCCACCCAGGGGTTAAAATGGGTACCTGTGAGGGTCACTCGCCGGTACTGCGGCTGCATGATTGCGCCATATGTTAGCAGTGCTCAATATTGTAGACCAATGACTCAATGACCAGGGGAGTAAATGTACAGTCGGCTGTGCGGTCGTTTGGACTGAAAGTAGACTATAACTAGGTACTTTACTCTTTTTTTTACAAAGGACAATTATGACTGAAGAGAAAATATTATATAACCAGTGAAATTTGAAGAAACTGCCCTAGCCTACATACAACATTCATCTAGGTTTATTTTTGTGTAACAGAAAAAAATTGGAAGGAGCATAAAAATGGATAAACTGCGCATCTCTTCTTTATGATAAAGTATCATGTCAAGTTTCGTACGATTCCAGTCAGAAGTCGCTGAGAAACCGTGTGAAATAAAAGTCAACAGACAGACCAATACAAAACTTTTAAACAAAGGGGCATAACTTTGTAAAAAATCAATCAGCTGGAAAACTATAAGTGCATGCGCATGTCCTCTTTATGATAAAGCATCATGTCAAGTTTCATTGGATTCAAGTCAGCGGAAACAATGTGGGAAAAAAGAGTCAAAAATCGAAAAGCTCGAAAACTATAATTGGATGCGCATGTCAGTATCATGTCAAGTTTTGTACAATTCCAATCGCTGAGAAACCATGCGGAATAAAAGTCAATAGACAGAACACCAAACTTTTAAACAAAGAGGCATAACTTTGTAAACAAGAGTACCGCATACGGTACATAATACGCCCACTTGCAAACTTTCTCTGATTCAACATGCCTTGTAAGTGTTGACATTTTCTAATCTCTTCTTCAGATCTTGATTTCCATATTAAGGTGATACTATTTTTTTAAAAAATGAAGTGAATATCTTATTAAATAAAAAAGTTACAGCTAATCCTCATTTTTGCAGATTTTTGTAAAGTGCAACAGCCATAATTCTGTAAAGACAAACTAAACTCAGCTTCAAATTTTGTTGCTTAAAACATTTGTGTTAAGTTTCATTTATATCATTTTAATAGTTTTCCCAGAAAACAACAGACAAACTAAAAGTTGACCGACTAACAAAGCAACGAACAAACGAAGTTCAAGGACCATAACTTTAGAATAAAATGACATATCAAAACCCCCGCAATATATGTGAAAATTCACATTAAGGTTTAACCATATAAAAAAATTGAAGTAAATATCATTTCAAATGAAAAAGTTATGGCCATCCTCATATTTGCATAGATTTGCATTATTTTTTTAAGTGCAAGGGCCATAACTCCGAAACAACAAATCAAATGGTCCTCAGAATCGACTTAGCTTCAGGTCTTGATGCATTAAACATGTGTATGAAGTTTCATTAATATCTGTCAAACAGTTTTGCCAGAAAATAGCGGACAAACGATTTGCATATATTTGCATTTCTTTTTAGTAAAACGGCCATAACTCCGAAACGAAAAATCAAATAAACCTCAAAATCGACTCAGCATCAGATCTTGATGCATTAAACATTTTTGTGAAGTTTCATTAATATCTCTCAAATAGTTTTCCAGAAAACAGCGGACAAACTATTTGCATTATTTTTTAAGTAAAAGGGCCATAACTCTGAAACGAAAAATCAAATGATCCTCAGAATCAATTCAGCTTCAGATCTTGATGCATTAAACATTTGTGTGAAGTTTCATTAATGTCTGTCAAATAGTTTTCCCAAAAAACAGCGGACAAACTATTTGCATATTTTTTAAGGACAAGGGCCATAACTCTGAAATGAAAAATCAAATGAACCTCAGAATCAACTCAGCTTCAGATCTTGATGCATTAAACATTTGTGTGAAGTTTCATTAATATCTCTCAAATAGTTTTCCCAGAAAACAGCGGACAAACTATTTGCATGTATTTGCATTATTTTTTAAGTAAATGGGCCATAACTCAGAAACGACAAATCAAATGAACCTCAGAATCGACTCAGCTTCAGATCTTGATGCATTAAATATTTGTGTGAAGTCTCATTAATATCTGTCAAATAGTTTTCCCAGAAAACAGCGGACAAACTATTTGCATATTTTTTAAGGACAAGGGCCATAACTCTGAAATGAAAAATCAAATGAACCTCAGAATCAACTCAGCTTCAGATCTTGATGCATTAAACATTTGTGTGAAGTTTCATTAATATCTGTCAAATAGTTTTCCCAGAAAACAGCGCACAAACTATTTGCATGTATTTGCTTTATTTTTTAAATAAAAGGGCCATAACTCCGAAATGACAAATCAAATGAACCTCAGAATCGACTCAGCTTCAGACCCTGATGCATTAAACATTTGTGTGAAGTTTCATTAATATCTCTCAAATAGTTTTCCCAGAAAATAGCGGACAAACTATTTGCATATTTTTTAAGGACAAGGGCCATAACTCCAAAACGACAAATCAAATGAACCTCAGAATCAAATCAGCTTCAGATCTTGATGCATTAAACATTTGTGTGAAGTTTCATTAATATCTGTCAAA
Organism: Azorinus chamasolen; assembly: GCA_963576725.1. Lineage (NCBI taxonomy): Eukaryota > Metazoa > Mollusca > Bivalvia > Cardiida > Solecurtidae > Azorinus > Azorinus chamasolen. The sequence continues at coordinate 44,583,754 of OY755242.1, read as the reverse complement.
TGGTTTTCCCAGAAAACAGCGGACAAACTATTTGCATGTATTTGCATTATTTTTTAAGTAAAAGGGCCATAACTCCGAAACGACAAATCAAATGAACCTCAGAATCGACTCAGCTTCAGATCTTGATGCATTAAACATTTGTGTGAAGTTTCATTAATATCTCTCAAATAGTTTTCCCAGAAAACAGCAGACAAACTATTTGCATATTTTTTAAGGACAAGGGCCATAACTCTGAAATGAAAAATCAAATGAACCTCAGAATCAACTCAGCTTCAGATCTTGATGCATTTAACATTTGTGTGAAGTTTCATTAATATCTGTCAAATAGTTTTCCCAGAAAACAGCGGACAAACAAAATGTTGACGGACGAACGAACGAAAGAACAAACAAACAAACGAACGAACGAACGAACGAACGAACGGACGGACGGGGCCACGACAATATACGACCACCTTTATTAGGTGGGCGTATAAAAATCAATCAGCTGGAAAACTATAATTGCATGAGCATGTCCTCTTTATGATAAAGCATCATGTCAAGTTTCATGTCAGGATTCCAGTCAGCGGAAACAATGTGGAAAAAAAAAGTCAACAGACCGACGGACAGATCGACAGCCAAGCTGACTCCTCGATACTCTCCAAAACTTTGTGGGGGTATAATTATATAGATATGATCTTACAGTTTCTGCCATCACCACACATTGTCCTGTTAATATCGAGGGCTTGGTGCAAAACAATTGTAACTCCTTCACTTGAAGGAGTTACAATAGTTTTGCACCAAGCCCTCGATATGCTATTATAAAATTTCAGCTAAGTGATATGTATATATGCATTATTTCTTACATGAATATTCATGGAGTAAAATAATTAAGCATGATCTACTGGCACTTGCAAACAGATTTGGAAAATCAGGAAAAAATTAAATAATTTACGCAATAGGAAGAATGAAACAAGAGCACCACATGCCGTAGCTAATGCTCATCTCTTGAAACATCCTGAACCGGTATTTTATTTACTAAGCCCATATAGGGGCATAATTTTGTAAAAAAAACAACAAAAAAAACCCTAACAGAGTTATGGTCCTCACCCTGATTGTAGCCCTTGTGTGTGAAATTTCATAAGATTTGCTTAAATAGTTTTAAAACAATACTGAATAGCAAATATTAAGGTTTGTGTTAAAGTTTGAAAATTTGATCAAAGTTCAAAGGTCAAGGAAACAAAAGTCAGAAAATGTAACACTGATAGAAAAACCTTGCCACAAGGGATTCACACATGAAGTATAAGAGCCCTACTGGTTACAGTTTAAAAATGACAGACATCTTAATGTTTTATTTTCTAAGTCCATAAAGGGGCATAATTTTGTATTAAAACCTTAGTTATGGCCCTTGGTCAGATTGATGCCCTTGTGAAGGTAAATAAGTGTGTGAAAGTTCGTAAGATTTGCATGGCTAATAAAAAAGTAGTAGCCAACGTTAAAGTTTCTGGGTGACAATGATGACAACAACAACGCAGACGCCAACTGTTTGTGGGGTTTTTTCTTTGAAAAACTGATGAGCTAAAAAGCTACAACAAAAGTTCGTATTACTTTATCTTTTTCCTTGAAAAACAGACGAGCTAAAAATTGCAAATGGACGTTTCTGCAGACATAATCTTTTACTTATACTAGATCTATTTGTTAGTAAATCTTTTCCCAGAAGAAGTATTAAAATATTTTAAACCAGTATTTGGTAGACATTTTACAGCGGAAAACTATGTATGTATACACATTATCCCATTCCCTCATATTGAGACTTTTGACGACTCTGTAAAAGTCACTTTGTGAAACCATTGTGATAAATAGAGCATTTGCTCCTAAAGGAGCAAATGCTCTATTTATCACAATGGTTTCAAACTAAAAAATTCTAAAATTTTCCTTTTCTCTAGTTAATGTTCCTTTTCGGTAGATTTATTCAAAGTGGTTGTATCTAAAAATAGCCCATGAGGTAATGGGTTAAACAGTATGCAGTATTCACTTAGGCTTACATTCATTCTGTTCTGGTAACTTTTTCTTACTTATACCTTTCCTCATAGAAATGACTTTTCATGCATTTGCAAACACAGTAGACCAAGATAAGATGGCTCCTGTAGGATCTGTCAAATCAGAGTTTGCTCTTGTTTATTTGATCCATAACAGTTACTATTTTTCACTCGCATGAAAAAAGAACTCGGCTCAATATCTGTACTGATCACTGCAAAAATAGCATTGATTTCAAAATTACCCTTATAAGCAAACAGAGCAGAACAAGATCAGACACCTTCTACTTTGTTTGCAAAGGCTTAGAAAAGCGTATTCATGGAGTAAAGGGTTAAGGCCCCAAGAACAAAAGTGAGCGACTTAACTTACCTCTCTGCATTCGTTAGATTCCTTGCTTGTTGCATAACTTCTCTAAGCAGCTTGGTGAGGTCCTCTGTATAAACAGAAAAATGATAATGTAAGAAAAACTGTATAATTATAGATACTGTTACCGGTATATATATATATTGTTATATATATTGTTAACTCATTCCTCCATAGGCTATATTTAGACCCAATCTCTTTGAATGAATCTACCCAAAAGTAGCATTTATTAGAGAAAAGTAAAATTTTAGAATTTTGTAGTTTGAACCATTGTGGTAAATAGAGTATTTGCTCCTATAGGAGCAAATGCTCTATTTATCACAATGGTTTCAAGAAGTGGTTATTCCGTAACAGAGGCGTAGACAGGCGTATTTATGGAGGAAAGGGTTAACAAACTTTTAAAATTATCCAAATTGTTGATTATCACATTAACCTTTACAAGACTAAGCCTATATGGAAAACACCAATGCATTGTTGACATGAACAATAACAGCAGAACGAGCCAACGGAAAACCAAGCAAGGATTACTGAAAAAACAACAACAAAACATTTGAAAGTTTCCCTGATAAAACAGCCTTTTCATGCCTTTGCAAACAGTCTGCTCTGTTTGCTTGCGAAATTTTAAACATCGGATCCTACAGTATTTACCAAAGCAAAAATTCCCTTGAAAATTTGACTGTGTAAACATTAAGTTATTGAATATATATGAAATGATCAGTTCATGCTTAAATGTTCATTAGGGGAATAGTTAAACTATCACTTGTTGTATCTTCAGTAACACTCCCCTAAACAAGATATTTAGTTAAAAAAAAGAAGATCTTTTAACCCTTCTCTTGCTGAATTTTAAAAAATTATTTCTCCTTCTTTACCCATGCCCTGTTGTTTAATTACATATCTTCACTGTGTACAAGTATTTCGCTGTGCAGTCACTGCTGTGGAATGTACTGGTTGCACAATCAACTTGTAAATAGTGCAGACCCTGATGAGACAGCTCCTGCAGGAGCTGTCTCATCTGGGTCTTCACTATTTACAGGTAGGTATATTGACGCAAATAGCAAGCGAAGGGTTAAGGCAAAAGTGTCACCCTGAATTAAGCAGATGGGGCTGAATTAACCCATTACCTCATAGGTTATTTTTAGATCCAAGCTCTTTGAATGAATCTACCGAAAAGGAGCATTAACTAGAGAAAAGGATTTTGTAGTTTGAAACAATTGTGATAAATAGAACATTTGCGCCTATAGGAGCAAATGCTCTACTTATTACAATGGTTTCAACAGGTGACATTTGCAGAGGCGTCAAAAGTCGTCAATATGAGGGAATGGGTTCAGTAGCCATCTGTTAAAAAGACTGGCATTGTAACTTATCTGTATGTCTGGTTTATAGAAGTTTAAGTGTATTTACTCGTACTTACAATTGATTTAAGATTTTGAGAATCTACTGATGAGGTGTCAAATAGCTTGGACCCTGATGAGATGCGGAGTTATTCTGCATTTCATCTGGAATCAAGCTGTTTGCAAATGTATAATGCAGATTGCTCAAAGAATCATGGAGGTTAAACTGTCAGAAGGAATACGGAAATCAGTCTGGCATTTCTCTGAAACACTAACTGCCAACTTCCCTACCAACTTTTTTGAATAATCTGTTCAGTTGATAGCTACATTGGAGAAAACAAGACTATTGATTCAACATTTGTTACAAGGTTAAAGAAAACACCATAACACACATTCTTTAACCCTTTGCACCATAAATACTCCTTTCTATGCTTTTGCAAACAGCGTAGACCCACATCAGATGGCTCCTATAGGAGACATCTGATCTGGGTCTGCTCTGTTTGCTTATGAAATGCTATAGAAATGATTGTACAGTTTCTGCCATGTCCAAATATTCCTGTGCTATTATAAAAAATAATCTAATTAAATATTCATGATATCATTAATTCTTATATAAATACTCATGAAGCAAAGGGTTCAGCTTTAAGTTATTTCATAATTTTGAAACACCTTTAAAATTATATGGGATGCATGAGAGCCTTTATCATGGATATCAATTAGATAAGTTTTTGTAATAATGGCAAATGGACAGAGGAATACTTGGCCACAGTATCAACTGTAGAAACATATCTAAACTGGAATTGTTTTTAACCCATTCCCTCATATTGACGACTTTTGAAGACTCTGTAAAAGTCACTTTGTGAAACCATTGTGATAAATAGAGCATTTGCTCCTGTAGGAGCAAATTCTCTATTTATCACAATGGTTTCAAACTACAAAATTCTAAAATTTTACTTTTCTCTAGTTAATGCTCCTTTTCAGTAGATTTATTCAAAGAGACTGTATCCAAAAATAGCCTATGAGGTAATGGGTTAATACAAGAACTGATGTCTACTCTGTTTGCAGATGTGTGAAAACACGTTTATAGGAGAGGAAGGGTTAAGTTTGTTTAAACCTTTCTCTCATATAAATGCCTTTTTACGCCTTTGCAAACAGAGTAGATCCAGATCAGATGGCTCCTATAAGAGACGTCTGATCAAGGTCTGCTGTTTGCTCATAGTATAATAGATCTGATTCAACAGTTTCCGCCTGAGCCAAAATGCCCGGTGTTCATATGTCATTATAAAAATTTAAACCCTTTCCCTCATATAAACGTGTTTTCACGCATTTGCAAACAGAGTAGACCCAGATCAGACGGCTCCTAGAGGAGCCGTCTGATCAGGGTCTGCTCTGTTTGCTAATAGAATTTGAAAGATCTGTTTCTTTGCTTTCTAAAATGTCTACAATGGTCCACCTTTCATATTTTTTATAACTATTTTGTTAATGAATATTCAGTAGGTATTGAAATTTGGGCTAAATATAGAACAGGGAAAGGGTTAAACTAATTAATATCAAGTACCTGTATGTCCTTATTTCTTACATGAATATTCAGCAGGGAAAGGATTATCTCTGAAATACATGTACCTTTAAAATTATTTGGTATGTGTGTAATTCTTCCACACAGTGAGTCTTAAATTGATTCAAATTAATTTGTCACAATAAATTAGGCTTACTGTATACCAAAGCTGTCTGAGACACCAACTACTTATTTAAGCTGTCTCCCTAAAGAATCTGATGGAAAATCATCTGAATTTGTGCTAGTCAAATTGTAGTAAATTAAGAACATACAAGAGGGCCAAGACGGCCCTTAATCGCTCACCTGATTACGATAGATTTAAGATTATGGCTGGGTAGTCCTAGGATGGGGCCAATATTAACCAAGGGAGCAATGTTGTAGGTATTGAAATTTGGGCTAAATATAGAACAGGGAAAGGGTTAAACTAATTAATATCAAGTACCTGTATGTCCTTATTTCTTACATGAATATTCAGCAGGGAAAGGATTATCTCTGAAATACATGTACCTTTAAATTTATTTGGTATGTGTGTAATTCTTCCACACAGTGAGTCTTAAATTGATTCAAATTAATTTGTCACAATAAATTAGGCTTACTGTATACCAAAGCTGTCTGAGACACCAACTACTTATTTAAGCTGTCTCCCTAAAGAATCTGATGGAAAATCATCTGAATTTGTGCTAGTCAAATTGTAGTAAATTAAGAACATACAAGAGGGCCAAGATGGCCCTTAATCGCTCACCTGATTACGATAGATTTAAGATTATGGCTGGGTAGTCCTAGGATGGGGCCAATATTAACCTAAGGGAGCAATGTTGATAGTGGATCATGAGCAGTGGTTCTGGAGAACAAGATTTTCAAAGATTTTGAAGATTTAGAATAGATTTTATCAAGACAATCATTCTGACCAATGAAGATTGGGCTAAAAATGTGACCTCTTGAGTGATTTTTCTAATATTTCACCTAGTGACCTACTAGTTTGATCCCGAACCAACCATGACCTTGATATCAACAAGGTCAATGTAAATGATACTTGCAGAGCAACATTTCTTTATCCCTTTCCCTGTTCTATGTTTATTACAAATTTCAATACCTACTGAATATTCATGGAAAAAATAGTTATAATGAAATATGGAAGTTGAAATATTGTAGCAATTTTAGGAAGTTAAGAAACAGATCTATCAAATTCCAATAGCAAACAGAGCAGACCATGATCAGACGGCTCCTATAGGAGCCGTCTGATCTGGGTCTACTCTGTTTGCAAATGCGTAAAAACACGTTTATATGAGGGAAAGGGGTTAAGTTACTTAACATTAACACAAAGTCTCATAGAAAAACTCCACAGTTTCCGAGATATGGATCCTGACAGAAAAAAAAGGATATGTTTTCGGCAAATACAGTCATAACTCTGGTGTTCCCAAATTAATGTAAGTGATACTTGCAGGCCCACATTGCTTTATGGTACTTAATGTTTACACAAAGTTTCAAGAAAAACTCTGAACTGTTTCCACCATGCACGGACGGACTTAAATGGACACACGGATGGCGCCGAACACACAGACGGACGGATGACGCCAAAACTATATCACTTCGCTTTCAGCGGGGGATAGCAAAGTTACCAGAATAAACCAAGATACCAGAAATAAACCATATATATATTTCCATCTGTATTGTTTTAGTAAAATTACTTCTATTTAAATACCAAATATGTCTGAAGACCATTATATGTTGTGATTTGTAATTCTAAGTGGCATTTTGTGTACACAAATGAATACGAATCAATACTATAGCGGGAAATGATTGTACAGCAAACTGAGGTTTATTCTAGTACATGTAGACTGTTCTTCAGTACATATTTTGTAAGTGGGGACAGTGGTAAATCAGCTTTTCTTATTTTAACCCATTCCTTCATAGGCTATTTTTAGATCCAACCTCTTTGGATGCATCTACTGAAAAAGGAGCATCAACTAGAGAAAAGGAAATATTTAGAATTTTGTAACTTGAAACCATTGTGATAGATACTATTTATCACAATGGTTTCAACAGGTGACTTTTACAGAGGCATAGAAAGCACTAGAAAGTTTTGCAGAGGCATAGAAAGCACTAGAAAGTTCTACGCCTCTGTATTCTGCAAAACTCAGTTTATGAAACCACTGTGATAAAGAGAGCATTTGCCCTATCGGAGCAAATGCTTTATCTATCACAATGGTTTCAAAACTACAAAATTCTAAATTTTCCTTTTCTCTAGTAAATGCTCCTTTTGATTAGATTTATACAAAGAGGTTGGGTCTAACAATAGCCTATGGAGGAATGGGTTAACAGTATTTCAATCATATCCTGACATACAGTTAATAATAATGAATAATTATTGATAATGAAATTATTATCATTATCGTTATTACATAATTAATTATGTTATAATGAACAAGATATTGGATCTCCTACTTTCAGAATTTATGTACTTTACAACAGCAGGTGTTAAGTGACTGTGCTCATGCAGCAACAGTAAAAAGTCGACCCATACTTCATTCTTAATGTTGTTATATTTTCTGGTACTTTACGATCATCAGTTTCAATGTTTTTAGTCATGCAAACTGAATACCGATTAAGCTGGTGCTAGGCGGCGTGAGTAGTGTTGTGCACTTTTAATAACTGTTCATAGATAGACTCAATAAAACCCAAATCTGCAATATTCACTTTTAACATTGCTGCTTTTGCTTTCAAAGGATCTCCTACTTTCAGAATTTATTGTAGCGCTCCTTATACTTTGAATAGTCAAGCTAAAATGGTAACTGCTCTTGCTACATGTCCCCCAAATGAGAAGACGTAGAGCTACGTCAACAACAAATGGTGATGTCTAGACGTTCAGCTCTCTGAAATTCCTAATTGATTCATTATGCAAGTCATTTGTGAATACTGTCTCCATACAGACAAAAAATCGTCCACAAGCCAACAGGCAATTTCAGATGTATATATTACCCAGTCCTGTCTGGTTAATCTAATGTGTACTGAGACACATGGTAACCTTTTACTCCATAGATACACCTTTCTAAGCCTTTGCAAACAGAGTAGACCTAGATCAGATGGCTCCTGCAGGAGCCAATGCATCTGATCAGGGTCTCCTCAGTCTGCTTATGATATGATATAGATATGATTCTAGAGTTTCTGCCATGGCCAAAAATTCCTGTGTCCACGTGCTATTATAACAATTAGCTTCATATAAATGCCTTTAAATTTTCACGCATTGCAAACAGAGAAGACCCAGATCAGACTGCTCCTAGTTAATCTAATTAATATCCATGGTGTCATTATTTCCTACACAAATCTTAAGATCCTTTTTTCCCTTTCAGCCAACACATGTATAAAGATATAACACCATGAGAAGGCCACACCAATTATTAATGAAAATGACAAAGAGAAACATGATAAAAACAAGCATTGTGCATATCAAATTCATATGTAAAGATTTCATATTTCTACCATTTGAACGCTGGAAAGGTCTACAATTGTTTGACAACAGTCCATTCTGACAGTACGAAATGGTATACATTTGTAATTTGAAAGAGGATTTTAAATGACAAACAGTGTGGAGGACCTTGATTAGAGAACACTTCAAGCAGCCCTCTGATCTTGGTCTACACTGTTTGCAAATGTCGGTACATTCAATTCCCACATTCAAAGGGTCCAGCAAGGAGTTGGAGCATTTCTGTAATATAAGTAATAGATTATTCAGTTCAAGACCAGATATGAGGTGTAAATTAAAACCTTTTCAAGAATGATTTCTATCTTTCTCCACCAAAATCTATGTTGTGACCACAGTAAAACCTCTCTATAACGGCCACTAAATTACATCAAGTGTTTTGTGTTAAAGGCAGGTGGTTGCTTAAAGCAAGGTGAAAGTAAAACAGAACGCTCCTATAGGAGCGTTCTGTTTTACTTTCACCTTGCTTTAAGCAACCACCTGCCCTAATATACCAACTAATTAACACAATTTAGTTGCCGTTATAGAGAGGTTTTACTGCACTCTTTAGAAATGTCTCTTCGAAACGATTCTAAAAAGTGGTTATAACATAGGGTTTGAAAGAGAAATGATGATTTTAGTGTTTCAATAGACATGTTGCTCTGAATTATTTCTTTAAATGGTAATCATTTAGTGAACAGCTTAATTAAGATCTGTTCAAAACACATAAAGAAACACATCAACAGAAATTCTAACTTCAAACACTCTGCTATTCCAAGAAGTGATAAATCAAACATTTTAACTGAAAATTCTTAAAAAACAAGATTTTCAACCATGACTTGACAATCCATGCCAGCTCATTATTAATCTGAAGAACAGAAGTATTTCATAAAATGATCCACCAACTTTGGTTTCAATATTTCAGAAATTCTTAAATGGCTCTGATCTAATATTTCAACAACTACGGGCCTTTCAAAGATTGTCATGTCAAAATACACGTCACATTTTTGGTACATGCATTCAGCCATAAAATCAAAGAGAATAATATAGATACATGTAAGAGCTATTTAAGTACAGTAAAACCTCGATTATTCGAATTTTCGTTATAAACAAATTTAGACCCTTTTAGGCAGGTGGCTGCTTAATGCATGATGAAAGTCATGCAGAAAGCTCCTAGAGGAGCTTTCTGCATGACTTTCACCATGCATTAAGCTGCCACCTGTCTTAAAGATCGATAATAATACATATTTTAGTGTTCGGATAATCGAGGTTTTACTGTATTTCTGTATTATCTTAATTCCCTTTTTGGAATATTATCTTCATTATTCAATATTTCAGTCAAACAAAAGTTTCCACAAGAATGAAATTGTTGACAGATTTCAAATGTATGCTGATACAATCTATTAGCAAAAGAGCGATTTCTGTTGGAAGTTCCCGTGATTCTGATATCAATTTTAACTCTTACCTGGTAGAGACACTTTTTCATGCCTTTATAGAACAGACCAAGATTAGATGGCTCATGTTTGATTCATCTGCTCCGGGTCTGCTCTGTTTATGGAATTTATATAGATATGATTTTACAGTTTCTGCCATGGCCAGGAAATCCTGTGTTCATTTAACCCATTACCTCATAGGCTATTTTTAGATTACCCATTAGATCTACCCAAAAGGAGCATTTACTAGAGAAAAGGAAACTGTTAGAATTGTGTAGTATTGAAACCACTGTGATAAATAGAGCATTTGCTCCTATGGAGCAAATGCTCTATTTATCACAATGGTTTCAAGAAGTGACTATTACAGAGGCGTAGAAAGGCGTATTTATGGTGGAAAGGGTTAACCCTCTAACTCATATAAACGCTTTTTCATGCATTTGCAAACAGACTTGACCCAGATCATATGGCTCCAATAGATGGCATCTGATCAGGGTCTGCTCTGTTCGCTTACAAAATTAAAATAGATCTAGATTTACAAATACCAAAAATGAGCTTTTTAAAGTAAAATCTGTTTTAGTTAGAAATACCTGCTGTGAAATCTGCCTTAGGCTATTATTTATACCAAGTGACCGGAATTAAAAAGTCCCGTAAGTACTGCATGGCATGCCCGCAAGCCATGCCTACACATTAGCTCATGCCCCAGCATGTCACGCTACATCAGTGGTTATTTGCTCCCTAAGAAAATTAAGCCAGCAGGTTGGGAGTAGGGCAATCTGTATCGGGTTTTACATGGTTTTAACAGTATTCCAGTCATATCACAACGTCCAGCTAATTACAGGTGGAGGAAGACCCCAGAGGTTCCTCTGTGCATGGAACAAATTGCATTGTTTCGTGCACAGAAGAACAACCAGGTAGAAGCACCGACCTACTGCAAGCCAGCTAAAAGGCCTCCTCACATAAAAATTCCAAATGCCCAGACCAAGATTCGAACCCACAGCAGTGAGGAGCTAAGTGATTGTCAGATGAAGACCGTAACCACAGCCACGGTGGCCCCTGAACAAGTACACAGTGGTTTCAAACCTGTAACTCGAAAAACTTCAGAGCTTTGTGAACACCTGAACAGTTGGCTGTAGAAGCCGGCGGAATTCTCGTTCCGCACCCTTTCTACCGCCCCTTTTTGCAGAAGCCAGGAAACAGCGTCCTGCATGTTTGCGTGATCCGATGACAAGTGGATGGGGACTCTGGAAAGAGGCTGCCGATTCAGAGGAATTCGGTAGTCAGACACTATGAATGAAAGTGTCCAGGGGTCCTGAGTGATGTTGCGCCAGGCTTAGGCAAAGTGTTTAGACATATCAGGCAAGACAGAAGCAGACTGAATGAAACTGTCGCTCTGACAGCAAAGCATCTCTGCTGCCTAAGCCAGGCCCAGGCCCATAGAGAGTTGGGCCGAAAGCCCAAGCTGAAAAGCTAGGTGCTGGGTTCTCTCAGAGGAGGGCTTATCAGTTCCTCCGAAGGAGCAGCAGACAAGAGGTCTATAATAGAGGAACTTCCTATCTGCTGTCTCTGACGTAGCGACCAGCATTCAAGAAGTGATATTGAAATGCTGGGGGATCACGCCTTGATCCCCAAGTGGAGGTTATCCGAATCCAGCAGGGGTATCCTGTCGAGCAGGCCCGGGGTGTATCGGGAGAGGCTGGAATCCTCAAGGATGAGGGTGGCGCCATAGTGTTGAACAGTTTGTTGCAAATTGTCCAGCCTGCTGCCAGTCTAGCATGGAAAGTAAGACCACAGGAGAGTGGAAGGGCAGCCCTGGTTTTAGCAGGGGCCGGCAACTCTCCGCGCTCTGCCAAAAGCCGCTGGAAGTAGGATAAGACCCCCTTATCAGCCAGTGGAAGTGGCCTTGGGCAGATAGAGGGGGCGGGGGTGTAGGATAGAAAAGCAATCCTCACAAGCCCTATCAAAAGAGAAGGAAGGAAGCCCTGCCTCTTCTGTGAGAGAGGAGAGGGACTCTTCCAGATCTGACTTTGCCACACGATCCAACTCCCGGAAAATGGGGTCGCCCTGTGGGGCCATAATTGACAAAATATCTTCTCAGTCCGAATCCAACGGTGCCCTAGAAATAGTGGCAGATGGAGGGACGCGTGGAGTTGGAGGCCGGAACACAGAAACCCGAGCGGGAACTGTGGTGGGCATCTCTGGAAGACCGAAGGGGAAACAACAGGATCCAAAAGGGGCCAGAGCTGTTGGGGGGCGCAGCTGGAAGCCAAACGACTCTGAGGATTTCTGGGTCCGCTGAAGGTCAGTTCGCCAGTGAGAGACGGCGTGGAGTGCCAGGAGCCAGCCACCGGTGACTCCAAAGATGAGGAGCTGTCTCCTCCAACGCCAATGAGAAGTACATCGGTATTGAGATCACCGAGAAGGCCTACTTTCGTCTGATGAAAATGAAGGGCTATGTCGCGATAAGCTGGGAAGCTATCTGAGGAAGAAAAACAAGAGCAGCTTACGGCTCCAACGCTTGTCTGATTTGGTGCCTGTCCACTGAAAAACATAAAATTTTGAAATCAAATGTTATGGTTCGTATGTAGGGGCCTTCTACCAACCTATAGTTTCATGGTGATACCTCCTATTATTTTTGGAGTAATCAGCTGCATAAAAGCTTTTGCACGTCAATGATGACGACAATGCCTATGACCCAGTGATCACACAGAAACAGATGAGCTAATAATGACGACGGCATCTATGTAAGCGGCTGTGTCGGAATTCAGTGGAAACAGAGTAGTCATGTTTCCTTTTCCTGTTTCCCGCCAGTGAAATAGTTCGGGAAGGATAATACACAGGTGGAGTATAATGGTCCTGGACAAAAAGTCTCGGAGCTGGGTGATCGGACCGGTCAAAGTGCCAGACGAACTCATGTTGCCGGTTGAAAAACCTGACCGGGTTGTCAGTGGGTTAGAAACCGCTAACTTGCCGGTTAAACTGGAAGTACTGGTCACATCACCGGTCCAAATGGTTTGGGCACTGGTGGCAAGTGAGAACCCGAAAGATTTGCCAGTAGAACTAACTGGGAGGCTAGTGTGACTGGGAGCAACCGGATGGCCAGTCCTACTGGACCGGCCAGAAAATACACCGGTAGAATTAACTGGAAGATCGTGAAAGGCAATCTCTGAACTTGGTGCTAAAGAAACAGGCTGGTAAAAGCCTGATTCACCGGTGCCTGAGGCAGTTGACCCGGTGTCTGAAGCTCTGGGAAGTGATCCTGGTATCGGACTGGCAGTTACAAGGAGTGTTTAAGACACTGTGACCTGGGAGCGTGAGCTTGAAACAGACACAGTCGACTTGTAGACTGATGTCCGAGGCAAAACTTTTGCCTTGGCTTTGGAAGACCCTATAGAGGGGGTTAAAGAGTGGCGAGATGAATATTTGTGTCTCTTTGAGGCCAACTCCCAGGTCTCTTCTGTCCAAAGGGACGAGATTGGACATTTAGAAAAGTATGAGCATCCACAGCAGGTGGACACAAATGTGTGTCCCACTCTGCAGTGAAATGCCCACAGGTAGCTTTGCGCTGACCTTTTGGCACGATCTGAAAATCAACAAAAAATCAAATGCTAAGCAAAAATATACAATGCCAGTGACACTTCTCTGAGAATCGTAGATTCCGGAAAGTAGTGGACTGATACAACAGTGAAGTGAAACAGCAGGACACACACAAGAGGTAAAAACCTGGGGAGTCGATTTGTAACAATTGCAAATTGCCGACCGGAAATAACCAATGAAGTAGCGTGGCATGCCTGGGCATGCGGTACTTTTTAATTCCAGCCACTAGGTATAAATAATAGCCTATGGCAGATTGCACAGCAGGTAACGTATTTTGCTACTAAAACTCCTATGCACAAAATTTTGCCATCATAAAACTAATCTAATATTCATGGTGTCATTATTTCATTCACGAATATCGAACAGGGAAAGGATTAACATTAATATAAAATTCTGCTAAAACTACTCCTGATGTCATGATTTCTTACATGATCATTCATGAGGTAAAGGGTTATAAGAAACTGTTGTCCTAAATAACTCAATATCAAACAGCAACCCCAAACGTAACTGCTTCGACCTACTTGGTCTGATTGGAACAATCTCAGTCACTGGAACTTGTATATTGGCAATATCTGCTTCACTTACTGTAACATTCACATCCTTAGAGATCTCACAGTCTATACCGACATCAGGTGAAGCACTTGAAAAACTCAATTGTTCTTCAACTTCTGTTTCAGGCTCATACTTGTGACTGGTAGAATCAAGCGTATGACAGGAGCCATTCTCAATGTCCTCTATAACAATGGTTGGATTATGATTGTGGTACTTTTCTGTACTTGGATCTCGTCCAACACTTTGACTGTATATACTGTGTTCGGATACTGTTCCTGAACTTTTAAAAGAGCATATTTCTCTTACATTAGTTTCAGTCATGGAATCGGTCTCCATCTGCAGAAAAGCATTGTTAAGTTCGGGTTTACTATCAACAGGTGCTGTAGAGAAGTTTACTAAGTCTGGATCACTATGGCAGGACCTGAATTTGCCAAGTTCAGGCTTTTCAGTAAAGTCAAACCCGTAACTGTCCCATTTATAGTCACTTTCTGCATTACTGCCTATTGTAGAGTTATCAAGATCTATTGCATCGAAAAAGTTGTCTGTGGTCTTATTAATGTCATAATCTGCTTCCTGCCAAATACTGCAACTGCTGTTTGATGATCTCAAGCTGGATTGACAAGATGCATAATAACTATCTGACGGTCCCGGTGATAATAGACTACGAGATGCTTGCTTTTCTTCCTTGTCTTGAGGTTCAACTTTAACAGGACTAAGTTCACATAGTGTTAGTGTCTCATCAGTTGTACTTTGCGATGACTCCAGTGCTGATAACACTGAATCTACATTATCTTCCTCTTCAATTTCCAGTGCTTCTTTAGCAGTCTCTGACAAACTCACCAATTCTTCCCTGCAAACAGCATCCTGACAACCAGACTGACCTACAAGCTCATCCTTGACCAATATGAGCTTTTCCCTCACTTTCTTCTCTCTAGCTCTCGCACCATAAGGTTTTGCTCTTGCAGAATCAACAACTTTTTTATTTATATTGTTCTTACCAATATAATGTATTTCATCTTCCTGTTGTTCTAACCAATCACTAAAATTCCCTGACCTAATCTCAGTTTCATATTCATTGTTATATATAGATTTTTCTAAATCAAAACAAGGGATAGAGGCAAAGGAATATGTATTTATGAGATTTTGCCTAATTTCAAAAATATTACAATGACGGACAGTGTCAATAGTGTCCCTATGTATCACATCAGCAAGAGTGCTGCCCCCTACATTTACTTCATACGTTCGGGACTTTATGCGGGGAAAATCTTCAAGCCCATAGGAATGATTTTTGATGAACTCACCTAGGTTCGTAAAAAGGTGTCTTGCTACTTGAAGCATTGCCTGAAATAAACATAAATCAAATGCAATATACTGAATTTATCAGAATCGCTATGTAACAAGATTGTGTTCATAAAATACTATATGTTTCTAAAGAAAACTGGCCTGCCCTAGGGCGCGCCAATTTTGACACCAGGGCTATTAATTTATATAACTTTTGTAGAGGACCTGAACATGATGGTATGTGCCAAATATGAAAGCTGAGAATGTTACCTCCCAGGTTCAGGAGAAGATTTTCAAAGTTTTCACTATATATTTATGTTTCTATTGAAAACTACTCACCCCCTGAGGCAGGACCAATTTTGACCCCAGGGGCATAATTTATATAACTTTTGTAGAGGACCTGAACATTATGCTATGTGCCAAATATGAAAGCTGAGAACTTTCCAGTTTCAGAGGAGATGATTTTCAAAGTTTTCACTACATGTTTCTATTTAAGACTGCCCACTCCTGGGGCGGGGCCAATTTTGACCCCAGGGCCATTATTTATATAACTTACGTAGACTAAGAGGATCTGAACATGATGCTATGCACCAAATATGAAAGCTGAGAACCTTCTCGTTTCAGAGGAAAAGATTTTCAAAGTTTTCACTATATGTTTCTTTTGAAAACTGCCCACCCCTGGGGCAGGGTCAATTTGACCCCAGGGCCATAAATTATATAACTTTTGTAGTGGACCTGCACATGATGCTATATGCCAAATATGGAAGCTGAGAACCTTCCCGTTTCAGGAGAAGATTTTCAAAGTTTTCACTATACGTTCTATTGAAAACTGCCCACCTCTGGGGCGGGGTCAATTTTGACCCCAGGGCCATAATTTATATAACTTTTTATAGAGGACCTGATTATGATGATATGCGCCAAATATGAAAGCTAAGAACCTTCCGGTTTACGAGGAGAAGATTTTTAAAGTTTTACTATATGTTTCTATTGAAAACAAGGCACCCCTGGGGCGGGCCAATTTTGACCCCAGGGGCATAATTTATATAACTTTTGTAGAGGACCTAAAGATGATGCTATGTGCCAGAGATAAAAGCTGAGAACCCTGTAGATTTAGAGGAGAAGATTTTTAAAGGTTCAAATTGTTGACGACTGACGACGCATGCAGACGGACGACGAACATCAGGCGATCACAAAAGCTCACCCTGAGCACTTTGTGCTTTGGAGAGCTAAAAATACTGAACCTATGCAAATGGCAACTAATCGCTCACAATTATAATACTTGATATGATTAACATTTCACTTCATGAATATTCGTTTAGGAAATATTGACATCATACATATTAATTATTTAAATCTTTATGATGGTATATGAACATACATTGTTTTACCATGTAGAAACTGTAGTCAGATCTATATAATTCTATAAGCAGACAGCAGATCCTGATCAAACTGCTTTTAAAGGAGCTGTCTGATCTAGGTCTACTCTGTTTGCAAAGTTACCTGCATCAGCTACTGGTTAAATCATTCACTTGGCCAAACAGCCGGTACCCTACCTGTGTCTGTATTTTCAGTTTTCGTTCATTCTGGAAAGCCAGAGTGCTCGTGAGGACTGTTGAGGTGTAACGGAAGCACTGTCGTATGCAGGCAATATCTCGCTCTGTGAATCTGAAATAAACAAGGACATGTGTTAAACAGATCAGATTTGCATTTTCTTTTGCAATTTAGTGCATAGGTATTGGTATATTGTGCATAGGTATTGTATATTGTGCATAGGTATTGGTAGTCTAATATTTGGAAGGCAAATCCAAACACTCATGTTTTGTAAGTGGAATTGTTTTCTCCAAGATGCACAAGAAACTTTTTAACTCTTTTAATGATGAGTTTTCAAATGAACTACAGTAAAACCCCGCTCTAATGCGACCACCTAAAAGAGGCATAATTCTGAGTGCTAGATGCAGGTGGTAGCTTAATGCAGGACAAAAGTAATGCAGAAAGCTCCTAGAGGAGCTTTCTGCATTACTTTTGTCCTGCATTAAGCAACCACCTGCTTATTAAGACGCCCGTGTTTATTCATTAAGTGGTCGCATTAGAGGGGTTCTACTGTATTCCTGAATTCAAACAGGTCAAGTTTACTGTTAAAATTCAGGGATGTTTTTGAAGAAGATAACAAACAGTGCAGACCCTGGTAAGAGAGCTCCTTAAGGAGCCCCCTAATCTGGGCCTACACTGTTTGCAAAGGATATCAGTCACTCATTTCTTGCACTGTAAGGGTTAAAATTATAGCCACCAAATAATAAGCATGGTTTCACTGTAGGAGGATGCACGCTTAACCTTTTGTCTGATGAATATTCACGCCATTTAATTAACTAAAAAAAATTCTATTTAAGAGTATCTGATACATCAATTTATAGAGAACCATTATAAGGAGGCATTTGTTTAAGCTTTTATTTGAAGAATATTCACGCCAGTTAATTAAGTATAATTACATCCATTCAAGAGTATCTGATACGTCAGTTTACAGAGTATAATTAGTGCAAACAGGATAATGACTGTGGACTTACATTATATTGTAGAAATTGTGTACCAGAGCACCAGATAAAGATGTGTACTCAAATAGTAAAATCCTCATTTCTCCACCAAACCCTATGCTGTGAACACTCTCAAGAATCATCTCAAAGAGACGATTCTAAAGAGTGGTCACAACATAGGGTTTGGTGGAGAAATAAAGAAGTGATATTTGGAAATGTTTTAATTTACACTTATCTGGACCTCTGTTGTACACACCCATTGATATTCAGACACAACCTCTTTTGTACACACCCATTGATATTCAGACACAACCTCTGTTGTACACACTCATTGATATTCAGACACAACCTCTGTTGTACACACTCATTGATATTCAGACACAACCTCTTTTGTACACACCCATTGATATTCAGACACCTCTGTTGTACACACCCATTGATATTCAGACACAACCTCTGTTGTACACACTCATTGATATTGATATTCAGACACAACCTCTGTTGTACACACTCATTGATATTCAGATACAACCTCTGTTGTACACACCCATTGATATTCAGACACAACCTCTGTTGTACACACCCATTGATATTCAGACACAACCTCTGTTGTACACACCCATTGATATTCAGACATTTTTTTCCATTATAACTAACAAGAAAAGTTATTCTTTATGTCTCTGATCTAGACCAAAATGAGAGTTCCTTAAAGATTTGAATAACAAGGCACATTAATGACTCTAACCCTAACATTAATGACCACTTATGTCAAGTTTGGTTAAAATTCAGCCAGACATTTACAAGATTAGAACATGAGCTATTTACTATACTTGTGATTTTTCACACACACACAGACATTCATCAAGAGAGAACTTGAGATGTCTCCAAAGCATCATTATACAGGCAGTTACCCAACTGCTCAGACAGACAGACTTAATTAAGTTAACAGTGGAGACCCAGATCTAATGGCTCCTTCCTTCAAGAGCCTCAGTCTACACTATTTGCTACAATCTACTTTAACACTTTCCCTGTTTAGTTTTCATGCAAAAAATGACATCATGAATATCTATTAGCTGATATTTTATAATTGCATAATTATATACACAGCATGTTTTAACTCAGACATAAACGGTAGAATCAGATCTCAGTTATACCACAAGCAAACAGTAGACCCTGATCAGCCGTCTGATCTTGGTCTACTCTGTTTGCAAATGCGTGAAAAGGCGTTTTATATGAAGGAAAGGGTTAAATTTATCAAAATGTAGTAAATTTGGATTACATAGTTCTACAAGCCGTTGCAGAGGAGAAACAGAGTATCGAATTACTTAAGGTAATTAGATTATGCAAGATTTTGAATTTGAAATGCAAAGCTGTCCATGAACAGCATGTTCCATCAGGCAAACTGATATACATTATGAATTTGTATTTAAATTATTTACAGAATATCCTTTTTTTATTCCACAGATACGCCTTTTTAGCGCCTTTGCAAATAAAGTAGACCCAGATTAGACAACTTCCGTAGGAGCTGACTTCTGATCTGGGTCTGCTCTGTTTACTTATGAAATTATATTGATCTGATTCCAGTTTTTACCTGGGACATGACATTTTTTGTGCATATGCAATTATAAATATCACCCATTCCTTCATAGGTTATTTTTAGATCCAACCTCTTTGAATAAATCTTCAGAAAAGGAGCATTAACTTGAGAAAAGGAAACTTTCAGAATTTTGAAGTTAAGTGAAACCATTGTGATAAATAGCTTTTGCTCCTATAGGAGCAAATGCTCTATTTATCACAATGGTTTCAATAGGCGATTTTCAGAGGCCTAGAAAGGCGTATTTATGAAGAAAAGGGTTAAGTTAATAAATATTCATACATACAGTCAACTATGATAATTCGAGAGCCATCAGTACAAGAAAGATATTCAAACAACTGCATGATGCAACTTTTCTAATCTGAATTGTATCATGAGATTTATCTAGACCCGATATCTTAGTTTATTTTGTGTTCTTCACATAGTGCATAAGATTACTTAAAAACACTAAACAACAAAATAACAAGCTAGAAACTGCATTCTTTTTCTCACATTACATCTCTGATCATAGGTAATTGTGTTTCCTTGACTAATATCCTTTAACTAATTCCCGCATAGGCTTTTTTTTTAGATCCAACCACTCTGAAAAAATCTACCCAAAAGGAGCATTAACTAGAGAAACCAATTTTTTTTTAATTCTGTAGTTTCAAACCATTGTTATAAATAGAGCATTTGCTCCTATAGGAGCAAACACTCTATTTATCACAATGGTTTCACAAAGTGACATTTACAGAAGCGTCAAAAGGCGTCAATATGCAGAAATGGGTTAAGATAAATAGAACATAGGACACAATTTGTTTAGGTCAAGGTCATGAAAGTTACACTAGAGTTTACAGAGTACCATATTGGATTGTGCAGTTTTGGTAGATGTTCATGATCATTCTTGTGCTCAGAATAAAAAGTGTGGCCTATTTCTAATAATAAATTTCTTGCGTAAATAGCAATTCTACGTGGCTTATGTTTATAGCTTTACACTGACAGACCAACTCGTTTAACTCTAATCAAAGCTGTGAACTCAGCCTCAATTGTCAAACAATCGGAATCCTCAGCGATTACCATTAAAAGCTATATGTTTGACACTGCTGCACTTGATTGCAAATTAATCAGGATAAAAGTGGATTGAGTTGAAGAATAGCAGTCAATGCCTTTTTGAAAACTATTGTTTGATTATTATGACACCATGACATTCAAACTATAACAAGGTAATTATTCAACGGCTGGACCCATAATATCTTCGAATTTTGTTGTTTTCTTAGTTTGTAAATTTTGGAGAAACTTCATTTTGTCCACATTGAGGAAAAAAAAAACGAGAAAAAAACTTGGGACCACAGCTTCCAAATGAATTATCCTGTCATTTCGAAATAATGTGTTTAAAAAATGTTGTGATTTGAATTGAAAGTATATTATATCTTACATGAATATTCATAGAGTAAAGGTCACAGTCAACTCAAACTCCATGTACTGAAATTCAGCAAAAGAGAGTGATTTATCCCTTTCCCTATTCTGTTTTAATAAAACTTTCAATACCTACTGAATATTCATGGACAAAATGGTGATAATGAAATATTGACAGTGAAATGTGGTAGCTATTTTAGAAACTAAAGAAACAGATCTAATTCCATAAGCAAACAGAGCAGACCCTGATCAGACGGCTCCTATAGGAGCCGTCTGATCTGGGTCTACTCTGTTTGCAGATGAGTGAAAACATGTTTATATGAGGGAAAGGGATAGATATCAATACTTTCTATCAACAAATGCAATTTTTTTACATAGTACAGGAACTGTCTGATCTGGGTTAACTCTGCTTGCAAAATGGCGTCACATCATAAGGCATATCTATCAGGTGTATGCTCAAAATTTATTTTAGAAAACAGATCAGGCATGTGTCAGTGTTTTTCAAATATTTTATTACAGTCTCTCCATAGATATTTCTAAAATAATTTATCATCCTAGTCGTCCCCACTACAAACATTTTTTTTCTGGCTGCCATTTAATTGTCATCAATAATGTAATGAAAACATACTACAGTAAAACCCCTCTAAACAGGAATTCTAGAAGAATTTCTGCACTTTTAGGCAGATGGCTGCTTAATGCAGGGTGAATGTCTGCATAACTTTCACCCTACATTAACCCTATCCCTCATATAAACGTGTTTTCACGCATCTGCAAATAGAGTAGACCCAGATCAGACGGCTCCTAGAGGAGCTGTCTGATCAGGGTCTGCTCTGTTTGCTAATGGAATTTGATAGATCTGTTTCTATATTTTCTAAAATGGGTACACTGTTACATCTTCCATATTTCATCATAACTATTTTGTTCATGATTATTTAGTAGGTATTTAAATTTGGAATAAATATAGAGTAGAGAAAGGGTTAAGCTGCCACCTGTCCCTAAGACAGATGTTTATTCTAAATTTAACATCCAGTTTAGAGGGGTTCTACTGTACATATAATCTACTGTACTATATAATAAAAATCGAGCCTTCATGCAGAACAACCAAACAATAATGAAATCTGGATGCAGAAAATTATCAGCCTGATCGAAGCAGTCTCCCTAATCGATATTTATTCTAGTAAAATATGCATGACGATCTATTCCCTTCATATTCCCCATATTTCCAGACAAAGTTGGAAGGAAATCAATACATCGGCTATGATATCAAGAAATCAAGACCTGATTGCCGTCGCTTGTAAAAGTCAAGGGGGAATTTCCTGCTCATTCTGGCCTCATAGTAGATACATCATCTAAGCATTTCTCGGACTGACTTGTGTGGCTAGTTATCTACAGTATGTTGTATACATAGGACGAAATAAGCTGGCATAGCAAACATTAAAGACCCTGATCAAATGGCTCCATGATCAAATGGCTCTAAGATCAAACGGCTCCATGATCAAATGGCTCTAAGATCAAATGGCTCCAAGATTAAATGGCTCCATGATCAAATGGTTCCATGATCAAATGGCTATAAGATCAAATGGCTCTCTAAGATCAATGGCTCTAAGATCAAAGGGCTCTCTAAGATCAAATGGCTCTAAGATCAAATGGCTCTCTAAGATCAAATGGCTCCATGCATGATCAAATGGTTCCATAGCATTAACTCTTATCCTACTGTGAAAACTTTATTTCTGCTTAACCCATTCCCTCATGGGCTATTTTTAGATCCAACCTCCTTGAATAAATTTACTGAAAAGGGGCATTTACTAGAATAAAAGGAAAATTTAATAATTCTGTAGTTTAAAAACCATTGTGATAAATAGAGCATTTGATTCCATCGAGAAAATGTTCTTTTCATTACAATGGTTTCAAAAATTGACTTTTACAGAGGCATCAAGAGGTGTCAATATAAAGGAATGGGTTAACCCTTTCCACCAATAAATACGACTTTCTATGCCTCTGTAAAAATCACCTATTGAAACCATTGTGATAAATAGAGCATTTGCTCATATAGGAGCAAATGCTCTATTTATCACAATAGTTTCAAATTACAAAATTCTAAAATTTTCCTTTTCTCTAGTTAATGCTCCTTTTCGGTAGATTTATTCAAGGTGTTTGGATCTAAAATAGCCTATGAAGAAATGGGTTAAGCTTCATTTTTTTGTAGTTTTACTTGCTCCTGTACCAAGTTTTGAGAATCTATTGAGTTAGTATCATTCAGCTTGACTCATGATGAGACACCATTTAATCCTTCCTTCATATAAAAGTCTTTTCAAGCATTTGCAAACAGAGTAGACCCAGATCAGACAGGTCTTATAGGAGATATCTGATCAAGGTATGTTCTGTTTGCTTGACCCGATTCTACAGGTTTTTTTCAAATGGATAATTTTATATTATAAAAACTCAGCTACTAGATATTCATGATGGTATTATTTCTTACATGAATATTGAACAGGGAATAGGGATCTCATCTGTAGCTAATTAAGGATGTCAATTTTTTATACAAGTATAGTCCTGTTTGGCCTTTGTTAGTCTTTGCTTGATTATATTAGTTATGACCATAAAATAGCCTTTTTCCACTTTAACCCTTTATGCATGAATATTCATGAAAGAAATACTGATATATTGAATATATGAATATTAATTAGCTGAATTTTTATAATGATATATGAAATCAAGATTCTTTTTGCCAAGAAAGACACTGTAGAATCAGATGTATATTGTTTCATAAGCAAACAGAGCAGACCCTGATCCTACAGGAGCCATCTGATCTGGGTCTACTCTGTTTGCAAAGGAATAGAAATGTGTATTTATGGAGTAAAGGGTTATTTATTTCCTTTCAATGGGCAAAGGAGACCTCTGATTTAGTTCTACAATGGATTTGGATCTACAATTTATTATCCTGCAGAACTTGTCATTACAGGTTCACCTTTTCCTTCATATAAATGCATTTTCATGCATTTGCAAACAGAATATACCCAGATCAGACAGCTCCAATAGGATGATAGCAACGACAAGTATGACAACAATGATAATGACGACAACGCATATGCGGGATTTATGACAATAGCTCATATTTTTTTCTCCGAAAAAAACGACAACCTAAAAATAAGGAAATTTATTGCCATGTCATTCAGTTCTGTAACATAATAAATCAGAAATGACCCTGATCACACAGCTAGCACAGATTCTTGTTTCAAAACAATTAAACATAAGGAATTTTATTGCCATGGCAAACAGTATAGAATCAGCTCTGTTACATTTAACCCCCTTATGTAAGCGCATTTTGACGCATCAGCAAACAGAGTAGATCCAGATCAGACGGCTCCTATAGGAGCCGTCTGATCAGTTTGCTTATGGTGTAATATAGATCTGATTCTACAACTTCTGCCTGAGGCAAAATGTCATGTGTTCATATACCATTATAAAAATCGTCGCTGTGCTGACAAAACCTCGTATATCCATTTTGGCCGAAAAAAGGTTCTTCACGATTTCTGTTTTAAATGCACAATGCCCACACCCTGTCAAAATCTCAGCGTAATCGACCAATGAAAAGTGTTAAAACTCGCCCGTGACTAAACCTCGTATATTTATTGGTCTGAATTTTTCAATATCAAAACCTCGTATAAATTTTACTCTTCAAGAATGCGGAGCAATGACATTGAACATATCAAAACACATGCAGATTAGGTCAGTGCATGTATTGTGGTACATAGAGCATAGGTCTGTCCTTTTCTTTGTGTGTCAAGGTACAAAGCTTAAACTCAAGTGAAATGTAAATTGTCATAAATCATGATCGCCGGATAAAAAATAAACGACGAAATATCGTATAAGTGGTAAAAGCTTGTATATACATAAGGTGAACAAACCTTGGTACAAAAATATCGTACATTTAAAAAATCGTCATACCAAATGATAGAAAAATAAAGTTTTATTAATGATAGAATAAATAAAGTTTTATCTATTAATTTGTGTTTTAATATGATACCAGAATATAGACCTTATTTGTCACATAAATTTTCATAAAAATAATCAGTTTTTTGCTTTTCCTGAAAAGTAGGGATTTTCATTATACGAGGTTTTGTCAGCATAGCGACGAAATTTATCTTATTTATCTTATTCATGACGTCATTATTTCTTACATGAATATAGAACAGGGAAAGGGTTAATAAATCTGACCCTGATCAGACAGCACTTAAAGAAACTGTCTGATCTAGGACTACTCTGTTTGCCTTGGGGCAATTATTACAGATGAAGGTTCAAGACCAGAAGTTAATGCAAGAATTGCACAGGCAACATCAGCTCTTGCAAAACTGAAGACCATTTGGAGTGACAAGAACATCAAACTGCTTTCGGAGCAGTTGACTATTATCCTTCGAAGAAAATGGATCAAATTGTTCCAGTAGCTGTGCTCCAGCTTGCAATTTCGACATCATGAATATTAATTAGATTAACTGTTTATAATCGCACATGGATATGGGAAGTTTTGGACATGGCAGAATCTGCAGCATCAGCACTATATTATGTCTTAAGCAAACAGAGCAGATCCTGATCAGATGGCTCCTAAAGAAGCCATCTGATCATGGTCTACTCTGTTTACAAAGGCGTAGAAAGTAGTATTTATGGAGTAAAGGGTTAAAGTTATCAATATGGTAGCACATTCACTGATTCAACTGTACAAACTGTTTCTCTTTGCAAGTTATACAAAGGGTCATCTCTTTACAAGCGATGTTGTTATCATCTGCAAAAAATAAATCTTCTGTTCTGTAATATATATATTTTTTTCTTCTTCGATTTCTTTTTAACAATATAGACAGAAAGATTGCCAAACATTTTTCATTCTGATGAGATAATAATTACTAGACCAAACGTTGGTTTTCTGCAAAAACTGCCATTTGCTTCATTACTTACAGTAGTTTCATTTTTTCCATAACCTTTCAAACCAAAATGAAATCCTACATGCTCCCCAAATACCTGGTGTGGGCAAAACAAATATCATCATCAGAAAGAAAATATGTTTGGATCAAGATGAAATAACATGTGACCCATTTAAATCAAAAACTGTTTTAACCCTTAACTCAATGAATATTCATGTATGAAATAATGACATCATGAATTTTAAATTAATTGTTGCAATAGCACATGGACACAGGAATTTTTAGGCCATGGCAGAAACTGCAGAATCTATATTATTGCGTTAGCAACAGAGCAAACTCTGATCAAATGGCTCCTATAGGAGCCGCCTGATCTGGTTCTACTGTTTGCAAAGGCGTAGAAAGTCATATTTATGGAGTAAAGGGTTACAGAATGTCAGGATTTTGCCTGTAAAGAGAGTGCCCATTCCCAGCAAAATGGTTCAAGCTTAGCAGTACCATAGAACCCCTGTTTTAATCACTAAATCAACACACATAGTCATGAGTGTATGTAGTCATAGTGTACATAGTCATACTGTACATAGTCATACATAGTCATAGTGTACATAGTCATAGTGTACATAGTCATAGTGTACATAGTCATACATAGTCATAGTGTATATAGTCATACATAGTCATAGTGTACATAGTCATACATAGTCATAGTGTACATAGTCATAGTGTACTTTTAATTCTTTACTCCACAAATATTAGGTAAGAAACAATTACATCATGAATATTGATAAGATCATTATAGGAGCCTTTTTGCATAATTTTCATCCTGTCTTAACCTATACCCTCATAGACTATTTTTAGATCCAACCTCTTTATATAAATCTACCGAAAAGAAGCATTAACTAGAGAAAAGGAAAATTTTAGAATTTTATAGATTGAAACCATTGTGATAAATAGAGTATTTGCTCCTATAGGAGCAAATGCTCTATTTATCACAATGGTTTCAACAGGTGATTCTTACAGAAGCGTAGAAAGGCGTATTTATGGAGGAAAGGGTTAAAACCAAGACTAAGACATCTTTTGATTAGTAATTATAGAGAGAGGTTTTACTGTACACTCTTAATCAGCACAAGACAATTCCCAGTAATCCTCGTCATGTTTTATAATAATCCCAATTACACAGACCTGTCAGGCAACACTGATTAACCCTCATCTTGCCATGAAAATTGTCGGCAGCTCAAAATCTTATCTCCTACTTTTTAAATATTTTCATTTTTGCTAAAATATTTTCTACTAATTTATCAGTCAAATTGCTTGGATCATCATGAGAAGCCGAGTTACCGAAAGTCTCGTGTGGGTTCAAGTTTTCTGCCGATGGGAGTCCAGATAGGATTAGCAGGGTATGGGTTGACCATTCTCATTCAAAGCTAACCGGCACTGCAAACTGCTTGGATCCAGATGAGACACTGAGTACTTCAACTTCTCATCAGCATCCAAGCTGTTTGACATTTGCTCAGAAGATTCTCAAAAGTTTGAGGACTTGGAAGTGGTAAAAAGTTCAGCCAATCAAAGAGCAGCAGAGATAGTTTCCAGCAGGAGAAAGGTTAATACCAGTCTACCCATAATTCCAAGATCTGGAGAATTTCTTTCTGTCTACCATCTCTGCTGTCATAAAGCCATGGGACAATATATTTTTTACTATCCAATTATTGATGGGACAAGAAACAGGCTCCTGAGTTGATATGTTTTTGTCGTAGAAAGAGAATCTTAACGCTTTACTCCATAAATATGTCTTTCTACGCCTTTGCAAACAGGGTAGACCAAGATTAAATGGCCAGATGTAGGAGCTGTGTGATCAGGATCTGCTCTGTTTGCTTATGATATAATATAGAGATGATTCTACCATTTCTGCCATGGCCAAAATTTCTGTGTCAGTGTGCTACTATAACAAATTAATCTCATTACTATTCATCATGTCATTATTTCTTACATGAATATTCATGGAGTACAGGATAAACTCTTCTCATCTTGACTTCACTACCATTTGAAAACAGCTTGACTCCAGATGGGCCGCCGCCGAGGAACTTAACCCTTTCCTCCATAAATATGCCTTTCTACGCCTCTGTAAAAGTGACTTTTTGAAACCATTGTAATAAATAGAGCATTGTCATAAAGAGTTAAAAAGATTTCGCCCACCTGTTTGCGTTTCTCTTGTTGACCATGCAAGCGAGAGCTATTAGGCCGTTGTCACTACGGCTCATAACTGGCACACACACGAACGAGTGCAGAGGACACTCCACTAGCTCTTCAATGCTCTTCCTGTTTTCCTGAAATACATTTATTGACCATTATTACCAGTCAGAAAAAAGTCTCAGAATGTGTTAGGTCAGCTTGGCAGGTTGTTTACCAGACCCATTTAACATCAGGAAGTTATATATCCCTTTCCTTCATATAAACATGTTTTCATGCATTTGCAAACAGAGAACACACAGATCAGATGGCTCCTAGGGAAGCCATCTGATCAGGGTATGATCTGTTTGCAAATGTAATTTGAAAGATTCAAAGAGGTTGGATCTAAAAATAGCCTATGAGGGAAAGGGTTAAATTTCTACTAAGCCACTTATAGTAATGATCAAGGTCAAAATCATTCTCTTGCTTGTTAGCACAGTTAGTTAAAGCATAAAGCATGATCCAGCTCTAATTATAGTACAGTGTCTAGATCATTACAGCCCACCAAAATGTTAATCAATTAGTGTTAAATCTCCAGCGTGTCATATAAGAATATTGGACAAGATTCTGTCTTTAGCATGAAATGGATAGTTCAAGAATGGCACATTCTGCTGTGTCAGCAAGTTTTGCTCACAAGGTTATTGCTTTATGATAACAGGGCCAAAGCAGGGGGTAAAGTAGGGGGTAAAGTAGGGGGTAAAGCAGGGTGTAAGCAGGGTGTAAAGCAGGGTGTAAAGCAGCTTAACTCATTAGCTTAACCCTTTGCCCAGTTGAATATTCATTTAACCCTTTCCCTCACATAAATGTGTTTTCACGCATTTGCAAACAGAGTAGACCCAGATCAGGCGGCTCCTAGAGGAGCCGTCTGATCAGGGTCTACTCTGTTTGCTAATAGAATTTGATAGATCTGTTTCTTTACTTTCTAAAATGTCTACAATGTTTCACTTTCCATATTTCTTTATAACTAATTGGCCTAAATACAGAACAGGGAAAGGGTTAAGAAATAATGAAAGCATGAATATTTATTACCTGAATATAATGGTATATGTACAGGGAACTTTTTGTTGTTGGTAGGAACTGTAGAGTTGGATTTATTATAAATTTACAAGCATGCAGAGCAGCAAGATCAACAACCCGGATGCCGGAGTTACGATGATAGCTCTTTTTTTTTTCTTTAATAGACAAGTTAATAAACAAAACATTCAACAATGTGGTCCAAATTGTTATGACCTTAGATGACCTTGGATTCTCATTAAGATTCTGTTTGATACACTGATCATTTCCCAAAGATATAAAATGTTTTGCTTGAGTCTTGAGATCATTCTCAAGCGTCTGACTGATCAGATACTTGAGAATGATCTCAGACTCTCAGAAGTTTATAACCTTGGGGTCCAAGTTTATGAAAGGAAACCAATATAGTTTTGCTCAGCAGGCTAAAGGTCAATGGTTAAATGCATTTTGAATGAATTAACCCTTTCTCTGTTCTATATTAACTAGAATTGTTTTTGATACAAAAACCGATGTCTCCCCCAGCGTGTGGACAAAAATTTCCAAAGTCCCATGACTCTGCAGAAAATCACAGAACCGGAAAAGGAATAAACTATGCACAACTAGGCATAGTGCTGATCAATCTTATTAAGTTTCATGAAAATCCAATAAAAGATTTTTGGGAAACCCCACGGACAAACTTTTCTATGTAAAAATTTCAAAGTCCCATAACTCTGCAGAAAATCATCAAACCAGAAAAGGAATAAGATATGCACAACTAGGCATGATGCTAATCAATTCTATGAAATTTAATGAATATACAATGAAAGGTTTTGGAGAAACCCTGCCAACAAAATTTCCATGTAAAAATTTCAAAGTCCCATAACTCTGCAGAAAATGGGAGGGAATAACTCCAATATTATTGAAGTCAGAGTTACGATACTTGTGCATAACACTTCCTTCCATCATGCTCTTTCCATACATGAAATGTCATTCCAATAGCATCAGTAGAGTAGGAGTTATTGATTGCACAAAAAATGTAACAAAGGGAAATAACTCCAAAAGTATTGAAGCTAGAGTTACTTATACATGACACTTCCTCTCATCATGCCCTGTCAATGTATGAAGTTTCAATCAATTGGTATTAGCCATGTAGGAGTTATCGTCCGGACAAAAAAAAGTGAATAATTGACCTTGAATTGTAAACATGACCTTGAATTGTGACCTTGACCTTTGAAGAATGTGCCGGAATCCTGCTGTATGCACATCGCCTTGTTGTGGAGAACATTTGTGCCACAGCATTTTGAAACCCTCCCAAGGGTTTAAGAGATATGGAGCGGACACGAAGGGTATGGCTAAAAACATTTGACCTTGACCTTTGACCCACATGCCTGAATGGAACGCTCTGCACATCGTCTTGTTGAGTCAAACATTCGTGCCAAAGCATTTTGAAATCCTTCCATGTTTGTGAGAGATATGGAGCGGACACGAGTGTGACAGACAGACGGACACGGACGGATAACTCGACCAAAAACAATATGTCTCCCCATTATAAATGGGGGAGACATAATTCCAAATTTCAATACCTACTGAAATTTCAAAGACAAAATAGTTATGATGAAATATGGAAAGTGGAACATTGTAGCCATTTAAAGAAAGATCTACCAAATTTCATTAGCAAACAGAGTAGACCCTGATCAGACGGCTCCTATAGGAGCCCTGTGATCTGGGTCTTTTCGGACTGTAAATGCATAAAAAGGTGTTTAAATGAAGGAAAGGGTTAACTATTACAGTCAGTTCTGCCTTACCACTGGAACGTCCTCAAGGCTGGTAGGGTTACGGCTTTCCATGGCAACAGCAAAACTGCTTGTCTGACCCTGAAAACATATGCAAATGAAAACTAAATCACTGAGTGAAATTTGGAAATGAAAAATACTGAAAAGATTATTAGGTCATTGCCTTTGAGATGCAGAGCATATTATTGCACAACAAGGTGTTTTACCTGTCTGTGAAGTGTTTCTATAGAAAACTGGCCACCCCTGGGGCAGGGCTTCATTTGAACCCAGGGGCATAATTGATAGAGCTTTTGTAGAAGTCTTCAAGATGATGCTATGTGTCAAATATGAAAGCTGAGAACCTTCAATTTCAGAAGAGAAGATTTTTAAAGTTTTCACAATATGTTTCTATATAAAACAACGCACCCCTTAGGCGGGGTCAATTTTTTGACCCAAGGGCATAATTAACTAGAACTGTAAGCCAAAGGCTAACGAATACCCCCCCACCTGTCTGCTTGTCAGAACACCTATCATCAATCTGAACATATGTACATACAGAAACATGAAGAGATTTAAAAACAATACATGCCCCAACCTAATTTATGTAATAAAAATGAAGAATAATTCAGAGAAACAAGACCCTTTCATGAGGTTTTTGTCAAATCCAAAGTTCTAAAGCTAGGTACCTTTTCAGAAAAACATTAAGTTCAAGGACAATAACTCTGACAAAAATTATTCAACCAGACCCATATTTAAACTTAAGCTGTACCTCATCTAGATTTAGCTCTATGTCAAATATGAAGTTAATATCTCTAACCACTTCCAAAGAAAGACCAGAAAATTGAAAATTTGACAAAAAATTAAAGTTCAAGGGCCGTAACTCCTGTCAAAAATTATTCAACCAGACTGAGATTGGGAATTAAGCTGTAATTCATCTAGAGTTAGCTTTATGCCAAATATAAAGTTAATATCTGCAACCACTTCCAAAAAAGGTCTGGAAAATCCCAAATTTGAGGAAAAAATTAAAGTTCAAGGGCAATAACTCTGGAAATAATTATTCAACCTGGCTGAGATTGTAACATAAGCTGTTACTAATCTAGATTTAGCTTTGTACTAAATATGGAGTTGATATCTCGAGTCACTTCCATAAAAAGTCCAGAAAACCGGAAAACATGGGTAGGGGACTAAAAAGGGGAGATAACTCCTGAAGTAGTGGTCCGATCATAATGGAAATATGCGGTGCACAGGTTTATATGGTCATATGGCTATACATGAACTTTCAACAAAATTGAAGCAAAACTGTAGAAGAAGAAGGCCGGACAAAATTGTGTCCACGGACGGACGGACAGACGGACAACCTGATTCCAGTATACCCCCCCCCCCCCCCCCCCCCCAAAAAAAAACTTCGTTGTGGGGGGTATAACAAGAGCTGTCCGCAGACAGCGCGCTCCACTTTCTTTAGTTCTGGATAGTGTAGTGGAAGTCTAAGTCAGAAAGGGGAGATAACAACAGCAAAATTAATTTTAGGGTTACCTACCCTTGTGAAATGGGCCCCCTTGTAATAGTTAATATGTATACCAAAGATGAACCAAATATCTTGAACAGTTTCTGAGACATGGACCTGAACATAAAACTTAACCAACAATGAAAATTCTAAGTCGAAAAAGGGGCATAACTATAGCAAAATTAATTTTAGGGTTACCTACCCTTGTGAAATGGGTCCCCCTTGTAATAGTTAATATGTATACCAAAGATGAACCAAATATCTTGAACAGTTTCTGAGACATGGACCTGAACATAAAACTTAACCAACAATGAAAATTCTAAGTCGAAAAAGGGGCATAACTATAGCAAAATTAATTTTAGGGTTACCTACCCTTGTGAAATGGGTTCCCCTTGTGATAGTTAATATGTATACCAAAGATGAACCAAATATCTTGAACAGTTTCTGAGACATGGACCTGAACATAAAACTTAACCAACAATGAAAATTCTAAGTCGAAAAAGGGGCATAACTATAGCAAAATTAATTTTAGGGTTACCTACCCTTGTGAAATGGGTTCCCCTTGTGATAGTTAATATGTATACCAAAGATGAACCAAATATCTTTGACAGTTTCTGAGACATGGACCTGAACATAAAACTTAACCAACAATGAAAATTCTAAGTCGAAAAAGGGGCATAACTATGGCAATACTAATTTTAGAGTTACCTACCCTTGTGAAATGGGTTCCCCTTGTGATAGTAAACATTCATACCAAATATGACCCAAATATCTTTGATGGTTTCTGAGAAAAGGACCTTAACAAAAAGGTTAACCAACGCCGACGCCGACGCCGACGCCGACGAGAGGGTCATGACAATACCTCCACTTTTTGAAAAAGTGGAGCTAAAAATGTATAACTTTTGTAGAAGCCCTGGATTTGATACTATGTGCCAAATATGAAAGCTGAAAATCTTCCAGTTTCAGGAGAAGATTTTCAAAGTTTTCACTATATGACCAACGACGGACACAGGATCATTCCAATAACTCAACTTGGCACTTTGTGTCAGGTGAGGTAAAAACTGGCCACCCCTGGGGCGGGCCAATTTGGACCACAGGGACATAATTTATATAACTTTTGTAGAGGACCCAAAGATGATGCTGTGATCACAAGATGAAAGCTGAGAACCCTGCAGATTCAGAGAAGATTTTGAAAGGTTCGAATTGTTGACTGCTTACCTGCTCAACATTCATTGACACTATAAATAGTCAATCCTTACCTGCTCAACATTCATTGACACTATACTCTATGTATATTCATGTAAGAAATAAGGACATGATGAATATTAATTAGATTCAATTCTATCATGGCACATGAACACAAGAAATGTTGACCATGGCTGAAACTGTAGTCATATATATACCTATATTATATCATATTAAGCAAACAGAGCAGAGCCTGGTCAGATGGCTCCTACAGGAACTGTCTGATCTAGGTCTACTCCGTTTGCAATGGCATATTTATAGAGTAAAGGGTTAAATAAAATAATGACATCATGAATATAAGGTTAAAGAAAACAGTCATCGTTAGCAGAGCTACAGATAAGGGTACATACCCAAATACTAAACACGTCATTTCTCCGCCAAACCATTATTTGTGACAACTCTTTAGAATTGTGTATTCGAGAAGACTTTGGTGAAGAAATAATTCTAAAGGAGATATATATATAATTGAAAATATGTAAATGTATCTGGAGCTCTGCATAAAATGCTTGTGACTGTATAAAAGATTTGGAAGTTACAAAGTGCAGGAAATGTAATGTCTACATGTTTTTACTCATTGAACAAGCTTCCAACATATACATGGAAGAATCCGTTTGTTATCTCCAATAAAAGGAAGACAGATCTTGTAGGCAGTGCCTGAGTTCCTCTGGGAGGGTTGCTGAGAAACTTGAACAGAGACATTCTGGGAAGTACAAATAATGGTGTATCCAGAATATATTGATTCTGTCAAACACTTCATTTTGACAAATTATGTCTTCTATGGGAGTCTGGACTGAGTGAGGCCAGATGTATAGACTGGCTAGCCTGATCCTATAAGGTTTATATAAATGCCTACGAGTATTTAGGGGCTTAAGCTGATGCAAATGTCTGTAGCTTTGGAGGGATTTAACCCTTTCCACAATATACATTTATATTACATTGCAGACTGCCAGAATTGTTGTCTGCTTCAATTCTCAAAGCACAGTTCATTTTTCTTTAAATTCTTTCAGAAATGGTATCAGCATGTCAAACAATTTGGGTCCCGATGAAGAAACTTTTAACCCTTTAACCCTTCACTCTATAAATACACCTTTGCAAACAGAGTAGACCCAGGTCAGATAGCTCTTAAAGGAGCTCAGATCTGTTTGCTTATGGCATTATATAGATCTGATTCTACAGTTTCTGCCATGGAAAAAAAATCGTGTGTTCATGATAGCTGTGCCATTATAAAAAATAATCTAATCAATATAAAATCAAGATGTCATTATTTCTTACATGAATATTCATGGAGTAAAGACTTATTAATCTCACAATTTACTCCTTTGCAAACATAAGAGACCCAGATCAGACGTGTCCTGTAGACCCGGATCAGACGTGTCCTGTAGACCCAGATCAGACGTGTCCTGTAGACCCAGATCAGACGTGTCCTGTAGACCCAGATCAGACATGTCCTACGTGTCTTGTAGACCCAGACCAGACATGTCCTGTAGATCCCGATCAGACATGTCCTGTAGACCCAGATCAGACGTGTCCTATAGACCCGGATCAGACATGTCCTGTAGACCCAGATCAGACATGTCCTGTAGGAGCAGTCTGATCAGGGTCTAGTCTGTTTATTACATTATAGATCTGATTATTTACAGTTCACCATGACAATCAATGAAATATTCGTGTTGGGGAAGAGTCTTTGATAAAGGCATAAGCAGTCTGCTGACCAGTAGTACTGCAACTTACCGGAAATCTAACCTCCTCCTGTAAGATTTTCTTTCCAACAACCTGAAATGACAAAACATAAAATTAATGTCTAAACAAAAGTGTTAGAAGGAATACATGTGTCACATGTCATAGACGTGACCAACAAGAGGGCCATGATGGTCCTGTATTGCTCACCTGTTTAACAGGCCAAGTGATCTATTGCGTACATCTACCAACATTGTTCTGGCCACTGTATTTCACTTGATACATGACCAAGAATCATTCCAATGAAGTAAACCCAAAAGTGTGTATGAAGACTGCACACTTGATAGTTGTCAAATTATTGAAGTTATTGAGTAGACAAGATTTTTGTGTTGAAGGTCACTGTGACCTTGACTTTGACTGAATGACCTAAAAATCAATCGAGGTCATCTACTGGTCATGATAAACCTCCCTCCTAAGTATGAAGACAGCACACTTAATAGTTGACTCTTACTGAGTGGACAATATTTTTTAGTTGAAGGTCACTGTGATCTTGACCTTTGACCGAATCACCTCAAAATCAATAGGGGTCACCTACTGGCCATGACAAACCTCAATACTAAGTATAAAGGCAGCACACCTAATAATTATCAAGTTATTGAGCAGACATGTTTTTTTTTAATTTAAGGTCATTGTGATCTTGACCTTCGACCGAATGACCTCAAAATCAATAGGGGTCATCTAATAGCCAGGACCAACCTTCCTATTAAGTGTGAAAACAGCACACCACATACTTATCAAGTTATTGAGCGGACTAGATTTTTTAGTTGAAGGTCATTGTGACCTTGACCTATGACCTCGAAATCAATAATCGTCATCTACTTGTCATGAATGGACAAAGATGTGGCTAACGGACAAGCCATACCATAATACCGAAATTCGGGCGTATAAAAAGGGCAGAGCTGTAAATAAAAGCATAATGATACACTATGGTATAATACTTGTTAATATTTCTCTACTAAATCTTTATCGTTTCTTCTAGGTACTCATCAGAATAACCTCTCTCAGGTGACTCTAACAAGTCCTTTAACCCATTCCCACTTAGGCTATTTTTAGACCTAACCTCTTTGATTAAATCTACCAAAAAGGAGCTTTAACTAGAGAAAAGGAAATTTTCAGAACTGTGTAGATTTGAAACCATTGTGATAAATAGAGCATTTGCTCCTGTGGAGCAATTGCTCTATTTATCACAATGGTTTTATAAAGTGACTTTTACAGAAGTGTCAAAAGGCGTCAATATGCGGGAATGGGTTAAAGAAACTGTTTTGCTGTAAAATAAGAGATAAGATCTATCAGTACTCCTCATAGTCTCTTTTAACCCTTTCCCTGATGAATATTCATGCAAGTAATAATGACACCAATGAATATTCATTAGATGAATTTTTATACACAGGAGTTTGTGGTATTGATAGAAACTGTAGTCAAAGTTAGCATAATTTCATAAGCAAACAAGGTAGACCCAGATCAGATGGCTCCTACATGAGCCGTCTGATCTGGATCGACTGTTTGCAAAGGCATTAAAAAATCTTTTGTATGAGGAAAGGGTTAATCATTATTTTATAATGTGAGCCTCAGCTTTATATACATCTTATTCACATAATTGTTTTATCAAATATCCCTTTATTTGTTCAGTATTCATGTAAGAAATAATGACATCATGAATATTTATTAGCTGAAGTTTTATAATGTAAACCTTTCAAGGCAATTATTAAGTCACAAAATCTATAGAATCAGATCTATATAAACAGCAAACAGAGCAGACCCTGATCAGACAGCTCCTATAAGAGCTGTCTGATCTTGGTTTACTCTGTTAGCAAATGCATGAAAATGTGTTTATAGCATGGAAAGGGATATCTGAGCATATATCAATGTCAAATATTTCCAAGTTTCAACAGATCTATTATATTTCCATTAAGTAAAAGTTTCTTTGGACATAATTTAAATCAGCATCTAAATATATTCCCCAAAATTTCAAAACTATCAACAAGTTAAAGCCACGCAAATTTGAAAAATCAAGTAAATTATTCATTCTAAAAATAATGACTTCATTCTCCAAAAAAAGAAATCTTCTAGCAATTATTTGAATGCTATTGATTTTAGAAACACTTTCCATGAAGATAAAACGTAATCACTAAGCTATTACCATTTTCAATGTTGCCACCGGTTATTTGTACGATTATAAGGTTCAAGCAATCTTGTTCTCACAATTGTTTGTTCAAATGAACGAGCTGGAATTAAGTAGTCAGCACTTGAACACAAACCCAGGATGGCAAGTGACACAAGTTGGCAATGAAAAACCATCAGTGTATCAACACAAATCCGGGACGGCAAGTGACACAAGTTGGCAATGAGAAACCATCAAAGTATCAACTCTTTGAATGCAAAGAACAAGATACAGTAAAACACCTCTAAACCAGAATTGTAGTACAGAAGAATTTAGATACTTTTAGGCAGGTGGCGGCTTAATGCAGAATAAAAGTCACTTTCACCCTGCATTACTGTCACCTTGCATTAAGCTGCCACCTATCTCCAAGACTGATGTTAAAACTAAATTGAATGTCTTAAGAGGCGTTTTACTGTACATTCTGATCAGCGTCTGCACCATTTATTTTTCCGACTTCCTTTCAGTACGCCGGGCCTCCATGGCCGAGTGGTTTAATATATGGTCTTCGACTGACAATCGCTTAGCCCCTCATCGTTGTGGGATCGAATCCCGGTCTGGGCATTTGGATTTTTCATGTGAGGAAGCCTTCCAGCTGGCTTGCGGTAGGTCGGTGGTTCTGCCGGGATGTTCTTCTTCTGTGCACGAAACAGTGCAATTTGTTCCGTGCGCAGAAGAACCTCTGGGGTCTTCCTCCACCTGTAATTAGCTGGACGTTATGATATGACTGAAATACTGTTAAAACGACGTAAAACCCGATAAAATCCTTTCAGTAGATTGTATATTTAAATCCTAATATTTACTCTTTGTATCCATTCGCCTATTGATGCCTTTGTAAACAGCATAGAACCAAACAAGACCACTCCTGTAGGAGCACTCTAATCAGCATAGAACCAGACAAGACCACTCCTGTAGGAGCACTCTATTCAGCATAGAACCAGACAAGACCACTCCTGTAGGAGCACTCTAATCAGCATAGAACCAGACATGACCACTCCTGTAGGAGCACTCTAATCAGCATAGAACCAGACAAGACCACTCCTGTAGGAGCACTCTATTCAGCATAGAACCAGACAAGACCACTCCTGTAGGAGCACTCTATTCAGCATAGAACCAGACAAGACCACTCCTGTAGGAGCACTCAAATCAGCATAGAACCAGACAAGACCACTCCTGTAGGAGCACTCTAATCAGCATAGAACCAGACAAGACCACTCCTGTAGGAGCACTCTAATCAGGGTCTACTCTGTCTGTTTATGCAATAATACCGGTATCTTAGAAGACCCTGATCAGGAGGCTCCATGCAGGAGTCATATTTGATTTTGGTCTTCTCTGTTTGCAAAGGCATTAACCCTTTCCTCCATAGGCTATTTTTAGATCCAACCTCTTTGGATGCACCTACCGAAAAGGAGCATTAACTAGAGAAAATGAATTTTTTATAATTTTGTAATTTGAAACCATTGTGATAAATAGAGCATTTGCTCCTATAGGAGCAAATGCTCTATTTCCCACAATGGTTTCAACAGGTGACTTTTACAGAGGCGTAGAAAGGGGTATTTATGGAGGAAAGGGTTAAAAGGCATTTCTATGAGGTAAAGGATTACTACAAAAGTTCTTTCCCAACAAATCGTAAAGCCTCAGAGAATCCTCTCTCAAACATCGACTCACAGGAAGTCCAATACCTTACATGCACTAAGTATTGAGGCAGACAACCTCCTGTCTCCATGGATTTGTAAAGTTTACTCCATAAATATGCCTTTGCAAACAGAGTAGACCCAGATCAGATGGAACTGTCTGATCAGGGTCTACTCTGTTTGCTTATGATATAACATAGGTATTTTACAGTCTCTTCCATGAACAAAAATTCCTGTGTCCATCAACCATTATAACAAATTATTCTAAATTCTTAATATTTATAACGTCATCATTTCTTACATGAATATTCATGGAGGAAAGGGTTATGTGAATTTGGCGCAATTTTTACCTAGAGTGGCATTATACACTAGTATAGTGTATACCCAGATCAAACTTTAGGAGAGGCTTGATCTGGGTTTGCCTTCTTTGAATAAATTTATCTGTGTGAATACTTAGCAGGGCTTTTTTTTCGGTTGATTTTATAGCCGTTTTGAGGCTATATTCCCAATGGCAAAAAGTATGTTTTTTTCCCAATTTGAAGGAAAAAATTCCCAATCAAAAGACTAAAATGTTTTAAAGTGGCAAAAATATTTATATGTCATCTAATTGTCCATTTTTGAGGTCCACAAGGTATTTGTGCATTCTTTGAGTGGAACAGAACATCATTTAATGGTGTAAAATGCTAAAAGATTTGTTGCAAAACTTATTTTGATATGTTCTATTTTCCCATTTTTTTTTAAAATGATGCAAAATATTCCTAATGCTAGGGGTATGGGTCATGTTCCCAAAATGGTCAGAAAAAGCCCTGCTTAGAGTAATTGGCCTACAGGGCGGCTCTACAAATACCGATGTTCTGTTCAAGGTTTAGTTGTTTACCTGGCAGAAGAGTTCAAGGGATTCAGGAACCACGAGTAGTAGGAAGCCACACTCGGCCTGGGTCTGTTCTTCCAGCTAAAAATAAAAACAGTGATAAATAGAGGTCCAGACAAGATGTATCAAGTAAAACATTTCCAAGAATAACTTCTTAACCCATTCCCTCAAAGGCTATTTTTAGATCCAACCACTTTGAATAAATCTACCAACAAGAGTACCGCATACGGTACATAATACGCCCACTTGCAAACTTTCTCTGATTCAACATGCCTTTTAAGTGTTGACATTTTCTAATCTGTGCTTCAGATCTTGATTTCCATATTAAGGTGATACTATTTTTTAAAAAAATGAAGTGAATATCTTATTAAATAAACAAGAGGGCCAGAATGGCCCTGAAGCGCTCACCAGACAATCAGGAGAAGATTTTCAAAGTTTTCACTATATGTTTCTATAGAAAACTAGCCTGCCCTGGGGCAGGGCTAATTTTGACCCAAGAGGCACAATTTATATAACTTTTGTAGAGGACCTGAACATGATGATATGTGCCAAATATGAAAGCTAAGAACATTCCAGTTTCAGATGAGAAAATTTTCGAAGTTTCACTATATGTTTCTATTGAAAACTGGCTACCCCTGGGGCGGGCCAATTTTCACCCCAGGGCCAAAATTTATGTAACTTTTGTAGAGGACCTATACATGATGCAATGTGCAAAATATGACAGGTGAGAACCTTCCAGTTTCAGAGAAGAAGATATTCAAAGATTTCACTATTTGTTTCTATTGAAAACTGTCCACCCCTGGGGTCGGGCCAATTTTGACCCTGGGGCCATAATTTAAACAAATTTTGTAGAGGACCTGAACATGACGCTATGTGCCAAATATGACAGCTGAACATCTTCAAGTTTCAGAGGAGAAGGTTTTCAAAGTTTCACTACATGTATTCGTTTCTATTGAAAACTGCCCACCCCTGGAACGGGGCCAATTTTGACCACATGGCTATAATTTATAAAAAAAATTAGAGGACCTAAACATGATGCTCTGTGCCAAATATGAAAGCTGAGAGACTTCCAGTTTCAGAGAAGAAGATTTTCAAAGATTTCACTATTTGTTTCTATTGAAAACTGGCTACCCCCGGTGCGGGGCCAATTTTGACCCCAGGGCCATAATTTATATAACTTTTGTAGAGGACCTGAACATGATGCTCTGTGCCAAATATGAAAGCTGAGAGACTTCCAGTTTCAGAGGAGAAGATTTTCAAAGATTTCACTATTTGTTTCTATTGAAAACAAGGCACCCCTGGGGTGGGGCCAATTTTAACCCCAGGGGCATAATTTATATAACTTTTGTAGAGGACCTGAATATTATGCTATATGCCAAATATGAAAACTGAGAACCTTCCAGTTTCAGAGAAGAAGATTTTCAAAGTTTTCACTATTTGTTTCTATTGAAAACTGCTCACCCCTTGGGCGGGCCAATTTTGACCCCAGGGCCATTATTTATATAACATTTGTAGAGGAACTGAACATGATGCTCTGTGCCAAATATGAAAGCTGAGAGCCTTCCAGATTCAGAGGATAAGATTTTCAAAGTTTTACTATATGTTTCTATTGAAAACTTCCCACCCCTGGGGCGGGGCCAATTTTGACCCCAGGGGCATAATTTATATAACTTTTGTAGAGGACCTAAGGATGATGCTATGTGCCAAAGATGAAAGCTGAGAACCCTGTAGATTCAGAGGAGAAGATTTTTAAAGGTTCAAATTGTTGACGACGAACGACGGACGACGCACACCGACGGACGACGGACATCAGGCGATCACAAAAGCTCACCCTGAGCACTTTGTGCTCTGGTGAGCTAAAAAGTTACAGCTAATCCTCATTTTTGCAGATTTTTGTAAAGTGCAACGGCCATAACTCTGTAAAGACAAACTGAATGAACCTCAAAAACAAGAGGGCCATGATGGCCCTTAATCGCTCACCTGTTCGTAACAGATTAATGATTTCAATGACAGATTGCATAATTTCAAAAATCTTGGTAGAAAACCATCAGATGATGCTACATACTAAATATAAAGAGTCTAGACCTTAAAGATTTTCGTATGAAAAACTGTTAAGCCCCAGGGCGGGTCAATTTTGATCCGGGGTTCATAATTTGAAAATCTTGGTAGAGGACTATTAGATAATGCAACATACGAAATAATTTGAATAATCTTAGTAGAAAACCATTAGATGATGCTACATACCAAATATCAAGGGTCTAGACCTTACAGTTCAGGAGGAGAAGATGAAAAACTGATAAGCCCTTGGGCGGGGCCATTTTTGGTCCGGGGGTCATATATGATTAATCTTAGTAGAGGACGATTAAATAATGCTACATACCAAATATCAAAGGTCTATACCTCATAATTTTAGAGAAGAATATATTAAAAGATTTTCCTATGAAAAACTGATAAGCCCCGGGGCGGGGCCATATTTGGCCCAGGGGTAATAATTTGAACAATCTTAGTAGAGGACCATTAGATCATGCTAGATACCAAATATCAAAGGTCTATGCCTTACAGTTTCAGAGAAGATGATTTCTTCAAGGTTTTCCTATGAAAAACTGATAAGCCCTGGGGCGGGGCCATTTTTGTCCTGGGGGTCATAATTTGAACAATCTTAGTAGAGGACCATTAGATGATGCTACATACCAAATACCAAAGGTCTATTCCTTACATTTTCAGAGAAGAAGATTTTTAAACATTTTCCTATGAAAAACTGATAAGCCCCGGGGTGGGGCCATTTTTGGCCCAGGGGTCATAATTTGAACAATCTTAGTAGAGGACCATTAAATGATGCTACATACCAAATATCAAAGGTCTATGCCTTACAGTTTCAGAGAAGAAGATTTTTAAAGATTTTCCTATGAAAAACTGATAAGCCCTGGGGCGGAGCCATTTTTGGCCCAGGGGTCATAATTTGAACAATCTTATTAGAGGACCATTAGTTGATGCTACATACCAAATATCAAAGGTCTATGCCTTACAGTTTCAGAGAAGATGATTTTTAAAGATTTTCCTATGAAAAACTGATAAGCCCTGGGGCGGGGCCATTTTTGGCCCAGGGGTCATAATTTGAACAATCTTAGTAGAGGACCATTAGATGATGCTACATACCAAATACCAAAGGTCTATGCCTTACAGTTTCAGAGAAGAAGATTTTTAAAGATTTTCCTATGAAAAACTTATAAGCCCTGGGGCGGGGCCATTTTTGGCCCAGGGGTCATAATTTGAACAATCTTAGTAGAGGACCATTAGTTGATGCTACATACCAAAGATCAAAGGTCTATGCCTTACAGTTTCAGAGAAGAAGATTTTTAAAGATTTTCCTATGAAAAACTGATAAGCCCTGGGGCGGGGCCATTTTTGGCCCGGGGGACATAATTTGAACAATCTTTGTAGAGGACCATTACATCATACTACATACCAAA
This sequence comes from Azorinus chamasolen, assembly GCA_963576725.1. Lineage (NCBI taxonomy): Eukaryota > Metazoa > Mollusca > Bivalvia > Cardiida > Solecurtidae > Azorinus > Azorinus chamasolen. The sequence goes on along the minus strand of OY755242.1, from coordinate 44,540,138 downwards.
TATCAAAGCTCTTGGCTTTGTAGTTCCAGAGAAGAAGATGTTTAAGTAAATTGTTGACGCCCGCACGTACGCACAACGCACATACGCACGACGCACGACGACGGACATAGGATCATCCCAATAGCTCACCTTGGCACTTTGTGCCAGGTGAGCTAAAAACTCAGCTTCAAATTTTGTTGCTTAAAACATTTGTGTTAAGTTTAATTTATATATCTGTAAAATAGTTTTCCCAGAAAACAGTGGACAAACTATTTGCATTATTTTTTAAGGACAAGGGCCATAACTCTGAAACGACAAATCAAATGATCCTCAGAATCAATTCAGTTTCAGATCTTGATGCATTAAACATTTGTGTGAAGTTTCATTAATATCTCTCAAATAGTTTTCCCAGAAAACAGCGGACAAACTATTTGCATATTTTTTAAGGACAAGGGCCATAACTCTGAAATGAAAAATCAAATGAACCTCAGAATCAACTCAGCTTCAGATCTTGATGCATTAAACATTGTGTGAAGTTTCATTAATATCTGTCAAATGGTTTTCCCAGAAAACAGCGGACAAACTATTTGCATGTATTTGCATTATTTTTTAAGTAAAAGGGCCATAACTCATAAACGATAAATCAAATGAACCTCAGAATCGACTCAGCTTCAGATCTTGATGCATTAAACATTTGTGTGAAGTTTCATTAATATCTCTCAAATAGTTTTCCCAGAAAACAGCGGACAAACTATTTGCATATTTTTTAAGGACAAGGGCCATAACTCTGAAATGAAAAATCAAATGAACCTCAGAATCAACTCAGCTTCAGATCTTGATGCATTAAACATTGTGTGAAGTTTCATTAATATCTGTCAAATGGTTTTCCCAGAAAACAGCGGACAAACTATTTGCATGTATTTGCATTATTTTTTAAGTAAAAGGGCCATAACTCATAAACGATAAATCAAATGAACCTCAGAATCGACTCAGCTTCAGATCTTGATGCATTAAACATTTGTGTGAAGTTTCATTAATATCTCTCAAATAGTTTTCCCAGAAAACAGCGGAAAACTATTTGCATATTTTTTAAGAACAAGGGCCATAACTCCGAAACGAAAAATCAAATGAACCTCAGAAACAACTCAGCTTCAGATCTTGATGCATTAAACATTGGTGTGAAGTTTCATTAATATCTCTCAAATAGTTTTCCCAGAAAACAGCGAACAAACTATTTGTATATATTTGCATTATTTTTTAAGTAAAAGGGCCATAACTCCGAAATGACAAATCAAATGAACCTCAGAATCGACTCAGCTTCAGACCTTGATGCATTAAACATTTGTGTGAAGTTTCATTAATATCTCTCAAATAGTTTTCCCAGAAAACAGCGGACAAACTATTTGCATATTTTTTAAGGACAAGGGCCATAACTTGGAAACGACAAATCAAATGAACCTCAGAATCAACTCAGCTTCAGATCTTGATGCATTAAACATTTGTGTGAAGTTTCATTAATATCTCTCAAATAGTTTTCCCAGAAAACAGCAGACAAACTATTTGCATGTATTTGCATTATTTTTTAAGTGAAAGGGCCATAACTCCGAAACGACAAATCAAATGAACCTCAGAATCGACTCAGCTTCAGATCTTGATGCATTAAACATTTGTGTGAAGTTTCATTAATATCTCTCAAATAGTTTTCCCAGAAAACAGCGGACAAACTATTTGCATATTTTTTAAGGACAAGGACCATAACTCTGAAATGAAATATCAAATGAACCTCAGAATCAACTCAGCTTCAGATCTTGATGCATTTAACATTTGTGTGAAGTTTCATTAATATCTGTCAAATAGTTTTCCCAGAAAACAGCGGACAAACAAAATGTTGACGGACGAACGAACGAACGAACGGACGGACGGACGGGGCCACGACAATATACGACCACCTTTATTAGGTGGGCGTATAAAAAGGAGCATTAACTAGAGAAAAGGAAATTTTTAGAATTTTGTAATTTGAAACCATCGAGATAAATAGAGCATAAATTTTGCTCCTATATGGGCAAATGGTCTATTTATCACAATGGTTTCAACAGGTGACTTTTTTAGAGGCGTAGAAAGGCTTATTTATGGAGGATAGGGTTAAACTTCCCCACCAGAAAGGCATAAAAGTGCTAGAATTTGAACCAGGTCAAAAATTGTATCTTGATAATTCAAGGGCACACAACTCTAGAGAATTGCTTGAGAATTATGGATGTTGGAGTGTAAACAATCTAAATGTGAATGGACCAACAAACAATCAGAGGGACAACAACATAATAATAATAATAATCATTCTATATGTACAGTCAATTTTCTCTAAAGTGAATATATTAGAGAAGTCTCACCATTTTGATAAAAACAATTGTCATTTTTTTTGGTGGAGTTCATACAGAATAAAAGAGTCAAATATGCAAGAGGATTTTGAATGACAAACAGTGCAGACCCTGATCAAATGGCTCCTTTAGGTTAACTCTGATCTAAGTCTACACAGTTTGCAAATGACAGCTCACTAGTTTGCTGCATTAAAAGACAGATGGCAGCTAGTTGACAGCTTTAATCAGCTGCTATACAAATGTAAATGCAGAAAGCTTAGAAAGGAACTTGCTGCAACAGTTTTGTTCTGAACTCAGCAGTTACCTGCTTTTAAAGACAATCAAAGATAGTTAGAGCATTTATGAGTGACAACTTTACAGGGTTCTTTCTTTATGTGCAAAAGAGTATTCCTGTGAGGTTTGACATTAGACCTGTTTTTAAGGAGACATCGATGACAACACACTGAGTTTTCTTGTGAGGTTTGACATTAAATCTGTTGTTATGGAGACATTGATGACAACAAGACAAGACTGAGTATTTCTGACAGGTTTGACATTGGACGTGTTGTTAAAGAGGAGACACTGATGACAGTTACAGGACAGTATTCTTGTGAGGTTTGACATTAGACCTGTTGTTAAGGAGACATTGATGACAGTTACAGCACTGAGTATTCTTGTGAGGTTTGACATTAGACCTGTTGTTAAGGAGACATTGATGACAGTTACAGCACTGAGTATTCTTGTGAGGTTTGACATTAGACCTGTTGTTAAGGAAACATTGATGACAGTTACAGGACTGAGTATTCTTGTGAGGTTTGATGTTAGACCTGTTGTTAAGGAGACATAGATGACAGTTACAGGACAGTATTCTTGTGAGGTTTGACATTAGACCTGTTGTTAAGGAGACATTGATGACAGTTACAGCACTGAGTATTCTTGTGAGGTTTGATGTTAGACCTGTTTTTAAGGAGACATAGATGACAGTTACAGGACAGTATTCTTGTGAGGTTTGATGTTAGACCTGTTGTTAAGGAGACATTGATGACAGTTACAGGACAGTATTCTTGTGAGGTTTGACATTAGACCTGTTGTTAAGGAGACATTGATGACAGTTACAGGACAGTATTCTTGTGAGGTTTGACATTAGACCTGTTGTTAAGGAGACATTGATGACAGTTACAGCACTGAGTATTCTTGTGAGGTTTGACATTAGACCTGTTGTTAAGGAAACATTGATGACAGTTACAGGACTGAGTATTCTTGTGAGGTTTGATGTTAGACCTGTTGTTAAGGAGACATAGATGACAGTTACAGGACAGTATTCTTGTGAGGTTTGACATTAGACCTGTTGTTAAGGAGACATTGATGACAGTTACAGCACTGAGTATTCTTGTGAGGTTTGATGTTAGACCTGTTTTTAAGGAGACATAGATGACAGTTACAGGACAGTATTCTTGTGAGGTTTGATGTTAGACCTGTTGTTAAGGAGACATTGATGACAGTTACAGGACAGTATTCTTGTGAGGTTTGACATTAGACCTGTTGTTAAGGAGACATTGATGACAGTTACAGCACTGAGTATTCTTGTGAGGTTTGATGTTAGACCTGTTTTTAAGGAGACATAGATGACAGTTACAGGACAGTATTCTTGTGAGGTTTGATGTTAGACCTGTTGTTAAGGAGACATTGATGACAGTTACAGGATTGAGTATTCTTGTGAGGTTTGACATTAGACCTGTTGTTAAGGAGGCATAGATGACAGTTACAGGACAGTATTCTTGTGAGGTTTGACATTAGACCTGTTGTTAAGGAGACATTGATGACAGTTACAGCACTGAGTATTCTTGTGAGGTTTGATGTTAGACCTGTTTTTAAGGAGACATAGATGACAGTTACAGGACAGTATTCTTGTGAGGTTTGATGTTAGACCTGTTGTTAAGGAGACATTGATGACAGTTACAGGATTGAGTATTCTTGTGAGGTTTGACATTAGACCTGTTGTTAAGGAGGCATAGATGACAGTTACTGGACAGTATTCTTGTGAGGTTTGACGTTAGACCTGTTGTTAAGGAGACATTGATGACAGTTACAGGATTGAGTATTCTTGTGAGGTTTGACATTAGACCTGTTGTTAAGGAGACATAGATGACAGTTACAGGACAGTATTCTTGTGAGGTTTGACGTTAGACCTGTTGTTAAGGAGACATTGATGACAGTTACAGGATTGAGTATTCTTGTGAGGTTTGACATTAGACCTGTTGTTAAGGAGACATAGATGACAGTTACAGGACAGTATTCTTGTGAGGTTTGACATTAGACCTGTTGTTAAGGAGGCATAGATGACAGTTATAGGACTGAGTATTCTTGTGAGGTTTGATGTTAGACCTGTTGTTAAGGAGACATTGATGACAGTTACAGCACTGAGTATTTCTGACAGGTTTGAAGTTAGACAAGTTGTTAAGGAGACATTGATGACAGTTACAGCACTGAGTATTCTTGTGAGGTTTGATGTTAGACCTGTTGTTAAGGAGACATTGATGACAGTTACAGCACTGAGTATTCTTGTGAGGTTTGACGTTAGACCTGTTGTTAAGGAGACACTGATGACAGTTATATAGGACTGAGTATTCTTGTGATGTTTGATGTTAGATATGTTTTTAACCCTTTCCTTCATATAATAAATGTGTTTTCACGCATTTGCAAACAGAGTAGACCCAGATCAGACAGCTCCTAGGAGCCATCTGATCAGGGTATACTCTGTTTGCTAATATAATTTGATAGATCTGGTACCTTGCTTTCTAAAATGTCTACAATGTTCCACCTTGCATATTTCTTTATAACTATTTTGTTAATGAATATTCATTAGGTATTGGAATTTGAAATAAAAATAGAACAGGGAAAGTGTTAAGGAAACATAGAATTGACAACAGGTCTGAGTATTCTTGTGAGGTTTGACATTAGACCTGTTGTTAAGGAGACATTTGATGACAACAGGACTATCTAAAGAGATAACCCTAGCACTTTGTATTTGGTGAGCTAATAAAAAAAATCCCCTGTAACCTTTCCCCCCACAGAGAAGACGTGGCACCTTTGCCAAAAGATTAGACCCAGATCAGATGGCAAACAGAGTAGACACAAGGTTCGACCGCTCCTATAGGAACCATCTAATCAGGATCTTCTCTGTTCGCTTAAGAAATAATACAGATCTGATTCTACAGTTTCTATCATAGCCAAAGGTTTGTGCAATCATTGGCCATTAACGCTTCGCTTGCTATTCACATCAATATACCTACCTGTAAATAGTGAAGACCCAGATAAGACAGCTCCTGCAGGAGCTGTCTCATCTGGGTCTGCACTATTTACAAGTTGATTGTGCAACCAGTGCACTCCACAGCAGTGATTGCACAGTGAAATACGTGTACACAGCGAAGATATATGTAATTAGGCTATACAACAGGACATTATATGGGTAAAAAAAGGAGAACTGTATTTTAAAATTCAGCAAGAGAAGGGTTAATACTCATGAAATCCTGAATTCTTGTAAAAGTATTCATGGGATAAAAGGTTAAAGCATAAGTCCTCAGGAACATTAATGCTTTCTACACACACAGTGAAACACTTTGCAAATGCAACAATACCATAGGCTTCCCATTTACGGGAAGCTAAAAGCATTTAGAAGCTTTTGTCTTGTCTTTGAGCTGGATATATAACTGAATTATTTTATGAGGGACATCCATAATAAACTGGAAACCCTAATCTCCCAAAGACTTTGGTACAACAATAAAATTAGCTTTTACATTTTCAAGACAAATCCACATTGGCCAATATCTGAATTCAGAAATAGAAGATTTTCCGTTTAACAGAAAATCAATACAGTCTTGCACGACTGACGTCAAACGCTGTTTTATGCTTTGCGTAAAAAAGTAGGTTTCACAACAATATAAGCATGACAGCAAAATTACTCTTTGTAAATGATTTCCCTGTTACACAGTATCAGATAGAAGATATATGCAAATGAATTGAATATCAATTCTCTGGGCGCTTGCTTGTGTATCCTTGATAACATGAGCAAATAGTTTTGATCCAGATGAAATGATGAGTATCAGTTGCCTCATCAGGATCTAAACTGTTTGATACTCTCATTGAACATTTCGAGGGCTTGGTGCAGAACTATTGTAACTCCTTCACTAAGTAAAATTGTTTTGCACCAAGCCCTCGATTTATTCAAAGTGCTTGGGTCTAATAATAGTCTAGAAGCGAATTAATGGCTTAAACAAAATATTGTATCAAAATTGAAGAAAATTATTTATAAGACAAACCATGCAGACCCTGATCAGAGGAGCCCTAAGATCTGGGTCTACACTGTTTGCAAAGTTCTTATATACTCAGTGAGTTCCCTCACTTTGATGGTTAACTCTTTCTTTGCAAACCTGTTTTTTCCTGCAGTATATACTGGCTGTTATATAACAATAAATATGTCTGCAATAATTTTCAAAATGCCTTATTGATGGTTACTGTTAACCCTTCGCTTGCTATTCACGTCAATATACCTACCTGTAAATAGTGAAGACCCAGATGAGACAGCTCCTGCAGGAGCTGTCTCATCTGGGTCTGCACTATTTACAAGTTGATTGTGCAACCAGTGCACTCCACAGCAGTGATTGCACAGCGAAATACGTGCACACAGTGAAGATATATGTAATTATACAACAGGGCATGGGAAAAGAAGGAGAAATGTATTTTAGAATTCAGCAAGAGAAGGGTTAACCCATTCCTTCATATAAATGAAGCAGAGTAGACCCAGATCAGACAGCTCATATCAGGATCTGCTCTGTTTGTTTTTGACATGCTACATATCTAGTTTTTGTCAAAGCAAAATATTCCTTCGAAAATTCATACATGTATTATAAAACTTAATATGCTAATAAATATTCATGATGTCATTTCTTTCATAAATACAGAACATGGAATGGGTTAAAAGTGATCTTTGCACTGCAGCAAAGCAGGATGTTTCAGTAGTAACCGCTTTCTTACAAAGCTCCATAATTCTGTGAAGCTTGATTAAATTTTGTAAACATGTCAGTGCCAACACTTTTATTGTTACCTTATGCAAATGCTAAACGCAAATTCTAAGTCCAATTGTGTGACCTTGACCTTGGATACATATACCGGGACTGGACATGCTACTGTAGCTATTTACAGAATGATCTACTGTAGCATGTCCATATAAACATTGTGGTTAAATATGAGAAGGATCCACCCAGCAGAACTTGAGTTAGAAAAGTACAGAAGGACATACAGACAGACAGTGCCATTCCATAATACCCTATGTCCCGTTTTTTCCAACGATGTATAAAAACTGAACAGTCAGATGCAAAAGTCAGATTGATAAGCAAATAAAGCAGAGCCTGATTAGGTGGTTCCTGCAGGAGCTGTCTGAAACTGTTTGCAAAGACATGAAAGACTGTAGTTATGAGGTGAAAGGGTTAACCCCTTTTACTGTTCAATATTTATCAAACATTTCATTACCTCATGAATATTCATAGATTTAATTGAAAATGGACAAATATTTTTCAGCTTGGCAGAAACTCGCAGCAGGAACAGATCTTTACATTTCAGCAAACAGCCGATCTGGATCAGGCAACTCCTACAGAAGCTGTCTGATCTGGGTCTACTTTATATAAAATTATTGATATCAGGTAAAGGGTTAAAATCTGATGATTTTACTTATTTTTGAATCATTCCAAATTTATGAGAAATTACTGTCTGGGTGTCATACAGTTGAAAGGATATCAAATAACTTGGGTGTTGATGGGATATGAAATAACTTGGGTGTCTGACATTCAGTCAACCTCTAATGCGACCACTTAATGAATAAACATTTCTGTCTTTATAAGCAGGTGGCTGCTGAATGCAGGATGAAAGCTCCGAAAGGAGCTTTCTGCATAACTTTCTGCCTGCATTAAGCTGCCACCTGCCTCTGTCACCCAGAATTATGCCCTTTTTTGGTGGTCTCATTAGCGGGGTTTTACTATAACTTGGGTGTCAGACATTCAGTCAACCTTATAATCGTGATAAGCAGTTCTTCAAGCAGTCCTGATAATTCTTGACAAATCAAATACTCAAGGTTATTATTATGTTACATAAATTCCAATTAGGGCAAATAGTTTTTATCCCGATTAAATATGTAGTTACTCAGTATATCTAATCTGGAGCCAATCTGTCTGCAAAGGTTAAATCACCATTTCACATGCCTAATGTCAAAACTGGCTCCAAATAGTTTACAGTACCCGTGCGGGCCATTACAACAGCGTGTGCCATCTTCAGATCGATAGAAATGTCCTGTTTGAAATGCTGAGACAGTTCCACTATTGATCTAGACTGCTCCTAAATTTTCCTCTTGGCATGCTTAGAATATGAGAAATCCTTTTTTTTCACCAAAATGTTGGCAGCACATAATTCTGCAGACAAGTCTCTTCTCGAAATGCTATAAGTTTCTTACTTCAGTTCTTGTGTTAGGTCATCTGTTTAATATATGAGCCAATATATAATTTGGGCAGATTTTGAAATCAATTTTTTGAAAAATAAAAGGTGTTTCTTTTTGAAAGTTTTGTTGATTTCTAGGTACTTTGTTGTTTTAGTGACACTAAAAATGTAAAATGCACCCTAATTTTATTCATCTTTAAAACTTTATATGACTTTATGATGATGACTCTCAAGCACATGTCATTGCAGTAACGAAAATGAAAACAATGACTATAAAAGCATGTGGTTCATTTAAAGTAATTTATTGCATTATATATCTTATGTATGCCATATTTGAATAGATGAATATATAAAAACCTTTTTTTCCATATATATTAATGAGAAATTTTGAATCATTGCATGATGCAATAAAACCAATACAATTACAAACATAACAATTAGTGTTGTGATCATTATTGGCTTTGTATAGTGCTAAACACTTGCTTAACCTAGAATAATGTCATAATTATCAACAAATCATGTATCAGACAAATATTCAAACATGTTTCAGCTTTTTTGTCATCATTCTTTACGCATGTTATAGCAATGACACCCTTGTTATTGCAAAGACATTTATTGTAACTGCAATGACAAACTGACAATAAAATTTATTTTTGCTATCTTTTATTTGCAAATTGTCTAAAATAACACACAAACTGTTAACAACACGTTCAGCAATTTCAATTCTAAACTATATCAAGTAATTTTACAAAAAGATTTTAATGGACATTGAAAAAGGTTTCCAGCATGACTGCAATGACATTTTCGTTATTGCAATGACTTGCATAATCTTAAGCTGATAAAATCAACCTTATTCCAGGCTTCAATGCCCCTCATTATAATGTTCTTTGCAAATTCATACTTTCCCTCATGAATATTTAAAAAAAACTCCGCCCACTGTGAATATTTTATCATTTTTCATTGCGCTACATAAAACAAAGGAATTAATTACCAGAGTCAGGAGATGGTCTGATCCATAATATTTCAATAAGCAAATTGAGCAAACCCTGATCAGGCAGATTCAAGAGGAGCTTTCTGATCTGGATCTTTTCTGTTGTAAGGGGTGTTAATGTTTTATAATGAGCAGAAGGGTTAAAGATAATAAATAAAATATGAACAACAACAATGAGCATTATATTTCACCGTTGCCTTAGACTGACTTTTATTTAAATTAATTTATTTTTGATAACAGAATAACTTTTGATAGCTGAGAATAAAGCAAACAAAAAAAATATTTACAATGCATTACATGGCTAGCAGGGTAGACCCAAAGCACACAGGTGTTGCAAGATAATGCTCGATCTAGGGCATGATTTGAAAATAATGCTGGCATATGTGGTTAGATGCAGCAAACCAATGTTCAGCATTTTTGTTTTCAACCCTTCTCATGCTAGTTTGGCCACTTTTACTATAGTGTCCTCGAAAAAGTCATTTTCTAAAAAAATGTGAGATAGTTTTGTTTCTTCAGTTAAAACTGGGATAAGACAGAGTTTATACAAACAGATGCCTTTAAACTACTCTTTAAAGCCACATTTTGAAACAGTTGTGATAAATAGAGCATTTGCTCCAAAGAAGCATATGCTCTTTTTATCACAATGGTTTCAAGACTACAATATATATATCCTGAAAATTCCCTTCTATCCAGGAAATGCTCCTTTCCAGGCAATGGGATAACCCTTAAATTATCTTTCAATGAACCCTTTCACTCATGAGTTATAATTCTTGTAAAACTCTGCCAGCTGTACATATTTAATTACATATACTTTTTATTGGGGTATATAGAGCAAAGAATTTTAATCGGAGTTGACCCTGATCTGGAAGCTTCCTTACATTAAAAAATAACACTTATGTAAAATATTAGATGTCTTGAAATTTTATGAACTTGTTATTAAACTCCATGAAAGTTTTTTTATCACATAACTTCACTTGTTTCTGAGTTAATAAAGCCAACACATATTTATTATATTTGGCATATATAAATGATGTGATGTTATTAAAAGCAGTATGGCATGACATCATACAATGCTGAAAAATACAGCATTTTGTTTATTTATTTAAAACTTTGGAGCTCTTTTTAAGAGTGTATGATAAGAGAAACTTACACTCATCATCACTTCTTATCACACTCATTATCACTTCTTATCAAATTTTATTTAACTCATTCAGGAAATGCTATAAAGCTTGCCAGAGGCTTGCTTAACTCATTCTCTCCTAGACCATTTTTAGACCCAGCCTCTCTGAATTAATCTACCAAAAAGAAGCATTAACTATAGAAAAGGAGAATTTTAGAATTGCATAGTTTTGAAACCATTGCGATAAATAGATTATTTGCTCCTATGGAGCAAATGCTCTATTTATCACAATGGTTTCAAAGAATGAGTTTGCAGAGGGGCAAAAAGGCGTCATTAGGAGAGAATGGGTTAATAACATTTTCTTGAATTTGTTTATTACAAGTTGTTATGAAGTGACAATCCATGTAAGCTATAGCTTCAGGACTGGATTGGCATATCTATTGGTCATCATGGTTTATATGGGTTAAATTGATATTAAAAATATCCAGGTTTCTAATTAGAATTGACAGGCTGTTCAGTTATACACTACTTGCTTGACCCTTTCCTCATATAAACATGTTTTCACACATTTGCAAACAGAGTAGACCCAGACCAGACAGCTCCCAGGAGCCATTTGATCAGGGTCTGCTCTGTTTGCTAATAGAATTTGATAGATGTGTTTCTTTACTTTCTAAAATGATTCCAATGTTCCACCTTCAATATTTCATTATATTATTTGATCCATGAATATTCAGTAGGTATTGAAATTGCAAATAAATATAGAACAGGGAAAGGGTTAATCCAAAGACTTATTAATGTCCATCATAGCTCAACGACAACAATTGTTATTTAACCCTTTCCCTATTCTATTCTATTTCAATACCTACTAAATATTCATGGACAAATTTGTTGCAGTGAAATATGGAAAGTGGAACACTGTAGCCATTTTAGAAAGTACAGAAGCAGATCTATCCAATTCCTTCAGCAAACAGAGCAGACCATATAGGAACCTTCTGATCTTGGTCTTCTCTGTTTGCAGGTGCATAAAAACATGTTTATATGAGGGAACGTATTAATACACAATGTCTTACAATATCCAGCCTTCAAACTGACTTTGAGAAACAGACAACTGTATTTATTCCATATATTTACATTACATGCATGCATATATCTGCAGTGCTATTCTTGTAGTAAAATAACAAAAAATAATGAAGAAAATTTAAAAGAACTAGAAATGTCATCGCAATAACAAATCCTGTCATTGCAATAACATTTTTTTTTAAAAATCCCATCTTACATAAATTTTCAACAAACATGCACATTTTAATTTATTATGCATATTTACTTCCATATTTCTGCTGAATAATTCCAACTGAAATGAAAATTATAAAGATAGTAACAATACAATGCTGTATTGTCACTGCAATAACAAATCCTGTCATTGCAGTCACAAAATGAGTGTTATTGCAATGACTGTTATTGCAATGACGCATTCTCCTATTTACCTCAACTTTTGGTGCTGATCTCTGACCTAGCCTTACTTTGATATGTTTATAACATAAACATTTATATTTATAACCTATATGCACTTTAAAATGCAAGCTATGATTTAAAGCATCTCTGTAATATGCGTTACTTAAATGACAGATTTCAAAAATACTCGCTCACATACTTAACTTAAATAATCTTGTTTTTTGAAACTGTTTTCACACCATGCTTATAACATGGTGGCAACCATTTAGTGGTGAACAATCTTCTTCTTGAGGGTAGTTGTCTCCCTTGAATGTGTGCTTTAATGGTAGAACTCCACCATATTATAACATTGTTACTGCAATGACGTAGGTCTGAGGGACAAAGTTCAAAGTGTATTTTGAGTGCCATTACTGCTATTTACGGACTTTATTTTCTCTTTACAATGCAGTTAAATGTTGATATTCATTATAATCACCATTATTATTTTGAAAACCACATTTTCTCTCATTGAAATAGAGATCTGAATGTATAATTTTAGATTTGGGACATGACTTTTACCTAAAAATTGATACCAAAACTTGGTACAGCTGTTCAATTAATTCCTCAAATTCATTTTTTTATCACTATTTTACTAGATTTCCTTGATATATACACATTCTATGAGGAACTTTCTTTACACAATTCTTGTGCTTTGTTTAAAACCTAAAGGACAAGAAATCTGCCCAAATTATATATTAGCTCATATACATGTGAATGACAATTAAGAGTGTTTTCATTCATCTTTCATTTTAATTTTATTTAAAGTAAAGAATTTTGATCAGTAAAATTTAAAGTGACATAAAGGGTTAACCTTTTCCTTCAGTTCAATATTCATGTAAGGAATAATGACATCATGAATATCTATTAGCTCAATTTTTATAATGTGAACTTTTCAAGACTTATTTTGCTTTGACAAAACTGAGAATCAGATCTATAACATGTCAAAAGCAAACAAGAGCAGACCCTGATCAGAGGGCTCCTACAGGAGATCTGGGTATACTCTGTTTGCAAATGAGTGAAAGGGCATTTATATAAAGGAAAGAGTTAATACAGGATGAAAGTTATGAAATAGAAATTCCTTCCGGAGCTTCTCGCATTACTTTTCATCTGCATTAACCCTTATTAACCCATTCCCTCATATTGACGACTTTTGACGACTTTGTAGAAGTCACTTTGTGAAACCATTGTGATTAATAGAGCATTTGCTCCTATAGGAGCAAATGCTCTATTTATCACAATGGTTTCAAACTACAAAATCTAAAATTTTCCTTTTCTCTAATTAATGCTCCTTTTCGGTAGATTTATTCAAAGAGGATGTATCTAAAAATAGCCTATGAGGTAATGGGTTAATGTTCATGTAAAAAATAATGACATGAATATTTATTACATATTTTATAATGTCAAAATTTTAATGAAAACAGGTAATTTTGGAAATGACAGCAACTGTATAATCATATCTATATTATTTTATATGCAAACAGAACAGACCCTGATCAGACGGCTCCTACAGGAACCATCTGATCTGGGTCTACTCTATTTGCAAAGGTGTTTATGGAGTAATAAGTTAACCCTTTCCTCCATGAATACGCCTTACTACGCCTCTGTAAAAGTCACCTGTTGAAACCATTGTGATAAATAGAGCATTTGCTCATATAGGAGCAAATGCTCTATTTATCACAATGGTTTCAAACTACAAAATTCTAAAAAATTTCCTTTTCTCTAGTTAATTCTCCTTTTTGGTAGATTTATTCAAAGTGGTTGGATCTAAAAAATAGCCTATGGAGGAATGGGTTAACTGCTGTCAGTTGAGAGGTTTTACGTCTGTACTTTCGAATTAACGTTTTGATGCTAAACTAGATAAACCATTCCAGTGCTACAGATTAACCCCAATCATGTTATAGAACAATTCCTGACCAATCTGTTTTCAAATTTTACGTATTTCTGATTCATGCAAGATTTTGTGAAATGGCTGAATGGCCAGCGTCAAACAGCCTGGATCCTGATCAGATGCCTACTTACTCGGCACCTCATCTGGATCCAAGCTGTTTGCAAATCCAAGCCAGGTGGTGATTAGCAAGATAAGAATTAAGATCCAAAGATGAGTCAGTGAATGAAGATGAATCAAGTGAAGTCTAATCAACAGTAATAGCCTGGCTAAAACCATTTACCATCATACCCCTCTAAACCAGAATTCTAGTAGAGAAGATTTGTCATATTTTCAGGCAGGTGGCTGCTTAATGCAGGGAGAAGGTCATGCAGAAAGCTCCTAGAGGAGCTTTCTGCATGACTTTCACCCTGCATTAAGCTGCCACCTGTCTTCAAGAGTGATATTTATACTAAATTGAATGTCCGGTTTAGAGAGGTTTTACTGTATCATGCTACAGGGGAAATGGTGCTTATGTTTGCAAACAATTTCAATTTAGATGAGATGCCTGGTAATCAATGTGTGTCATCTGGCTCAAAACTGTTTGATTGTCTCATTACAATTTTGTAGAAAAGAAAACAAACTTATACAGTAAAATTTCTCTACTGGAGCAAAGATCCTTATTTGTTGGTCCCCACCCCAGGGGCACTACAGAATGATCTCCCCTCGAGTTTTTTTGTCATTTTGGCATGAAACATTGGGAGTTAGTGTCGCCAACTCCTCCTTAAGTTTTAAAGTTATTGAATTTAAATTTGGTATAAGTAATCACCACGAATGGTAGATGTAGATGTAATTTTCATGTGTTTAACGGTGGGCATTGCAGAACTATCTCCCTTGAACTTTGAAGTATTTTTTTATCCTTTTTGCATGGTGTCCCAAACTCCTCCTTCATTTCCAAATCAAAACGGATAAGGATATTTTTAGCTGGTGACAATTTTTGCACATGGCAATTATACTTTGCTGTGCAGAGACTTAGAGATCTGCCTCCTGAGTTCAGTATATCATCATTAGTTCCAATAGAACTAAACGCTACTCTGAATAACTAAGCAATTTCTTGGAGGCAATTTGTTAATGCTGCCAACAAATTAATCGCCAATCAATACAGACATCAATTATAAGGCATTGAAAACAAGCACGACAAGCAATTAACAGTTGCAGGCTGATATATATCAACACCTCTCCATTTATAATGAGAACTTGCATGTCACAATTTATAAGGCATTATATTACTAACATGCTGAGTCTGGCATCATTATTCTTATTTTACTGTTTGCATGCTAGCAGAAAATTTATAATCTAGGCAATTGGGTTGGATCCAGATCAGATTCCAAAACACTTGATGTCTCATCAGGATATACACTGCTTCACACACACACAGTGTTTGTAAACACAGTTAAAGAAACATTACTTATATTGTAATGTAGCAGACTACAATTCTTGTAGTTGACCATTGCACAGAGGATTTAAAGTGTCAAGAGGAAAAGGCTTACTTTACAGATTTACAAATTGAAATGTGACATCTGATGAAGGCTTGTACACTGTACATATATGACAATCAGTGTCAGTGCACACCCTGATCAGCAAATGAATTGCAAAACTGAGTACATCAGACTCTGCTTGCATACAGTTTACACTCCTGTCTCATCATGATTCAAACGTCAAATTGACATGTTTCTTGTGTTTTCAAAAAAGAGGGCCATAATGGCACTGTATCCCTCACCCAGTTAAATCTTTCCCTACTGAATATTCATGTGACAAATAATGACATCATGAAAAGCTGAAAAGCTATCCCCTCCACCCACTGTAACTTACAATGTCATGTTCTGCATCTCATGTATATACATGTAGGTCTTCAATAACTTGAAATACAGTAGAACCTCTCTAAATAAACCATTTAACCCTTTCCCTCATATAAAAACCCTTTCACGCATTTGCAAACAAAGTAGACCCAGATCAGACGGCTCCTATAGGAGCCGTCTGATCTGGCTCTGCTCTGTTTGTTAATGAAAGTTGATAGATCTGTGTCTTTAGCTTCTGATTTGGCTACAATGTTCCACCTTCCATATTTCATTATAACTATATTGCCCATGAATATTCAGAAGGTATTGAAATTTGGAATAAACATAGAACAGGGAAAGGGTTAACCCTCTACTCCATGGATATTTATGCAAGAAATAATGACATCATGCATTTGATTTAGATTAACTTTTATAGTGACTGATGATCACAGGATTTTTTGCAGATGACTTAAACTGTAGAATCAGATCTGAATTGTTTTATAAGATAGAGAGAAGACCCTGAACAGACGGCTCCTACTGGAGCTGTCTAATCTTAGGGTCTACTCTGTTTGCAAAGGCATAGATTATAAGGTATATTTATAGTGTTAATGAATAAATACTGGTGCCTTTAAAACACTGTAGCAGCTACATGCACCACAAAAGTAATTCAATACTGGTGCCTTTAAATCACTGTAGCAGCTACATGCACCACAAAATACTGGTGCCTTTAAATCACTGTAGCAGCTACATGCAAGACAAAAGTAATGCAATGCGGGTGCCTTTAAATCAATGTAGCAGCTACATGCACCACACAAGTAATTCAATACTGGTGCCTTTAAATCACTGTGGCAGCTACATGCACCACAAAATACTGGTGCCTTTAAATCACTGTAGCAGCTACATGCAAAACAAAAGTAATGCAATACGGGTGCCTTTAAATCAATGTAGCAGCTACATGCACCACAAAAGTAATGCAATACTGGTACATTTAAATCACTGTAGCAGCTACAAGAATGACAAAATACTGGTGCCTTTAAATCACTGAAGCAGCTACATGAACCACAAAAGTAATGCAATAGTGGTGCCTTTAAATAACTGTAGCAGCTACATGCAAGACTAAAATAATGCAATATTGGTGCCTTTAAATCATTGTAGCAGCTACATGCACGACAAAAGTAATGCAATACTGGTGCCTTTAAATCAATGTAGCAGCTACATGCACCACAAAATACTGGTGCCTTTAAATCACTGTAGCAGCTACATGCACCACAAATTACTGGTGCCTTTAAATCACTACAACAGCTACATGCACCACAAATTACTGGTGCCTTTAAATCACTGTAGCAGCTACATGCATCACGAAATACTGGTGCCTTTAAATCACTGCAACAGCTACATGCATCACAAAATACTGGTGCCTTTAAATTACTGTAGCAGCTACATGCATCACATTCATGGAGTAAAGGGTTAAGTTATAACCTGCCTTACTGACCATCAGTCCTTCTGTTGAGTGGTTTTACTGTACAAGACCAATACTAATAGAGTACAAATTGCTTGCCCAGCGTTGACAGCTGACACAACTAAGGCCCTCTAGCTGACACATCCTATGCTAAAGCCGGAACCATTAGGAAGTTTGTCTGGTGGCTAAATGTCACATTAATAACTAATCTGTTTATCCTTTCTTATATGACCAAGAATCAGCTCTCAAACTTCTTCTATTCAACTTTATTTAACCTTAGAATGCTGAATTATTCAAAGTAGAATGGACTGTCATTGTTAACTGGAAGAGTTCACTCAGTTTGAAAGGAATCAATTTGCTAGAAAAAACAGACAGGGATCACAAAGGGCTCCTATAGGAGCTCTTAAATCTTGGTCTAAACTGTTTCCAAATGATATTGATCTTTTCTCCCTGTGACAGTCTTCTTGTCTCCCTGTGACAGTCATAATTGTTAACCCTATCAAAACTGAATTTTCAGAGCAGAATAATCCATCTTTGTTTATTGGTAGAGTCCATAAAGATACACTATGACAGGATAAAATCTGCATGAGGATTTTGAATGACAAAAAGTGCAGACCCTGATCAGAGAGTTCCTCTAGAAGCCCTCTGATCTGGGTCTATAAAGTTTTCAAATGACACCCAATTTATTTCCGGTACTCAAAGTACTTTCATTATTAACAAGGTATGCTCACTGAAGCAAAACATTTTGATAATAATTTTATGGTATCTGTTTTTACCATTTATTTTTCATCAAATTCAAGCAAATACTCTTCACAAATATAAAGCTGACAAGGATGGTGCTACATATGTGTTTGTTTGTTTGTGTTGATTAACGTCCGTTTCTGCTATGGATTAATTGGACGCCCCAGAGAGAGGGGAGGGGATACAGAGAAACCCGGATGTGATGCCCTACTCTTATTATCGATTTAGATGCCCAGTGTGAAGCACTGATACATCGAACCTCGGTTTATAGTCTCGTCGAAGGACTTGGTCCGGCGGGGGATCGAACCCGTGACCCCTGGTATTGCAGTCAAGCGCGTTAGCCACACGACCACATCCGCCAAATACATAACAAGAGGGCCATGAGGCCCTGAAGCGCTCACCTGAGATAACCCCAGGGGCGGGGCAATTTTTGACCACAAGAAATCATGTGGACAACCTTGGTAGAGAACCACAAGGCAAAGCAGTATGCCATTAATTAAAGGTCTAAGCCTTATGGTTTCAGAGGAAAACAAGAGATGTTTGTAAAACATGTATACCCCCCAGACCCCCTGACCTTTGATCTAGTGACCTCAACTATAGAGGTCATCTAGCGGTCATGACTAATCACCACAGCAACTTTGAAGATCCTAAGCCAAACCACTGGTCATTTATTGATCTGAAAACATTTCACATATTAAGGTCATGGTGACCTTGACCTTTGACCTAGTGACCTCAACAACTATAGGGGTCATCTAGTGGTCACAACCAACTACCACAGCAAGTTTGAAGACCCGAACCAAACCATTGAGCAGTTATTAATTGGAAACTATTTCATCAGTTAAGGTCATGATGACCTTGATCTTTGACCTAGTGACCTCAAAATCAATAGGGGTCATCTAGTTGTCATGACCAACCACGGCAGCAAGTTTGAAGATCCTAAGCCAAACCCTTGAGCAGTTATTGATTGCAAACCATTTCACCAGTTAAGGTCATGGTGACCTTGACCTTTGACCTAGTGACCTCAAAAATGATAGGGGTTATCTACTGGTCATGACCAACCACCACAGCAAGTTTGAAGATCCTAAGCCAAACCCTTGAGCAGTTATTGATTGCAAACCATTTCACCAGTTAAGATCATGGTGACCTTGACCTTTGACCTAGTGACCTCAAATACAATAGGGGTCATCTAGTTGTCATGACCAACCACCTAAGCAAATTTGAAGATCCTAAGCCAAACCCTTGAGCAGTTTTTGATCAGAAACCATTTTACAAGTTAAGGTCATGGTGACCTTGACCTTTGACCTAGTGACCTCAAATACAATAGGGGTCATCTAGTTGTCATGACCAACTACCGCAGCAAGTTTGAAGATTCTAAGCCAAACCCTTGAGCAGTTATTGATCGGAAACCATTTGACCAGTTAAGAGCATGGTGACCTTGACCTTTGACCTAGTGACCTAAAAAACAATAGGGGTCATCTAGTGGTCATTACCAACCACCACAGCAAATTTGAAGATCCTAGGCCAAACCCTTGAGCAGTTATTGATCAGAAACCATTTCACCCTTTAAGGTCATGGTGACCTTGACCTTTGACCTAGTGACCTAAAAAACTATAGGACTCATCTAGTTGTCATGACCAACCACCTAAGCAAATTTGAAGATCCTAAGCCAAACCATTGAGCAGTTATTGATCAGAAACCATTTTACCAGTTAAGGTCATGGTGACCTTGACCTTTGACCTAAAAATCAATAGGGGTCATCCAGTGGTCATGACCAACTACCACAGCAAGTTTGAAGATTCTAAGCTAAACCCTTGAGCAGTTATTGATCGGAAACCATTTAATCATTTAAGGTCATGGTGACCTTGACCTTTGACCTAGTGACCTCAAAATCAATAGGGGTCATCTAGTGGTCATGACCAACCACCACAGCAAGTTTGAAGATCCCAAGCCAAACCCTTGAGCAGTTATTGATCGGAAACTATTTCACCATTTTAGGTCATGGTGACCTTGACCTTTGACCTAGTGACCTCAAAATCAATAGGGGTCATCTACTTGTCATGACCAACCACCACAGCAAGTTTGAAGATTCTAGGCCAAGTCGTTTATTAGTTATCGTTCGGAAACCATCGATCTACCGACCGACCGACCGACCGACCGACCGACATGTGCAAAGCAATATACCCCCATTTTTTCAAAAGGGGGGTATAATAATATTTCGTATTTTTCCCATGAAAAACTGATAAGCCCTGAGGCAGGGCCAAGTTTTGCCCAGTGGTCTTGGTCTTAAGTTAAACATTCTTGGCAGAGGACCACAAGCCACAGCTACATATTTATAGAGGACCATTAGATCATGTTAGTCATACCAAATATCAATGGTCTAGGCATTACAGTTTCAGTAGATTTTTAAAGATTTTCCAATGAAAGACTGATAAGCCCTTGGGTGGGGCCATTTTTGGCCCGGGGTCATAATTTGAACAATATTTGTAGAGGACCATAAGATCATGCTACATACAAAATATCAAAGGTCCAGGCCTTACAGTTTCAGAGAAGAAGATTTTTAACGAATTTCCAATGAAAAACTGATAAGCGTTTGGGCGGGGCCATTTTTGGCCTGGGGATCATAATTTGAACAATATTTGTAGAGGACCATAAGATCATGCTACATACCAAATATCAAAGGTCTAGGCTTTACAGTTTGAGAGAAGAAGATTTTTAAAGAATTTCCTATGAAAAACTGATAAGCCCTTGGGCGGGCCCATTTTTGGCCCGGGGGTAATAATTTGTTCAATAATTGTAGAGGACCATGAGATCATGCTACATATTAAATATCAAAGGCCTAGGCCTTACAGCTACAGAGAAGAAGAGTTTTAAAGATTTTCCTATGAAAAACTGATAAGCGCATGGGCGGGGCCATTTTTGGCCCGGGGGTCATAATTTTAACAATATTTGTAGAGGACCATAAGATCATACTGCATACCAAATATAAAAGGTCTAGGCCTTACAGCTTCAGAGAAGAAGAGTTTTAAAGATTTTCCTATGAAAAACTGATAAGCCCATGGGCGGGGCCATTTCTGGCCCGGGGGTCATAATTTGAACAATATTTGTAGAGGACCATAAGATCATACTACATACCAAATATCAAAGGTCTAGGCCTTACAGTTTCAGTGAAGAAGATTTTTAAAGATTTTCCTATGAAAAACTGATAAGCCCTTGGGCGGGGCCATTTTTGGCCCAGGGGCCATAATTTGAACAGTCTTCGTAGAGGACCATAAGATCATGCTACAAACAAAATATCAAAGGTCTAGGCTTTACAGTTTCAGAGAAGAAGGTTTTTAAAGATTTTCCTATGAAAATTCCATATTACCATATATGGAAACAAGAGGGCCATGAGGCCCTGAAGCGCTCACCTGAGATAACCCCAGGGGCGGGGCAATTTTTGACCACAAGAAATCATGTGGACAACCTTGGTAGAGAACCACAAGGCAAAGCAGTATGCCATTAATTAAAGGTCTAAGCCTTATGGTTTCAGAGGAAAATAATATTTCGTATTTTTCCCATGAAAAATTGATACGCCCTGAGGCAGGGCCAAGTTTTGCCCAGTGGTCAGGGTCTTAAGTTAAACATTCTTGGCAGAGGACCACAAGCCACAGCTACATATTTATAGAGGACCATTAGATCATGTTAGTCATACCAAATATCAATGGTCTAGGCATTACAGTTTCAGTAGATTTTTAAAGATTTTCCAATGAAAGACTGATAAGCCCTTGGGCGGGGCCATTTTTGGCCCGGGGTCATAATTTGAACAATATTTGTAGAGGACCATAAGATCATGCTACATACAAAATATCAAAGGTCCAGGCCTTACAGTTTCAGAGAAGAAGATTTTTAAAGAATTTCCAATGAAAAACTGATAAGCGTTTGGGCGGGGCCATTTTTGGCCTGGGGATCATAATTTGAACAATATTTGTAGAGGACCATAAGATCATGCTACATACCAAATATCAAAGGTCTAGGCTTTACAGTTTGAGAGAAGAAGATTTTTAAAGAATTTCCTATGAAAAACTGATAAGCCCTTGGGCGGGCCCATTTTTGGCCCGGGGGTAATAATTTGTTCAATATTTGTAGAGGACCATGAGATCATGCTACATATTAAATATCAAAGGCCTAGGCCTTACAGCTACAGAGAAGAAGAGTTTTAAAGATTTTCCTATGAAAAACTGATAAGCGCATGGGCGGGGCCATTTTTGGCCCGGGGGTCATAATTTGAACAATATTTGTAGAGGACCATAAGATCATACTACATACCAAATATCAAAGGTCTAGGCCTTACAGCTTCAGAGAAGAAGAGTTTTAAAGATTTTCCTATGAAAAACTGATAAGCCCTTGGGCGGGGCCATTTTTGGCCCGGGGGTCATAATTTGAACAATATTTGTAGAGGACCATAAGATCATACTACATACCAAATATCAAAGGTCTAGGCCTTACAGTTTCAGTGAAGAAGATTTTTAAAGATTTTCCTATGAAAAACTGATAAGCCCTTGGGCGGGGCCATTTTTGGCCCAGGGGCCATAATTTGAACAATCTTCGTAGAGGACCATAAGATCATGCTACAAACAAAATATCAAAGGTCTAGGCTTTACAGTTTCAGAGAAGAAGATTTTTAAAGATTTTCCTATGAAAATTCCATATTACCATATATGGAAAAAATGACCACGCCCTCTGGCGGCCATGTTTTTTGCCGGATCAAAATTCTTTTAACAACTTTTGAAGTCTATCAACTGAGAAACATTTTGGTGAAAACTATATTCAAATCGGACAATTCATTCTGGAGAAGAAGATTTTTCTAGATATTGTGTACGGTTGCCATGGCAACAAGACCCATGGCCCCACCCACTATCTTTTAACAACTTTTGAAGCACCCACCCACAGTATGTATCTGACCAAGTTTGGTTACAATTGGGCTGTTGGTTTCAGAGAAGAAGTCGTTTGAAATTGTTGACGGACAGACAGACGGACAGACGGACAGACGTACAGACGGACGTACTAACAAATGGGTAGTTGTGTGACTTTTTCCTTTGATCTTTTCTTGTGGGACTAGTCCCACAAGAAAAACTATTTTTGGCTCTAACTTTGGAAAAGAATGATCTGGAAGCTAACCCTAACCCTAACCCTATGTCCCACAACTGGCCAGGTTAATGTCACAAGAAATGGCCAGGTTAATGTCACAAGAGATGGCCAGGTTAATGATTTTACTTGTGTGACTAGTTAGAAAAAGTCACACAACTACCCATTGGTGAGTGCGGACAGACGGACAGACGGACAGACGGACGCCGGACGCCGGACACAGGGGTATCACAATAGCTCACCTTGAGCACTTTGTGCTCTGGTGAGCTAAAAATGACCACGCCCTCTGGCGGCCATGTTTTTTGCCGGATCAAAATTCTTTTAACAACTTTTGAAGTCTATCAACTGAGAAACATTTTGGTGAAAACTATATTCAAATCGGACAATTCATTCTGGAGAAGAAGATTTTTCTAGATATTGTGTACGGTTGCCATGGCAACAAGACCCATGGCCCCACCCACTATCTTTTAACAACTTTTGAAGCACCCACCCACAGTATGTATCTGACCAAGTTTGATTACAATTGGGCTGTTGGTTTCAGAGAAGAAGTCGTTTGAAATTGTTGACGGACAGACAGACGGACAGACGTACAGACGGACAGACTGACGATGGACGCCGGACACAGGGGTATCACAATAGCTCACCTTGAGTCATGATCACGAAGCTTGCCTTTCAATTTAACCCTTTCCTTTCATAACATACTCAAACAGAGATGACAATGCTATAAAATACTATAATACATGATTGATTAATTAAACATACATGGATGTAAAGAATATACATGCAATATGCACATTATTCTCTTCAAAAAGAGGCTTCCCATCAAGGCTCATTGCAATGTATCCACAGTTAATGAGAAATTGCCATAAAAATTACAAAATTTTAGGGGAAAAAGAGAAAGAAAACTAGAAAACTGACTCAGTCAGAGAGGGCCCTGTAATCAAGGCCCTGTAACTCCAGACATAGTGACCTGATTCAACCCAAAAACTACAGGTTTCTTCCTCTAATGAGACTAAGCATATGCCCTTAATATGAAACCAATATGTAAAGTACTATTTGAGTTATCGTGTCACATCAAAAGTGTTGACGGATGGACAGACAGAAAATGTGATTCCTATAGGGCTACTGCATAATTTATATAACTTTTGTAAAGGACCTGAACATGATGCTATGCACCAAATATGAAAGCTGAGAACCTTCCAGTTTCAGAGGAGAAGATTTTCAAAGTTTTCACAATATGTTTCTACTGAAAACTGGCCATCCCTGGGGAGAGGGCCAATTTATGACCCCAGGGGATAATTTATATAACTTTTGTTTAAATGCTGAAGTCCAATTGCCTATCAGTGTTTATCCATTCAGCAGTGAGATGCTTAATTTTCTTGGAGGAGACCCTGATCAGTGTCTAGACATGATTTGCAAATGTCACTCATTTCCTGCATTCAAAGAGTTCAATTGCTCACTTTCAAGATTTTATTTCCAAGTTTGTAAAATAAATTGAAATGAAAAAATCCATTATGGTTTTGGGAAATTTTAGTGACCTATAAAGAGGGAAAGGATACTGCAGACTTACCTTTACTTCATGAATATTTATGAAAAAATGATGACATCATGAATATGAATTGATTTTTAATATAGCACAATGATGAACACATGAATTTTTGGCCATGGCAGAATCTAATCTATATTATTTTATAAGGAAACAGAGCGGACCCAGATCAGACAGCTCCTACAGGATCTGTCTGATCTGGGTCTACTCTGTTTGCACCAGCAGAGAGATTGGAGTAAAGGGTTAACCCTTGTGGAATGATCAACCAAAGTAGAAGGATTGACCATTATACGGACTGTCAATTAACCCGTTCCCTCATATTGACAACTTTTGACGACTGTAAAAGTCACTTTGTGAAACCATTGTGATAAATAGAGCATTTGCTCCTATAGGAGCAAATGCTCTATTTATCACAATTGTTTCAAACTAAACACAATTCTAAAATTTTCCTTTTCTAATTAATGCACCTTTTCGGTAATTTTTTACAAAGAGGTTATATCTAAAAATAGCCTATGAGGTGATGGGTTAAGGATCTATAGACCTCAGAATAGCCAACAGTGCAGACCCATATCCCAGGGCTCTGGCAAGAGTCCTCTCATCTGGGGTATATCGACTGACTGCAAATCTCAATTTATTTCTATGCATTCAAAGGGTCTGAGGTCATAAACAGCGGAAGCAAATCAATTCCAACATGACTTTTCACTCTTGGCATTTTCAGGAGGTACTTGTTGAATCCTGTTCTGTGAAACAATTACCTCCAGGCTATATGTTTGAAACGAGAGCTCGCTATCAATATTCCGAGAAACCTTGTAGTTATTTGAATGCATGTCTAGAGCGTTTAAATGTCAAAGGTGGAATTGGTGCTTCAAAGTCTTATGGATCATCGAGTAACAGTTTCTGAAAGTTTGATTGATATAAAATCAAATTATGGTAATATTTCATCAATCAATGACCCAATTTAACCCATTCCTTCATACAAACACTTTTTCACGCCTTTGAAAACAGAGCAGACCCAGATCAGGCTGCTCCTGTATGAGCTCTCTTATGTAACTGCTCTGTGTGCTTATGAAATTATTACATATCTAACTCTACAGTATCTAACAATACCAAGGGCACCTGACATGTACATTTAATAAATCATATGCAATTATTAAAATTCAGCTAATAAATATTCATGTTATTATTTCTTACATAAATATTCATTTGGAAAAGGGCTAACATATCTTCTTCTCATAATATGAACTAGTTTTAAAATAAATTGTATAATAAACAGTACAGTCAATTGGAAAATATGGTAATTTTAATTGAAATAACTTCAGTTTTGAAGCAATATTTGGCCAATATCGTTTATACAATGTAAAAACAAGAGCTGTCACAGTCACATGACAAATGCCCCCAAAAATTGTATCCTGTGACCTTGACCTTTGACTCATGGACCAGGGAGTTGAACGTGACACATCGTCTTTGTGTGGTGAATATCTGTGCCAGGTTATTTTGAAATCCATTCACAGATAAAAAGTTATAGAAGGGACACGAAATTTGGAGCGGACGAATGGATGGAAGGAGTCAGACGGACGGAAGGACTGAAGGATGGACAATGTGATTACTATATGCCTGCCGTTGGGGGCATAAAAAAAAAACAAGATGTATTTGTGAAACACTATGCCCCGACCTTTGACCCTGAAGGATGACTTTGACCTTTGACCCATGGACCAGGGAGCTGAATGCGACACATCGTCTTTGTGTGGTGAACATTGGTGCCAGGTTATTTGAATCCATTCACAGATAAAAAAGTTACAGAAGGGACATGAAATTTGGGACAGATGGATGGACAGACTGACAGATGGACAGACAATGCGATTACTATATGCCTGCCTTGGGGGGGGGGGGGGGGGGGGGGGACATAAAAATCTGCTATATATAAAGTGAGTAAAAATGTTTTAACCCATTACTCCATTGAGAAGCCTTTTGGCACATTTGCATGCAAAGTAGACCTATATCAGATGGCTTCCGTAGGAGCCATCTGATATGGGTTTAATCAGATGGCTTCCGTAGGAGCCATCTGATATGGGTCTTCTCTGGTTGCTTATAAATAACATAAGATTTATTTTGACACTTTCTGCAATGGTAAAAATCCCCGTTCATGATGCCACGTCTGCCGACTCTGAATATTCATAGTTAATATTTCTGACATGAATATTCATCATGTAGAGTTTAACTCTTTCCTCCATAAATACACATTTCTAAGCCTCTGTAAAAGTAACTTTATGAAACCATTGTGATAAATAGAGCATTTGCTCCTAAGGAGCAAATGCTCTATTTATCACAATGGCTTCAAAACTACACAATTCTAACATTTTTCATTTCTCTAGTAAATGCTCCTTTTTGGTAGATTTATTCAAAGAGGCTGTGTCTAAAAATAGCCTATGGAGGAATGGGTTAATATACCTATGGCTCTTTTCCTAAGTAGCAAGATTTCTATGTGTAATCGACTGGGACTATATGTGTGTCAATAATTCAATTTGCAATCAACTGGGACTATACATGTCAATAATTCAATTTTCATTGCATTTATTCAAAATATGCAAATCTCGTTGGCTGAAATTTGACATTCATTTCTTATTGAATGCCAAATTTTACCAAAACTACCTAGACAATATGATACTGCAGCTACTATGTCAATGAACCCTTTCAAACTACATAGACAATATGATACTGCAGCTACCGTATCAATGAACTATCTAGACAATATGATACTGCAGCTACCGTATCAATGAACTATCTAGACAATATGATACTGCAGCTACCATATCAATGAACAGTTTCAAACTACCTAGACAATATGATACTGCAGCTACCATATCAATGAACTATCTAGACAGTATGATACTGCAGCTACCATATCACGGAACTATAATATACCTAGACAATATGATACTGCAGCTACCATATCAATGAACTACCTAGACAATATGATACTGCAGCTACCATATCAATGAACTATCTAGACAATATGATACTGCAGCTACCATATCAATGAACTATCTAGACAATATGATACTGCAGCTACCATATCAATGAACTACCTAGACAATATGATACTGCAGCTACCATATCAATGAACTATCTGGACAATATGATACTCTAGCTACCATATCAATGAACTACCTGAAAGTGCATTATGTTGTATGCTGCTAAACTTCTAAACATGTATGCTGTGTTTCATGTCTATGTAGACAACCAAGCGCCAGCATTAAATCTCGCTTCAATATCTCGTTTCCTCACAAGTTTTAACGTGATTTCGCGTAGTTGCCAATATTGATATGTATATATCTCTGTAATGGTAAAATATCAGGATATAAGAGCTTACACTATGTAATTTGAATAGTTTTGAATTTAAATCGAGGAATGATAGAGACTGAATTAAATCTCTTACATTCATGCATAATTATGTGTTTGCTAGACAAATCAAACACAAATTTTACATTAAGTCAACTGACTTTACTCAAATTTATTTGTGATTCACCCAGCATTCAGCCATGCATGAATGCCAGATAATTACATTCAATCCTTAAATCTATATATGTCTTGTTGCTTTCCGTTTGCCAAATCACATCTAAATTCCATTTAACTTTAGCAAAATGCCAACACTTGTTGAAAATCAAGCAATTCACCCTTTCCATCATATAAATGCATTTTCATGCATTTGCAAACATGCTATATCGAGGGCTTGGTGCAAAACTATTGTAACTCCTTCACAAAGTGAAGGAGTTACAATAGTTTTGCACCAAGCCCTCGATATAGATCTGATTCAACACTCTCTGCCGCAGTCAAAAATAGTTCTGTTCATTAATATTCATGACATCATTATTTCTTTCATGACTATTAACACATTATCCCCTAGTGATTTTTGCGCATCTTCAGAAGTCACTTTATGAAACCATTGTGATAAACAGAGCATTTGCTCCTATAGGAGCAAATGCTCTATTTATCACAATGGTTTCAAACTACAAAATTCTAATTTTTTCCTTTCCTCTAGTTAGTACTCCTTTTCGGTAGATACATTCAAAGAGGTTGAGTTTAAAAATAGCCTAGGAGAGAATGAGTTAAACTGGGAAAGGGTTAATAAGGCCTAGTGTTTTACATGATTTCACAAACATAGGCTGGATTGCCTGATGTTTCAACCACCTGACAGCACAGCCACCTTTAGCAAATATGTAGCTTCTAAGCTCACTAATCTTAGTTGACGAAGTTTAGATAAAAAAACTCAATATGGGAATAGTCTCCATGCCTTGATTTAACCTTTCTTTCTTTCCAGACACGTCATCTCTTGTATAATCATATTAACCCTTTCCTCCATAAATATGCCTTTCTATACCTTTGCAAACAGAGTTGACCCAGATCAGACGGTTCTTATAGGAGCCATCTGATCAGGGCCTGTTCTGTTTACTTATGAAATACTATAGATTTGATTCTAGTTTCTGCCATGGCCAAAATGTTCATATACCATTCTAAAGATTAATCTAATTAATATTCATGACATCATTATTTCTCACATGAATCATAACTCATGGAGGAAAGGGTTAAGCCATACAACCATCTGAACATTGAACAATGAAGAAATAGCCATAATGCCTGCATATGATATGCGAAGAGTGTTCAAAAACTTGCAAACGCAATGTATACTTGAATACCATGAGACTTCCTTGTATAAAACCAGTATGAACTGGTTCACCGCTCATTGCTGCATTATGTGTATAAATATAATTGAAATCCACAAACAGGTTCCTTTGCTATTTAGATTGCTTTCAGGAAGACCTAGGTCTGCAGTTACCGAATCAAAACATCAATATTATAAAATCAAGTCAATCATTGAAAAAGATGCGCATTACACTGTCAGACAGATAGCACAAATGACAAACTCGGGTTTAGCATCTGTTCACGTCATTCTGAAGAAAATTCTCAAGGTTAGAAAAATAAGTGTTCGTTGGATCCCACATTTACTCAATGACAAGTAGGAACATACAAGGGTATGCATGGCTAAGAAACACCTGAAGGAGTACCGTGTATCTCCGCTCATAAGTCAAAGTTTTCAGACCCAAAAATCACCTTCAGAAACCTGACTCGACTTATGGCTGTATCCTAGCCAGGTTTAGAAAAAAACAAGAGGACCAGAATGGCCCTGACATCGCTCACCAGGCAATCAGAGGAGAAGATTTTCAATGTTTTCACTATATGTTTCTATAGAAAACTAGCCAATTTTGATCCAAGGGGCATAATTTATACAACTTTTGTAGAGGACCTGAACATGATGCTATGTGTCAAATATGAAAGCTGAGAACCTTCAAGTTTCAGAGGAGAAGATTTTCAAAGTTGTCACTATATGTTTCTAATGAGACATGGCTACCCCTGGGGCGGGGCCAATTTTGACCCCTGGGGCATAATTTATATAACTTTTGCAGAGGATCTGAACTTGATCCTATGTGCCAAATATGAAAGCTAAGAACCCTGTAATTTCAGGAGAAGATTTTCAAAGTTTTCACTATATGTTTCTATTGAAAACTGACCACCCCTGGGGCGGGGCCAATTTTGACCCCAGGGACATAATTTATATAACTTTTCTATGACCTGAACATGATGCTATGTGCCAAATATGAAAGCTGAGAACCCTGTAGATTCAGAGGAGAAGATTTTCAAAGTTGTCACTATATGTTTCTATTCAAAACTGGCTATCCCTGGGGCGGGGCCAATTTTGACCCCAGGGGCATAATTTATATAACTTTTGTAGAGGACCTGAACATGATGCTACGTGCCAAATATGAAAGCTGAGAACCTTTCAGTTTCAGAGAAGAATATATTCAAAGTTTTACTATATATTTCTATAGAAAACAAGGCACCCCTGGGGCGGGGCCATTTTGGACTGCAGGGGCATAATTTATATAACTTTTGTAGAGGACATGAACATGATGCTATGTGCTAATTATGAAAGCTGAGAACCTTCTAGTTTCAGAGGAGAAGATTTTCAAAGTTTTCACTATATGTTTTCTATTGAAAACTGGCTACCCCTGAGGGTGTCTTGCTACTTGAAGCATTGCCTGAAATAAACATAAATCAAATGCAATATACTGAATTTATCAGAATCGCTATGTAACAAGATTGTGTTCATAAAATACTGTAAAAACTATGTTTCTAAAGAAAACCGGCCACCACTAGGGCGGGCCAATTTTGACACCAGGGCTATTAATTTATATAACTTTTGTAGAGGAACTGAACATGATGCTATGTGCCAAATATGAAAGCTGAGAATGTTACCTCCCAGGTTCAGGAGAAGATTTTCAAAGTTTTCACTATATATTTATGTTTCTATTGAAAACTACTCACCCCTGAGGCAGGACCAATTTTGACCCCAGGGGCATAATTTATATAACTTTTGTAGAGGACCTGAACATGATGCTATGTGCCAAATATGAAAGCTGAGAACATTCCAGTTTCTGATAAGAAGATTTTCAAAGTTTTCACTATATGTTTCTATTGAAAACTGACCACCCCTCGGGCGGGGCCAATTTTGACCCCAGGGGCATAATTTATATAACTTTTGTAGAGGACCTGAATATGATGCTATGTGTCAAATATGAAAGCTGAGAACCCTGTATATTCAGAGGAGAAGATTTTCAAAGTTGTCACTATATGTTTCTATTGAAATCTGGCTACCCCTGGGGCGGGGCCAATTTTGACCCCAGGGCCATAATTTATATAACTTTTGTAGAGGATCTGAACATGATGCTATGTGCCAAATATGAAAGCTGAGAACTTTCCAGTTTCAGAGGAAAAGATTTTCAAAGTTTCACTATATGTTTCTATTGAAAACTGGCTACCCCTGGGGCGGGGCCAATTTTGACCCGGGGGCATAATTTATACAAATTTTGTAGAGGACCTGAACATGATGCTATGTGCCAAATATGAAAGCTGAGAACCCTGTAGATTCAGAGGAGACTATTTTCAAAGTTTTACTATATATTTCAATAGAAAACAAGGCACCCCTGGGGCGGGGCCAATTTTGACCCCAGGGCATAATTTATATAACTTTTGTAGAGGACCTACAGATGATGCTATGTACCAAAGATGAAAGCTGAGAACCCTGTAGATTCAGAGGAGAAGATTTCTAAAGGTTCAAATTGTTGACGACGGACGACGGACATCAAGCGATCACAAAAGCTCACCCTTAGCACAAAAGTGCTCTGGTGAGCTAAAAAGTTGAGCAAAAATCAAATCAGAAGTTCAATTTTCAATCACAAAACTTACAACATTCCTTTGAATAACACTTCCTGTCAACAAGTTCAAAACAACATTCTCCTTTGAAAATTTGCCATTTCAGCATGCTACATAGATTGAATAATGGAATATTGTGTTGAAACTGATATTTGTGCTATTTATTTTGATTATACAGTAAAACCTCTCTATAACGACCACTAAATTGCGTTAATTAGTTGGCATTTTTGGCAGGTGTTTGCTTAAAGCAAGGTGAAAGTTAAACAGAACGCTCCTATACTTTCACCTTGCTTTAAAGCCTCCGTCACACTTTGACCACGTCCATGAAGACCGCACTGCGTCCTGAAAATGTCGTAGGACGTAGCGAGGACGGGGTAAAAATTGTAAAAAATACATTTCTCAAGTTCCTCCTACGCTCATACCACGTTTGCGCTAGGTTCTTACTGCGTCCAACACGTTCCCACTATGTTCTTACTACGCGTGTATTCAGGCGGGTACCACGTCCAACACGTTCTTGCTATGCTTTAACTACGCTCGTACTAGGTCCCTACTACGACCGCCAAGATAGCACTGCATTCTTACCACGCGCTCATCACGTTCTCATCGCGTTCTATGTCTGCATATAAAATTCTGCGATTCGGCTCGATCTGATCATTCATTCTGCGACTTTCTTCTGAGCAAAAGTAAAGTATTTTATATCTTCTATTTCTTCTCCGTCTTCTCCTTCTCACAAGCAATAGTGCGACCTGTCCATCGAGAAGAGCCTGTTGTCCAGCCAATACAGCAACATGCTGGACAAGTTCTTGGTTGTCCATTCTATATAAGGGAAATGAATCCAGTTTTTACTCGACCACCAGAACGTGGCATGGTCCTGGCTAGAGCCTGCTGCAAACGTACCTTAGACGTGATAAGCACCGGTAGAACGTACTAAGAACCTAATGCGGTCTTTTGAAACGTAGTAGGGACGTATCATTGTCGCAACACTAGCGTGGAAGGGTCGTAGTGAGAACCCGATGGACGTAGCAAGAACGTAGTGACAACCTAGAGACAACGTGATGCGAGCGTCACACACTCGTCCACGTCTGCACTACGCGTGTATTGCGTCAATGAGGTTCTTACTAGGTTTTAGCTACGTCATTACTACGACCTTACCAAGTTCTTACCACATCCTGATTTGACCACGTCCTCGCCACGTAAGTTTTGAACATGTTCAAAGTTCACCCACGTCCTTCACGTCCATGAAGACCATACCACGCGCAAAGCCGTGTCTACTGCGTCCTCGCTACGTTGTACACGTTCGTACTGCGTCCTGGCATATTTTTGAGGACGTAGTGGGAACGTGGCCTAGTGTGACGGGGGTATAAGCACCCACCTAACTTTAACACAAAATACTTGATGTAATTTAGTGGTCGTTATAGAGAGGTTTTACTGTAGTCCATTACTATGCCCTTGGAAATAATTTGAAATTGCCAGCGTTCCCACTGATGAGATGAGATGCAGTGGAATTTGTCTCATCAGGATCCAAAAAATTGACATCTTGACTATTTTATAGAAAATTGTAAGAATTTGATTGATTTTGAAAACAGTGGCAGGCAACAAATTTTGCAGAAAACAATTAATTACTTAGGGTAGAAAGAGTTAAAATATCTTTTAAGTGGTCACTTCAGAGTTGTTTTTACTGTGATTACATCATACAAAGAAATAGCAACTAGAAAACTCACTGCAGACTCAGAGAGGGCCCTGTAATCAAGGGCAGGTAACTCTAGACATTGTGATCAGATTCAACCCAAAAACTATAGGTGTCTCTGATTATATTTAGCATATTTCCTTAATATGAAACAAGAAATGTCGACACATCAAACCGGGTTTTCCTTCACTATCAACTAGTGATTTCTAAGTTCAAAGGGGCATAAATCCCAGAAAAACTGCAGAAGGAAAATTTCCCTGACAATATGCACATCTACATATTGTGTCTTTGCTAAATGCAAGGTTTTATGAAAATCTGCTGAGCAGTTTCAGAGGAGTTACGCTTACAAGGGTAGGGTCAAAAGACCTAGTGATTTCTTAGTTCAAAGGGGCATAACTCCCAGAAAAATTGGAGAAGGAAAAATCTCTGACAATATGCACATCTACATACTGTGTCCTTGCTACATACCGGTACAAGGTTTTATGAAAATCTGTTGAACAGTTTGAGAGAAGTTGCGCTTACAAGGATAGGGTCAAGAGACCTAGTGATTTCTAAATTCAAAGGGGCATAACTCCCAGAAAAATTGGAGAAGGAAAAATCTCCAACAATATGCACATCTACATATTGTGTCCTTGCTACATGCAAGGTTTTATGAAATTCTGCTGATCAGTTTCAGAGGAGTTGCGCTTACAAGATTGGCAGCCGCCCGTCTGACTGCCCGCTGTACATCACCATTTCAATAACCGGATTTTCCATGGAAAACCCGGTTAACAAATATATTGTATGTGAAGTACTGTTTGAGTTATCGCATCACATCAAAAGTGTTGATGGACGGACAGACAGAAAATGTGATTCCTAAAGGGCTTGTGCATTTTCAATGCAGGGCCCTAATTATAGATAATACAATACTTACATATCGTATAACTTTAAGCTGTAGTTGTGCTGCATCCTGATCATACAACTCTCCTGAAATACAAAACACAGATATAAAGCAACAAGACATAACATTAACCTGTCATCCGACTAATCCGACTAGACTCTGATTAATTATTTATACTATCAACATCCAGATGAGTAACTGGGTATAAACCACAATTAATTGTGTTGTTTACGTGCTACAATTATCAAGGCTTAGTTTGCTTATGATATAGTATAAATGTTATTCTATAGGTTTCTGCCATGCCCAATAATTCCTGTGTCTGTGTGCTATTATAACAATTAATCTAATTAATATTCATAATGTCATTATTTCTTACATGACTATTCATGGAGGAAAGGGCCAAACTGACACAAAATACACTCAACAGAGTTCAATGTAAGATATTTTCAGTCATTTCAACAGAGAAGGGCCACAACTCCTGAATGATTGAAACAATGTACATAGCAATCAAACTTTATAAAACTATAACCATAATAGAACATTTTCAGTTAGAGAGCAGACAAGGCTATAATGGTCAATTCAAGTGCCATAACTCAGAAGTGCCTTGGACCATTTGACTGGTTACCAATCCTGACCCAGATATTATGGCAATACACATTTTCATGAAGATTAGTGAAGATTGGATAAAAACTGTCAGACTTAGAGAGTGGAAAAAGCTAAAATAGACAATTTTGACTAATCAAAGGGCAATAACTATAAAGTGCCTTGGGCCATTTGGCTGGTAATCAAACTTGGTCAAGATATTACAGGTTTGTAGAAGATTGGATAAAAAATCTTTGAGAACTGGCAAGGCTAAAACTGGCAAATTTGACTAATTCAAGAGCCATAACTCTAAAATGTCTAGCGCCATTTAGCTGGTTATCAAACTTGGCCAAGATGTTATAAATACATACAATTCCATGTTGTTTGGTGAAGATTAGTTGGATTAAAAGCAAGCAAGCTTAAGATAGGCAATGTTATATAGGCAATGTTGGCTAATTGATTAATTCAAGGACCATGACTGCAAGGTGCCTAGTTTCATTTGGCTGATAATAAACTTTCGCCAAGATAATATGACCTCATACATTTTCAGGAATTTTGGTGAAGATCAATAAAAAATACAAGGCTATAGAAATGCTTAGACCTTTTGTCTTTGGAAAACAGACCAAATAAACATGGGTCTCTGCAGGTATTTCATTACAGTTCAGTACATCCAATCATTACATTCTTCAAGAGTTTTTAAGTTTCTAGCCCTTTAAAAACTAAAATTCAACAGAGGAGATGTCTCTCATAGCTATACGGTATAGTCAACTCAGCATGCCTGGATAATACTGCTGAAAAGAAGTATGAATGGCAGACAGAGCAAGAGCAGATCCTTGTGACAGACTAATTCCAGGAGCCCTATGATCTAGATTTACATTAATTTGCAAATGCAACTTAACTCACTTCTTGCATTCAAAGGATAAGATATAGAATTTGGAATGACAACCAATGCAGACCCAGACCAGTGGGCCCTTTTGTCTGATACAGGTCTACACTATTTACAGATGTACAACCGGTGCAGACCCAGACCAGTGGGCCCTTTTTTCTGATACAGGTCTATACTATTTGCAGATGTACAGTTGGTGCAGACCCAGACCAGTGGGCCCTTTTCTCTGATACAGGTCTACATTATTTGCAGATGTACAGTCGGTGCAGACCCAGACCTGGGGGCCCTTTTCTCTGATACAGGTCTACACTATTTGCAGATGTACCACTGGTGCAGACCCAGACCTGTGGGCCCTTTTCTCTGATACAGGTCTACACTATTTGCAGATGTACAACTTGTGCAGACCCAGACCTGTGGGCCCTTTTCTCTGATACAGGTCTACACTATTTGCAGATGTACAACTGGTGCAGACCCAGACTAGTGTAGGGCCCTTTTCTCTGATACAGGTCTACACTAATTGCAGATGTACAACCGGTGCAGACCCAGACCAGTGTAGGGCCCTTTTCTCTGATACAGGTCTACACTATTTGCAGATGTACAACCGGTGCAGACCCAGACCAGTGTAGGGCCCTTTTCTCTGATACAGGTCTACACTATTTGCAGATGTACAACCGGTGCAGACCCAGACCAGTGGGCCCTTTTCTTTGATACAGGTCTACACTATTTGCAGATGTACAACCGGTGCAGACCCAGACCTGAGTGGGCCCCTTTCTTTGATACAGGTCTACACTATTTGCAGATGTGCAACCGGTGCAGACCCAGACCTGAGTGGGCCCTTTTCTCTGATACAGGTCTACACTATTTGCAGATGTGTTCCATCCGCATTCATATAAATAAACATAATCTGAATCCCATTGAATAATAAGGCCATTATTCATTTCACAATGGGAGGAACGAATTGGAAAACGGTACGCATCATTATTCCCATGAGAATAATACATTTCCAGGAATACATATCAGTCTGGTGCAGAAATGCTCCAGGGACATTCTCTTATATTTGCATTGTGTTAATTGGTTAACTTTTGAAACATTCTCTGACCAGAAATCTTTAATAAGAGGAGTACTTGAGAAAAGTTTTCTATACAGTAAAAACCTACTAATGTCACCACCAAAATGGTCTAATACTGAGTTATAAAGGCAGCAGGTAGCTTAATGCAGGATGAATGAGAGCTTTCTGCATTATTTTCATACTTTAGTAAGCTACCACCTGCCTTCAAAGCCACCTATGTCTATTCCAAAAGTGGTTCCTATATAGAAGGGTTTCACTGTATATACATTGAATAACCCTCTATGAATTCTTTTTTACTGTGTAGATTAACCCTTTTCTCCATGAATATTCAAGTAAGAAATTATGACATCATAAATATTAAATAGATTATTTGTTACAATGGCATAATCATGAACGCAGGATATTTTGGTTAAGACCAGACCTGTTTACCCCGGCCTCGTATGCTTAAATCGGTAGTTTTCAAAGGGACTGTCAGTAGCATTTGGATGTCCATGAGTAGTTTTAGCGCTTTGCATAGTTTGGCTCATTAAAACACATGTAGACCTTTTAACCATTCGCTTGCTGAGTTTTAAAATACATTTCTCCTTCTTGACCCATGGCCTGTTGTATAATTACATATATCTTCACTGTGTACACGTATTTCGCTGTGCAATCACTGCTGTGGAGTGCACTGGTTGCACAATCAACTTGTAAATAGTGCAGACCCTGATGAGACAGCTCCTGCAGGAGCTGTCTCATCTGGGTCTTCAGTATTTACAGGTACGTATATTGACGTGAATAGCAAGCAAAGGGTTAATTATCTTTTGTTCTGTTGATTAGTATACATATTCTCCTGCAACAGTATATCTATTCAAAAGAAGAATACAAAGAAACTGCAGAAAAACAAAGGCATGTTGTATTGCTATGCAAAACACGACAGACAATATGAAAACAAGAAGAATAACTATATTAAAATATTGATGCTAGAGTTATGGTTCTTGTGCATGACACTTTCTCTCATCATGCTTGTTCCAGATGTGAAGTTTCAAATCAACTGAACATGTAGATAAAGAGGTATTGTCCGGACAAGAAAATATGAAAAAGGGGAACAACTCCAAAAGTATTGATGCTAGAGTTATGGCCCTTTTGCATGACCGTTACTTTCATCATGCTTGTACAGTGCATGAAGTTATAATAATTCGGCCTACCCTTGTCGGAGACATATTGGTCTGGACACGAAGCGTGACAGACGGACAGGGCGTGAAAATATGAACAAAAGTGCCATGAGAACCTGAACATGATGCTATGTGCCAAATATGAAAGCTGAGAACCTTCCAGTTTCAGGAGAAGATTTTCAAAGTTTTCACTATATGCTTCTATAGAAAACTGGCCACCCCTTGAGCAGGGCCAATTTTGACCCCTGGGACATAATTTATATCACTTTTTGTAGAGGACCTACAAATGATGCTATGTGCCAACAAATGATGCTATGTGCCAAAGATGAAAGCAGAGAACCCTGTGGATTCAGCAGGAGATTTTTAAAGGTTCAGATTGTTCATGACGGACGACACACGCCGACGGGACATCAGGCGATCATGAAAGATCACCCTGAGCACTTTGTGCTCTGGTGAGCTAAATAAGTTTACCACTCTGAGCACTTTGTGCTCTGGTGAGCTAAAAAAGTTTACTAAACTATTTATTGACCTTATCTGTTCTCCGTATCTTTTTCGCATGCGACTTTACTGCGAGTTCGCCCATTTTACACAAGTCAATGTCCTTCTTACTAAGCGAGCAGAGTGTTTTGTACTTATATTCCTTACACTCTCTGATCCATGAATACTGCATAATCCAATCTTGATTGAACATGTACAATTCCAGCACGATTATGTTTATCAAGCGCGTCCTATATCATAATTTTGTTGAAATATATTGCTGGTTCAAACTTTTATTGCCGCCATTAGTCGCCATATGCTCTGCAGCATCCAATAAGGAGATAAAGGGAAAGCCGCTCACTGATTGGATAATAGTAACTACTTCCTACATAAACCTCACAGGTAAACGAAGTAACCAAAGACGCTTTTTAATGCCAAAAAAGATGTTGTGTCGACATTTTCACTATAAATTGGATAATGATAGTGTTCTGATAGCCCAGAGAATGATGTGGTACAATGCTTGACAGGATGCATACATAATGAGAGCCCAAAAAGCTTAGACACATTTGTATTTTAATACCGGAAAGGTGAAAAAAATCCCGGTGGAAAGACCCCAACTTCGTTCTTAATTCGTATTTCATAGTTTTTCATGCCAAAACGTAGAAACTATGGCCAAAACGTAGCAGTAAACAGGTCTGTAAGACTGGAACTGTAGAATTAGATCTACTGTATATCATACTGTAAGCAAACAGAGCAGACCTTGATCAGACAACTCCTATAGGAGCTGTCTGATCTGGGTCTACTCTGTTTGCAAAGGTGCAGAAAGGCATATGTATGGAAATGAGTGTACAAGCAATTAGTTTTGACCAGAACCCGCACTGTTTGTCATTCAAAATCATCTGGCAAATTTAAATGATCTTATTAACCCTTCGCTTGCTATTCACATCAATATAAGGAGCTATCTCATCAGGGCCTGCACTATTTACAAGTTGATTGAGCAACCAGTGCACTCCACAGCAGTGATTGCACAGCGAAATACTTGTACACAGTGAAGATATATGTAATTATACAACAGGGCATGGGTAAAGAAGGAGAAATGTATTTTAAAATTCAGCAAGAGAAGGGTTAATGGAAATTTCGAGTTGGTTATCTAAAGATAATTCCTGTCATATTCTGTCAATTCAGCAGTATAGGAGATTTCCTTTAAAGAAATTGTAGTTTAAAATTTCTATTAGCTCCTGTAACCTTAGCTTTTATGCCATGGTTATATGAAATTGATAGAGTCTCAATCACAAAAAAGATCATTTTAGTGGAATATGGTAAAACATATTTCAGCAAACTTAGGAGGGGACGTCATTTAACCCTTTCCCTGTTCACTATTCATGTAAGAAATAATGACATCATGAATATTTATTATTTTTTATAATGATATATGTAATTATTGTATATGTACACAGGAGCTTTTGCTATTGGTAGGAACAGTGGAGTCAGATTTATTATAATTTCAGAAGCATACAGAGTGGAGCCTATAGGAGCCGTTTGATCTGGATCTACTCTGTTTGCAATTGCATGAAAGGGTGTTTATA
Source organism: Azorinus chamasolen (assembly GCA_963576725.1). NCBI lineage: Eukaryota > Metazoa > Mollusca > Bivalvia > Cardiida > Solecurtidae > Azorinus > Azorinus chamasolen. The sequence continues at coordinate 44,499,555 of OY755242.1, read as the reverse complement.
GGAAGGATAGGGTTAAAGAAATTGTTGACATTGCACACAACATTTAAAAAAATATTTCAGTAACTTAAAAGGAAATGTCATTTAAAGAAATTACTGATGCTGCACACCAACAGACGACCATGAGACACAGGGCAATTCCTGAGTAGCTCACCATCACATTTTGTGCCAGGTGAGCTAAAAAAAACAACCGAAAGACACTCTACGCTCATGCTGTTATGGTGCACACTTCCTGAAGTAAAGAACAAACTTTCTATGCAAGAATCCTTAACCCTTTAAATACTAAGAAACTTTTGTCTTTTAATCATTGTGACCTGCTACAATCCTTAAGATAAATATCTTCTTGCAGTTTGACTCTTCAAAAACTGCCTCAGAGTGTCAAACAGTTTGGATCCTGATAAACTGTCTAATTACTTGGCACCTCATCTGGATCCAAACTGTTTGTAAAGGTTATAACAATTCACCCACAGTGTGGAATGAGGTAATAACAATATGTTCTGACAGTGTAACAAGCATTCTAACAGCACTGAGTGCAAACACATGCACCATTAACCCTTTGCTGGATAGCCCTGTGGAATGGGCCCATCAGAGTTTAACTATCGAGTCCAGACAAGATGAAGGCTTTAGATGTGCGAGGATTTTGAATGACAAACAGTGCAGATCCTGAACAAGGGAATTCTCAATGAGCCCTCTAATATGGGTCTACACTGTTTGCAAAGGACAGTGAAGTTGTTTCCGATATTATAAGGGTTAACCCTTTACTTCATATAAATGCCTTTTCCCGCATTTGCAAAGAGACTAGACTTAGATTTGATGGAGCCATCTGATCAGGATCTGCTCTGTTTGCTAATAGTATCATACAGATAGGATTCTACAGCTTCTGTCCTGTGTACATATGCCATTATAAAAATTCTTCATAAATATTCAAGGTGTCGTTAGTTCTTGCATGAATAGGGACAGGGTTAATGGATTTTACAGTGCTTTGCTGCAGTATTTCCCTTAATGCAATTACTGTTCTTTACATTCTGCATTTCCCGACCAAATGCACGACACAAATTTTACTACAATTAGAATCTTTATGTCTAAATCAATACTTAATCATGTTGTTTTTATTTTTTGTTGTTGGAGGGTTAAAACTGTAGCATTCAATTGTATTAATTCAATTGTGTTAATTCTTTACAAACAGATTTTATTAAACATGAATTTTTATTTAAACTTGACTAACATACAGCATAATTGTGTATTTCCTGAAAATGTTACTTCCCACAAACAGAGCATCTATGGTACATTTCAAAATATGAATTATTTCTTTGACTTTGCCAATATATTTCTCACATGAAATTTAATTAATTTCATGCACAGTTGTATTTTATACCAATTTAGATTATTTTTTTCTGACCAATTCAAATTCATTTTTCCCAATAAAATGTTCAATATTAACAAGGGGCCTATCATGTGGCCAAGTGGTTATGGTCTTCGACTGACAATCTGCTAGCCCCTCACTGCTGTGGTTTGAATGACAGTTAACCCTTCGCTTGCTGAATTTTAAAATACATTTCTCCTTCTTTACCCATGCCCTGTTGTATAATTACATATATCTTCACTGTGTACAAGTATTTCGCTGTGCAATCATTGCTGTGGAGTGCACTGGTTGCACAATCAACTTGTAAATAGTGCAGACCCTGATGAGACAGCTCCTGCAGGAGCTGTCTCATCTGGGTCTTCACTATTTACAGGTAGGTATATTGAAGCGAATAGCAAGCGAAGGGTTAAGGTATTTGGATTTTTCAAGTGTGGAAGCCATCTAGCTGGCTTATGGTAGGTCGGTGGTTCTGCCCTGGTGTTCTTTTGTGCACGAAACAATGCAATTTGTTTGATGCACAGCACCTCTGGGGTCTTCCTGCACCTGAAATTAGCTTGACGTCGTGATACGACTTATATACTGTTAAAGCCATGTAAAACCCAATCAAACCAAACCGAACCAAACCAAACTAAGGTTTACAAAATAATTCTATGTTCATATATTACTAGACAGTTAAGCATGTGCATCTACTAATATATGACAAATGCTTAACCCTTTTGCAGTTAGATATTAATGTAGAAATAATGACATCGTGAATATTTATCGTTTTATAAATAAAATGTTCAACGATTATTATTATTAATAGCATGTATACACAGGATGCATAGGTGTTGGTAGAAACTTAAGTGTCAGTTCTATCTTAATTTTATAAGCAAACAGAACTGAGACCCTGATCAGATGGCTCCTACAAGAAGTTTCAAAGAATAAGATCGAGGGCCATGATGGCCCTGATAAGTAATAGATACAGTACGAGTCTTACTACCAAAGTGTCTTCTTACAACCGTTATCAGGACAGTTTGTTCGCATGACCGAAGACGTATCCGAGGCGTAGCCGAGGACACTTGTCTGAGGTCATGCGAACAAACTGTCCTGATAACGGTTGTAAGAAGACACTTTGGTAGTAAGACGAGTACATGTATCTTACTTGTACGACAGTATGTTGTAGACTTTTAATTTTGATTAAAAATGAATATTTCACAAATGAGTACAAAATGTTTTCCCCTTGGTTCACCCAATTCAAATCCTAGGTAGATAGGTTTTAACCACAAGAATCACGTGCATACAAAAGTGTCCACTTACAACCGTTATCAGGACACTTTTTCAATAGCTTTGCTGGGGGTCTGTCGTACAACCAGGGGAGAAGATTTTCAGTCTTCACTATATGTTCCATAGAAATCTGGCCACACCTGGGGTGGGGCCAATTTTGACCCCAGCGGCATAATTTTTACACATTTTGTAGAGGGCCTGAACATGATGCTATGTGCCAAATATGAAAGCTGAGAATCTTCCAGGGGAACCATAATTATGTTTTTATTGAAAACAGGCCACCCCTGGGGCGTGGCCAATTTTGACCCCAGGGACATAATTTATATAACTTTTGTAGAGGACCTGAACATGCATGATGCTATGTGCCAAATATGAAAGCTGAGAACGTTCCAGTTTCAGAAGAAGATTTTCAAAGTTTCTATTGAAAACTGGCCCCAACTTGGGCTGTGCCAATTCTGGACCCCAGGGGCATAATTTATGTAAACTTTGTAGAGGACATTTGACTTTGACCTTGATATGACCTTTGACCTCGACATATGACCTTAACCTTAATAAGTCACCCCTAAAAATGTTCTCCTCCATAAGTTGCACATGTATGCCAACTTTGATGTATGTATGTCCAATGGCGGCAAAATTCTCGCCAATGTTAAAAGTTGGGGGCAAACCAACCAACCAACCAACCGACAGGCAGACAAGCAAAAACAGAAACGCTTCTACATGTCACTAAAGGCTCTGAGTAAGCAATTTCGATGATATATGTTAACTTGGTCTATATTTCAAGTATCTAACCCCATTTATCTCAATATATTATTAATCAAGGTCTGTCTGACTTTGACATAACGAAGTTCAACTGTAGATCTAAATGAAATATAATACCTCACATTGACTAACAGCTAAGGGTGAAAAAAAATAGTCAAGAAAGTAGCACAAGAAAATACTGGATGATCTATTGAGAATGGAGAAAAGGGCTCAGCGGAGTTCAATATAAGAATGATTTTTAACCCTTTCCCTCATATAAACGTGTTTTCACGCATTTGCAAACAGAGTAGACCCAGATCAGACGGCTCCTAGAGGAGTCATCTCATCAGGGTCTACTCTGTTTGCTAATAGAATTTGATAGATCCGTTAATTTGCTTTCTAAAATATCTACAATGTTGCACCTTCCATATTTCTTTATAATGAATATTCAGTAGGTATCAAAATTTGGAATAAATATAGAACAGGGAAAGGGTTAATCTATCCAACTGTTCCTTATTTCTCAGCCAAACACTATTTGGAAAGCAAGTTCAGAGGCAATTCTAATAGCTACCAATAAGGTAATGTTGCAGAGAAATGTAAAAGTTCTTTTTTTTTTTTCTTTTTTTTTTTTAAATAAATCAGATTTTCTAATTTTCTAAATATGCTTAGTATCTGCAGCTCCTCATATTATACAATGTAGATACAGTAAACCCCGCTAATGCGACCGCCTAAAAGAGGTATAATTCTGTGTGCTAGATGCAGGTGGTAGCTTAATGCAGTACAAAAGTAATACAGAAAGCTCCTAGGAGCTTTCTGCATTACTTTTGCCCTGCATTATGCAACCACCTACTTATAAAGACACCCGTGTTTATTTATTAAGTGGTCGCATTAGAGAAATTCTTCTGTACAAAGAAAAGTCTAAAAACGATTAACACAGAGCACAGAATACTGAATTTTTTATCTTTGCAAAAACTGTAGAATCAGATCTATTGTATTTAAAACAAATCCTTCATCATATTGCTCCTATAGAAACCGTCTATTCTGGTTTGTTTCTGTTTGCAAATAGGCATTATGCCTTTACTCCATGAATACGCCTTTCTACATGTACTACTACGCAAACAAAGTAGACCTAAAACAGGGTCTGCTCTGTTTGCTTATGAAATAATACAGATATGATTCTACAATTTCAGCCATGGCGAAATATTCCTGTGTCACCATTAAAATTAATCTTGTCAATATTTACGCTGTCCTTATTTCTTACCTGAATATTCATGGTTAAGGGTTAAAAGGTCTTTTCTTAGAATCGAGTACAGGGTTATTTTTAAGCAACAACATTTTAATGCTATTTTTTCCTCCAAGGCCATATTTATACCCATGGATTGGGAGGAGAACTTGAAACTAGGACTTGGAGCATCTCAATACTCTCCTTGTCTTAGTTCTATGTAACTCAGCAGGGCTCGGACCTGTGACTGTCACTCATACTCACCACAGAGTTTGATAAGCTGTTGGCTGGCTCGTTCCTCTGACCCTCTCTGCGACTGGAATGTCCGCTGAATATGGCTGTAGCAGGCAGCAATCTGCGACAAGAAAGATTGCATCATTACTGCAGGAGTTTCTGTCACATCATCTTTATAGCGAACATTAAATACAAATCCACTAGTACCACTCTCAAACACACAACATGGAAAACCAACACCTAATCCATCACTAATTTTCCATTATCTACACTTAATTTCTCTCTCCACTTGAAACACTCAGCACTCTGGGTCTTAGCACACTATAACATCGCCCCAAAACTATTGTAATCCTCCCTCCTAGTTCACACACAGTATGTATCTACAACAGAAAAAGCCTATATCACTTTAGCATCACCGTCCAGAGGATATATCACTTTATTCGACTGCAGTAATTTGATTTAACTCTGCAGTGACTTATAAATATCCTCAGTGTGACAGTGACCTGTTACCAAATCATGAATAATACAACAGATTTTCCAAATTTCCATGTCTTGCTGGCAGCCAGTCTCTCTGTCTCTCTCCCTTTCACTTGCAGCCAACTGTTAGAATCCAATACTATACAAACCAAACCACAGCAATCAATATCCCCCGCCATCAAACTTGTTTTGTCAAAGCGATCTATTTCATTTTTTAAAAAGAATTTTGGTTTTCAGGAAAGTTTATTTTAGAATGACCTATACATGTTGCTAAATGTCCCTTTTCAATAAACCTCTAAACCGGACATTAAATTTAGTATAAATATCAGTCTGGGAGACAGGTGGCAGCTTAATGCAGGGTGAAGGTCATGTTGAAAGCTCCTCTAGGAGTTTGTTGCTTTTCTCTTTACAGTAAAACCCCTCTGAACCAGACATTAAATTTAGTAGCAACATCGGTCTTGGAGACAGGTGGCAGCTTTATGCATGGTGAAAGTCATGCAGGCAGAAAATTCCTCTAGGAGCTTTTTGCATGACTTTCACCATGCATTAAGCAGCCCCCTGCCTAAAAGTAATCTAAATTCTTCTCTACTAGAATTCCAGTTTAGAGGGTTTTACTGTAAATCTGACTTTACACTTTCTGCTATGGTAAAAAATTCCCTAGTTCATGTTGCCTTTATAAAAATTCTGCAACTTAGTGTGCATTGTCATTATTTCTTACATGAATATTCAGATACAGGTATAAAGTGTAGACTGATTTTACATTTGAAAAGTACTTTTGGCATAACATACAACTTATAATGAAGTGATTTGATTTTTCATGTAATTGTAAACAATCTCCAAAGATTAGATTTTATCAGCTTTAACCCTTTCTCTGTTGAAAATTAATGCACGAAATATTGACATCATGAATATTTATTACCTGGCTTGTTATAATGGATGAAGTACACAGAATGTTTTGGTAGAAACAGTTACTGTAAAATCTGTGATAGCTATTATAATGCAATAAGCAAAAAGTAAAACAAACAAACAAGAGGGCCATGATTGCCCTGATATCGTTCACCAGACAATCAGAGGAGAAGATTTTCAAAGCTTTCACTATAATTGTTTCTATTGAAAACTGGCCACCTCTGGGGCACGGCCAATTTTGACCCCAGGGGCATAATTTATATAACTTTTGTAAAGGACCTACAGATTATGCTATGTGCCAAAGATGAAAGCTGGGAACCCTGTAGATTCTGAGGAGAAGATTTATTAGTATTTAATCTGAATCCAAACTGTTTACAAAGGTAATATCACAAATTAACCGCTGGCATGGATGGCTGGCTGGCTGGCTGGCAACCAAACCTTACTGTATTTGGCACTAAAAATGACTTAATTACATTGGAATCTGCCTCTATCAATTATTATAAATTATCCTGGACTATTTGCCAGCTTAATGACGTTAACATAGAATGTACGTTGATCAAGATAAAAAACCCATTATCCAACCCTCTGATTTAGTCCTCATTTCTTAAATTGCATTGACCTTTGACCTTTGAGAGTGACTGGATCCAGATAAGATATTGACATCCTTGAAATTTTGTCAAGATGCAAATAGTTTGATATTTTGACAATTAAATTTTAACCCTTTCCACCATAGGCTATTTTTAGACCCAACCAAAAGGAGCATTTACTAGAGAAAGGTAAAATTTTAGAATTTTGTAGTTTGAAACCATTGTGATAAATAGAGCATTTGCTCCTATAGGAGCAAATGCTCTATTTATCATATGGTTTCAAGAAGTGGTTATTACAGAGGCGTAGAAAGGCGTATTTATGGAGGAAAGGGTTAACAGAATGATAGAAGCCAATAAGCAGCAATAAACTTAAGCAGATGACTCTTTTGACACTTTCCCTCATATTTATAAATGCTTTTTCATGACTTTGCAAACAGAGTAGACCCAGATTAGACGGCTCTGTATGAGCCATACGAACAAGGTCTGCTCTGTTTGTTAAGAAATTATAACAGATCTGACTCTAAAGTTTCAACCAATACCTGAATATTCAACAGGAAAAGGGTTAATAAACAAGAGGATTCCTTCATAACGACGCCTTTTGATGTCTCTGTAAAAATCACTCTTTGAAACCATTGTAATAAACAAGAGCATTCCTTCATATTGACGCCTTTTGATGCCTCTGTAAAAATCACTCTTTGAATTGTAATAAACAAGAGCATTCCTTCATACCGATGCCTTTTGATGCCGCTGTAAAAATCACTCTTTGAAACCATTGTAATAAACAAGAGCATTCCTTCATATTGATGCCTTTTGATGCCTCTGTAAAAATCACTCTTTGAAACCATTGTAATAAACAAGAGCATTCCTTCATATTGACGCCTTTTGATGCCTCTGTAAAAATCACTCTTTGAAACCATTGTAATAAACAAGAGCATTCCTTCATATTGACGCCTTTTGATGCCTCTGTAAAAATCACTCTTTGAATTGTAATAAACAAGAGCATTCCTTCATATTGATGCCTTTTGATGCCTCTGTAAAACTCACTCTTTGAAACCATTGTAATAAACAAGAGCATTCCCTCATATTGACGCCTTTTGACGCCTCTGTAAAAATCACTTTTTGAAACCATTGAAAACCTATAGGAGCAAATGCTCTATTTATCACAATGATTTCAGAACTGCACAATTCTAAAGTTTTCCTTTTCTCTAGTTAATGCTCCTTTACGGTAGATTTATTCTAAGAGGTTGGGTCTTAAAATAGCTCATGAAGGAATGGGTTATTGACTTAGTACTCAGTGATCACATTGTGATCAAAGGCTTCAACGTGATGATCGACAAAAGACAGGCCATGGTCCAAGATTTATACATAAACCTCATTGAGAGACCATACAGTATAGCAAAGAGTAAAAGTCAGACATGGCCAAACATGTAATTAAGAGTTTGACACATTGTTTGTCACATTGTTTTAACTGAACAGAATCATTTTGTAATCTAAGATTAAAACAGAGGTTACCCTTATCAAATGTCATGTTTTACACAAAGAGACCAGTCTGGATATAAATTGATTGCAAACCTACAACCCATAATTAGCCTTTACTCAAACTCAAATATGCCCTCCATATTAGAATTTAATTGTGATTTTCAATGAATGATCACTTAAAAACGTGCCGATAATCTGGTAAAATCATTTGGGTCCAATTCCCAACACCAGCTGTCACTGTACACTGGTATATCCCTCCACCCCAAATAAGTGTTGACCATGAGAAGGTGTAGTACAGAAATGAGGTCCTGCGAACAATCAAGACAAAGGTCTAGGTCACAAACAGAATGACCTAAAACTGGTACATGACACTATGCTATCCCAGGATGCATTCAACCAAACACAAAATTTAGTATTCCTAGGTAATGTAGTGCAGGAGATAAGAACCAGACAAGCTACTGAGTGTGATTATTATTATTATTATTATTATACCACATTTATATAGCGCTCTTTTCATACAGGATATGTGCGTTCAAAAGCGCTTCACAAAGATACATTTTCTGTACAATAATGCGTAAATTACAGAACATTTAAAATAAAATATATTTAATACTTATATATAGATAAGAATAATAATAAAATAGAATTTATTTAGGACATTGGTAAATAAGCTACATCTTTTCCGTAAGTTTATCTGTCTGTGTCGTATTATGTTCTATTATAGTGTGTCAACGCACTCAGATTATAAAAAACAAAACTTGAATGCAACATTCTATGCGCAGTGCCAGTACGTCCCATAATTTTGACCCAGACTCAACAGACTTGGGTACATTCGTTTAACATACAACACTGCACATAAAATATCAATTTTATACAGAACAGATCAATTTGAAGTTCATGCATATAAACTAAGCAATACAAATACACAACTGTGATATACGCGCACTATGATTAAGTGTAACTACCTTTGGCCTCTATGTGTGACCTTAACCTTTGAGAGATGGACCTGGGTCATGTGTGTAAAACATGGTCCTGATGAAAATTTGTACCAAGTTATTCCAAAATCAATATGCATGCCAGAGTTACAGAGCAGACATGAAAATTGGTAGCCATAATCTTTGGCTTCTACGAGAGACCTTGAACTTTGAGAGACAGACCTTGGTCTTGCGCACGGCACACCATCTTGATGTTTTCAACATTTGTGGGCAGAGAGACAGACCTTGGTCTTGCGCACGCCACACATCTTGATGTGTTTAACATTTGTGGCAGAGAGACAGACCTTGGTCTTGCGCAAGGCACATCATCTTGATGTGTTTAACATTTTTGGCAGAGAGACAGACCTTGGTCTTGCGCATGGCACACCATCTTGATGTGTTTAACATTTGTGGCAGAGAGACAGACCTTGGTCTTGCACATGGCACACCATCATGATGTGTTTAACATTTTTGGCAGAGAGACAGACCTTGGTCTTGCACACGGCACACCATCTTGATGTGTTGAACATTTGTGGCAGAGAGACAGACCTTGGTCTTGCGCATGGCACACCATCATGATGTTTTCAACATTTGTGGCAGAGAGACAGACCTTGGTCTTGCGCAAGGCACATCATCTTGATGTGTTTAACATTTTTGGCAGAGAGACAGACCTTGGTCTTGCGCATGGCACACCATCTTGATGTGTTTAACATTTGTGGCAGAGAGACAGACCTTGAACTTTGAGAGACAGACCTTGGTCTTGCACATGGCACACCATCATGATGTGTTGAACATTTTTGGCAGAGAGACAGACCTTGGTCTTGCGCATGGCACACCATCTTGATGTGTTGAACATTTGTGGCAGGTAATTGCAATATTCATGCATGCATGTCATAGTTACAGAGCGAACATGAAAATGGGGACAGACATATGGCCGAGAACGGTTCAGTAACTATACGCCTTATTTAATTTTTTTTAATCAAATGGGGATTTAAAAAGGATTTCTTCACAGGGAATCAAGCCTAAAATAGCATATTCCTGATTAATCCCTTACCTGATAGATATTCAAGTGAGATTTAATGACTACACAAATATTAGTTGACAGATTTTTTTTAACCCATTCCTCCATAAATACACCTTTCTATGCCTCTGTAATAACCCACTTTTTGAAACCATTGTGATAAATAGAGCATTTGCTTCTATAGGAGCAAATGCTCTACATCTGCTCCTATAGGAACAAGCTCTATTTATCACAATGGTTTCAAACTACAAAATTCTAAAATTTTACTTTTCTCTAGTAAATGCTCCTTTTTGGTAGATTCATTCAAAGAGGTTGGGTCTAAAAATAGCCTATGGAGGAAAGGGTTAAACAGCATTATTAACAAGGAAATATTTTACCATGGCAGAAACTGTAATCAAATATCTTATTCCATAAGCAAATAAAGCAGACGTGATCAGCTGGCTCCTATAGGAGCTGCTGGATATGGATCTACTCTGTTTACAAAGGCATGAAAAAGCATTTTATATGCAGAAAAGAGTTCAAGTTTAGCACACTTCTGGTGAACTCATGGTAAACTTTGAAAACAGCAGACGTACTCGATCAAATAATTAGATCTGCACTGTGAAAGTTAAGTGATGTCTGCAAAATCAGAAACAGAATAATCAGTCTGGAACTAACCCTTCCTTAGATGATAACATACAGGGTCACATGCATTTGCAAACAGCTTGGATCCAGATCAGACATTAACTAGAGGTTTGTTTTTGTCACAAAAACAGATGTATCCCCAATTCAACCTCTTTCTAATACACAAATGTAATGTCTGTAATTTCTGAAACTCTAAAATTATCAGGGGGAGACAATTCAAAAACCGCAGGTGCTCAACAACTCATGCTGGTCAACATTCCTGTGAAGTTTTGTAACTCTAGCCTTATCGGTTTCAGAGATGTGCGCAACACAAAGTTTTTTCAAAGTTATCAGGGGGAGACAATTCAAAAATGCCAGGTGCACAACAACTCGTGCTGGTCAACATTCCTGTGAAGTTTGGGGATTCTAGCCCTACTGGTTTCAGAGATACGCGTGACACAAAGTTTCTCTAATGTTAAGTTATCATAACAGGGGCAATAACTCATCAATTATCTTGGGAAGAGAATTCAAAAACCCCAGGTGCACAACAACTCATGCTGGTCAACATTCCTGTGAAGTTTGGTGACTCTAGCCCTAGCGGTTTCAAAGATACAAGTGACACAAAGTTTGTCTAATTTTATATTAAGTCATCAGGGGCAATAACTCAACAATTATCAGAAAGAGACCATTCAAAAAACCCAGGTGCACAACAACTTATGCTGGTGAACATTCCTGTGAAGTTTATTGACTCTAGCCCTACTGGTTTCAGATATACGCGCACCACAATGTTTGTCTAATTTTAAGTTATCATAATTATTAGGGGCAATAACTCAACAATTATCAGGGGGAGACAATTCAAAAATCCCAAGTGCACAACAACTCATGCTGGTTAACATTCCTGTGATGTTTGGCGACTCTAGCCCTTAGCAGTTTCAGAGCTACGCATGACAAAAAGTTTTTCTAATTTTTAATATTAATTTCTAAGTTTTAAGCCAACAGGGGCAATACCTCCAAAGTTATCAGGGGGAGACAATTAAAAAAAACCAGGTGCACAACAATTCATGCTGGTGAACATTCCTGTGAAGTGTGGTGACTCTAGCCCCACTGGTTTCAGAGATACACGTGACACAAGTTTGTGACAGACAGACAGGCAGACAGCCGGGCGAACAACTCTGGCAAAAACAATATGTCACCCAATAAATGAGGGAGACATAATTAGCTCAGCCTCTGATAAAGATCCAAGATGTGTGTTACTTAAAGTAAGTTCTGAATCAATAGGCTAATTTAATATTACTGGAAAACATAGCAGATGCAATTTTGAGACAGCCTTAATCAAAGATAAGGGGCATAATCACCATTTCTCCACCAAACCCTATACTGTGATCGCTCTTTAGAATCGTCCCTTCAAATTCTAGACAGTGCCACAACAAAGGGTTTCGTGGAAAAATAAAGGACCTATTCTTGACAAAAATGATTGTTTTAGGCATATTATCTATGCTGCATGATGGTGAAAGTTTTCACAGCAAAAGAAGAGTTTTCGTCTCTGTAAGTAGTAACTGCTGCTGCCTGAAATCAATAATGGTTTGCTTCATTTCTCAGTTATCCAGTTCCATTTTAAAAAGAATGTTTTGCATTTCATTTCTTTCTACCAATATGATCTGAGTGTCAAGCAGTTCTGATTCTGTGGTGATATGCCTAGTTATTCCATTATTAGATATTTACACTTTCCATGATGAATATTCATGTAAGAAATATGATGACATCATGAACATTTTTAATAATAGAATATGTACAAAGGATTATTTTGGCATTGGAAGAAACTGTAGAGTCAGATCTGCATCTATTACATTTTCATAAGCAAACAGAGCAAACATTGACCAGACGTCTCCTACAGGCTCTTGTTGTCAAGGGCATAAAAATGCGTTTGTATGAAGGGAAGGGATTCTTGCCTCCGTCCGTCTATAAAGACGATGGATTGCGCGCTGTTGAGGTAGTGGAGCAACGTCTGTGATGGCTGTGTTCAAGACCAATCCTTGAGTAGCAGTCCTTGTTGCAGACACCACAGATGAAGACTGAACAGTCCTTGTGAACCACAGCCAGACGTTTCTGTCTCTTCTGTCTCTGCTGCTGGCAAAGACGAGCTTCTGCCACCTTCACTCCTTTGTTAACAGCAAGCCTCCATTTTTAATGTGTCCCCCCATGTGTCAACATCAATGTTTGCTGACTGGAGGTTCCTTTTGCAGGAGTCTAAATATCTGAGAGAGGGGCAGCCTTGTTGTCATGTGCTTAGCTCTAGCTGTCTGTACAACAGATCTTTTGGCAAGCACCCTTCCTCCATGCGACGTACCTGTCCAAGCCATCGCAGGCGTCATTGGGTGAGCATCGCAAACACAGAGGTAGAGTTTGCCTTGCTGAGGACATCTGTGTTTGTTACCTTGTCCTTCCATGTGAGTCCCAAAACTTTCTAAGACACCTCATGTGGAACATGTCTCTTGTCTAGTATATGTTGTCCATGTTTAGCTTCCATACAACAGGGTGCTGAGGAGGCATGCTTTGTAGACCACAATCTTTGTGTTTAGTATCAGGTTTTTGTTTTCCCACACTCTCTTTGTGAGATTGGACAATACAGCAGCAGCTTTTCCGATGCGAGCATTAATCTCAGAGATTTTATCTGAGATGTTAGAGCCCAGATATTGAACTTGTCCACAACTGCAAGTGTAGAGCCCTTTTATTGAGATGGAAGGTGGTATTGGAATGTCCTGGCCCATGACCTGTTTTCTTTATGCTGACTGTGAGGCTGAACTCATCACATGCTTTGAAAAACCTGTCTATGAGTCGCTGGACACCATCATGAGTGTGGCAGTATCATCAGCAAAAAGCATATCCTGAGGAGGACATCAGTAATTTTGGTTTTTGTAGACCTGCTCAGCCAGGATCTGCAGTTGTGCCAGTACAACTCTTGCAAAGACCTTAGCAGGGAGATTCCGCTGTAGTTGTTGCAATTGCTACGGTCACATTTATGTTTGAAGAGTGTCAAAATCTTTGCATAACGCATGTCTTGTGGTACTTCCCCTTCTTTCCAGCAGAGTTGGAAAAGCTCATGGAGATGACTTCTGGAGGAATGGCATCATTACCTGGTGCCTTGCCACTCACTAAGACACTGATATCCTTTTCCAGCTCTGCCGTTGTTGGCTCAACATCAAGCTCATGAAGAACTGGCATTTCTGGGATGCTGTTGAAGGCTTCTTCAGAGACATTATTTTCTGTAGAGTACAGTTCCACCCATCTCTCCATTTGTTTGTTGCGGTCTGTAATTACCTGTTTTTTTACTTCAAAGAGGCACTTTTCTTTATGGCTGGACCAGTAGCTGGCTTTATACATAGCTTTGATGTTGCCAGTATTTGAGGCTTGCTCGGTGGAGGAGCACAGCTGTGCCCAGTAGTCGTTGGTACATTTCCTGGCTGTCTCCTGACTTTCAGCTCTGACCTTTCTCAATGTATTCAGGTTTTCCTGTGTTGGATCTTGCTTCCAATATATAAGGGCCTGCCTTTTGTTCTGTGTAAGAGGTTCCATGACTTGGAGGTTGGTCTCATACCAGTCAACATTCCGCCTTTCCTTCTTGCCAAATGCTTCAATGGCAGACTTGTGGATACTGGCACTCAGATATGTCCATCTGGTCTCTGCAGATTCACCAGCAGCAACTGGAGGGATTGCTTTGATGAAGGTAGTAAACTTTGTGGCTCTCTCCTGATCTCCAGTGCGAGTAGTGTTGATTTTTGATGGGCCTCTTGGTTTTGCATGGTGAAGTCTGTGAGGGACTAGTGCAACCTTACTGATGATGAAGGAGTGATCAGTGTCACAGTCAGCACTGTGGTAACTCCGTGTGTTATGCACACTTTGAAGGCTATTTCTTCTGGTGATGATGAGGTCAAGCTGGTGCCACTGATGCGATCTTGGACGCACCAGGATACTTTATGCCTAGGTCTGTTTTTGAAGTAGGTGTTTGTGATGCAGAGTTTTCTAGCGCAGCAAAGCTCCAGTAGTCTCTGTCCATTGTCATTCATGTTTCCCACTCCAAAAAATGACCGATGCAAGTTGACCAGATGTCTTGTCTAGCGTTGAAGTCTCCAAGCAAGTAGAGATCCTCTGTCTGTGGCAACTGCCCTATGAGTGAATCAAGTTCACTGTAGAATTGGTCTTTCACACCTGGGTTAGTAGCAAGCCTTGGGGCATAGCAGGTCACCAGATTGACAGGACCTGTATCCGAGTCACAACAGGAGTAACCGATCAGATCCTGCAGTTGGAGGTTCTATCATGGATTATAAGAGATGTCTTCACTGCAAATCCTATGCCATTTTCCCTTGCCTCTTCCCTTCCAGAAGAAACTATATTCTTGTACAGAGCCATCATCAGCTAGCCTTGTTTCTTGTAGTGCTGCAACATTAACATTCAGTCTTGTGAGTTCAGCATAGATGACAGCTGTTTTATGCCTGTCGCTAATCTGTTGAAGATATTCTGAGAAACCTGGCAGCATGGTTCTGACATTCCAGCTTGCTATGCAAAGTGTTGGAGACTTCTTTTCAATGATTTGTTTGTTGTTAGGTACTTGGTATTCAGCTGCTTGTCAAGTGTAAACACTTTCAGCTCCTGGCACCCAAAGATTGGTTGCAGGATTTGCCAGTAGAACCGACCAGTGGTCATGTCTTGCCACCTACGGGGCTCTACTCCTTAATCCATAATTGTGGGTCTGTTCATGGGCAGCAGAGCAGATCAACACGCCGATGGGCATAACATACCACATATTTAGCGACAGACCTCATCCAAGTCCCTCACAGTTCAACCTAGGGTCACATGGTGCCAAGTTACCGTGTGACGCTATGAGGAAGCACTGTGTAGAGTTTGCTGATGGAGAGGCTATTGTACTGGCAGGAGAGACTTACACACTCAGCTCTCTTTTCACTAGTTACCCAGTTAGCCAGCTGTACTAGTTGAAAGCAGAAGACAAGCATACGACACACCTCGCTAGCACACTATATCTAAGATCAACCATATATCAAAAGGATAACACTTTACTAAATAAATACACCTTTCTGATTCTAGGGTTTCTACCATGGCCAAATTCCTGTGTCCATGTACTGTTATAACAGTTATAATTGATAGGATATTCATATTTTCATTTCTTAACATGAATATTCATGAAGTAAAGGATTAATCCCTGAACAGCTTTCCATTACCAACAATAGACAGAATTTTTACTTTTTCTGCTGCCAATCAGAATATTTAATACATATTAGGGGATGTATTTTTGATATTTCAATTTCTTTTATACAATCTTGTTTTCATTACTGTGGACATTATTCTGTTTTGTAAAGCCAGTTGAATAAGAATGCTAATGATTCTATGTCATTATAATTTATAGTATTCTCTGTCAGTATCACTAACTATGCTGTACCTACATGTTCCACATCAGTATCACTACCTGTGCTGTACCTACATGTTATACATCAGTATCACTACCTGTGCTGTACCTACATGTTATACATCAGTATCACTACCTGTGCTATACCTACATGTTCCACATCAGTATCACTACCCAAGCTGTACCTACATGTTCCACATCAGTATCTGTCAGTATCACTACCTACATCAGTATCACTACATACGCTGTACCTGTATGTATCACTACATATGATGTACCTACAT
Source organism: Azorinus chamasolen (assembly GCA_963576725.1). Taxonomy (NCBI): domain Eukaryota; kingdom Metazoa; phylum Mollusca; class Bivalvia; order Cardiida; family Solecurtidae; genus Azorinus; species Azorinus chamasolen. The sequence continues at coordinate 44,482,985 of OY755242.1, read as the reverse complement.
GTTCAACATCAGTATATGTCAGTATCACTACCTATGCTGTACCTACATGTTCCACATCAGTATCTGTCAGTATCACTACATATGATGTACCTACATGTTCAACATCAGTATATGTCAGTATCACTACCTATGCTTTACCTACATGTTCCACATCAATATATGTCAGTATCACTACCTATGCTGTACCTATATGTTCAACATCAGTATATGTCATTATCACTACCTATGCTGTACCTTCATGTTCAACATCAGTATCTGTCAGTATCAATATGCGTTACCTACATGTTCAACATCAGTATCTGTTAGTATCACTACCTATGCTATACCTATATGTTCAACATCAGTATCTGTCAGTATCAATATGCTGCACCTATATGTTCTACATCAGTATCTGTCAGTATCACTATGCTGTACCTACATGTTCAACATCAGTATAATGTTTTTATTATGTTAGTTTCACTGCCTATGCTGCACCTACTGGTACATATTCTACATCAGTATCTGTCAGTATCAATATGCTGCACCTACTGGTACATATTCTACATCAGTATCTGTCAGTATCAATATGCTGTACCTACATGTTCAACATCAGTATATGTCAGTATCAATATGCTTTACCTACATGTTCTACATCAGTATCTGTCAGCATCACTATGCTGTACCTACATGTTCAACATCAGTATAATGTTTTTATTATGTTATACTGCCTATACATATTCTACATCAGTATCACTAACTACATGTTCAGCATCAGTATCTGTCAGTATCACTACCAAATGCTCTATTTATCACAATGGTTTCACAAAGTGATTTTTACATGTGCAGAATTGTCAAAAGTCATCAATATGAGGGAATGGGTTAAAAATCAATGAATATTCATAAAGTCATTATCTCTTACATGAAGTAAAACGTTAAGTTGCATCTGTAGAGAGATGCCACTGTACAGTGTCACAAAGAGTTCGGAATCTGATAAAACATTAAGGAAAATAATAGTTTCCCCGTTTATATTCATACCAGAAATAATGACCTTTTTTTAATGCATACATACTTATTATTTTTTGGTATTAATAAAAACTGAAAGACAGATCTAAATATTGTGATTTCATAAGCAAACAAAGCAGACCCTAATCATACGGCTCCTATGGGAGCGGCCTGATCTGGGTCTGTTTGCAAATATGATGGAAAGGGTTAAAGTGAACAGCATCTGCACATGATCAACAAGCTCACAGTGTCTCCATGTGAATATCGCAGACATCTGACACTGTGCTCCAGGACCACAATGTGTTTTCCAAATCAATACTTTCATCTAAATTGTTGCCCAACTATCACATTGGGTCAATTTCAGATGCCGTGCCTTGCCAGTTAAGCCATTTTTATAGCAAGAAATATGTAACGGCTTCCAAAGAGATATTACTTTTACTGCTGCTGTGTTGACAAATGGGAAATGATATCTGCAGTGCAACATTTAGTCAAAATTATTGCATAATCATGCACTTTTTTTTCTTCTCAGAATCTAATCACATTGCACAATAATAGCCATCTGCAATACTAGTTGTCTGTTACTATTTCCAAACTTAATTTTTTTTTATTCTTTCCTCTTTTAATCGATGTACAGTCAAAATTTCATACATTTCATATACATGAGTTGCATATACGTAATGTTGCATACTTTGTTGTTCAAAGCATGCAAGTATTTAAAAGTATTTTCTCCCAGGTGCGATCTCAATTATATGCAACAGTTTAACCCTTACAATGCAGGACCTAAATATTCACCATAAGCTTGACCTGTTTGAATTTAGGAATAGTCCATTTGAAAATTCAACATTGTAAGGGTTAAAATGAAATTGAGAAGCAAACGGTGTTGAGTCTGTTGACCCTGATCAAACTGCTATTAAAAGAGTGCACTATTTGCTGGTAACCCGAAACCTGCTGAATAATTAAAATTTAGACCTTTCTGAATATTAGTTAACAAACAAAAAATTGTATTAAAATTTAACACTTTAGAAAATTATTCTTAACCCATTACCGCATAGGCTATTTTTTTTATCCAACCTCTTTGAATAAATCTACCGAAAAGGAGCATTAACTAGAGAAAAGGAAAATTTTAAAAATTTGTAGTTTGAAACCATTGTGATAAATAATTGTCACAATGGTTTCAAGAAGTGGTTATTACAGAGGAGTAGAAAGGCGTATTTATGGTGGAAAGGGTTAAGAAAATTATTGAGAAAGTGCATACCCTGATCTTCCTTACGAGCCAAGCCCTTTGTTCTGGGTCTACAATGTTTGCAAAGGTTTTTATATAATATGGTCCCACACATTAAGGGTTAAGTTTGTCAGACTGAATACAGTATAATCGATTATACTTAAGTAACAAAGTGCATCTGCATTATTTGGATAATCAAAGACTCAGAAGCCCCAAATGATTTTAATCGAAACTAACCCATGAGGATTTAAACTGTTCCAGAATAAGCCAGCAGATGCTATCAGTTACAATGTCACAACTGCTTAGTGTAAGCAAAAGGGCTCGAATTGTTGACATTTTATTCGGGCATGCTCTCTTTGATAGAGCTGCAGACTTTAAACAAGAGTACCACTAAGCTGAGCATCCCCTCACAACAGCCCATATGTTAACCCTTCGTTTGCTGTTCACATCAATATACCTACCTGCAAATAGTGAAGACCCAGATGAGACAGCTCCTGCAGGAGCTGTCTCATCAGGGTCTGCACTATTTACAAATTGATTGTGCAACCAGTACACTCCACAGCAGTGATTGCACAGCGAATTACTTGTACACAGTGAAGATATATGTAATTATACAACAGGGCATGGGTAAAGAAGGAGAAATGTATTTTAAAATTCAGCAAGAGAAGGGTTAATGGTGCTTACTAAAAGAATGTGCCTATAGCAGTAGTTATTGTTGAGATCAGAATGTTCACCATTTAATGAGCAACTGTTGTAAAGGTTACTACTTACATTCAAGATATCAATGAAGTTAACCCCTCAACCCATTACCTCATAGGCTATTTTTAGATCTCACCTCTTTGAATATATCTACCAACAAGAAATATCTTTTAAAAAAGATATTCAGCTGCATTCAAATATTGACACAATGTACAAAATAATCTCTGCAATATTTATTTCAATGTTTGGAGATTCTACTAGTACAGAGAACTAGATCTATGAGGGGTTGCATGTTATTATACTAGCAGAGAAGCATGCAATGAAAATGAATTGGAGTAGAAGAAGCATTTATAGAAATATTTCAAGTTGCTTTTATAGGAAATCACTTTTAAAATGTATGATGTCAAAGTAATGTTTTAAACTATCTCAAGTTAGTTCTTTAGTTTACCTTTTATAAAATGTACATGAAAGCGCTTACATTTGTATTGATATGAAGATAAGAAATTGAATACACTTTAAAGCATAAAGTTTTTGTTTGTGCAGAGTCTGTAATTCCATAAAGAACTGTATTTATTTAGCCTAGATCAACGCTTTAATCGACTTGTGTGCATCATCATTAATGACATCATTAACTGAATCTACATGTATTTTAAAACAATATAACCTACTCTATGAGCCCAAGCCCCATGTGATAGAGCCATAGTAATAGCCTTCAGTAAGTAGCTTTATATCAAAGAGAGCCAACAACCAGAGTCTCGGTGCTTTGGTCGGGGATAGTAATTAATACCATTAACACCACGACTCTAATATACTAAACAACCCTTCTTCTTTATTTCCTATAGCACTGCCTGTGAATTATGGTGGTTTCGTCAAAGTGGACTTATGATCAAATGTTGTATTAATTGATAGCAAAATGATAGTAAAGGTTTGAAAGTTTAATAGAGGTTTCGACAAACTGGTAATATTGCTCAGCAACCATTACCATGAGGTGATAAATATCAGTACATCAGTACTTTGATTTTATGGGAATTTCCAGGTCTTAAAATCTATTTTAAGAACAGAACTTTCGACAGTTGACAGTCTTCGCTCCCATGCTAAATATCTGCGTAAATAATTACTTTCTGTACTATATGGCGTTTTGACTGAACTCTAAGAAGTTTATAGAACATGTCTGTGTAACATGGTGCCTAACATGTGTTGTGATTATGTTAATTATTGCATTGAATTCAATTTGCGAGGCCGAAGCAGCTAATTATCATAAAAATTGGTGTTTGAAATAACTGCAATATCGTAATAATTACCCCAGGAAATTCGACACGTTAGTAGACTGTATATCAGAATTTTACATAGTTTCGCAATGTGTAGAGACATATAAAAAGGTTGTATGCCAGTCAAGGTATTCACTAATGAAAATACAGTTTACTACTAGGTCATATGCAAATTACAATGTAACAGTTTCTCATTGGTGGAAAACTAGAACAAAAGTGAAAATAGACAGCTAGCCGCTGAAAAAGGAGCATTAACTAGAGATTAACTATTGTTTGTTTGTTATGTCCGTGCGTCTCTTTGTGTCTTTTATAAACATGTACATTTGCTGTTTGTTGTTGTGGTGCTGTTTTGGCAGTTGTGTCTTTTAAATGTGATATTTCCTGCATGACTCATACATATACTTTTATAATGTAAGTGTTTTAACCCTTGCAACACTGATTCTTCAAATGGACTATTCTAAAATTAAAACAAGTCAAGCCTACTGGCAATATTAAGGGATCTCTTAAAAGAAAAATGTAACATGATAAACAGTGCAGACCCTGACGAGAGGGCTCCACTAGGAACCCTCTCTTCTGGGTGTGTCTGTTTGCAAAGGACATTACTTCGGTGGCCCTCTGTTTCTCTCACTGAAAGGGTTAATTGGTTTCTTGCACAAAGGTATATCTACTATTTATCACATTATACTTTTTTCTCTGAAAGACATCAATCATCATAAAATGGACAAATCCCCTGTCATCTGAGCAATGCAAATACTACTTCTACAAAATCTATCATAATTCTTCATCTGCTTAGTAAACGGCCATCTACAAAATTTGTCTACGACTTACTTAAAAAAAATATTTTTTTTCTTCATTTCCTGTCAAAGGTTAAAATCAGGGTGTCAAACAATTTCGATCCTGATGAGACATTGAGTTACTCAGTGTCTTATCTGGATCCAAACTGTTCTGGATCCAAACTGTTAGCCAAGGAATTGTTAATTCACACATAGTGTGGGAAGCAATAATGAAGAACTCTGATATGTGAGCACTCTCTAATGATCCAGTTGTCTTCATCAAAGAGAAAAACCTATGTTGTGAACAAATTATTTCAGATGAAACAGATTTCAAAGTGAGATTGGCTGTATAACATGTGCCTGTCAATTTCAGTGACTATGTTTTGATGCAATTTTTTTGGCATGCAATGTTCCCATCAACATAGAAAATCCCATTTTCAATTAGGTCAAGGCTACAATATATAATAGCACAGCTTTGTGAAGAAGCATTCCTGTGTCTGAACTACTACTGCATCTACCTTTAACAAGAGGGCCATGATGGCCCTGATATCACTCATCAGACAATCAGAGGAGAAGATTTTTCACTGTATGTTTCTATAGACAAGAGGGCCATGATGGCCCTTAATTGCTCAATTTCCATGTAAGAAAGGTTAGCACCAGGTTAGGGTCAATATGAAAGAAATTTATTTATATCTTGATAGCGAACAATGAGCATATACTACAAATCAGCAAGTATTAAGAATCTAGCCCTTTTTAATATAGAACTAGAAAATTGTGTCTGTAAGACACAGCGATGCCCCCGTGGTGGTGCTTGCCTAGCTGCACATAAAATTCCTAAGTCATTTAACCTTGAACTTGAGCTTGCTGGCAGTATGGGCTGGGTGCGTAATGAAAGTATGGATGATGTTTAATGTGTATATATATGCAATTCCATGCCAACAGCTATAGTGGTTAGTGAGATATAAGACGATGAAAAAACTCACAGTGACAACCAACTCCACGTAAAATTCCTAAGCCATTTTACCTTGACCTTGGACTTGCGGGCAGCATGGGCTGGGTGTGTAATGAAAGTATGTATGGTGTTTAATGTGTATATATATATATATTTCAATTCCATGCCAATAGCTATAGTGGTTAGTGAGATAAAAGACATTGAAAAAACTGTGACAACCAACTGCACGTAAAAGCGTGACACACGGACAGACATGTGCAAAACATAATGTCCCCCAACGTTTAACGGGGGCATAAAAATTTTGTTGAAAGGTTTTCTTATATATTTCAATATAAACAAGATCAAGCATTGCAAAGCAATACATAGTCCCTGACAGCAACCCCCAAACAAATTTATGAGACTGCCTTCCATTCTACTCTTTGTATCAGGGCTCTAGAAATTTTCAAATCCCAACCGGTCCAGCCGGTAAACGGACATTTAATAGCCAACCGAACTTTTCCCTACCAATTTCTCGATGGGCTGGTCGACATTCTCCCCCTTGTGTTTTTGTGATATGCGGACATTAGCCCCCTGGTTATATGTTTGTGTCCGACATTTGCCCCCTTAGAGTTTGTATATAATAGTATGACAGCATTAAATATCGAAATTTGTGAGAACTAATGACTGCTGACTAATGACTGCTGACATTCGCAAAAACTAATGACATTTCAAGTTTGCATACCTGGCAGTTTTGGAGGCTTTGAAAGAGAAGCAAGACAACTAGTTTCTATTAAAAATACTACATGATTAATATCATATAATATTATGATCATTTAGTTTATGATGCATACTTATTTCTTATCAGATAAACGAAAGTCACTACTCAGAATTGTTTTTCTATTCACTCCCAACACATTTTTGGCATTAATTGTACCCAAGGAGCTCTTGAAATGTGGAGTTTCGAAAATAGGTCAACCTTTCAAATTTGAATCAAGCAGAAATTTTGTTGACTTTTTGTTATCATTGTTCTAAGTAAATTGTGTTGATGATGGATATCAAGAGAGTATTAAATTTTGCTCACAAAAAAATTGATTACCTGAATCTATGGACCTTTTGTTAACAGGTACAAGGTAGGTATTTACAACTTGAATCATAGAACAGTAAATGTTCAGTTTCTGAAACCATTGTGATAAATAGAGCATTTGCTCCTATGGAGCAAATGCTCTATTTATCACAATAGTTTCAAATAGTGACTATTACAGAGGCGTCAAAAAGCATCAATATGAGGGAATGTATTAATTAGATGCACTATCAAAATGGCATATGAATACATAGAAAATTGTTGTCATGGCAAAAACTGCAAAATCACATCTATATTTATGCAAACAGATCAGATCTAGGAGACTGAGATGCACAGAAATAAAAGAAAATTGTCTCTGAAACTTGTAGCAGACATCACAATTATGTTAGCATGTACAGACAACATTGTTCATAATTACAATACAAAACCAAATCAAGAGAGTGTGGAAACAGCTGAAACCTGGAAAATTAATAACACCAGTATTTGACTTCTCCAAATAGTTAAAAAAAAGTTATTAAAATTTGCTGCATATGGAATATTGAAGGTTAAAGATACACCTGTTGTCTTCTTTGTCTGTTCATGTACATAAACATTCCTTTAATTTAACCCTTTCTCCTGATGAATATTCATGTAGGAAATAATGATGTCATGAATATTAATAAGATTATTTTTTAAAATGGCATATGAACACAGGACATTTTGGCTCAGGCAGAAGATGTAGAATCAGATCTATATTACACCATAAGCAAACAGATCAGACCCAGATCAGACGGCTCCTATAGGAGCCGTCTGATCTGGGTCTACTCTGTTTGCAGATGCGTCCAAATTCACTTACATAAGGGAAAGGGTTAATGCCCCTGATAGCTAACCAACATTCTTCAACCCTTTATTCCATAAATATACCTGTCTATGCCTTTGCAAACACAGTAGACCCAGATCAATGCTCCTATATCCAGGGTCTGCTCAGTTTCCTAATGGAATAATATAGATCAGATTCTACAGTTTTTGCTTTGGCAAAATATTCATGTGTTAATATGCACGTTATCATTTCTTTCATGAATATTCATGACGTGAAGGATTAACCCAGTACCTAATCAATATTTATGAATATGAATTAGAAGAATGTTGCAAATGGTATGGCCACACTAAGTTTTGATCATTGCAAAAACCATTGCAAAATCTTTACCATTTAATAAGCAAACAAAACTGGCCCTGATCAGACAGCTCCTGTAAGGACATGGTCTATTCTGTTTTCAATGTGTATAATGTATACATGTATCTGTCAAGTTTGGAGTTGATTTACCTTTCAGTTCTAAAAGTTCAACGTCCATCATTGTAGATTCCTTTCATAAGAACAGAGCTACACTGATAAAGGTATGTACCCAATTACTAAAAATCATTTCTCCATCAAACCCTATACTGTGACCACTCTTTAAAATCATCTCTTCAAGACGATTCTAAAGAGTGGTCACAGTATAGGGTTTGGCGGAGAAATAAAGGATATATTCTTGAAAATGTTTAGATTTATGCATCTTATCTGGAGCTCAGATGAATGAATAATTTGCTTAAGGACTCTGAGGGAACCCTCTGATCCCAGTCTAGTGTTTACAAAATACACAATGTACCGTCTCCTGCATTCATATGGTTAAATAAGTTGCACATCTTTTCTAAATCATCTTTCATTCATCAAAAGCTAATTCAATACGGTATAGATATCATCTCCAGGAGAACCTCAAGCAGAAAATGGGCTAAAAGCAAAATCTAATTGAGCCTAATGAGGCATTCTGCAAATTCAATAGGTACTATGTGGCCAAACAAGGTCAATAATCTATAGCAGAGTCAGATCAGTAATGGAGATATACATGTAACCTGTATATAATAACCCATTACCTCATAGGCTATTTTTAGATACAACCTCTTTGAATTAATCTACCGAAAAGGAGCATGAATTAAAGAAAAGGAAAATTTTGGAATTTTGTAGTTTGAAACCATTTGTAATAAATAGAGCATTTGCTCCTAATAGGAGCAAATGCTCTATTTATCACAATGGTTTCACAAAGTAACTTTTATAGAGTCGTCAAAAGTAGTCAATGATGAGGAAAAGGGATAATGCTTGCATAATCTGACAGACATTTGCAAATAGCCTCCATCTATTTGAGACCCTGGGCAAACTGGCATCTCATCAGGATCCAAACTCTTTGACACTCAAACAATAGGAGCCATCTGATCTGGGTCTACTCTGTTTGAAAATGCGTGAAAACATATTTATATGAAGGAAAGGGGTTAACTCTTTGGTTGCTGAACATTCACAGTGGAATTAATGGTCCATCATTGTTTAACCCTTTGCAAACTAGCGGGAAAATTGCCATTATCTATTCAAGCAGTTTGGATTCAGATGAAACGCCACATAATGCAGCGTCTCATCAGGATCGAAGTGAGGCGACACTCTGACCATATTTTTGCACAGAAATTAGACAATGTACACGTATGTTTAAGGACTGAAGCAGACGACAATTGTTGCAGATGAAAAATTACTTACCCTGCAAAGAGTTAACCCTTCGCTTGCTATTCACGTCAATATACGTACCTGTAAATAGTGAAGACCCAGATGAGACAGCTCCTGCAGGAGCTGTCTCATCAGGGTCTGCACTATTTACAAATTGATTGTGCAACCAGTGCACTCCACAGCAATGATTGCACAGCGAACTACTTGTACACAGTGAAGATATATGTAATTATACAACAGGCCATGGGTAAAGAAGGAGAAATGTATTTTAAAATTCAGCAAGCGAAGAGTTAACAACAGAGCATGAAAGTCTTCAATTTGCTAGAGGATTTTGAATGAGAAACTGTGAGAATAGACGCTGTTCAGAAGATTGCTCTAGGAATTCTCTGATCTGGATCTACACTGACAGATGATGTTCAGAAAGCTGCTCTAGGATCTCTCTGATCTGGATCTACACTGACAGATGATGTTCAGAAAGCTGCTCTAGGATCTCTCTATTCTGGATCTACACTGTATACAAATGCTAGTGTTTTCATTTCCAACATTCAAAACATAAACCCTTACAATGCTGAATAAGCACATATACATACAAATGGACAAAATCACATATACATACAAATGGACTATCACATATACATACAAATGGACATATACATACAAATGGGCATATACATACAAAGGGACTATACATACAAAGGGACTATACATACAAAGGGACTATTCCAAAATTCAAAGAGGTCAGTTTGCACACTGTTTGTAAAGGACATCAGTGACTTGTGTCCCACACTGTAAGGGTTAAATACGGAATTTTCAGATATGAACTCTTCTACTGTTCTACATGGTCCATTCCACTTTTTCATGCAGGTTAGGTTTTGATAGAATTTCCTGAATTATCAAACAGTGTTGACGCTAATCAGTAGGTTCCAACAGCACCCGTCTGATCAGATTTTGCATTGTTTTGTAAACTAGTACAAGTTGATTTGAAAATAAACATTTTCACCTTCAAAAGATTAACAGGGTCACTGACCTGACTTATTGAGGATGCTATTGTTATAAGATCTACAACATAATTTCAATGAGATAATGACAATAAAACCATTCTGTGATCACAAATTTGTGCTGATTACTTCATTGAAAAGATTAGGTACAAATGTCAAAGTCCATTGACCTAAAACTTCACCGTTAGCCTGCTATGAACATGATGTCTGCTTAATCCTTTACTCAATATTCATGAAAGAAATAATGACATCATGAATGTTAATTAAATTAACCCATTCCCTCATAGGCTATTTTTGGATCCAACCTCTTTGAATAAATCTACCGAAAAGGAGCATTAACTAGAGAAAAGGATTTTTTTTTAGAATTTTGCAGTTATGAAACCATTGTGATAAATAGAGCATTAAGAGCAAATGCTCTATTTATCACAATGGTTTCAAGCAGTGACTTTTACAGAGGCGTAGAAAGGCGCATTTATGGGGAATAGGGTTAACAACTCAATTTTCAAAGGCGCAGAAAGGTGTATTTATGCAGTAAAGGGTTAACTCTGTATTTATGCAGTAAAGGGTTAACTTATTTATGCAGTAAAGGGTTAACTCTGATTTGTAACAATTTTCTCTTACTTATTATTCATTCAAGCTTTTGAGAAACTATTGACCGAGTGTCAAACAGCTTGAATCCTCAGATAAGACGCTCCCTCTCTTGGCGTCTGATCAGCTGGATTAATGCTGTTTGCAAATACCAATCACATCTCACTTAGCAAACTAGCAGTCAATCAATAAGCATCCATTACTTCAGCATAATAGACAAGCATAATGGACAGATGATGCTATTTATCCCCTTACTCCAGAAATATGCCTTTGCAAACAGAGTTGACCCAGATCAGACAGCTCCTATCAAAGCCGTCTGACCAGGTTCTGCTGTGTTTGCTTGTGCAATAATATACAGATAATCAGGTTCTGCTGTGTTTGCTTATGGAATAATAATCAGGGTCTGCTCTGTTTGCTTATGGAATAATATACAGGGTCTGATCTGTTTGCTTATGGAATAATATACAGATAATCAGGTTCTGCTCTGTTTGCTTAAGGAATAATATACAGGGTCTGCTCTGTTTGCTTATGGAATAATATGAATACATCTTGTTTCTACAATGGCCAAAAGTTCCTGTGTCCATGTGCTATTATAACAATTAGTCTAATTAATATTCATGATTCCATTATAATGATTATTTCTTACATGAATATTCGTAGAAGAAAGGGATAGGCACTGGCTTGTCAAAGTCTCTGACTAGAAAAAATGAGCAAACATATGTTCAACAAAGAAAGCATTAAGAGTGTTCAAAGGAACACATGTGTCACCAGTCCTGTTGGGATAAGTGTTAGAATAAAAAAAAAAGAAGTGTGACGGACAGACAGACTGACGAAGGAAAACTTATCCCTATGTGACACACTGCCTCTCGGAAGGTGACACAAAAACCATGATTCAAACCATATTTCTGTCACATACAGGGCCATAAATAAAGTGGCATAATTGTTATTTCTCCACAAACTATATATACAATGACCACTATTAAGAATCATCTCAAAGAGATGATTCTCAAGCTGGTCACGACACAGGATTAGGTGGTGAAATATAGGAAGTGATTAATTTACACATCTTATCTTGCTTCTGATCACAACATACATGAGTAAACTTGTGTGATTCCTACTATGACAAGCTACATTGATGTGACAAGGTCGGCTGCTCTAGAATTCCATCTCTACAATCAGAGTACATGACCACAAGGGACACAATAGCGCTGTTTGGATGCCTGGTGACCAATGACAATACCAGATTCCATAGTCCACTGACTTATTCCATTAGTGCGATGAATTATTCATCTGTCTTGCCCGCCTTGTGGATTGAGCTGATCTGAAGGCCTATATTAAGCTGACATCTCTGTCATAAGTGAGTGGTCTGAAAGTCTGCAGTCACTCAATTTCCTATAAACTCTTGTGACATTTTTCGAAAGAAATTCAGTATTTCCAAGTTATGTACAGTACATCAAAAATTAAGCCAAGATTAATGACAAACTAGCTGGGACAATTAGTAGATCAGTAAACAATAGGGCCATCATGGCCCTGATATTACTCACCAGACAATCAGAGGAGAAAATGTTCAATGTTTTCATTATATGTTGAGTTTGTTGTTCAGGAATTTAGACATAAAAATATATCATTTGCCATAAATTGAAGAAAATTCTTAGTGTAATGTTTTTCTTTCATTATTTATCTTCCCATACTGCGGTATTGTTTTGTTTGATTGATCCACATTCTGATATTCCAACATCCTAGTTTGTTTCATTGAAGTTCTATGCAAACAGACAGCTTGTTATCACCCATGCAGACTACATCCAATTAGGTAAGACCTAAATGTGTCTGGATAGTAATTCTTACGGACTTCATTACTAATTAACCCATTCCCGCATAGGCTATTTTTATATCCAACCTCTTTGATTCAATCTACCCAAAAGAAGCATTTACTAGAGAAAAGAACTTTTTCAGAATTGTATAGTTTTGAAACCATTGTGATAAATAGAGCATTTGCTCCACTGGAGCAAATGCTCTATTTATCACAATGGTTTCACAAAGTGACTTTTACAGAAGCGTCAATATGCGGGAATGGGTTAAACAAAATTAGACATAACACTCTATGTTCAGGAAGTCTATGTTGAGCCAATCAAATGCAGTAAAACCTCTCTATAACAAACACTAAACTGCAGTAAAACCTCTCTATAACAAACACTAAACTGCAGTAAAACCTCTCTGTAACAAACACTAAACTACTAACTATTTCACTCAATTTTGTCACTCAATTTAAATTGAGATTTTGTTTTCATTTCTTACTGGATTGAGATCAAATTTAAATCAATTGTGTCATTGTTTTCAGGAACTCTGTTTCCAAGTTTCCTTTTTACTATCTTTTAAACAAAGATTTCAGGCCTAAAAACAATGTTTACGCATTGTAAACATGTTCATTTCAAATTGCAAATGGTGGACGAACAACATGGAGTGGAATTTTCTATTTTGTAAGTACATGATTGTATATTTTTTAGTTAATGATATACCAGTATATTATGGTGGTGGCTTTGCCTAGTGGTTGAGCGTTGAGCTGATAACCCAGGGGTCCGGGGCTCGAATCCCCGCTGGGCCAGCTCAAAATTTCAGAGATGGGGCCAATTTTGACCCACGGGCATAATTTATATAACTTTTCATGGTTCATACAGACTTTTGAAACATAAAATCAGTGCCTTTTTAGGGCCTCCATTCACTAAATTTAGGGTCTCAAAGTATGTCGTAGCTTAACGGTATGTTTTTGACTAAATGGATGGATTGACAGACCGACTGACAGACTGATGGCTCAATCACATATGCCCCAAAGCCTAGCTATGGGGGCCATACAAAAAAAGAAAGTGTGACGGACAGATAGATGGACAGACGAATGAAAAGTTATTCCTATATGACACACTGCCTCTCAGCAGGTGACACAACAAGAGCTGCACTCGACTATTCTCAGTATTGTTAGTGTAAAAACACTTGATAGTGGACTAAAATGGTGTCCAATAATACTAGAAGCAAGTATTCAAAAAAAATAATAAAAGGGCAATAACTCCTAAATGCCGCAAGCGATCTGGAAAGTAATACATGGGAACGATGCCCCAGTGATAACAAATATTCATGTTGAGTTTCATTGAATTCTGTCAATCTGTTATAGAGATATTGGCATCGGACGGAAACCGGCCGGGCAGACAAACCCAAAATATATCCCTCTGCCTATGGCAGGGGATAACAAAGGAGATTTCCATGACGAAAACTGTAGACATAGATCTATATTATTCCATAAGCAGATCCTCATTAGACAGCTCCTTCAGGAACCAACCCTCTGAGGGTCTTTTCTGTTTTGTCAAGACGCAGAAAGCATCTCCTATGAGGTAAATCTCTTTGCCACAAAGTAAAATTGTCACATGTTACAAGGACTTAAAACTAATTTTCTCCCATTTTTTTTAAATCCTTTCCTTCATTTAAACACATTTTCATGCATTTGCAAACAGAGTAGACCCAGATCAGACAGCTCCTATAGGAGCTCACTGATTAGAATCTGCTCTGTTTGCTTTTGACACAATCTAGATCTCTGATTCTACAGTTTGCAAACGGAGTAGACCCAGATTAGACAGCTCCTATAGGAGCTCACTGATCAGAATCTGCTCTGTTTGCTTTTGACACAAAATAGATCTCTGATTCTACAGTTTTTGTTGAAGCCCTTGAAAAACTTCAGCTATAAATATTCATGATGTCATAATTTGTAATGGGAATACTGAACAGGGAAAGTATTAAAAAAATAATCGGAATATTATATTACATGGCATCTTCAGCAGTTTGTGAAAGTAATAACAAATGCACTGCTAGTGTGCAATGAACTGAGAGCATCTTTTTACATCTAGAGCGCCTTATGGATGTTTAACCCTTTCCCTCATATAAACGTGTTTTAAGGCATTTGCAAACAGAGTAGGCCCAGATCAGACGGCTCCTAGAGGAGCCATCTGATCAGGGTCTGCTCTGTTTGCTAATAGAATTGGATAGATCTGTTTCTTTACTTTCTAAAATAGCTACAATGTTTCACCTTCCATGTTTCATTATAACTATTTTGTCCATGAATATTCAGTTGGTATTGAAATTTGGAATAAACAATTACATAGAACAGGGAAAGGGTTAAGGAATGGTGCCTCAATAGGTCTAATTAGCTCAGTTGTAAGTGTACGTTTGCCTCCAAATCAGAAAAAAATGTGTTCAAATTGTAGCAGAGGCTCACACATTGCCATGTTATATAGATGTAACAGGACGTAGGTTGTACCTTTTCCTGTTCAGTATTAATATAAGAAACAATGACATCATGAATATTTATTAGCTGATTTTTTAGAATATTAATTTTTCAAGGAAATATTTGCTTTGACAAAAACTGTAGAATCTGACCTATATCACGTCAAAAGAAAACAAAGCAGACCCTGATCAGATATACAAGAGCCATCTGATGTGGGTCTATGCTTTTTTTAACACGTGAAAAGGTGTTATATGAGTGAAAGGGTTAATAAAGGTATCTTGGCCAATACTTGCTAGGTAAAAGTTCCAGGAAACTGAGCAGACATGTATGACAATATTCTCCAGTATCAATTCCAAGAATGTTTTGAAGAAATAAAAACTAGTTCAGAGTTTTCAGAAAAACACATCTAGAGATAGAATTTTTTTTAATGTTGGGAGCTCGGATACATGAGACATCCTCGTAAACACATTGTCATCCCTGAGAATCTGACAGATCAATATTTGCAAGGCAGAAATTTCTCCACAAAATTGTCTTGTCAGTTCTAGTATTTGATTTAGATAACATGCAAAATGTCATTTGAAACTTTTCAATTAGCACAAACTTGATTAACACTTTTCAATACTATGTGTGAGTTGGTGACGGTCTTGTGACCAATTTGGACACAGATGAGATGATTGGTGACAGTCTTGTGACCAGTTTGGACACAGAATGATGAGGAGCTTGGTAACTTCATGTCAGGATGTTTAACCCCTTCCTCCAAATGCTATTTTTAGATTCAACTTCTTTAAATGAATCTACCAAAAATGAGTATTTACTAGAGAAAAGGAAACTTTTATAATTGTGTAGTATAGAAACCATTGCTCTTTTTATCACAATGGTTTCAAGAAGTGACTATCACAGAGGCATAGAAAGGTGTATTTATGGAGGAAAGGGTTAAGTGTCAGACACTATAACCATTTCCTAAAATAGAAGTTGGAAAAAAAGCTTTTAGACAAAAGTATTTGCAGACAAAAAAAGTTCTTAAGAGTTCAAAGGGTTAAACAAATAGTCACCACTGGAAACCACAGCCTCCACTCCTCCTGGCTGATAACTATTAGTATTGATGATTTGATTTTAGAAGCCTTGAAATATTAACACCAATGATTCTAATTGCTGTACAAACAGACTGCTTGTCAGCAAATACATTGAAAACATTACAGACAATACCATCGACTCCACAATGCACAGATAATTGTCAGTTACATTTTCACGAGATAGTGGTAAAAACTGGACCATGCAAAACGTACGCTTTTGTGGAAATTCTAAACTACCCATGAGCAGTTTGAAATAACCATTTGAATATGGGACATGAGTTAACTGTCATTTGCATACAATATAGATCCAGATGAGTGCGCTCTTAGAGGACACTCAGATCAGTGGGCTCTTAATTAGAGGACACTCAGATCAGAGGGCTCTTAGAGGACACTCAGATCAGGACTCTTAAGAGGCCATTCAGATCAGTGGGCTCTTAGAGGACAATCAGATCAGTGGACTCTTAGAGGCCACTCAGATCAGTGGGCTCTTAGAGGACACTCAGATCAGTGGGCTCTTAGAGGACACTCAGATCAGTGGGCTCTTAGAGGACACTCAGATCAGTGGGCTCTTAGAGGACACTCAGATCAATGGGCTCTTAGAGGACACTCAGATCAGCGGGCTCTTAGAGGACACTCAGATCAGCGGGCTCTTAAGGACACTGTTTGTCAATCAAAGACCTCTGCCAAATTATACCCTATCTTACTGAATTATACCCTATCTTACTGAATAGACGCTATTCAATGTTAACCCTATCCCTGGTCTGTATTTATTACAAATTCAAATTCAATAAAAAACAAGATGTGTTTGTGAAACACTATGCCCCCTCATATATTTGACCTCTGACCTTGACCTCTGACTATGACCTTGACATGTCACCCCTCAAAATGTGCAGCCTCATGAGATACACAAGCATGCCAAATATCAAGTCTCTATCTCTACTGGTCCAAAAGTTATGGCCAATGTTAAAGTCGGTGATTTGACCCATATATTTGACCTCTGACCTTGAAGGATGACCTTGACCTTGACACGTCACCCCTCAAAATGTGCGGCTTCATGAGATACATATGTATGCAAAATATCAAGTCTCTATCTATACTGGCTCAAAAGTTATGACCAATGTTAAAGTTGCTGACAAACAAACAGACAAACAGACAAACAGACAGACAGACAGACAGACAGGGCAAAAACAATATGCCCCCCGACTATCGTCTATGGGGGCATAAAAAACCACTCTAAACCTGAAATCTGGTAGAGGTGAATTTAGATTATTTTAGGCATGTGGCTGCTTAATGCAGGGCGAAAGTCATGCCGAAAGCTCCTAGGAGTTTTCTGTATAATTTTCACCCTGTATTAAGCTGCCATCTGTCTTCAAGATCGATATATAAACTAAAATTAAAGTCCGGTTTAGAAAGGTTTTACTGTACCTACTGAATATTCATTGACTAGTTATAGTGAAATATGGAATCTGAAACAGTGTAGCCATTTAAGAAACAGATCTATCAAAATTCCATTAGCAAACAGAAAAGACCCTGATCAGATGGCTTCTCTAGGAGCCGTTTGATCTGGGACTACTCTGCTCAACGATGATCAACTCTTCAACTTTTTCATCATTCAAAGGTCATCATTTACTTTTTAACAGAAATGTCATGGTTAACTCTTTCCCTTATGTAAACCCATTTTCACGCATCTGCAAACAGAGTAGACCCAGATCAGACAGCTCCTATAGGAGCCGTCTAACCAGGGTGTGCTCTATTTGCTTATATGGTGTAATATAGATCTGATTCTACAGCTTCTGCCTGAGCCAAAATGTCCTGTGTTCATATGCCTCTGTAAAAATATTCTTATTAATATTCATGACGTCATTTCCGACATGAAAATTCATCAGGGAAAGGGTTAAAGTGACTAAATCTCTACTTTAAAAATGCCTAAAAATTACATAAATCAAACAACAAAAGTCAGTTTTCTACTGTATATGTAGGTAATTAACCCTTTTGTTTATTCATTAGATGTTGACAAAAAGCAGCTTCTACTGTATATGTTATAAGGTAACCCTTTCCCTGTTGCATATTCATGTGGTAAATAATAACATCATAAATACTTATATGCTGATTTTTTTATTATTGCATAAATTATGTATAGTTCGATTTCGAGCGATGAGCCGCGACTGCACTTTTCTATTTATAGAAGTTGCAACTATACTTATTAGTCAGTCAGGATTATCAATTTAATTTTGACACAGAAGGCACAATATCATTATTATTGAGAAAGGTACGTAACACCGGAACAAATACATGGTTTTTGACGCATTTTACCTCTGTGGGTGAACTCTTCCTAAAGGTCACAGCTCACGGGTCAAAATCGAACTATATACAGGATGATTCGGTACTGGCAAAAACTGTAAAGTCAGTTCTATAATACTTTCAAAAGCAAACAGAGCAGACCCTGGTCTAATGCCCCTTACAAGAGCCATCTGATTTGGGCCTTCTCTGTCTGCAAAGGTATGAAAAGGCATATATGAAGGAAAGGGTTATTTACCTACAGAGCTGTATATATATGCCACAGAGGTCCAGATAAGATGCATAAATTTAAATATTTTCAAGAATAGCTCCTTTATTTCTCCACCAAACCCTATACTAGCCGTCTCTTTGAGACGATTCTAAAGAGTGGTCACAGTATAGGGTTTGGTGGAGAATTTATGACCATTTTAGTGTTTAGGTACGCACCTTTATGTGCAACTCTGGTGCCAACTAGGCTGTTTCATGATCTGCTCTGTTTTCAATGGAGATTGATACCCATCTACCAAGTCAATTATCTCTCTAACATAATTATCAGGAAATAAATCACTGAACATATAAAAAATGAATAGCTATTGCATTTTCTGTCACATTAAATTGATTAAATTGCCCCTAAGCAGAGCTGTAGTATCACAATCTTCCAATTAACAAGCCATTGGAGTTTGTAGAGAATATCAATAAAATTGATCAGCCCAGATGAGCAGCCTGGCAGATAGTACATGCTTCAGAGTGCATGTATGCTTTAATTAGAACATACACATCTGACATAAAATACAAGACTGAACTGCCTAGGATTTCAACTTTCTTTCTGCAAAATTGTTTCTGTTATGAAGTTTTGTTAATACAGCGGATATCTACGTTAACATTTCAACACTAAATAACCTTGTCTGCAAAAAGTGTTGCGTCAATTCTGCTCTCCATCCCTCTTTCAAAGAAAGTTTTCTTTGATCCTGTTTGATACCAAGTTACTCTGCATTTCACATGCATCCAAATTGTATATTTCTGAGGTCACCACGAATTAATCAATAATAAATGATGAAAGATTTGAAGATGTACAAATGTATCTGTATGTTGTAACTCCACATGTATATCACATTTAACCCTTTCCTCCATGAATACGCCTTTCTACGCATCTGTAAAAGTGACTCTATAATGAAACCATTGTGATAAAAAGAGCATTTGCTCCATAAGAGCAAACAATAATGCTCTATTTATCACAATGGTTTCAAAACTACACAATTCTAACATTTTTCTTTTCTCTAGTAAATGCTCCTTTTCGGTAGATTTATTCAAAGAGGTTGGGTCTAAAAATACTTTAAAATAGCCTATGAGGAAAATGGGTAAGATGAACAAAATATAAAGATTTACATCATGAATATTAATTAGACCAAATTTCATAACGGCGGCACATATGAACACAGAAAACTTTAGCCAATGCAGGAATCAGACCTTCATTATTCCATAAGCAAAAACAGCAGACGATGATCAGACAGTTCTTACAGGAGCTGTTTGAAAAGTCATTAACCCTTTACTCCATAAAAATGCCTTTCTATGCTTCTGTAAAAGTCACTTTTTGAAACCATTGTGATAAATAGAGCATTTGCTCCTAAGGAGCAAATGCTCTATTTATCACAATCAGGGTTGCCACAAACCAGAGGAAACAAAATTCCCTGACAATTCATTGACATTTCCCTGACATCATTTCAAATTTCCCTGACACATTTCATCGCGAAATTTGGTCTTTCTGTTATAATTTCTGTAATACATAATGGATTTTTTAAAAATATATAACATTCATTCTCATGTTTTCAAAATTCCCTGACAATTCCCTGACATTTGCCTTTATTTTCAAAATTCCCTGACAGTTCTCAAAATTCCCTGACAATTCCCTGACCTTGAAAAAAATTAAATTTCCCTGACTTTTCCCTGACGCGTGGCAACCCTGACAATGGTTTCAGAACTACACAATTCTAAAAAAAAATCCTTTTCTCTGGTTAATACTCCTTTTGGGTAGATTCATTCAAAGAGGTTGGATCTAAAAATAGCCTGTGAGGGATAGGGTTAAAAAAAGGGCATAGCTTTGGATTGAAGGGTTCTATGGAGTGGAGGGTTAAATGACACACAAAGAAATTGTCATCTGCTGCAAATTTCTTATAGATGTTTAGCAGTTCTCCATTAAAAATCCTCATATGAATGTTAAACAGTAAGAATCTTTATAAGAAGCAAAATTTAAGTCTAAATTTAACCCTTTCCCTGTTAAATATTCATATAAGAATAATGACATCATGAATATCAGCTGAATTTATGTGCACAGGAGATTTTTGTTATTGGTCCAAACTGTAGAGTCAGATCATAATATCATAAGCCTTTGCAAACAGTCAGCAACTGTAAGTAAACAGAGCAGACCTTGATCAGATGGCTCTTGTAGGAGCTGTCTCATCTGGCTCTACTCTGTTTCCAAAGGCATGAAAAAGCATTTTTATCAGGGAAAGGGTTAACCCTTTCCTCCATAGGCTATTTTTAGACCCAACATCTTTGAATGAATCTACCCAAAAGGAGCATTTACTAGAGAAAAGTAAAATCTTAGAATTTTGTAGTTTGAAACCATTGTGATAAATAGAGCATTTAATTGCTCCTACAGGAGCAAATGCTCTATTTATCACAATGGTTTCAAGAAGTGGTTATTACAGAGGCGTAGAAAAGTGTATTTATGGAGGAAAGGGTTAAGTGGCTGTCTGACCAGGGTTTGCTCTGTTTTCCATTATGAATTCTTTTCACTGAACTTTGACCTTTTACGATACTGAATGAACTCTATCTTTAATCCTTTTATCTTATGATGTATACATGTATGAAAGTTAAATTATTTTTTATGCATTAGAACCTGTCTTAAGCGGCCAATCATTTATTGAACCCCTTTTTAAGCTACCACCTGCCTTATAGACCCATAATTAGACCTCTTTTTGATGGCCACTTAATTTAACCCATTCCTCCATAGGCCATTTTCAGACACAACCTTTTTGAATCAATCTACCAAAAAGGAGCATTTACTTGAGAAATGGAAAAGTTTAGAATTGTGTAGTTTATAGAGCATTTGCTCCTATAGGAGCCCTTTGAATGTAGAATGGTTCATCATGGTTTAACCCTTTACCTCATAGATATGCCTTTTGATGCCTTTGCAAACAGAGTAGACCCAGGTCAGACGGCTCCTCTGTACGATCTGTCTGATCAGGGTCTGCTCAGTTTGCTTATAAAATAATATAGATCAGGAGCTTTCTGCCTAACTTTCGTCCTGCATTAAGCAATCACCTGCTTATGAAGACAGCCATGTTTGTTCATTAAGTGGTCGCATTAAAGGGTTTTACTGTAAACTGATCTATATTATTTTATAAGCGAACTGAGCAGACCCTGATCAGATAGATCGTACAGAGGAGCCGTCTGACCTGGGTCTACTCTGTTTGAAAAGGCATTAAAATGCATATCTATGAAGTAAAGGGCTAAACCATGATGAACCATTCTACATTCAAAGGACTCAAAATGTACTAATTAACCAGGGATCTATATTCTAAGTTTCCAACTTCATTTTATCACCTTGTCATTACCAATATGCAATGATTGTGAGACTCACTTCTCCAGGGAAACATGAAACCTGATCAATCACTTTCGTAACCCTAGCAATCAATACTTTTTAATAAATATTAACAGTTTGCATGCTGTATTTTCAAAGTTGATTGGTCTATATCTGTGTATTTGTTTCATGGTATAGAGTCTCACTCATATCAAAGGATTCAATTCCAAAAGGATATTTAATGACAAACATCAAAGACCCTGATCAGTGGACTTGAGAGATGCCGTCTGATCAGGGTCTACAAAGTTTGCAGAAACCAGTTTCCTTAATACTTCTGTTTCTAAGGCTTAAGCAGAAAAAGTGCAGAACCGCAATAAAATCAAGAAGCATTCATCAGGAACTAAAGAAAAAGCTTACCGTTTTCCGAGTCTGCTCCATATCGTAATCAGGAAGTACAACAGTTCAATTAATGTGCACGAGCTGAATGCTTCAATAAGTTTCTAGACTATAATTACACTATAATGCACTTTAATTTCCCTAATTCTCTCATCAGAGGAATTCATGTTATACAAATAGTCACATATGCAATTTTGATAAATTGGCAGGTGTATTTTGTTTTTCTCCTGTTTCTTTAAGAAAATCCAGAGCTAGTGCTATCCTGTAGCATCCACTAACCTATCCATCCATACACATGTGTTACAATATACTTCTATGGTAATTGAAGTTCCATCTCTCCAACCTAAGTACGCAAATTCAATTCCGCTAATGTACATACAGAATTTTCCCCCTTGGCTATTTTCATACACCTGTAAGGTATTGAAAGAACCACAACCTACTGTTAAAGAAAACATCCAACCACAACATCACTATATGCTGGTCTTAAGTGAATGCAAGTAAAGTTTTCTCAGATTCAATAAAAAAACAACAAACACCTTAACGCTTAAGGAAATTAAAAGAATTAGCTCTGAATTTCCACCAAGTCTCATAATCTGTAATCTAGTTAGCCCCATCTTGAGAGTAACAATTACGAGGTTCTCAGACAGGTTTCAGCATGATTTCTTTATTATTAACACTTATATCCTTCCTTCTATAGCAATAATGTTCAGTGTCTGCCTCTTAATCCAGCACAGCTAACAGAACTTGGCAATACACTGGTGGAAAACCCATTCATGGCAATTTAGTGAATTTACATCACATTCCACAGGTATTGAACACCACCAACTAAAGGCTCAGCCTTAAATAATTTAACACAAATCATTACAGAGTGCGGGTAGAAATTGACGGTATTTCCTCAAAATATGCTGCACATAAACCTTTCTCTGTTAAATATTCATGTAAGAAATAATGACATCATGAATATTTATTAGCTGAAGTTTTATCATTTAAACTTTCAAGGAAATATTTTGCTTGCGCAAAAACTGTAGAATCAGCTTTTTATCATTTCAAAAGTAGGCAGAAGACCCTGATCAGATTGCTCCTACAGGAGTTGTCTGATCTGGGTCTTCTGTTGAAGGAAAGGTTCAGGGCAAAGGAAATGAACTACATGTTGCAGTATCCATGCTGATCAAAAAGTGATACGGTTGACAATCTGAGCCCACAATATGTTGCCATCAACAGCAATCCCCTGATGTACATTTAACCCTTACAGTGTGTCTTGGTACAAGTCACTAATGTCCTTTGCGAATAGTGTAGGCCCTAGAAGAGCCCTCTCATAAGGGTCTGCACTGGTTGTCATGTTACACTTTTCTTTAGAAAAATCCTGAAATATTCACCAAAAGCTTGACCTTTTGAATTTTGGAAATTCAGTGTGGTAAAGGGTCTTGACTCTTTGAATGTGGGATACAAGTTTACTGGAATTTGCAAACAGTGTAGACTCAGGTCCAAGGGCTAGAGGAACCCTAGACTGATCAGGTCCAAGGGCTAGAGGAACCCTAGACTGATCAGGGTCTGCATTGTTTGTCATTAAAAATCCTCTCACACTTTACCCTTTCATATTGACTCCATTTTTAGGAATAAGACTCAGTGCCTCAGATCTCAATCTTCCTATGCCAGTACACTCATTTCTCGTAGACACCGATGTTCATTCAGCCTTTCCCTCATATGTTTTTTCATGCCTTTGCAGAAACAGTAGACCCAGATCAGACGGCTACTGTAGGCGCCAGCTGATCAGGGCCTGCCCTGTTTACTTATGTAATAATAAATCTGATTCTACAATTTCTACCAATACCAATATGGAAAAATAGTCAAACAGGGAGAGCCACATACGAAATGACACCGCACCAAACACCATCAAACAAGAAACGGTACAGCCATAAGATAAAACATAACGGGACGCATATCAAGACGAAAAAATTAAACATTAAGCATATTAAACAACAAAGTTGACCATAGGCTGAAAGCAGGAGTACCGCCTTGGAACGGTCAGTAGCCAAAAACAGCTACTGGGGGGGCTTAAACCTGGTTTACGGGTACCCAACCTCGCTCCTATCCCACTTTCACCAAAGTCAAAATGTAAATAAAATTCCCCCTCCAGACAACTTCACAACATGAATAACAATGCCACATCTAATGTATATATGCAATTATAAAAAATCAGCTAATAACATTTGTAATGTTGTTATTTTTTACATGAATATTCAACAGGAAATGGGTTAATTATGTTGCTTTTATAGACATGTACATTACTGAAACAACCCACACAGTAAATTTATAGCCGTCTGTCCTACCGTTCCTATTACTGGTATCTTATCACAGACAGAACAATGTTACAGTAGTTGATTAGAAATATCCTATAGGCTTGTAATAAAGGCCAACACATGTTATTACTGTTTTGTCACAGCTTTATTGCAACGTTGCATTCCTCATAACTTTATATCATAAGATCAAAGCACTGAGAGCATAATATTTTCTATTGGTGTCTTATTATATATTAAGATATATTATAAATTACTATTATGTGAATGTGAATAACATTTTTGTATGTTATGGTAATATTCTGTACCAAGCCATAATTGTAGGCAGCTTTACTATTTAAGGACAAAATGTAATCCTGGCAGAAAAGTCACAAACAAGAGGGTTATGATGGCCCTGCATTGCTCACCTAAGCTATCTTTATAAGAAACATTCTTTATAAGCTACATTTAGTTTGTGTGACCTACTTATGTGCATGACAAAGCAAACACGTTTATATAACTTTGATAGAGGACCACCTAAGGATAATTCCTGTGTAGTTTGGAAAAACTATTTGGTTATTTAGAAGGAGATGTTGTTTAACCCTTTCCTCCATAAAAACGCCTTTCTACGCCTCTGTAAAAATCACCTATTGAAACCATTGTGATAAATAGAGCATTTGCTCCTATAGGAGCAAATGCTCTATTTATCACAATGGCTTCAAACTAAAAAATTCTAACAGTTTCCTTTTCTCTAGTTAAGGCTCCTTTTCGGTACATTTATTCAAAGAGGTTGGATCTAAAAATAGCCTATGAGGGAATGGGTTAAGTAGAAGGAGATGTTGTTTAAAGACTCTGTTGGTGCCACATGTCACAATGGACAACAAAGGATGGTCACATGGCAATCCCAGTTAAGTCCCACCTAAGCACTTTGCCAAACAAAAACCAAAAGGGCTAGAATGGCCCTGATATCGCCAACCAGACAATCAGAGGAGAAGATTTTCAAAGTTTTCACTATATGTTTCTATAGAAAACTAGCCGGCCCTGGGGCTGGACCAATTTTAATTCAGAAATAATAAGTTAATCTATACTTATGTTCATATCTTTAACTTATTTTTAACCCTTCCCTTGTTCTATGTTTATTCAAAATTTCAATACCTGCTGAATATTTATGGACAAAATAGTTATAATGAAATATTAAAGAAGGTGGGACAATGTAGTCATTTTAGAAAGTAAAGAAACATCTTTCAAATTCCATTGACAAACAGAGCAGACCCTGATCAGACAGCTGCTATAAGAGCCGTCTGATTTGGGTCTGCTCTGTTTGCAAATGCGTGAAAAGGCGTTTATATGAGGGAAAGGGTTAAGTAAACATATTATAAGTACATGTATACAGGCCTAGAAAATTTCTCTAGAATTCTTACTCGTTCTCCAGAAAAGTAACTCGTCCTATTTATTCAGGCAAACACTGTTATACTGTCAAATTACTTGAAAATAACTTTGATCAGATTGAGTCGTTAATTCGAAAGTAGGCTTAGAATGGTATCACAAATTGTGGGTACACATATGTGGACTTGCATAGATGGGGCTTTATACCATGTTTGCTACGCTTTTCTTTTCATGGTTTTCTCTTTAACCCCTCCTCTCGTCATCTCTCCCACCACCAAAGAATGTTGTGATCTGTCGCCGAATTGTCATTTCGGTTTAAAACCAGTGCTCGCGATAAAGCGGTGTTGATATAAACATTTACTCCCCTTACCAGACTGGTTTCGGACTTTTCGAAAC
The DNA here is from genome assembly GCA_963576725.1 of Azorinus chamasolen. Taxonomy (NCBI): domain Eukaryota; kingdom Metazoa; phylum Mollusca; class Bivalvia; order Cardiida; family Solecurtidae; genus Azorinus; species Azorinus chamasolen. The sequence goes on along the minus strand of OY755242.1, from coordinate 44,456,284 downwards.
AGTGGCTATCGCAACGTTGTATCTTCATTTGCAAACATAACAAACTAATTTCCATTTATTATACACTAAAAGTATTTATTTTTATTTTTTTTTCACCGTGTATTCATCACATAAAGCCTTTCACTCCATTTAATCAGTTCACTTACGATACAAAAATAAACAGCTGTTGAAAATACTGAGTCCCAGTCAGTGCAGTCAGCAAGCAAAGAGCACCTGCTATAGGAAATCAAGCGTTCAGCTAGCCGAGAGGTTCGAATGTCAATTGTACATAACAACTGTTTTAAACGTGAGTTGGCCAGAATTTCAGCTCCAAATAAATTATTATTTCTCCTCCAAAAAGATACTCGTCCTGTCAGACATGTACTTCCAAATTTGTACTCGTCCTACACCACTTTCCACTCGTAATTACAAGTGGACGAGTGAAATTTTCGAGGCCTGGTATATTGTATATTGTAAACAAAATGAAAATAATCTAATGCAATTTGCACTATATTATATCATAAGCAAACAGAACAGATTGATCGGATGGCTAGGCTACTACATGAGCCATCTGATCTGGGTCTTCTCTGTTTGCAAAGGTGTAGAAATGCGTATTTACGGAGTAAAGGGTTGATTGTCCTATTTACTGTGCAACAGACCAGTTCTAAATATAACACTTTTCTTTGCATCTGCCATTACCCAGAAGGGAGGCAATCCGGTTGTTATCAAACAGAGCAAAGGGAGATAATCTACCTTTTATGTATGATAAAAATAGACAGCTAAAAATAGCCACTGCTCTCCAACAAGCAGACAGCTATAAACAAGAGGGCCAGAATGGCCCTGATATCGCTGACCAGACAATCAGGAGAAGATTTTCAAAGTTTTCACTATGTGTCTTTCGACAAGAGTGTTCAGAGGAACAAATGTGTCACCTGCTCGTAGCTGACACAAAAACTGTTAATTTGCTGGAGTGCAAAAATCTGAACAAAGGGGAATAACTCAAAGTACTGCATGTAGAGTGATGAACCTTAGTTACATCAATGGTCCTCAATGCGAGGAAGACACGTGAAATTTGAAAGCTCTATAATGATTAGTTTGGAAATGACGGCCAAAAAAAGGAAAGTGCGACTGACAGACAGACGAAAGAAAAGTGATCCCTAAGTGACACACTGCCTCTCGTCAGGTGACACAAAAACTAGCCGGCCCTGGGGCAGGGCCAATTTTGATCCCATGGGTATAATTCATATAACTTTTGTAGAGGACCTGAACATGATGCTATGTGCCAAATATGAAAGCTGAGAACCCTGTAGATTCAGAGGTGAAGATTTTTAAAGGTTCAAATTGTTGACGTGGGACGACGCACAAAGCACGACGCATGCCGACAGACGACGGACATCAGGCAATCACAAAAGCTCAACCTGAGGGTTGGGCCAATTTTGACACAGGGGCATGATTTATACTTCTGTAGAAGACCTGAACATAATGCTATGTGCAAAATATGAAAGCAGAGAACCTTCCAGTTTCAGGAGAAGATCTTCAAAGTTTTCACTGTATGTTTCTATTGAAAACTGGCCACCCCTGGGGGCAGGGCCAATTTTGATCCCAGGGGCATAATTTAAAAGCTTTTGTAGAGGACCTAAACATGATGCTATGTGCTAAATATGAAAGCTGAAAACCTTCCAGTTTCAGAGAAGTTTTCACTATATGTTTCTATTGTAAATTGGACTCCCCCAGAGCGGGGCCAATTTTGACTACAGGGGCATAATTTATATAACTTTTGTAGAGGACCTATAGGTGATGCTATGCGCCAAAGATTAAAACTGAGAACCCTGTATATTCAGAGGAGAAGATTTTTAACAGTTCAAATTGTTGACGACAGACGAACAATGCACGCCGACGGACAACGGACATCAGGCAATCACAAAAGCTCACCCTGAGCACTTTGTGCTCTGGTGAGCTAAAAAGGCGCTAAAAGGCTTATTCATGGAACAAAGCATAAAGACAACCAGTAGTTCCATTACATACATTCTGCTTATTTCGGTGCTGCATTCAGCAAGCACCTGTTTCTGAAGACCCTGTGTTTATACTCACTTAGGTAACTGATACCAATTATACCTTTAAGATCAATATGAGAGTATTGATCTCTTATTGTGTATGGTGTGATTCATCAACATCTTGCTCTAATCTCTCTGCAAATTGTTCCCATCATCATTTAACTTTATCAACACTTTCAACATTAATTAACTCTTTGAACGCTGATAGTCGATGAGCCAGTAGAGTTGGTCGGTACCATCTCAGGGGAATAATTCTCATTGTGATTTTTTACAACATATACATCTATAGAGTTAGAAAATATGTGATAGCATTGCATCGATGGTAGCTTTCTATGTTTTATTGCGTTTTATATTATGCTATACAATATCCCCATTTCGAGGCAAAATTATCAATGAAAAGTAAAGCTAACGATTTCAGATTTACAATATTTGGTATCATACCCCAACAACGAAATTATGACGGTATACCTGAATCAGGTAGTCAGTCTAACTGTCCTTCCATCTGCCCAACCCATATGTCCGTCCCTCTATCCGTCAGTCCATTCATCCGTCTGTCTGTCTGTCCATTTATAGATGCAAGTTTCCCAATCTACAAGTTTGCTTAAAACTTGATATTCTTATTATTTTAGTAACCAATGCACCGTCTAGTTATGTCTCCCCCAGTATACTAGGGAGACATATTGTTTTTGTGTGCAGCGTCCGTCTGTCTGTCCATCCATATGTCGCTCCCCTCCCCCTTCCGTCCGTCCGTTCGTCAGTCCGATTTTAATTTATCCGTGCGGTTTCTCCAAAACCTTTGATCGGATTTTTATGAAAGTTCATAGGATTGATCAGCACTGTGCCTAGTTGTGTTTATCTAATTTCTGTTCCGGTTCGATGATTTTCTGCAGAGTTATGGGACTTTAATTTGTATGCCCCCACGGCGGGCATACAGTAATCGCATTGTCCGTCCGTCAGTCCTTCCATCCGTCCGTCCTAAATTTCGTTTCCCTTCTATAATTGTTTTTATCTGTGAATGGATTTCAAAATAACCTGGCACAAATGTTCACCACACAAGGACGATGTGTCGCGTTCAATTCCCTGGTCCATGGGTCAAAGGTCAAGGTCATCCTACAGGGTCAAAGGTCGGGACATAGTGTTTCGCAAACGCAACTTGTGTTATAATGGAATTTTGTCCTCGCGGTTTCTCCAAGACATGTCGGATTTTCATGAAAGTTCATAAGATTGATCAGCACTATGCCTAGTTGTGCTTATATTATTCCTGTTCCGGTTGAACGATTTTCTACAGAGTTATCGGACTTTGAAAATTGTATATGGGAAACTGTCCGCACGGGGTGTCAGTTTTTGGATCAGTATCTATTGGTCCAGTTTTCATTTTATCCCAAAATAAATTAGTAGCCTGTAAGATGGGATGTGGCGGTGTGTGGATATTTGTTATTATTAGCATTCGTTGCTTACCGTTTAAGTTAGACCGTATTTAGCTCTAAATTGATTTATTGTCGTTATCTTTTGAATTTAAAGATTTAAATATTGTTAGTAAGGATTAAAACATCCTCAAATATTCTGTCTGATGAAGATATGTGGGTATGGGCTTTCGTTGTATTCATACTTTTCTTGTGACTAAATGTACATGTAGTGTCAAACAAAATACTGCGATATGTTATTGAAGAATATGGATATTGTCTTTCATTTTTAATCTGCCACATTCAAAGAAATCACCCGTATTGGTTTGTACACAATTACATATTCCTAGATGAACTATGGGTCATTCTTGATGGACACATGTGTCAATCTAACATTCATGCTTTTAGTGACTTCATTGTCGCACGGAGGTATCCAATACGGTTACAATACAGTACAGATCAATTACAATTTTGCATTTATGATCAGGATTTTAATATGTAGGCTGGTGAATGGCTCATCTGAATGGCATGTTGTTTAAATTTATAACAATGGGCATGTGAGTTAAAAAGTGAACAAAACCCCTCAGTGTCATTTCTCTGAAAACGTTTTTTTCTCTGACCGTGGTCACTGACACATAAGTTACAGAAAACATATTATCATATCATCGTTCTGCAAGATCTTCTTCAACATGATTCCCATTAGACTGAGGTTGAAGGGTTTGCCCAAAAGGTTATTACAAAGGCTTTAATATGATTCAAGTTTCACATTTGCTTTACACTTGGTATATGAGGGTAACTCTAAGATATGCTGACCTGGTGTTAGGATAATGTATCGATCTGCTAATAGTAATTTTGACCGGGAATGTTGAAGAACCAGAGAACAAGAGTGTTCTTCTGCTCTCCTCCAATCTCTCCTGTTGGATCATTGATTGCCCTATATGGCAAATGAATGATAAAACTAACGTAAAGCAAATACACATAACAAAGAATCGCCCTACTCACAACTACATGTATTCTCACCGGCTACTGACATAAGTGTAGAAAGTCATTATAGGCATTCACAAGTTTAAAAAACAGACATCCCAAAAATTCATTAATGTTCCAAAGTTGGTTGTCTGACCACCCATCCAATGCACAAATAACATTGCCTAAGTTATAATAATTTGGAAAATTTGGATTCTGAATTACAGCCTGGTCGTTTGTATTTTTTGCAAGCGCTATGCAAAGTATTCGCAGCATAGTTGTTGAAGATTACCCTCCATCACCGCACAGCAAAGGTCGCGTCTTGCATGATCTACAAATTGATGGTGAATGTAGAAGACAGACAAATGGCTGCACTTCATGTAACAATTTGAAGCAGATCTCCTATTTCTAACCAATTTAAGGACTTTGCTTAGGGGATTGTATTCCTGGTCAGGAATCCCACTGTGCTTGCCTTACTTTTATAATTAATGGCGCGCCAATGCAAAGTTACACATGAACTTATATTTTAATAGTTTTGGTAATCTTCCTGATGTCATGGAGTCATTGCTCCAGTCCCGCTTTTCTAATATAATGGGGGCTCTGGTGTATGTATCAGCATGAAAAGCCAAATACATTACGAAGTATTCTGTGTTCTCTGACCAGGTTATAGAAACTTGAGTTATTACTTGAGTTGACTGGTCAGATACTCATCTACTTCATTCAGTTAGTACTGTAGTGCCGGGACCTTCTTACTGTAATTAAAAGTGTTTGCTGTATAGTTCTATTGCCAATGCAACGGTTGACTCTATTTACTCTGTAACCTCCCAAAATGCTTCCTAATCTGTTTAATTGTTATGCCTAGCATATTATGCCTAGACTCTCTACTTCGATGTCATCACCAGTTCTTGATTGATTTTTCTCCTTATAATTCAAAAAATGTATATTCTATCACGGCCAAATATTTTATACCGCATTGATAATTAATTTCTGTTTGAGCAAACTCTACCCTATCCACTATAGCAGCACGATAACATATACTTGGACATTGTTTACACTAGTCAGTTTCTTCTGCAAAACTTACTATATGCAATGTGACATTTTTGCTTATGTCTAGCATATCAGGAATTTCTTCAGCCATTATGTTTCAAATGGATAACAGATTGTTAAACTTTGTTTTGGAGGTTCTCTCTCATGTTTTGTCATTGCTTGTTGCTTTTGATCCATACTAAATATCACAATTTAATTATCCAAACGAATGTCGTACAATGCATCATCCTGTAGCTTCTTTTAACCAGAACACACCTGACTAAACTCTTCATTACTTGCTGATGTTTTAATATATTTTCACTACTCTGTCTTTGCTGTCCAAATGTATCACCAGTACCCAATGAAAGATTATTAAGTCCTTGAGTTTTGCCATCATGTGATAATAGATGCATTAGAGACAATATTGGATACAGCAACTCTGATTTCACTGATTCTTTAACGTGTATAGTGTATAGAATTGAAAACTGCAACCCATACCCAGTAACATTTACCTGACATCGGGCCAACCAGTCCACCTTAGTACCATTTTGAAAGTCGTTGGTATGACCCGACCAGCGATCAAACTCACGACGCCCAGCCCAAAAGCGAACGCTGTATCGACTGAGCTAACTGAAATGCTGGCCTTAACATGTACCAATGGACAAACTAAAGTATGGTCAGACAAACTACGTATTTCTTTTAATTACCTTGAAGTGAAAACAGAATGTCTGTATAAGCATGCTTGATATGGTAATCACCATTTTATGCTCCTATATATGTCTCGCAACGTTTATGTTTCCAACTCCTCATACACCAGTGGGGGCTTTGCTTCATACTGTCACAAATTGGCAACCTTGGTGTAAAAATGACCGCAAAGAAGGAAATGTTCGTTCTGGTCATTTTATCCAGAGTTACATGTCTTAGCAAATTGCTTCACTATAAAGCATATATATGCATAAAACTTTCACAGATAAACAACTTGATGTGAAGATGGGGGAATTGTGTAGTAAGTAAAATTACGGGACTTTGTTTTTGTTTTGTTTTTTCTCACTGAAATGCATACTTGATTAGAGACAATATCATCGTAAGGAAGGAGGGATGGGATCCATTTCCACTAGTTCAAGTTGTAATGCTTATGATGAATAATAAATATATAAGAGTATATCATGAATAAGCTAGCTCTGAAGTGGTTGAACGGATATTTATAGTTTACCTGTTACATACAATTTTCATAAAGGGACATAATTTGGCCTAAACAATGACTGGGTTCTGGTTCAAAGGATTCTCATCATTACTTTTTGTCGCTGATATAATGATAGTGAAATGCTGGTGAACTTTCATTGGGCTAACTCTTAAGCTATTTCAGTTTTGGCACAAATTGAGTGTATGGAAGTTTTAAAGGGACATAACTCTGAGAATATGCATTAAGAGATGCTAAATGTAAGGGTTCTAGTCTGTAGTCAATTCATTGCCATCATTACTGTGAATATACATATGAAGTTGTATGAGCCTAGTTATAAAGATGATGAAGGTATGCAAAACTCCTGAGAAGTTTTACTTCTGCAAAATACATATGAATGTAAAGATAATTCTATGTACGTATGGGCAAGAATTTACATTATATGAACCACTTTTTGTGAAAATATAACAACATAAATGAAATGTGAGTAACTACAGCTACAAGTCTTTCAATTTTCAAGTAGATACAGGGTGTAACAAGAGAGAGACATCAGTTTGAAATTTTATGATGTCTTTTCTTTAATGCTAGATTTAGAAAACACTATTTTTACCATAGGGTTAAGATTGGTGAAAAAAATACAAAAAAGCTACCACCGATTTACTGCTATCACATATTTTCTGATTCTAGATATTATCTTATCAAAAAATAGTGATAGCATTATTCCCCAAAGATGGTACCGATGGCCAAATTTTGGGCCTCTGGCTCATGGCCTATGAGTAATTTTTATCTGCAAAAGATGTAGTCGGCTTCAATCAAAAAATAACATTTTACTTCTGGTTTAGGGTGAGTTCTTTGATTGTTTTCTTTTGATCATTGTGAGACTGATCAAATAAGCCTTTTGGCTCATTCAGGGATCATCAAATTTTAGTTGGCAAAATTCGAAGATTTCAAACAAATACTTTTCATAAAACAAGTTGAAACTAACTCTTAGAGACTTGTTGACAGGAAATGAATTGCGTAAGGGAGAACTGTTTTTGCCTTTAGGCCAGTCAAACCCCTAATCTAATTAAAACCTGCTGGGTTAAAACAACAAATATGGCTGTCAATAAGTGAAAGGTCACGTGTGCTGTCGCACGATTTATTGGGGTTTAAAATTTCATTTCATTGGTCAAAGAGCATCATTCTACTTAAACATTTTTTGGCTTTGGCATATAACCCCGACCTCGCTCTCATTCTGGGCTTTTTATGACTTATTTCCTGTCCAAAGTTTACAAATTTTTACAAATGCCCGCCGAATTAAATATTGAGGCATTTACAAGCATCAAATCAATGCAAAATGCATTTAAATAGGCATCATACTCCTGACAGCTCAGTAAGTCCCTATGCAATGCACAGTATTAAACATGTAACCCCCCCCCCCCCCCCAAATTGGTTTTGATCGCCAAAAACATAATTTATATTATTCATAACATAATGGTTTCTTATCGTCAACTTTCGGTAAAATGTTTGTTGTTTATGTTTGCATAAATTTTGATGTGTTTTTTCCAATGAAAATGCATTTAATATGTATCTGAAAATGAGACACGGGCAAACGCGGGTAAAACGGGGAATCGATAGACACGGGCAAACGTAGCTATAACAGGTAATCTATACACACAGGATAAGGCAGCTAAATCAGGTATTCAATACACGTAATCGAAACACGTGGGCAAATGTGGGTAAAATAGGGAAAGGGTTAACCCAGGGCCTGTAGGAGCCATCTGATCAAAGTTATATAGTGCGTGAATGCTGTAAAGCCAAACTAATTCACTCACTTGCAATGAGTTAAATATTCTGGATTAGTTTCCCTGAAATTTCTTGTTATACCAACAGATAGCCTGAACAATTTTGATAGCCGACAAGGCAACTTCTACAAACAATGGTTGAATAGGAGTAATTTGCCTTTTGTTGAGAGTATGCACTGTTTTTTCCATCTGACTTTTCAAGACAACGAAATTTCCTTAGACACAAGTCTTAACAGACACATGGAACATGATTAAAAGAAAATTAAGACACAAACACATAACAGCAGCATCTTGATGTAATACAGACTTTGTAAATCGTTTTGTACCGAAACAAATGTCTATCTTCTTTCAACACTAAAGTGCAAATCGTCCCTTTGCATATATGTGAACAAGTCTTAACCCATTACCTCATAGGGTATTTTTAGATCCAACCTCTTTAAGTAAATCTACTTAAAAGGAGCATTTACTACAGAAAAGGAAAATTTTAAGATTGTGTATAGAGCAAAATAATGTTCTACTTATCAAAATGTTTTCAAAAAGTGACTTTTACAGAGGCATCAAAAGGCGTCAATATGAGGGAATGGGTTAATGAATGTTACTGTTATTCCATTTGTGCAGAGTCCTTTAACCCTTTACCTAATGAATATTCATATAAGAAATAATTACTTTCATTTCTTCAACATTACAGAAATGACTGCTCCTCCCATGAGCCCAAAAAATTCGTAATCCCATATAATCCCCCCGCTCATGCGGGGCGCTAATGAGGAGTTGACACACAAGATTTGTGGAGATGTACGTATGAAAAAACTCCTTACTCCATAAATAGGCAATAACTCCTAAATGCCGCAAGCAATCTGGAAAAGTAATACATTGGAAAAATGCACCAGTGATAATGAATATTCATGTTGAGTTTCATTGAATTCTGTCAATCTGTTACAGGGATACGGCATTGGACTGAAAAAAAAACCAAGATGCATTTGTGAAACACTACACTATGCCCCCACACCACCCTAATAAGCTAGCTGGCCTTAGGCTCCATCAGATACATAGGCATGCCAAATATGAAATCTCTATGTGAATTTGGTGATTTGACCTACATATGAGCTCTGATCTTGAAGGATGACCTTGATGTATCATGTCACCACGCAAAACATGCGGCTCCATGAGATACACATGCATGCCAAATATCAAGTCTCTATCTGTACTAAATCAAATAGTATAGCGAATGTAAAATTTGACCTATATATTTGTCCTTTGACCTTGAAGGATGACCTTGACATTGACATGTCTCACCACTTAAAATGTGAGGCTTCATGAAATACATATGCATGCAAAATATCAAGTCTCTATCGCTACTGGTTTGAAAGTAAGTGAATTGACCTATATATCTAGCCTTTGAACTTGAAGGATGACCTTGACATGTCACCCCTGAAAATGTGCGGCTTCAAGAGATATACATGAATGCCAAATATCAAGTCTCTATCTCTACCAATTCAAAAGTTATGCCCAATCTTACAGTTGCTGACAAACATCTGACCTTTGGCCCTGAAGGATGACCTTGACCTTGACATGTCACCCCCTCAAAATGTGCAGCTTCATGAGATACACATGCATGCCAAATATCAAGTCTCTATCTCTATTGGTTCAAAAGTAAGTGATTTGACCTACATATCTGGCATTTGACCTTGAAGGATGACCTTGACCTTCACATGTCATCTCTGAAAATGTACGGCTTCAAGAGATATACATGAATGCCAAACATTAAGTCTCAATCTCTACTGATTCAAAAGTTATGCCCAATGATAAAGTTGCTGACAAACAAACAAACATCTGACCTTTGACCCTGAAGGATGACCTTGAATTTCTGGTCGTCTCTACTGGCTCAAAAGTAATTGGCCAATGTTAAAAGTAGGTGATTTGATCTATATATTACACCTCTGACCTTGTATGATGACCTTGACCTTCACATGTCACCCCTCAAAATGTGTGGTTTTATGAGATACGGTACATAATTATATGCATGCAAAATATCAAGTCTCTATCTGTACTGGCTCAAAAGTTATGACCAATGTTAAAGTTGGTGACAAACAAACAGACAGGGCAAAAACAGTACCCCCCCCCCCCCCCCCCCACACACACACACCAGATCTGATGGGGCAAAATAAAAATGTGATTTTTGCGTATCAAAGGGCAATAACCCCTAAATGCTTCAAGTTATCTGGAAATTTATGCATAGGAACAATGCCCCTGTAATAACAAATATTAAGGGCGAGTTTCATTGAAATCTGTCAATCCTTTACAGAGATATGTCACCGTACGGGGAAAAAAATGTGATTTTTGCGTATAAAAGGGCAATTACTCCTATATGCCGCAAGTGATCTGGAAAAGTTGTACATGGGATGGATGCCCAAGTGATAACAAATATTCATGCTGAGTTTCATTGAATTCTATCAAACTGTTCTGAGATATGGCATCAGACTGAAACCAGACAGAAGGATGGAAAGATGGATGGACAGAAGGATGGATGGAAAGACTGAAGGATGGAAGGAAGGTCGGACAGACAAACCAAAAACACTATCCCTCTGCATTTGGCGGGGTTAATAATGGAACAGACATTCATTATGTCATTATTTCTTACATGAATATTCATGAAGTAAAGGGTTAAGAGATGTATGTATAAGGTACCGTAAACAGTTAACCATTTCATTCATATAAGAAATAATGACATCATGAATATTTATTAGCTGATTTTTTATAATGGCATATATACATGGTTGTTTACTGTAGTCAGATCTACCGTATTATAATTTCATAAGTAAACAGAGCAGACCCTGATCAGACGGCTCCCCTGTTTGCAAAGGCATAAAAAAGCATTTATATGAGGGAATGAGTTAAAAGGGACATAGGAAAACTGTCACCTTTGTTGATAAGAATCTTAACTCTTTCCTCCATAGGCTATTTTTAGACCCAACCTCTTTGAATAAATCTACCCAAAAGGAGCATTTACTAGAGAAAAGTAAAATTGTAGAATTTTGTAGTGTGAAACCATTGTGATAAATAGAGCATTTGTTCCTATAGGAGCAAATGCTCTATTTATCACAATGGTTTCATTAAGTGACTTTTACAGAGGCGTAGAAAGGCGTATTTATGGCGGAAAGGGTTAAACTATTTTCAGGCCCAATAAAATCTCCACAAAATGATGAAAGTAGAACAAGGTTGCATGAAGTGCAGCAGCAGTGATAGCAAATTATGAGAATGAGTTGTATCTCTCCGACTGTTTCAAGTTGCAACAACATGCTTGAGAACCGGAAAGCAGTACGATAAAAGATAAGAACCAGCATTTTCCATTGTAAAACTTGATTGATTTTTGCTTCATACAAACACCTTTTATTATTTTGAATTCCAGCCAGCAGTTTAAGAAGAAATGTTTAAATTTTTCTAAATAGCCATAAATTATATATAAATTTAGACCCAGCCATGCCTGCTATATTTTGGATGAAATACAATGATATGAACAATTTTAGTAGATCGTCACCTAAGAATCAATCTTGTAAAATCAAATTGAAATCTTCAGAAGGATTTTAACCCATTCCCTCATATAAACGCTTTTTTATGCCTTTACAAACTGAGTTAGACACAAAATCAGATGGCTCCTCTAGAAGCTGTCTGATCAGGGTCTGCGCCATTTGCTTATGGAACTACATAGATATGAATCCTGCATGTTTTGTCCAAAAAAAAAAAAAATTCCTTTAAAAAAATTTACAGTAATGTTGAACTTCCATATCGCGAACTTGGATAACTCAAACTTCGGGATAACTAAAACTATAAGTTTGGTCCTTCCAAAACTTACAATACAGAATTGCTCTAAAATGTATCACTACACATATCTAGAAACAAATGTTACAGCTTAATGCAAGTCTAAGGTAATGCTGAAAGCTCCTATGAGAGCTTTCAGCATTACTTTAGACCTGCATTAAGCAGATCAGAAATCAGATAACCCGAACTTCTGTTATCTCGAACTAATTTGTATGGTCCCTTGAAGTTCGAGATATCGAAGTTCAACTGTATTATGAAAATTAAGTTATGAATATTCATGAAGAGACCTATTCACGCATAAATGTTCATTTGGGAAAGGGTTAAACTTTCACAAGGGTGATACTTAGAAAACAAGAGGGCCAAGATGGCCCTTAATCGCTCACCTGATTACCATAGATTTAAAATTATAGCTGGGTAGCCCCAGGATGGGACCAATATTGACATAAGGGACATTATTTGAACAATGTTGATAGTGGATCATGAGCAGTGGATCTAGAGATCTGGACAATCATTCTGACCAATGAAGATTGGACTTAAAATGTGACCTCTAGAGTGATTTTTCTAAGATTTGACCTAGTGTCCTACTTTTTTTTTATCCAACCCCACCATGATCAAACTCAACCTTGATATCACCAAGACAAACATTCTGAGCAAGTTTGAGGAAGATTGGGCTAAAATGTGCCCGCTGGAGTGTAAACAAGATTTTTCTAAGATATGACCTAGTGACCCAGTTTTTGACCCCACATGACCCACTTTCATACTAGTCCGAGATTCTATCATGACAATCATTCTAAGTTTCAAGAACATTTGACAAGATGTGACCTGACTTAGAGTGTTCACAAGATTTTTCTGTTTAACCTAGTGACCTAGTTTTTAATCCCACATGACCAACTTTCAACCTCGTCCGAGATTTTATCAAAGCAATCATTCTGATAAATTTTCATGAAGACTCGGCTACAAATGTGACCTCTAGAGTATTCACAAGATTTTTCTACTATTTGACCTAGTGACCCCACATGACCCACTTTCTAACATGTCCGAGATTTTATTAAGACAATCATTCTGATTAAGTTTCATGAAGATTGGACAAAAAATGTGACCACTAGAGTGTTCAATGTTTTTCTACTGTGTGACCTAGTGACCTAGTTTTTGACCAAATGTAACATACTTTCAAACTCCTCCGAGAATTTATCAAAACAATCATTCTGATAAAGTTTCATGAAAATGTGACCTCTACAGTGTTCACAAGGTTTTTCTACTATTTGACTTTGTGACCTAATTTTTGACCCCACATGACCCACTGTCATCCTCGTCCAGGATGTTGTTAAGACAATCATTCTGACCAAGTTTCATGAAGATTGGCCTAAAGATAAGACCTCTAGAGTGTTCACAAGGTTATCCTACTATTTGACCTAGTGACCTAGTTTTTGACCCAACATGACCCACTTTCAAACTCATGAGAGATTTTATCAGGACAATCATTCTATCCAAGTTTCATGAATATTGGACTAAAATTCTGACCACTAGAGTGTTCACAAGCAAATTTTTGACGCTAGAGGACTGACGACGGACATTCAAGTCTCCCAAAAGCTCACCCTGAGCCATAATAATAAGCCCCATCCCTGACTGCCATGCTTTTCAAAGAACTGAAAAACGAACTGAAACACTTTTGATACAGGGTTACTATTCTAATATTTTTACAAAATTTAATTGAATCCTTGACAACAAGAAGATCAATATTTTTTCCAATTGGTTACCATGTCAACCGGAGTTCTACATAGAATGCAATGCTTTCAACAACTTTAGTAGACAACCATCCATAACAAATCTAATCATTTTCCATCAAATGGCTTCAAAGACGCAATTTAATTAAAACGTTGACGGACTGCCAGCCAAATGGATAGCAAATGGATGTAAGACAAAGGCAGTGAGTGAGTGAATGAGTGAGTATGAGAGCGAGTGAGTCTGATCAGACCTGCGACTTGTTCAGCAGGATAACAGATAACGTTGTTTTTTACCCTTTCCTCCATAAAATTTAATATACATGTACAAAATAATAATGTCATGAACATCAATTAGATGAATTGCTATAATAGTACATCACACAAGATGTTTTGGCCTTGTAAAATCATATCTATATCATATCATAAGCAAACAGAGCAGACCCTGATCAGACTGCTCCAATAGGATCAGGGTCTACCCCGTTTCCAAAGGCATAGAATTGCGTATTTATGGAGTACAGGGTTAAGAACTTATACTGTCAAGCATTTAAGTCCACATTCCCTCATATTGACACCTTTGAAAAGTCATATTTTCAAACCATTGTGATACTATGGAGCAAATCCTCTATATACCATGATGGTTTCAAAACTACACAATTCTAAAAATTCTCCAGTAAATGCTCCTTTTCAGTAGATTTATCCAAAGAGCTTGGGTCTAAAAATAGCCTATGAAGGAATGGGTTAAAAGGAACATCAACGACAAAAATACAAGCTGTATAGAATAGGTGCAGCAATTTTAGTTGTTCACCCTTTGAATGTTGAATTTTCTAAGTGCGCTGGTCCATCATTTTTTTCAGTACATTAAAGGTAAATTTAGCTGAAACCATTATGACTAGCAAACAGTGTTGATCCTGATAAAATGGCTCCTCCATAAGTAATTTGATCTGGGTCTACACTAATTGCAAATACATGTACCAGTCAACTGTTATCCGCAAATTCCGAGTTAAACAGTAAACCCACCATTTACTGTTTGCAATAATGCAGCATCCTGCAACAGGAAGTTGCCTGATATTAACTTGGGAGACCTTACCACTATTTATTGCCTGTTTGCATGCCCTTCATCCTTTGTGCTCACATAAGCATAGAGTGTGTATGCTACTGGAGCAAATTGCTTTCCTTCATGGCAATCAGTCTGACACTGAACCTTCATGGAATCAATATAAACCCCCTGAATGCTGAACGATCAATGATTATGTAATGGAACAGTCTATTCAGTATGAAAATTTGTCAATTTGTTTGACAATTTTCAACGACCGTGTAGACTGATCAGCGGGTTTCTATAGGAGAAGTTCCCTAACCTGGATCTACACGCCACACAAATGCTAGTTAACTTATTTCCTGCACTAAAAATGTAAAATGGTAAATACAACAAAAGTACATACATGTAGAAAGACTTTTATAACTAGAAATGTGTCCATAGGACACTGATGCTCCCCACTTCAGACTTTTTGTCACAGAAAGTAAGGGCCATTTTTAAAGTCATTTTCGCAAATAAAGGGCCGCATTTCCTAAATGACTGAAGTGATTTACATGGCTTTCGAACTGGATCAAGATATAATAGCCACAAATATGTGTGTGAAGTTTGGTGTGGATTGGACAAATACTTTCCAAGAAGAAGTCAGGACAAATTCTTCTAGATATGTATATGGACGTATTGACAAGGGCAACCCTATATGCCACCACTATATGTGGGCATAAAAACAATTGCTACCAGTTTTGTTCCAGATGAAACACAATCTCTGATTTTATAACAAGAAATGTAAGGCACAGATGCCCCTGCTTTCCACCTTTAACCCACAGGTGCTAGGCGTGTGGCCCCCGTCACACTGGGACCGCTTTTCTCATGGCGATCCCACGGCATACAAAACGCTGAGCTGCGCGCAGTGGAATTACAAGCATTGTCGCAACAACACAGTGGCATCACCAATAATCACAGTGGGATCGCATAGAACGCTGAGCGATGGCACATACTTTGAGCATGCACAAAAACAATGCCGTCACTCAGCATTCTGATAAGAGCGCAGTCAGATCTTCGTAAGGTTGCCGTAGCTGTGCAATGAGGTCTCCTACAATGCCACAGGAGCATCACTAGTGTGCACAGCGGTCACAGTGCAAATGCAATGGTTGTAGGTGGAGCTTGCATGGAGATAGTATTGCATTCCCTGAGATGGCACTGTATCTCTATTGCGCTTACAGCACCTCTACAGCACTCACACAGAGTGTTATTTTTTTACTGCAATCTTACAACAACTCTATAGCACTGGCATGGCGATCATTGCACTTCCAATGCGTTTTTACTGCGTCCATCGGCATTTGCATGACAATGAACCAACTCAACAAAATATTATAAAGGAATGAGATTTCAAATAAACATTCAGTTCACCATGACTGATGCACTGCAGCAAGCAGGGCTACTGCTTGCCTATGTTCAGGCCCAGCAGATACAGGATAACCCAGGATGTTTGTGATGGGCATTTACCTTTCCCTGCCTTCTTCACCTTCCCACCTCTTTTTGTGGGCATGGTCTCAACTGTTTGAGATCAAATAAACCACTAATAGAGATATGTTTATACACATAATTTTTATAGCTAGTGCAAATGAACATCTTCAGCGTACTATCAGCACAGTGGGAGTGCCGTGAAAGTATACTGCACATGCATTTCGCACACCTTGACAGCTCTATGCAACTCGGCAACTCTGAAGGAACATGGTAGAACACCATGGGAGCTCTGTAGAAACTCTTTGGTCACCATGAGAACACCGTGACATCGCCATCTTGACAAAAAAATAACAATTCTTCCTGTGAACTCACTGTGCTCTGGAAAAATTCAACAATGTCGTGCAATTGCAGTGACAGAGATGTGATAGAAGTATTTGTAAGAAATGTAACGGTAAAAAATCTACCCTACAAATTTCCCAGAATCAAAGGATATAAATCCATCTGTACTGGATAACTGTATATGCTAATTAGTATTCCTATGGAATATAGTTTATTGGCAGTTCTGGAAATACTGCTTGAATTATCTATGACACAAATTGAAAATTCCCAATTTTCAGCACTCAATGGTTAATAGTCCACATCTTTTATATTCCTATTAAATTTCATTATTGCATGCTCAAAAACATTTTTCAATTATGCATGAACCAGTTTCAATATCACCAATTTTCACTATGTCAAGGGACAAAATCCCTAAAGTACCTGAAAAATCAATATCAAAGTATCACATGCATTAAACAAAGTTTCATGATGCTAGGTCAAACACTTTTGGAGTAAAACAAAGCACCTAAAGTTGTGACAGACAGAAAAACACAAGGGCAAATCTAATTCCTAACTTCCCTTTTCAAAAGCAAAGGTGTCCGACGCATGCTTGGACTCAACCATGGACCCCCCCCCCCCCCCCCCCCCCCCCCCAACAAAAAATAAATAAAAAATAAATAAATATAAAAATTAAAAATGTGATCGAAGTATGTTAAACTAGCCTAAAACTTACTATTTGAATCTTAAACCACTCCGAAAAACAAGATAAACACGAACCGGAAAAATATTTCCTTTCGGGTCTATATATGTATTGAAAGGTACCTAACTACGTCAGATCAGCGGTGGAAAATACAACAGTCATGTTTTTCAAAGTCTTACAGCAAAGCCAATTCAACACCGATTTCAATCATTTTGGTCTTGATCCGTTCCAATTTCCATATGCTAAGCGGCACACTTAGTGCGTTCCTTAAATATTGCTCCGTCTTGTCGCTGCAAGACCGCGATCTTGAAAATACGCTAGAGCGAAACGATGTGACTGCCGCCTGGATGCATAGAAGTATATAGGGGGATCTGTATTGGTAAAACTTTTCAACAAAAACGCGAATTATGCTGAAACACATTCGAAAAACATTCAACTCACCGCAGTTAAAATGGTGCTGGCTATTTCCAGTCTGCTGCGAGACGCCAGTTTTCTTTCTCCAACTTTCGTTTTGAACGGAGGTGGCCATTTCGCTGTTGCCCGGAAGTAGTAGTCAATTTGCATATGGAATAGTTTATGAGCCGGGTCACAGCAAAATGGTCGCATCCGTTCAAAAGGAAAGTTGGAGAAAGAAAACTGGCGTCTCGTAGCAGACTGGAAATAGTAAGCGCCGTTTTAGTTGCGGTGAGTTTAATGTTTGTCGATAGTGTTTCACCATAATTCGCGTTTTTGTTGAAAAGATTAACGAATACAGATCCCTCTATATACGTCTATGCATCCTGGCGGGAGTCACATCGTTTCGCTCTAGCGGTTTTTCAAATTCGCGGTCTTGCAGCGACAAGACGGTGCAATATTTAAGGAAAGCACTAATTGTGCCGCTTAGCATATGGAATTTGGAACGGATCAAGACCAAAATGATTGAAATCGGTATCGAATTGGCTTTGCTGTAAAACTTTGAAAAACATGACTGTTGTATTTTCCGCCGCTGATCTGACGTAGTTAGGTACCTTTCAATACATATATAGACCCGATTGGAATTTTTTTTCTGGGTCGTGTTTTTCTGGTTTTTCTGAGTGGTTTAAGGTTCAAATAGAAGGCTAGTTTTACATACTTCGATCACATAAATTTATTGATTTTTTTTTTATTGATTTTTTTTTTTTTTTTTTTTTTTTTTTTTTGGGGGGAAGGGGGTCCGTGGGTGAATCCAAGCATGCGTCGGACACCTTTGTTCAAAAGTAGAGGCATAAGAACTTGAAATGCGTCAACAAAATATGCATGACCTAACTAATGTTTAACTTTGAAGTCATAGCAACCGGCCTATGATCATATTACAAAGTTTCTTGATCAAGAGGTAATGACTATCCACATTCGTGTAAGACATGTAACCAGGACAAGCTAGGAACTGAAAATGTAGGAGCAGTTAAAAATGCTTTTTTTATCAATCAAGGGCACTCTAATCTCGACTAATTGATTTGATCTAACCCAAAATTACTTGAAAATTGCAGATTTAAAGTAAACAAACTACTGGTAATTGAGAACAGACAAAACAGATGGACTGATGAACTGATGGATCACAGAATGAAATTTTAACCCTTTCCTTGTTGAATATGTAAGAAAATTATACTGGCACTAAAAAAATTATTAGATGAATTTTTATAACGGTATACAGTAAAACCTCTCTATAATAGCCACTAAATTGTGTTAATTATTTGGTATTTAGGGAAGGTGGTCGCTTAAAGCAAGGTGTTTACCTTGCTTTAAGCAGTCACCTGCCTTTAACACAAAATACTTGATGTAATTTAGTGGCCATTATAGAAAGGTTTTACTGTAGTTATGTACATAGGATATATTGGTAGAAACTCAGTAAACACTGTATCATATTTTCAAAGCAGACCCTTGCCAGACAGCTCCTTCAGAAGCCACCTGACCTGGGTCTACTCTGTTTGCAATGGCATGAAAAGGAGTTTATATGAAGGAAAATATTTTGTGTTCTCGTACACTAAAAGGATTATTTTGAGATCATAATTGTATCTTAACCAATTTTCAGCTATATTTAAATTACTGATAAGTATTGACCTGCGGTAGAAAATTCAGTTGAAGAGAGACAGATAAAGCCCATCAGCATTATGCAGTGACAGGTTATCGCAACTTAATGCTTTCCTGTTGTGAAGATTGAAATAATGATTGATGACCTGCATTAATGGACAATAATCCACTAATACACACAATCAGAAAGCATGCAGAGACGTTATTAGCCAGGAAATATTGTACTGGATCATGTAACATGGTGACAGATTATAATTAATCCTTTAACCCTTTGCACCATGAATATTCATGTAGGACACAATGACATCATGAATATTAATTAGATTAATTGTTATAATAGCACATGGACACAGGAATTTTTGGCCATGGCAGAAACTGTAGAATCATATCTATATCATAAGACTTTAGTAAACAAGGCAGATCAGAGTGTTCAATCTAAGTTGCACCACTGTGCAACTGGACTCCTTTTTTATCAAATGGCACATAATTATTACCACTGTGGACCTGACGGGGGCATTTGAAAATCCATTTGCTTTTCCTTTTTGTATCTAAATGCAGACATGTAGGCTGGTACACAACCTATACTCAAATGCAAAGAAACTGCGCATGGTTCAAGTTAGGATAACTACAGTTATATCGGTCATAGGCATTTCATTTTTGTACCATGTAAAGCATGCGTGTCACTTTGTCAAACAATTGATACATCCGGTCAGTATCCGGCTAAATATTACGTAACGCCCAACAACAGGCATTTCGCAAGATTTGCAAAGGCTTGTTAAATGTGAAATCGGTCAAATAAGCTCTCATTCCTTTATTCGCTGCAACTCCTAGGAGTAAGAAAAACACACAGCATTCAGAGAAAAATCAAAACTCACTATGCCAAGACTATCTGAACGTCATCGAATTGAGGCTTTGATGATGCTCAATAGAGGTGCCTCTATTGATAATGTTGCGCGGGCCTTTAATTGCCACAGAAACACTATCAGCAATCTGCATGCAAGGTTCCAGCAAACAGGTGCAGTTGCAGATCGGCCATGAAGCGGCAGGCCTCGCATTACTACCAAGGCCATATTAGACTGCCACTTGGAACTGATGCACACCAGATATCTGTTCCAAACTGCCACCATTACAGCGAGACAATACGGTATTTGCAGGGACACCGTTCTGAGGCTTCTTCGTAACTGTGATTGGCCCATACGTTGGAAGCATACTCACGCGACATCATCGCATTGCTCGTCTGAACTGGGCACAGCAACATCTCCATTTGTGAAGGCGTCAGTGGAGTGAAACTGTATTCTCTGACGAATCCAGGGTTAAAAATTCTGAAGGGAGGTGATCCCCCGAGAGCAAAAATTGCAACACAAAAAGAGAAAATTGCAGACTCGGTTTTATTGAGTCTGTTCATG
Organism: Azorinus chamasolen; assembly: GCA_963576725.1. NCBI lineage: Eukaryota > Metazoa > Mollusca > Bivalvia > Cardiida > Solecurtidae > Azorinus > Azorinus chamasolen. The sequence goes on along the minus strand of OY755242.1, from coordinate 44,435,388 downwards.
AACAGTAATTGAAAGTGCAACACTGCTCACGCCCCCTAGCACCGGCTTAAGCGGTATTCAATTTTCAAAACAAGAAGTACTGAAATTCATGATCTCGAAGGACCAGAAGGTATAACAACACTGAGAATGAAGTACGGGGCGACGTTTTACGACGTTTTAACCTTAGTCACCATTATGGTAAAGTGCAGGTGTTTAGAAAGAAAGGTGAGCGATTTGCTAACGCCTGTGTTGTTGAAAGAAACAGGTTTGGTAGGGCAGCGTGATGGTGTGGGGTAGGAAAAAGGGGAATAGGGGACCAGGTAATTCTGAATCGCAATCTCAATGCTGCTGGGTACATAAATCAAGTGTTGAGGCCTGTAGCAGTTCCATTCATCTACCAGCATGCTTCTGCCACATTGATGCATATAAAGTGTGTTTATATGAAGGAAAGGGTCAACATAAAGGTCTTATAAAGCATGTGGTTGCTTAATACAGGGCAAAGTTAATTCAGACAGCAACAGAAACTTTCTGCATTACTTTTGACTTGCATTAAGCTACCAGCTGCCTTAAAGACTCGGAATTATACCATTTCTAAATTTTCACTTAACTCTTTCCTTCATATAAACGCCTTTTCATGCATTTGAAAAGGAGCCTATAGGAGCCATCTGATCAGGGTTTGCTGTTTGCCAATGGAATTTGATAGATCTGTTCAGCATCAAAGAGTTTTAAACCTGTTAGCAGAGGTCCAGGTAAGATGCGTAAATGTAAACATTTTCAAGAATAACTCCATTATATCTCCGCCAAACCATGATACTGTAACCATTCTTTAGAATCATTTCGAAGAGACGATTTTCAAGAGTGGTCACAGTATAGGGTTTGGTGGAGAAATGACGGTTTTACCCTTTCCTCCATAAATACGTCTTTCTACGCCTCTTTTTGAAACCTTTGTGAGAAATAGAGCATTTGCTCCATGGGAGCAAATGCTCTATTTATCACAATGGTTTCAATACTACATAATTCTAAAAAAAAATCCTTTTCTCTAGTTACCTTTATCTGTAGCTGACGATGCAGGATGCAGGAGTTACAAATATCTGATGCAGACAGTTTGTAAAGGTCATCAAAACTGTCACCTTTGTATGTTAAGAGATAAAAGCCTAGAATAGATGAACTATTCTCGACTTGTCAGAGTTCTGCCGTAGACTGATGATAATCAGTAAATTGATCTACCAGTATTTATGTCAACAATTAAATATTATGACACCTTTGTACATATTCCGTCTCATCTTCTGAATTTAATTTGCCACAAGATTGGACTGCATAGCACTTAACTCTTTCCCTCATATAAAACATCGTTTCACGCATTTTCAAACAGAGTAAACTCAGACCAGACTGCTCTGATAGGACCCGTCTGATTAGGGTCGGCTATGTTTGCTTTTGACATGATATAGATCTGATTCTACAGTTTTTGTCAAAGAAAAAATGTCCTTGAAAAGTTTACATTATAAACTTTAGCTAATTAATATTCATAATACCATAATTTCTTATATCAAAATATGAATATGCAACAGGGAAAGGGTTAATATAACATCCAGGAAAATATTTAGTTTCCAATATCAACTTCAAAACTGTTCAATTTTATGTACAGTAAAACCTCTCTATAACGACCATTAAATTACATCAAGTATTTTGTGTTGAAGGCAGGTGGCTGCTTAAAGCAAGGTGAAAGTAAAACAGAACACACAATTTATCGGCCGTTAAAGAGAGGTTTAACTGTATTGCAGGTAATGCCTAATCTTTTACTGTTGAATATTCATCTAAACAAGAGGGCCACAATGGCCCTGATATTGCTCACCAGACAATCAGAGGAGAACATTTTTCACTGCATGTTTCTATAGAAAACTGGCCATTCCTAGGACAGGGCCTCATTTGACTCCCCCCCCCCCCTCCCACCCCCCAAGGCATAATTTATATAACTTTTGTAGAGGACCTGAACATGATGCTATGTGCCAAATATGAAAGCTGAGAACCTTCCAGTTTCAGAGGAGAAGATTTCCAAATTTTTCACTATATGTTTCTATAGAAAACTGGCCACCCCTGGGGCAGGCCACATTAAATTTTGGCCCAAGAGACATACCGGTAATTTATATAACGTTTGTAGAGTACCTATAGATGATGCAATGTGCCAAAGATGAAAGCTGAGAACCCTGTAGATTTAGAGAAGATTTTTAAAGATTCAAATTGTTGACGACTGACAACGCACACCTACGGACGACTGACATCAGGCTGTGTCTACTCTGTTTGCAAAGGGATCAAAAAGCATTTAGATGAGGGAAAGGATTAACAATGAAATTTTCAGATACAGTATGCACCTGAGATTCTTAAGTAAGGAAATCAGTACAGAGTTTCCATGTTTGGCCTCAAGGAATCTGTTTTTGCTTGAATGTGCTTTAATCCTCACATTTAACCACTGGCTTGCTGATTTTTTATAACAGAATGATCCATCATTGTTACATAGCAGAGTGCATTCAGTATGACAGGGTGAATTTTACATGCATATCTTATATAGCAAACAGTACAGACCATGATCTGAGGGCTCCTCAGGGAATACTTTGATCTGGGTCTACACTGTTTGAAAATGCTTGTTAACCCATTTTGCACATTTCAAGGGCTAAGAGTTTTTCATTATCCCCAGAACTGCTGTTTGTATCGATTTATCCACAGCTCTCCAATATTAGATAATTGCTAAAATTGCCAGAGGGAGACCTTCACAACAGGCAGAGTGGAGTTCGAAGGACACTATTTTAGAGGTGACAATTTCCAAATAACTTCCTCCTTTAAATAATTCCTTTTTCATCTCCCTTCTTCTTCTTCTTACTTTCAATTATGAAAATGATTAATCATTAACTTTTACATCATACAAACACATTTTCAGACATTTGCATACACAGTAGGCCTATGTCATATGAGCCATCTGATCATACACAGTAGGCCTATGTCATATGAGCCATCTGATCATACACAGTAGGCCCAGATCATATGAGCCATCTGATCATACACAGTAGGCCCAGACCATATGAGCCATCTGATCATGCAGAGTCTGCACTGTTTGCTTCATTATATTGAAACGGATTCTCACTACAAATACCAAACTAGAATTATCACTCTGTATGTTAGAACCCATGAAAATTGCATCTTGCACATTTACTAGTTGTGGTTAGTATGTATGCAAAATATAAATTCAGTAACTTTCATTTGTGACACTAAATACCCGTTTACATGCTAAAATGTCCAAAAAAGAGGGCCATGATGGCCCTTAATCGCTCAACTGGTTATAACAGAAATTCATGGAACCTGGGGTGGGGCCATTTTTTTGGTCAAGGTATCATAATTTGAACAATCTAGGAAGAGAATCATTAAAGGATGCTACATACCAAGATCTAGGCCTTACAGTTTCAGAGAAGATTTTTAAGGATTTACATATGAAAAACTGATAAGCCCCAGTTTGGGGGGACTTTCCTGTGAAAAACTGATAGGCCCTGGGGCGGGGCAATTTTCAACCCATGGGTCATAACTTGAAAATCTTAGAAGAGGACTATTGGATAATGCTACATACCAAATATCAAAGGTCTAGGCCTTATAGTTTCAGAAGAAGATTTTCAAATATTTTCAAATGAAAAATTGATAAGCCCCAAGGCGGGCCACTTTTGGCTCGGAGGTCATAATTTGAACAATCTTGATAGAAAACCGTTCGGTAATGCTACATACCAAATATCAAAGGTTTAGGCCTTACAGTTTTGGATAAGAAGATATTTAAAGATTTTCCTATGTAAAACTGATAAGCCCCAGGGCAGGGCCATTTTTGGCCCGGGGTCATAATTTGAACAATCTTGGTAGAAAACCATTAGATGATGCTACATACAAAATATCAAAGGTCTAGACCTTACAGTTTTGGAAGAAGAAGATTTTAAAAGATTTTCCTATGAAAAACTGATAAGCCCCAGGGCAAGGCCACTTATGGCCCGGGTCATAATTTGAACAATTTCAGTAGAGGCCTATTAGATGATGCTACATACCAAATATCAAAGGTCTAGGCCTTACAGTTTCAGAGAAGAAGATTTTTAAAGATTTTCATATGAAAAACTTATAAGCCCTGGGGCAGGCCATTTTTGGCCCAAGCGTCATAATTTGAACAATCTTTGTAGAAGACCATTAGATCATGCTTCATACCAAATAACAAAAGTCTATACCATACAGTTTCAGAAAAGAAGATTTTTAAATATTTTCCAGTGAAAAACTGATAAGCCCAAGGGCGGGGCCAATTTTGGCAAGAGTTCATTATTTGAACAATCTTTGTAGAGGACCATTAGATCATGCTACATACCAAATATCAAAGCTCTAGGCTTTGTGGTTTCAGAGAAGATGTTTAAGTAAATTGTTGATGCCCACACTACGCACATATACGTACGATGGACACAGGATCATCCCAATAGCTCACTTTGGTACTTTGTGCCAGGTGAGCTAAAAATACTCAACGTTTCAGGGGAGATAATTCTGCAATGCCTGTCGCTAAACACATGAACCGTTGTATAGTCTGGTTGGTGATAGACACAAGGCTTCTATTTTGGTTATGAAAAGCCATTCAGAACCTTTAAGTAATTTACCAACTATTGAGGTGAATTCATTCAAGAACTTCTGTCTTATTAACTGTTTCCCTCATATTGTTGCCTTTTGACGCCTCTGTAAAAGTCACTTTTTGAAACCGTTCTGATAAATAGAGCTCTATTTATCACAATGGTTTCAAAAGTACATAGTTCTAAAATTTTCATTTTCTCTTAGTTTAAGTAAATGCTCCTTTTCGGTAGATTTATTCAAAGAGGTTGAGTCTAAAATTAGCCTATGAGGGAATGGGTTAAAGTTTTCTTGCTATTTCTCAAAAGAAAATTCTTAATATTTTTTTTTGTCAAAAGAAAATTCGAGACAATTATTGTAATGTCGGTCAGATTACGAAGAGATGAAAATGATTAGGTAATTATAAAAGATATCTTTTATAATGATAGGAATTCCAGTTTCTCTTTGAAGTAACAACGAGTCTGTTATATCTCATGTTCTCTACCACACAACAAAAGGTTTTGAAGTTATTTCATAAGGCACGGCAATTCTATCAACATTAGACCATTCATCTATATGTCAGTCGATTCATCATGACTTCAAGAAATTGTCAAAGAATAAAGGGTTCATTTTCATAATAACAAATGGCCTCTTCTGTATCTGTCAGGCTTTCTATCTCTGTTGTATCTGTCAAGTCTTTTAAATGTTGTTCTTTGGGTCAACTTGTTTTTGACATACTTATCTTTAACCCTTTACTCCATGAATATTCATGGAAAAATAATGACATCATGAATATTAATCAGATTGTTACAATACATGGATACAGTTTTTTGCCATGGCAAAAAGTATACAATCATATCTAAATTAGAAATGTTTTTGATACAAAAACTGATGTTTCCCCCCCCCCCCCCCCCCACCCCACGGACAAAAATTTCCATGTAAAAATTCCGAAGTCCCATAACTCTGCAGAAAATCATTGAACCTGAACAGGAATAAGATATGCACAACTAGGCTAGGTGCTGATCAATCCTCATAATGAAGGTGATAAGACCTGGGCTACTCTAGGAACCTCTCCAGGGGACAAATTCCACTCATCCGCTCATCCTGCATGTAATTTTCTCTTCTTTGTCTATATTGCAGGACTAGTGAGTATTTTGCATTGCCTTCTTTGTCTATATTGCAGGGCGAGTGAATGTTTTGAAAAATTTTGTGCCCTGTAAATTTCTGATCTAGGTCTACAGTTTTGCAAATGCAAGTACCGTAGAACCTGTCTTAATCCTTTATTCCATAAATACGCCTTTCTATGCCTTTGTAAACAGAGTAGATCCAGATCAGACAATTCCAATAGGAGCCGTCTGATCAAGGTCTGCTCTGTTTACTTCTGATGTAATATAGATATGATTCTACAGTTTCTGTCATGGCCCAAAATACTTGTGTCCATATGCTATTATAACAATAAATCTAATTTATATTCATTATGTCATTATATCTTACACGAATATTCATGGAGAGCAGGGTTAAGCCTTTCTCTGTTCTATGTTTATTCCATATTGCAATACCTTCTTGTTATTTATGGACAAAATAGTTATAATGAAATATGAAGGTAGAACACTGTAGCCATTTTAGAAAGTAAAGAAACAGTTCTATCAAATTTCATTAGCAAACAGAGCAGACCCTGATCAGACGGCTCCTTGCAAAAATTAGGAGCCGTCTGATCTGGGTCTACTCTGTTTGCAAATGTGTGAAAACATGCTTATATGAGGGAAAGGGTAAAGGCAAATGGGGTTAACAGTTCAGGAGCATGACCAGAATACAAATTGTGTAATGACTCTATCAGTCTACAGTTAACCCTTATTTCCCTGTTGAAATCATGAATATTTATTAGTTGAATGTTTAGAATGGCAAATCTACTCAGAATATTTTGGTATTGGTAGAAACTGTAGTCAGATTTATCATAATTTCATAAGACAAGAGGGCCATGATGGCCCTGATATCACTCATGAGACAATCAGAAGAAGATTTTCAAAGTTTTCACTATATGTTTCTATAGAAAACTGGCCATCCCTGGGGTGGGGGCCAACTTTGAACCCAGGGGTATAATTTATAACTTATGTAGAGGACCTGAACATGATGCTATGTGCAAAATATAAAAGCTGTGAACCTTCCAGTTTCAGGAGAAGATTTTCAAATTTTTCACTACAGTAAAACGGCGATAATCCGAGGAGCGATTTTTCCAAGTATATGGTCTTATCCGAGGGAATTTGTATGGTCCGGACAAGAAATATATTACTTCAATACAACTATCCACAGTGTAATCCAAGTCTCAATAATCTGATTTTTCGAGCACGCATCCCGATCCCTTCAATCAATTTCTTCATTAAATAAACCTGCCTTATCCGAGCATACATCGCGGACATATCGAAGTCAATTTATCACACCTCATTAACTGATGTATCGCGACACCGCTTGCCCCCAAGCAATTAGAGGCGCCGCTGTGTTTGTTTTGCAACTGAGTGTGAATAACACAGGCTCCAACAGTATACATGTAAGTAGATGGTAATTATGAGTTCAACTTGTACAACACATAATTATATAACATAATGCATCAAATCTTTCTTTATTTAAGTGATAATGGTTAAAACACCATTCACAGCTGCGACCGAAGTTTCACTGTAGTTTGTACGGGTCCGTTCAATGGACCCTTCACAATAAACCCAAAATTTGTTTCAACCATTAGACATAGAACAGTCATAACATATATCCTTACTCTAATGAATTTTATTTTCCATTCGTTGACATTTTATTTAGTTCTGGATGTTAAGAAACAACATCATTTCGCTCCCATATTGTTTCGTGATGAAAATAAATTGGGGCGAGTTGATAAATTAATTAATAATCGGAACACTCAGCTTTGTTTGTCTGAAATACTCAGAATGTTTACCTATCGTAACAAGCGTATGGTTGAACGAGACTGTCTAAAAATATGCAGACACATCAGTGACATTCTGTTGGCAAAATGCACATGTATGTGTATAAACTATTCGACAGATTTGACACGTTACGCATATGAATCCACAAAGTAAGATTTCATGGATAATCCAAGGGTAGCGTTAATCCCAGCATTTTCTCAGTTCCTGACAGTCCTCGGATTATCACCCTATATTATATGTTTCTATTGAAAACTGGCCAACCCTGGGACGGGACCAATTTTGACCCAAGGGGCATAATTTATATAACTTTTGTAGAGGACCTGAACATGATGCTATTTACCTTGAATATGAAAACTGAGAACCATCCAGAAAAATGAATGAATGCAACACAAATCTGTTTGTTTATTAATTTTTAAAAATTATACCCAGAATGCAAAATGAAACTCCAGACAGTGAACCTACATCAAAATCAAATTGTCACTCTACTTGTTCATATTTCAGGAACTTAACATGCAAATAGTTAAAGGGCGCTTGACAAAAACATATTCATGAATAAACTATAACTATCACTAAAGGTGATGAATATCCCTGCATGGCAGCTTTGACTGCACAACCAAGTTTGTGACACAAAGTACCCATTTTTACCCTTTCCCTCATATAAACGTGTTATCACGCATCTGCAAACAGAGTAGACCCAGATCAGACGGCTCCTAGAGGAGCCGTCTGATCAGGGTCTACTCTGTTTGCTAATAGAATTTCTAAGATCTGTGTCTTTACTTTCTAAAATGGCTACAATGCTCCACCTTCCATATTTCATATTAACCTTTTTGTCCATGAATATTCAGTAGGTATAGAAATTTATAATAAACATAGAACAGGGAAAGGGTTAACCAACTTCCCATGTTTCATGCCAAAATGGCAAAAAAATTACTTAAGTTTAATGGGAGATAATTCTGCAATGCCCAGCGCTAAACATATGAAAATTGTGTCTTGCACATCTACCAATCATGCTTATTATGTATACCAAATATAAATTCAATAACTTTAAAACTGAAGGAGGAGTTTGCGACACCAACTATCCATGTTCAAATGCGGATGGACCGCCCGACCGCCCGCCCGACCACCGGACAGGGTGATTGCAGTATAACCCCTCAAACAAGTTTTCGGAGGTATAATAATAACTATTAACTCCAATCCTATACACAAACATTTTTTGTTTAATTAATTCTTACACATGCATTTATTTTTCCAAGTTCAGCACTCTAGTTTTACTTTGAAAAACTGTAGTCTGCTTACAAATTGAAGGTAGACTGGTGTCATTTTCAATCAGATCTAGATACATATAATTAGTTGTTTGGAAACTATTGAAACTCTTCAAATTCAGAACTAGAGTTTGAAGTAAAGTTGAAATCTGGGAAAGACATTTCAACAAATACCTACTTTCTCTTTTACTACACAAAAGTCAAGCAAATGACAGTGTCAGATACATTTAGAGAAGAGGCTCTATTTTTACAACTGCCATTGAGTATGGAAGATAATATGATTGAATATGTGTTGAAACCCTTGTATGGACAATACTGACATTGATCAACCGATAGAACCCCATGGTATTATGGTTTTATGGCTACTAGAACTTCCCTCTGTCAAGACTGGCTGCCATTGTCAGAACACACGGTTCATTGCATGATATATGGGAATTCCCAATTTCATTGGTTGATAATTTTAGATTTTTTTTTTTTTACCTCGTCCTTTGTGAAATTTCCTATTTGCTAATTTGAATATGGGGCAAAGGGAAATTACCGAATACAAAGCAAGGTCGGAAAAAAAATAATCTTAGGAGCAAGAGGGAGTTTGATGACTACAAAATAAGACGAGTAACGAATGTGTTTACAAAATGCAATCAGTACACCTCGGCTATATTCCTGCTGCTTTAGAATGCCAATGTGTTGCGAAAACTATGTTCAAAATATTTGTTCTTTGGAGTTTATTCAAATTCAAGCTTTTTAAAAAGTTTATCTTGTGTAGATAAGTAGTAATTATCTTACATAGCGAAATATTATTACAAATACATAAACAATTTACAACCAAACTAGTGCAGAATTAAAGAAAACTATTTTGTCTTGCGGATGTTCACTAGAGGGAATACTGACCTCTTTGCCATAAAAAAAACGTATGATTGCTATATAGCTTTCTTTGAAAGCCATAAAAACCATGAATCACACTTCTTTCAAGCTGCCATTAAAAGGAAGTTTTACTATATAGGAAAAATACAGACAGATCTTGACAATAATTCTTTGTCACTGCGGCCAATTTCCTTGGAACTCTGCTTGTCACCAGAGGTAATGAACACATTCTGCCAGCTCTCACAGACATCAACAAATTTCTTGCACAGTCAATGCCCAATTAATCAGGTCCATATTTTCTGGACAGCTACTGGAGTGGAATTAATTGTATGTGCCAGATTGTCAACCTGGCAAACATTCCACAGATATTATCTTGAATAAGAAACAGCATTTTCCAAGGAACAATATTAAAATGCATTGCCTGCCCGAAAACACCTCAGGCAGAATACAACACAAGGATGATGGATATGACCGACATAGGCAATGAGATGAAGACAAGGCAAAAATCATCTATATCTGATATTGAAATAAAACAAATTGGAAACTGGAAGTATGCCACATGCCCCTTTTTCAATCTTTGTCCCATATGCAAAAGCAATAACCCTGCAGATATTTGATAAAATACACAAAAATCTCTTTAACTCTTTACTCCATAAATAGGCTTTTATCCAGTCACCAGGCTTCTCTAGTGACATAATAAAGGGGGTGCAAATAAACTTAGGTTTATTAGGTTACTTCCGGTAGTGGAAGGTTTATTAGGTTAGTAGATAGGCGTAATGATTCTATAACCATGGAACTATTTTAGTTTTCTGTAAATATTCATAAACATGTTGATGGAATAGATCTAACAGATCTATTTGGTCACCAGAAGAATTATTCAAATGAGAAAAAATAAAAATAATTGGCTACAGCTGGATTCGAACCCGCGCCTGATCCTACAAAAACTAATTCTAATCTCTAGAGACGTCGCCCTTACCGATTACGCCACGGAGGCCACATACAAAATGACGTTGATTTATCCCTTTGTTTAATTTAATCCACCGCTGGCAAAACCCGTTTTTTATAAAATCAAACTTGGAAGCAAAGATTGACAGATTAAAAGTAAATATTTTCTTTTCACTCTCATGATTATTTGATTGATAAACTCTTACAGGGGCGGTGATAGTCATAAACCTAAATATAGCCTGTTCAGTTCCATCGATTTCTGAGTGGCGTTAGGTAGAATCTAAAAATAGAAACCGAGACTACGTAACTCGAATTTGACCAAAGAATATAGATCATGTCTGTTTGAAATAACTTATCGACCCTCGATTCAAATCATCTTATTTTTCAAATTCAACCACGTTTCCCTTCTAGTAATGCAAGTATCGAAACTATATTCCTCTGCGGTTGCTCATTAGATCTATTTACGTCTAAATGGAAGTGAAAAGGGAGGGATCCGTTGATCGAAAAACTGCATTTTCAATGTAAATTATTTCAAGAGTGTTATGAGTCTATAAAAAAGACATTTAACTATATTGACTGGATAAATCGAATAATAGGTTAGTGCCGTAGATGGGACGCCTTATCCGACTCGGAGAGAAAACAGTTGAGGCTCGGCAAGCCTCGCCTCAACGTTTTCTCCCCTCGTCGGATAAAGCGTCCCATCTACGGCACTAACCTATTATTCTCTATTACTACGCCCTTGTAAACACAGTAGACCAAGATCAGATGGCTGATCAGGGTCTGTTCTGTTTGCTTATGATATAATGTAGATAATTATGATTCTACAGTTTCTGCTATGGCCAAAAATTCCAGTGTCCATTTACTATTATAATATTTTTATGGAGTAAAGGGTTAAAGTGTCATGGCTGTAGCTGAAATTTAGTTGAAGATATTAAACGTCACCAAGTCAACAAGTATAACTATGATAATACACATTTTGAGCTATACAGTCTTTCCAATATTTCCTTTCTAATAAAGCCAAGGCCCACAATTCTGCTGTTACCGAGATTCAGTGTAAATAAGAACCATTTCACAAACTAATAAACATTTCTTCAAAGTTTAATGTTTCTACAGTGATACAATTGGATGTAAACAAACTACATGTATTGTAATATCTCAACAACGAATGTATACCTCCCCATCCTCAAGATGCTAGAAGGCCATAAAAACCATATATGCAACCACTGTCAGAATCATGCTGGACGCAGTTTGACTAAACAAATTGGCTAAATGCAGTTATATATGACAATAGACTGAACAATTTAGATATTTTCGATATGAACACAAATGAAGTTATTTGTTACTAATTGTCATTTCTCCATGATGGGGGAAATGCAGTCAAGCATATTTTACATTTTACGGACAAACAACTCTAGCAGAATAACAGAATGTGAATAAGAGGTAACATTATTAACTCTGCATGTTAACCCATTCCCGCATATTGACGCCTTTTTACATTTCTGTAAAAGTCTCTTTGTGAAACCATTGTGATAAACAGAGCACCACAGGAGCAAATGCTCTATTTATCACAATGGTTTCAAACTACATAATTCTGAAAAATTTCTTTTCTCTAGTAAATGCTCCTTTTCGGTAGATTTAATCAAAGAAGTTGGATGTAAAAATAGCCTATGCGGGAATGGGTTAAGTAATTTTGTCGTCTGCTCAATAGTCGTCTGCAACATTTTCAAAACTATTAATTTTCTTCCTGATGTTTTGCAGAAGTTGAGCCTGAGTGACAAATAATTTGGATCTCAGATCAAGTCCAACAAAATGTGGAGCCTGATCTGGATCCAAAACTGTTTCCATAATTATGTCATAAATGGCTGGAGAATGTGCCACTAGTATGCAAAGAGTAACCTTTATAATTATGAAACGTGTCTTCCATCTGCTCAAATTCATATCTAATAACCCTTATCCTCTAGTACAAATCTTGTCTGTTTAAGCTACAGAGGCGTAGAACAGCATATTTATGGAGGAAAGGGTTAAACAACCATTTGTTGAGTTACTAGCCTCTCATCTGGACCCAAGCTATATAGAATGTTTAAAGCTTCGACCTAATGTCAAATTGTTTAAATCCAGATGAAATACTTATTTAATCAGTGTCTGGTTTGGATCCACTGAATATCACTCAAGAAAGGGGGGGGGGGCCGCATTTATTTGGGAATATTATTTTGGTATCTGGAATTTCAGAAAACGTTTTCAAAATAAAGCTCTCGTATACCGAGTATTCCATTTTGTTCAAACTCAGATGCAAGTTCACTCTTGTCAAGATTCATCAATACATGCCTAGAAATTAGTGTTCAGTGCGCTTAACCCTTTCCCTCATAGGCTATTTTAAGATCAAACAACTTTAAATAAATCTACCGAAAAGGAACATTAAATAGAGAAAAGGAAAATTTTAGAATTTTGTAGTTTGAAACCATTGTATTAATGCTCTGTATAAACAGAGCATTAATTTGCTCCTATCGGAGCAAATGCTCTATTTATCACAATGGTTTCAATAGGTGATTTTTACAGAGGCATAGAAAGGCGTCTATATGGAGGAAAGTGTTAAATACTAAATGTACCCTTGAATGCTGAATATTCAAAGTAGAATGTTCCATAATTTTTAAAGGTAAAAAGGTTTTAAGTATGAAAGGCTTAAATTTTTAACAGAATTCTGAATGACAGTCACGCCCCTAGTCTGACTGATCTTGGTCCACATTGTTCAAATACCTGGAGTACACTAGTTTTCTACTATTCAAAGGGAAGGCAATTAAGTTTACATTTTCTTTTATTCTAAAAATAACTTTTTTAAACTACTTTCCAAATTTCCCTCATTTGCTCAGATAACTTTAGGACATTCCCATTTTCCAGCATTTAAAGCAATTACGCAACACGGAAATTATCCATAAATCAATTTTCAAAAGCTCCTCTAAAGTAAATGACATTACTAAATGTGAGGGTGACCGAAAATGACATTACTAAAATGTGAGGTTGACTATGGACTTTCATAAAATGCAATGTATAGCAATTTAGACTTAAACGAAATCCAACAGTATGTAATAGAAATGTGAATTTCTATTTTTCAATTCCTGTAAATTCCAGTAAGCAGAAGTGCAGAAATTCAGTGTTTCTACTTGTCCATGGACATTTAAGTTCCACTCATCCAGTCGTAAAGAAAACTTGTCAACCAAAGTCATGATGATCACATTTAAAATAATTAGCGCATAGGTCCAGATAAGATGCATAAATTTAAACATTTTCATGAAAAGCTCTTTTATTTCTTCAACAAACCCTATGCTGTGACCACTCTTTAGAATCGTCTCAAAGAGACGATTCTAAAGAGTGGTCACAGCTAGTATAGGGTTTGGTGGAGAGATAACAATTTTAGTATTTGGGTACACACCTTTATCTGTAGTTCTGAATTAGCAGAGATTTAACCCTTTAACTTATAAATATGTATGGAAGAAATAATGACATCATGAATATCTATTAGCTGAATTTTTATAATGGTATATGAACACAGGATATTTAGGCCAGAGCCTAAGCTACAGTATCATATCTATATATAGAGGATCTGTTGCGAGTTGTCTTTTAAGATCACATGTTCCTAAACGAGCCTTAGAAAATATCATTAAGCGAGCCTTGGCGAGCTTAATAACATTTTCTTGGTGAGTTTAGGAACATGTGATCTTAAAAGACAACGAGCATCATTTTCTTTTTCTCACATATCAAAAAAGTGCATTTTCGCCGTTTAAATGACATGTAAACATCGGTTTCCATGGTTTGACGTCATATATATGACGTATGACGTCATATATGTTCTAAAGTGATCTTACACATGTTACAGATAAGGAAATCTTAACCCGTTGTTCGAACTCGGAGATAAGGGAAGGTATGTGAGAAAACCCATTCCCTCATAGGCTATTTTTAGATCCATTCCCTCATAGGCTATTTTTAGATCCATTCCCTCATAGGCTATTTTTAGATCCAACCACTTTTGAATAAATCTACCGAAAAGGAGCATTAACTAGAACAAGAGCACCGCAAGCCGGTGCAAAACCCTCGTCTGTTGTCATTGTCAAGATGAACATGCATACCAAAAATGAAGGTTGTAAATGAAAAATTGAAGAAGTTATGGTCAATGTTAAAATTTTGGACGACAACGCGGACGCCGGAGTTACGACAATAGCTCGTGATTTCTTCTAAACAGACAAGCTAAAAAAGGATTTTTTTTAGAATTTTGTAGTTTGAAACCATTGTGATAAATAGAGCATTTGCTCCTATGGAGCAAATGCTCTATTTATCACAATGGTTTCAACAGGTGACTTTTACAGAGACGTAGAAAGGCGTATTTATGGAGGAAAGGGTTAACTTACATTATAAACAAACAGAGGTGACCCTCATCAAACTACTCCTACAGGTGCCTGATCTGATCTGGATCTAATCTGTTTGCAGACATGAAAAGACGTCTATATGAAGTAAAGGGTTAATGAATGTACTCCAGAATTATGATTGTAATCTTCTCTGCGGACTTGGTTTCCATAAATCAGATTTGATGGCCTGACCGCAACTCGTGATTACATCCGTGTGGCAAATTTTGTCTTATACAAGTAATAACATTACTGCTGCAATAGAAAAAATTGGGTTCATTAGAAGGAACCATATATGACCATTGATTTATGACTGCCACATACCAACGGAGGCATAAGATTTTGTGCAAATGTCTGTTGACCAATATACAACACCTTGCGGACTCCGCAGAACTTCGAACTACCACACATTCTTTAACATATATGTGCATCTGCAAAATTGTCCCATGCTTATGTTCTGAAAACATTTACTTTCATTTCTTTCCAAAATCTGGAGCAGAGTGTCAAACAATTTGGATGTTAATGAGATGCCAAGTTTGTCAGGATCACATCTCAGTCCAAACTGGTTGCAAAGGTCGTCAACAGTTTTGTGAATTGTAATAAACCCTTTCCCTTATGTAAGCGCATTTTGACGCATCTGCAAACAGAGTAGACCCAGATCAGACGGCTCCTATAGGAGCCGTCTGATCAGGGTCTGCTCTGTTTGCTTATGGAGTAATATAGATCTGATTCTACAGCTTCTGTCTGAGCCAAAATGTCATGTGTTCATACGACATTATACAAAATAATCTTATTAATATTCATGCTGTCATTATTTCTTACATGAATATTCATCAGGGAAAGGGTTAATACTTTTATAAACAAAGAAACACAAGACACCTGTTCAATATTCATGTAAGATTATTAATTATGACACATGAATATTTATTAGCTGAAGTTTCATAATGTAATATTTTTAAGCAAATATTTATACTTTAACAAAATTTGCTGAATCAGGTCTTTGTCATGTCAAAAGCAAACATAACAGACTCTGATCTGGGTCTACTCTGTTTGCAAATGTATAAATAGGAAGTAAGGGTTAATATATAATTACGCCTTTTTTAGGACAATCTTGTCATGTATGTATGACCAACTTAAAAAGTAAAAAAAAAGTTATATAACTTGTGAAAACATTCCACATTTATATTTATAACTTCATATCCCTTAACCCTGATAAGTTAGACATTACAGCTTGGAATGCAAGAAATGAGTATACTCCAGGCATTTCTTAACAATGTTGATCCAGATCAATGGACCCCTAAATGAGCCCTCAGATCAGGGTGTACAGTTTGTCATTCAATATCAGATATCTTCTCTCAAAATATACCTTTTCAAACTGACTGAAATATAATTGTAATTTTTTGTCCAAAGAAAATGATTTTCAAAGATATTTAATAAATAAGGATTACACCTGCTGGAAAGTTTTGAATGACATTACACCTGCTGGAAAGTTTTGAATGACAAACAGTGCATACCCTGATCAGGGGGCACCCCTACAAGACCTCTGATCTGGATCTACAGTTTGCAAATGCCAGTACACTTATTCCCAGCGTACTCATTCCCAGAATTCAAACAGTAAAGATGTATCAATCACTCTTCAAAAGAATGCTTTTGATCTGGCATTCCAGAAACTAATCTATAACTAAGGCATTGAAGTTGGGATGTTTTCAAGAGTAAAAGATCAAAATAAATTATACAGTCTGGGCTAATGACTATAAATTCATCTCATGAGAATGAAAAACGTTGAACTGTTTATGGAAATACCATATTCTAACAGAGATAAATTATCAATAGAAAACACAATCAATTCTGAAGTCAGAAATGTTCTCGTTTTTTACGTTTTTCTATTTGTAACATTCCTCTTCATATCTGAACATATATCTATAAAATTATATTATTTTCAGTCAGTAGTATCATACTAAACATACATGATATTATTTTCAGTCAGTAGTATACTGAACATGAAATGAAATTATTTTCAGTCAATTTTGACCCCAGGGCCATAATTTATATAACTTTTGTAGAGGACCTGAACATGATGCTATGTGCCAAATAATGAAAGCTGAGGTTACCTTCCAGTCTCACAGTTTCAAAGGACCTACAGATGATGCTATGTGCCAAAGATAAAAGCTGAGAACCCTGTTGATTCAGAGGAGAAGATATTTAAAGGTTCAAATTGTTGATTACTGACGAGGTTGGGGGCGGGGGGGGGGGGGGGGGGGGGGGGTTCAAAGAAAGAGGCTATTTGCATGAGAGCACACCAGCTGGCACTGAACTGGGACAGGACTATTTTAATCTGCCGCACGTGTATGACATGGTGTTAGCATCACTCAGAACTCCCTCAAGCGATGTTAATTCCCAATAACATCAGTGTCAATCCGTTACAGAGATATTTGATTTTTGCGTATGAAAGGGCAATAACTCCTAAATGCTGAAAAACGATCTGGAAAAGTAATACATGGGAACAATGCCCCAGTGACAACAAATATTCATGTCGAGTTTCATTGAATTCTGTCTATTCGTTAAAGAGATATGGCATCAGACAAGAACCGGCATCGGACCGGAACTGGGTGGAAGGATGGACGGACAGACGGACGGAAGTACCGACAAGCTGATTACTATAAGGCTCCTACATCTCCATGCGGGCTCTAATTAAACACTAGAGTACAAAGGTTAAGCCTTTAAATGCTGGAAACAAGTAAATTGAAGTCTTGCATACTGAATGGACACTCAGATGAGAATGATTCCATTTTGGGCCATGGCAGAAACTATAGAATCATATCTACATCATAGCATAAGCAAATAGAGCAGACCCTGATCAGACGGCTCCTACAGGAGCCGTCTGATCTGGGTCTACTCTTTTTGCAAAGGCATAGAAAGGCGTATTTCTGGAGTATAGGGTTAAGTATAGTATGCTAATAGGCAACTCTCAACACTATTTCTATAATGACATGTAAATTCAAACCTCTTTTCCTGTGTACAGAATACAAATTATAGCATCAGCACAAGTAACAAACAACATTTTACAGAATTTATTCTACAAGAAGGGAATTCTATACACGCTCACTAATTTACCATCTCCGGAAGAAAACTGTCTGGAACTGTATTCCTATTCACAGAGATGGGAAAAAACTTCCCTTAATCCAATTATGGTAATATCTAGTGTATCATACAAAAAATACTGACCTTTTTCTAAAATGCTCTCTTCTCTAACAGTGTACATTTATTACCCTTGTCTGATAATGATGGTCAAACTAAGACCTTTAACCCTTTACTTCCATGAATAGTCATGTAAGAAATAAATGACATCATAAATATTAATTCGATTCATTTTTATATTGGCATTATGAACACAGGAACATTTGGCCATGGTAGAAAATGTAGAATAATTTCTATATTAAACCATAAGCAAACAGAGCAGACCCGGATCAGATGGCTTCTACAGTAGCATCTCCAGTAGGAGTCGTCTGATATGGGTCCATCTCTAGCAGCTAGGAGTTGTTTGATCTGGGTCCATCTCCAGTAGGAGTCGTCTGATCTGGGTCCACCTCCAGTAGGAGTTGTCTGATCTGGATCCACCTCCAATAGGAGTTGTCTGATCTGAGTCCACTCTATTTGTACAGGCATGAAAAGGCATTTATATGAAAGAAAGGGCTAAACTAACATCACTTTTGGAAATGCAAAAGATGGAAGAAAGTCTTAACCTATTACCTCATAGGCTATTTTTAGATCCAACCTCTTTGAATAAATCTACCGAAAAGGAGCATTAACTAGAGAAAAGGAAACTTTTAGAATTTTGTAGTTTGAAACTAATTAGGAGCAAATGCTCTATTTATCACAATGGTTTCAACAGGTGACTTTTGCAGAGGTGTCAATTAGGGCGTCAATATGCAGGAATGGATTAAAGATGGAGGAAAGTCTTACTTTTAGAACTGGAGATAACAAGTACACCAATTATTTAGTGTAAACCCTATTCTTCTTCCGGGCCTCTCTGGTCCATTGGTATTGGCATTTACATTGATCACGAAGTTGCCAAATAGGAGGTAATTCGCACAAATTTGTATGAATAGGGTCACTTATGTCTGACCAACTGCAATATATCATCTGCTGCTATCACATACATATCTCTTCATTGCAACTATGAGCCAGGACACAGAATATATGAAATCAATGAGCATATTTATTCCTGATGTCCCTTCCTATTTATTGTGTTATCCTTGGTCATTAAGAAAGGGGGGAGGGGGTTCAAGGGTCTTAAAACTAAAATACTGCATAAATCCTAAATGGAGTGTTTTATCACAATTCTGTGACAAGATTCCCTAGACATGCACAATATATACAATTGTCTGTTACAATAACTTTAGTCCGAAAGATGACTTTGTAATCCATGTTTAAAAAATTTTAAACTCGCACATTTAAATGGATTTCAAATGTCGGATTCGATAGCATTTTTCGATGTTTTCAATGTTTTTGTAAAATAATATTCCTAACCAACTAGGTTTAGAAAAAATGACTTTTGATGGTATTCAATACAATTTTCCAACGAAATTTGCTAAACATATCTCTCACTACCTTAACCCACCTCAATCAAATAGGAGTGCTTCAGACTGATGCCCTCAAGATGATGAAAAAGTTTGTAACATCTGATATGTCTTGTTCTACGGAATTTTAAGCAATGATAATCACTTTTTCTTTCTTTTTTACTTTACCCTTGACTTTACTGATAGATTCTGTCTTTACAGATACACTATTGTATGTCTTTGTAATCAGAGTAGACCCAGATTAGATGGTTCTTGTAGGAGTTGTCTGTTCAGGGTCTGCCTACAGACTATCTAAGATCTGATTCCAAACTACTTATCATTGCAATGAATAGTTTTCTATATAGCAATATAAGAATGTCGTTTGGTGATCAAAATTGCAAGCATCGGACAATGTCATGCGTGCAATTTAATAAGCACTCACTGTTGCATGGAACATTAAAAATTGTTTCATAGCAGGTATATGGAAAATTTGTATAGGAAAGTTGCATGCGGTATAATAATGAATCATTTCACTTTGAATTTTCAAATGTTTTGACATAGTCACAGTTCCTACAATAGTGAACACATTGCATATACATGTATGAAGAATTTATGACAAATCAATAAAAAAAAGTTTTTGTCATAGCCAAAAATTCATGTGTCCATAACTGTGCTATTATAGCAATTAATATAGTTAGTATTCATGATGTCTTTTTTCTTACATGAATATTCATAGAGTAAAGAGTTAATCTTTAGATAGTTTTTCTTTATATTTCTAGTAAAAAACATGATAAGAGTGTCAGTTTGGATTCTAATAAGACGTTTAAATAACTTGACATCTTATCTAGATCTAAACTGTTTTCAAAAGCTGTCACCAAGCGGAAAATATGATAAAATATCTCAAGTTTGCAGAAGTGTGTGTAACTTTTCAATAAATCATTGTTATCTGTCAGAACCAGATTTCCCAACCTGTTAACAGATTTGCAACACTTTCTAATTAAATCTTTCTATTTCCTCATCATAAGAATTCTCCTGAAAATGGTATATTTAGCCGAGATATCTTCTCAGCATGTGACCTATGACACGAAGTCAGTCAATCTTCCACTTCTTCCCACCCGTTCAACCATTTTGTATAGATTTTGTGTCATATCTGTAACTGATTGAGTTTTTTAACAAGTTTGTTATCTTCCATGAGCGAGCCATCTAAGGATGAGTTGTCAAGCAAATCTCATGTGTTTTGAATCTCGATCATGTATCAATTTGCTTGTGATGTCTGTTGCGGTCATTATTACAGAACTCATTAAACCTTTTACTCCATGAATATTCATGTCAAAATAATGCATGTATGAATATCAATTAGCTGAATATTTAACCCATTCCCTCATAGGCTATTTTTAGATCCAACTTCTGTGAATAAATGTACCGAAAAGGAGCATTAACTAGAGTAAATAATTTTTTTTAGAATTTTGTAGTTTGAAACCATTGTGATAAATAGAGCATTTGATCCTACAGGAGTAAATGTTCTATTTATCACAATGGTTTCAATAGGTGATTTTTACAGAGGCATAGAAAGGTGTATTTATGGAGGAAAGGGTTAAAATGCATATGAACAAGAAAGTTTGGACCCTGTTAAAAGCTGTAGAATCACATCTATATAATTCTATAAGAGAACAGAGCAGACCTTGATCAGACAGCTCACACAGGAGTCACCTGATCAGTCTACTCTATTGTCAAAGGCATTTAAAGACACATTCATGGAGAAAGACTATATAATGTGTCATGGACAAAGACTATATAATGTGTCATAGAGAAAGACTATATACAGAGTACAATCTATAAAACCCTTTACTCCATGAATATCACTGTAAGAAATACTGACATCATGAATATTAATTAGATTAATTATTATAATAGTACAAGGACACAGGAATTTTGAGCAGGAACTGAAGTCATATCTATATTTCATCAGCAAACAGAGCAGATCCTGATCGGAATGCTCACACAGAGCCTTCTAATCTGGCTCTACTTTGTTTACAAAGGCATATCTATCGAGAAAGTGTTCAAGACCCCAAAAGGGGTCTTGAACTCTAAGAAACTGTTTTGAGGTTCTAAAACAGTCTAATACAATACATACAATGTACATGTATGTACCTACTTTATGCAAGACTTTACCTTTACTACATGAATATTCATGAAAGAAATAATAACACCATGAATATTAATTAGATTAATTGTTATAATAGCACATAGATATAGGAATTATTGGTCATGGCCAGAACTGTAGATTCATATCTTATCTACATTATATTATAAGCAAACAGAGCAGACCCTGATCAGATGGCTCCTACAGGAGTCATCTGATCTGGGTCTACTCTGTTTGCAAAGGTGTAGAAAGGCATATTTATGGAGGGATTATTAGTAATTTATCTTCAGGTATGAAGAATCATCAACAAGAACATAAATTGGATTAGTACTTGTATATTAATGTATAATAACTACTGATAAACAGTTGTTACGAGATTGATACAGAACTTGATGGCTGACTGAATGAAATGAATAATTTCTTCTAACAAACTACAATAAAACTAAGCCACAACACACCTGGGAATCAATTCGTCAATCAGTGAACAATCTGGTCAAAACAGCTCAATTCATCAACATTAGCAATCATTGTAAAGTAACATTACAATCTGTATTAACCCTTAACCTCAAAGGCTATTTTTAGATCTAACCTCTTTAGATAAATGTACCGAAAAGGAGCATTAACTAGAGAAAAGGAAAAATTTAGAATTTTGTAAATTGAAACCATTGTGATAAATAGAGCGTTTGCTCCTATAGGAGCAAATGCTCTATTTATCACAATGGTTTCAATAGGTGATTTTTACAGAGGCGTAGAAAGGCGTATTTATGGAGGAAAGGGTTAACCCTTTCCTACATGTAAATGTGTTTTCATGCATTTGCAAACAGAATCTGCTCTGTTGCTAATGGAATATTATATATCTGTTTCTTTAGATTCTAAAATGGCTACAATATTCCACCTTCCATATTTCATTATAACTACTTTGTCAATGAATAGGTATTGAAATTTGGAATACACATAATATAGAACAGGGAAAGGGTTAATGTAGGCACCCAGATAAGATATATAATTTTTCAAGAAGAGCTCCTTTATTTCTCCACCAAACCCTATGCTGTAACCACTCTATAGAATTGTCTCAAAAACATGAATCTAAAGAGTGGTCACAACATAGGGTTTGGTGAAGATATGACGAGTATTGTATGTTTGCTCTGTTTGCATATGGAATTATAAAGAAGATTTAACCAGAGCCAAACACATTTCTTGTTCATATGCAACTATAAATATTAACCCTTACAGTGAGGGACCCGAGTCACTAATGTCCTTTGCAAACAGTGTAGACCCAGATGAGAGGGTCTCATCTCATCAGGGTCTGCACTGTTTGTCATGTTACACTTTTCTTTAGAAAACATCCCTAAATATTCACTATAAGCTTGACCTATTTGAATTTTGGAATATTCCATTGGAAAAGTCAGCGTTGTAAGGGTTAAGCTCATTAATATGCATACATGCATTATTCCTTACATAATTATCATGGAGTAAAAGGTCATGAGCTCTGGTTATTATTATAGTGTACAGTCATTGTTCTCTCTTTCTCTCTCTCTCTCTCTCTCTCACAAAAAAAGAAGTTCAAATGGATCATCTACAATAATGGTTGAAATACTGGCTGTTGAGGCAAGAGTTATAAATCCTCCACAGCATACTTTTCAATAGTATTTTAACCCACTTGTTCCCAGTGGATTCTTCCATGCTTATATATTGGATTAGTCTATCTTTTATCTAAGGGATGTCTGGTCTAAATTTTCAATTTTTTGTTTTGTTTTATATTGAATTTCCTATCAGCAAACAGTGAAGACTCTGATCAGACACCGCATTATGTGGCGTCTGATCAGTGTCTACACTGTTTGCCTACGTCCCATCTATGGGTTTGTGGGAACAAATGGGTTAATCTGTGTTCTTAGAGTTTTGAATTTGATCACTCTGAAATAATTTATCAACCCTTTGAGTGTGGTAAATGAGTGCACTGGTATAAACTTGCTAACACCACAGACCCAGATCAGAGAGCTCCCAGAGTAACTCTTTGTACAAAGCTTGCACTGTTTGTCAACCCTTTTCTTCATGTAAATGTGTTTTAATGCATTTGCAAACAGAGTAGACCCAAATCAGACATAGGGGAGATATCTGATTAGGGTCTGCTGTTTGCTAATGGAATTTGATTAATCTGTTTCTTTGCTTTCTAAAATTTCTACAATATTCCACCTTCCACATTTCATTATAACTATTTTGTGCATGAATATTCAGTAGGTATTGAAATTTTGAATAAACATAGAACAAGGAAAGGGTTAATCAAACTCATCAAGAAAAGTAAAGACTCTTATAATATAAACATGGAACAGGGAAAGGGTTAATTAAACTCATCAAGGAAAGTAAAGCCTCTTATAATGAATGAACTCCAGTGTTAACCCATTCCCTCATATTTACGCATTTTGACGCCTCTATACATAAAAGTCGTTTTTTTGAAACCATTGTGATAAATAGAGCATTTGCTCCATAGGAGCAAATGCTTTATCACATTGGGTTCAAAACTAAAAAATTCTAAAACTTTCCTTTTCTCTAATTAAAGCTCCTTTTCGGTAGATTTATTCAAAGAGGTTGAATCTAAAAATAGCCTATGAGGGAATGGGTTAAACACTGATTATGACTGATATGCCATTCCCCTTTGATATCCAATATTCAATGGTTAACTGTAGACAGACAGATGATGCAAAAAAAATCCCTGAATTCATGTCTAGCTGTTCTGCAAGCAGTCGACAAAAACTGATGCCAGGAAAAGTTTCTTACATGCTGAAGTTGGAATTCATATTGTACAATAAATAATTCCACAGGAAAATTCATGTAGCTGTCAAATAAAAAGCCAAAACATACAAACATACCACACACAGATCTCACATTTTGGCAAACTGCACTTGACAACATATTGGGATAAAGCCAATCATAGGTTGTCCATCTGGGGAACAGAGTTGCAGATAAGGGCACCTTTCTGAGCTATGAAAATCTCTGTTATCCATTAATTTCCCTCATATATAAACACCTTTTCACGCCTTTGCAAACAGAGTAGACCGAGATCAGACAGCTCCTATAGGAGCCATCTAATCAGGGCTTGCTGTTTGTTTATGACATAATATGGATCTAGCAACACTCACATAAGTATCACCCATTTCTTTCATATAAACGCCTTTTCACAGCCCTTTGCAAACAGAGTTAAAAAACAGATCAGATAGTTCCTGTAGGAGCTGTCTATTCCTGTAGGAGCTGTCTGTTCCTGTAGGAGCTGTCTGTTCCTGAAGAAGCTGTCTATTCCTGTAGGAGCTGTCTGTTCCTGTAGGAGCTGTCTATTCCTGTAGGAGCTGTCTGTTCCTGTAGGAGCTGTCTGTTCCTGTAAGAGCTGTCTGTTCCTGTAGGAGCTGTTTGTTCCTGTAGGAGCTGTCTGTTCCTGTAGGAGATGTCTTGCTGTCTGTTCCTGTAGGAGCTGTCTGTTCCTGTAGGAGCTGTCTAGCTGTCTATTCCTGTAGCAACTGTCTGTTCCTGTAGGAGCTGTCTGTTCCTGTAGGAGCTGTCTGTTCCTGTAGGAGCTGTCTAGCTGTCTGTTCCTGTAGGAGCTGTCTAGCTGTCTGTTCATGTAGAAGCTGTCTGTTCCTGTAGGAGCTGTCTAGTTGTCTGTTTCTGTAGGAGCTGTCTAGCTGTCTGTTCCTGTAGAAGCTGTCTGTTTCTGTAGGAGCTGTCTGTTCAGCTGTCTGTTCCTGTAGAAGCTGTCTGTTCCTGTAGGAGCTGTCTATTCCTGTAGGAGCTGTCCGTCCTGTAAGAGCTGTCTGTTCAGCTGTCTATTCCTGTAGGAGCAGTCTGTTCCTGTAGGAGCTGTCTGTTCCTGTTGGAGCTGTCTGTTCCTGTAGGAGCTGTCTGTTCCTGTAGCTGTTCCTGTAGGAGCTGTCTGTTCCTGTAGGAACTGTCTGTTCCTGTAGGAGCTGTCTGTTCTGTAGGAGCTGTCTGTTCCTATAGGAACTGTCTGTTCCTGTAGGAGCTGTCTGTTCCTGCAGGAGCTGTCTGTTCCTGTAGGAGCTGTCTATTCCTGTAGGAGCTGTCTGTTCCTGTAGGAGCTGTCTGTTCCTGTAGGAGCTGTCTGTTCCTGTAGGAACTGTCTGTTCCTGTAGGAGCTGTCTGTTATGTAGGAGCTGTCTGTTCCTATAGGAACTGTCTGTTCCTGTATGAGCTGTCTGTTCCTGTCCAAGGTCTGCTCTATTTGCTTATCACATAGTATAGATCTGATTGTACAGTTTTTGCCACAGCAAAAAGTTCCCTTGAAAATTTTACGATATCAAAATTCAGATAATGAATATTCATAATGTCATTATTTCTTACATAAACATTGAACAGATAAAGGTTTACCCTTTCCCTGCAGCATATTCATGTAAGAAATAATGATATCATGAACATTTATCCGCTGAATTTTTATAATGGCATAAGTATGTACACATGGCATTTTGATATTGGTAGACAGTATAGGGTCAGTTCTGTTACAATTTCATAAGCAAACAGCAGCAGACCCTGATCAGACCTCTCCCATAGGTCAGACCTTTAACCCATTACCTCATAGGCTATTTTTAGATCCAACCAATTTGAATAAATCTAACCAAAAGGAGCATTAACTAGAGGAAAGGAAAATTTTAGAATTTTGTAGTTTTGAAACCATTGTGATAAATAGAGCATTTGCTCCTATAGGAGTAAATGCTCTAAATATCACGATGGTTTCGACAGGATACTTTTGCAGAGGCGTCAAAAGGCATCTATATGAGGGAATGGGTTAATAAATCAGATGACCCCTATAGGAGCAGTGTCATCTGGATCTCCTCTGTTTGTAAAAGCGTGAAAATGTGTTTGTATGTCGGAAATGGTTAAATCCCCGTAATCGATAACTACATAAACAGCAGGGTGAGAGTAATGCAAATCTAGTCAATTTACAAACAAGCAGGCAAACAAACAATATATCATATCTGACCTTTTAACCCTTACAATGCTGAACTTTCAAATAGACTATTCCAAACTTCAAACAAGCTTATGGTGAATATTATGGGATTTTTGTAAGATGACAAACAGTGCAGACCCTTAAGAGAGAACTCCTTTAGGAACCCTCTCATCCCGAGTCTACACTGTTTGCAAAGGACATTAGTGACTAATGTCTCACACTGTAAAGGTTATGCCTATGAATTCCATGGTGGAATCAGCCATCATTGCCTTATAGCAAAGTCATTGCAAAATGATAGGTAAAAGTTGCTCAATAAAATTTTCGATATTCAGTCATGCAAACCAAAGACAGGGAGACCTAGAGTCCCTCCAGTCTGTGTCTACAATGTATGCAAATGGTATTAATTATATCCCCGCAATGAAAGGGTTGAATAACAGAATCGTATATACTCTTTTCTTTGTACATAAACTTTACAATCATGTTTTGTTTATTTCAAAATACATGTGGCCATTAAGTGAATGAACAATGGTAATCTTTGATAGCAGGTGGCTGTTTACTCTAGAATGAAAATAATACAGAATGTTCCTTTGAGAATCAATTGCATGGCATGCTAAGGCAAAAAGTAAAATGCCTTATTGTTCTTTATAAATGCCCACAGGTGTATTACATTTTCCCAAAAAGGGTCAACTAACCCTTTCCCTCAAATAAATGCCTTTTGAGATATACACATGATTTAACACTTTTGATAAAGGGTCAACAGGCAACTATCCCTACCAAATGCAATTCAAATTGGACCACTGCTTTTGCAGAGGAAGATTTTTAAAGGCTTTCCATATACCGTATTTCCTCTTATAGACGCTCCCGGGCTTGATGCAAAACGCAGACAGGGAGCTCTTATTTCATACCAAAAATTCGGAGTTTTTACTATGTCCGTCACGGTAGAGACTGTATAGGCTAAAGAATGATACATTGCATACTCTGAAATTTAATCATATTTGCGCCGATATAAGACTTGAAATAACCCGCAGACATCCTACTTGGTTCATTTGTTGACCGAAATCATTTATTTCAAACTTAATCTTTGGTAGATTTATGACTTTTAAAGTGAAAGTAAGAATCGTATTTACCTTTCAAGGTTCAACTTCCGTTAGACTGCTCTGCAGTAAAATTATCAACGGAAGTTACGGGTGTGTATGTACGGTCTAAACGGAAATGTTCGAAGACCCTTCCGCTTTACCGTAATACTTGTAAAGTACTACTGTAGAATATGCACTACACAGAAATGGGGGAAACTGGACGAAGACGGAAATTGAGAACGAACAGACATTGGTTTAATCCGTTAGGCAAGTGGAAAACAGAATCACCTTTCCATTAGGTATGGGAAATAGGGACAGTTTTAAAATTAGAATTAAAGAGCGATATGTAGGTGTGTCGGTGTTAAATGGAAACCGAATTGCTTGCAGAAGTGGCATGTATACATGGTTTACAGCACCGAATAATCAGATACCAATGCTTTTCGCCAACATAGCAAGTCGAAGAGAAACAAAATAACCTACCGGTATGCAACAACAGTATAAAATAGTTTCAGCGTAACTTGCTTTCCCTAATTATTACTAGTGATGATGCATTGAGTTTTCTTTTTCTTCGCCAACTTTTTGACTTCGAGGTGAAGTGGGTGGGGTAAGTTGACCCCCGATGGCTTTCTGAAGTCTATATTATAGGGAGGGAGCTACTATTAGGGAGGGCGCTATAGAAAGAGGAAATACGGTAGTTATATAACGAAATCTAGCCCCGCCCTTGGCAGCCATGTTTTTTGAGATATCAGTTTTTACAATTATCCCTACCGAATGTCATTCAAATTGGACCACAGTTTTTGAGAAAGAAGATTTTTAAAGGTTTTCTATATAGTTATATAAGACAAATCTAGCCACGCCCCTTTTAGATATCAATATGATTTTAGCAATTTTTGATAAAGGATCATCAGGCAACTATTCCTACTAGTGCTGAAACGGTTAATGGAAATTTGTAACCGGTTAATCGGGAGTATAATATTAACCACGATTAACTGGTTAATCGGAGCTCTGTCACACAAACATTCAAACCTGGGTACACCGTAAATCTTTGTACTAAATAAGTCGTTTGCAACTGCATATATCAATGTATATGAAAGAGCAATGAGAAGGAACATTGTTCTTATCAATATATGCTCATAATAATTAAATCTACCAGGGTGCTAATATTGATGTTTCTGCGCCCAGGAAATGTCACAAATTCAAACACATGTCTTTCTGCCATTGTTTACAACTATCAGCTGGTAAAATACAGCATCCCCTGAGACTACAGTACAGCTGTCATGGATGCACGGACCTCAAAATAATATATTGCGGGAAGCACTTGTGTTAGGCATAGACCGATAGTGACTTCAAACTTAAAAACTAAATCTAATTTTTTTCTCCCAAATCTCCCTCTAGCTTGAGCCCTGATGAAGTATAAATTCCTACAATATTTTTTACATTTATAGCCGACCTGGATGCCTTCCAAGTGTCACATGACCATAGATATTCAGGTGTTTGTGCCTACAGAATGCATTCACAAAACCTCTGAAATAAACCTTTACTACTGTACATATGTATTGGAAAGTGTAATTTATGAGATGCTCTCTGAGAAAAGGGCTTTTATTGCATTATAAACAGTGTAGACCTATATCAGACAACCCATCTCTGGTCTATGTATTTGATCAAGTTTTATTCTGTGTTGAAAGATGGAAAAAACAACGATATGCACATTCAGATGAGTGACAAGTAGCACAAACCCTGCTTAGATATGATAAAATAATGCAGACCATGCAGGACTTTTTTTCCTTCTATAGTAGGGGCCGTTTAAAGGCCCCTCCCCTGAGAAAATTTCTTTAAAATCATGCATTTTTCCCCAAACACTGACTTTACATTGGAAATTTGTTTCCCCTATATCAAAATACTGTACTATTTTTTCCCCCAAAGTAGAGGCCAGGCCCCTTCACCACTTGATGAAAAAAAGCCCTGCCATACTTAGATATGACAAAATAGTTCAGACCCTGCTTAGATATTACAAAATAGTGCAGACCCTGCTTAGATATTACAAATAGCACAGACCCTGCTTAGATATGACAAATAGCACAGACCCTTCTTAGATATGACAAATAGCACAGACGCTGCTTAGATATCACTTCAGAAACATCAATGCTGGTCTAGGTCTACAAGCAATGCAATGCAATGAGACCTTTTTTCCCAGAGAGCTACTCATATGTAAATCACAGACTCTGTTGTATACACTTGCTGTTCTATACCTAAAGTAAAACCCCTCTGAACCAGAATTATAGCAGAGAAGAATTTAGATACTTTAATGCAGGTGGCTGCTTAATGCAAGGTGAAAGTCATGCAGAAAGCTCCTCTAGGAGCTTTCTGCATGACATTTACCCTGCATTAAACTGCCACCGGTCTCCAAGACCGATATTTATACTAACTTAAACATCAGGTTTATCTAGAGCGTTTTACTGTATCATCTTGACTCTTTGCATGCTAAGCATATTTTGTATACAAAACTTGCCATATGGTAATTCTGTTTTTCTCTTCAAAAATGTAAAATAAGATACCAAGTTAATTCATCAGGACCCAAGCTATTTACATTATCTATTATCAAGTATTAACCCATTACCTCATAGGCTATTTTTAGACCCAACCTCTTTGAATAAATCTACCGAAAAGGAGCATTAACTAGAGAAAAGGATTTTTTTTATATTTTTGTAGTTTGAAACCATTGTGATAAATAGAGCATTTGCTCTTATAGGAGCAAATGCTCTATTTATCACAATGGTTTCAAAAAGTAACTTTTACAGAGGCGTAGACTAGAAAAGCGTATCTATGGGGGAAAGGGTTAATTCCTATTGTCCTTTCACCTTTTGTAGGCTGTAGGAAAACTCTTGATTACCAGTACAAACAGTTTGGATCAAGATGAGACCAGAGTAATTCTGCATCTTATCAGGATCCAAACTATTTGGCATTCTAAAAGATAAATGGATGCTGATCTACAATGTACTTTGAAATCTGAATAAGAAAATATTTCTATTCAATGTCATGAAAATTTGGTAAACATACTTCAGGTTATATTCTAAATTTTCAGAGTGTTCAAGTTAAAATAATAAATTTTATTACATTTAAGAAACTCACCACATTTACCAACAGGAAATATAACTCTTACATGACTCAACCTTCCGAAGTGGTATAGATTAAACTCCCTTAACTGCTGGATAATGATTCAACCACCATACCAGTTAGATATTTAACTGGATACCGCTTGACTTATACAAAGATAACCGCATACTGCTTGACTTATACTAAGATAACCAACTTTATTTTATACCATATCATTCAAACATTATGCCCTTCAACTCTGAATTTTTCAAACGGACTATTCCAAAATTCAAACAGGTCAAGTTTACCATGAATATTCAGGATTTATTTTAAAGAAAAGTGTAACATAACAAAGAGTACTGACAATGATGAAAGGGCTCCTTACCAGGGGCCCTCCCATCTAGGTCTACAGTGTTTACAAAGGACATTAGTGACTTGTTTCCTGCACTGAAAGGATTAAAAGCGAAAGCTGTCACAAGATAGATTAACTCAACACAATATCCAAAAATATGAATGAGCATTATTCTGCTTCCATCAAATAACTGTGCAACAAAGTTAAAAAAAAATATAAATACAATGTGCCAATAATACCCATGTATAGAGGATCTTACATGAGTGTTCATTAAAAATTGTTTTAATTGTTTTTGAGTTAACTGTAATAATGACACAAGCTTTAGTGAGTGTAATACATGTATTCATTATAGTAAACGAGTTTCATGAAAACAATTTGTAATGGACACGAATGTAAGATCCTCTATACATGAGCTGTTATTGAAAAATGGGTATTATTGGCACATTGTATTTATATCTTTTTTTAACTTCTTTTTATCACATAACCCTTAAAAAGTGCCATAGAAAGTGAAACAGACAGTATCTGACGGTTGTTTCGTCCATTGTTTACAGTGTAGTACAGCCACATTCAAACTACTCATTTGCAACAAAAATGCACTCCCACACGGCAGATTATGTGATAAATTTCTATATAAACCCTATATTGTGACCACTCAGAATCATCAATAAAAAAATATTCAACGTGGATTCAACAGTCAGCAATGCCATTATTGTATTTTATTGATTACAGATAACTCATGAATTGATGACAAACTGCCTTTAATATTCTATCCCTTTACCTCATATATCAATGTAAATTTTTCTTACATGAATATTAATGAGGTAAAGGGTTCATCACTTGCGAAATGGAAAACAAAATTAAATTAAATACCTGTTTCCGGACCCAGGACAACTTGGAGGCTGTGGATTCATTTAAGTTTTTCCCAACAACCTGTAAAGATTAAAAAAAGTTGTACATGACTATAGGTAAATGAATTGTAACTGACGATCAAATCAAGATACATGTATTAATCTTTTTCTTGATAATCTCACTTTTTAATGCCTTTCAAAGATATAGGAGCTGCCTGAGTAAGATTCTTTCTCTGTCCAGTAGAACCTGCCTTAAGCAGCCATCAAAATCAGGTCTAATTATGGGTCTATAAGGAAGGTTGTTGCATAATGCAGGTAAAAAGTAATACGGAAATCTCCTATAGGAGCTTTCTGCATTACTTTTGTCCTGCATGATATTCACATTTTAATTCTGAGAACTTCTCTTTAGATGACTTTACCTTTACCGGTGTGTTACACCAGTATGCCTTTTGATATTGTTAATGACAATTTAGAACACATCTTTACAAATAAACACACTGGATACATAAAATGGACACTCTAGCATCAAAAGGTTTAAATGCAAAAGTTATATATGATATCTATTTTTTCTATAAAATATACTTAATACATGTTCTTCAATTAATTTAATGTAATGTTAGAGGCATACAGTCATTATTTCCTATTTTTGGTTTTTATATATCTATAGGAATTATTCGTATTCTTGTAATCCGCCTGTATGCAATTTCAGCCTATTTTAATCATGTATTAATTTTACATTCTTAAAAGGGTCGTAATGTTACATTTAATTTTTCCGCCATTGTTTATACAATGACGTCACTTCCATAATGTTATGTAATTTATAGCTGTTATGCACTGATGAAGATGTAGATCGAAACATGTATGCAGTAAAATAAAAAACATGCTGATTGATTTACTGAGGCGAAATGAAAATACAACACTGACGGTGTTTTGAAATTTCTCAAAAACAACAACCATTAGATTTCAATGTTTTCATGTTTTTATATAATGTCTTTAGAGTTTTGACACAGCAACTTTATTTCAATGACTCGTGCAATATATTCCATTATTTTAACCAGTTTCTTCCCGATTTACCAACTTCTGAAGTTTAGTTTAACCATTTATGTCATAAATATGCCTTTCTATGCCTTTGCAAACAGAGTAGACCCAGATCAGATGGTTCCTGTAGGAGTCATCTGATCAGGGTCTGCTCTGTTTGCTTATGAAATAATATAGATGTGACTCTACAGTTTCTGCCCTGGTCAAGATTCCCTGTGTTCTATACCAGTATAAAAATAAATCTAATTAATATTCATGATGTCATTATTCATTTCATGAATATTCATGAGAAATGGATTTACCACTTGAGTTCTAACAAACTATTCTTTGTTAGTTTCTTTTTGTTGTTTTTTTTTGCTCTATGACCTTGTACGGATTAGCCTTAAATCTTTACTTGATAATTTTGCCTTTGCAAACAGAGTAGACACAATCTTTGATTATGGAATGAACCCTTTCCTCCATAAATACACATTCTACGCCTCTGTAAAAGTTATTTTTTGAAACCATTGTGATAAAAAGAGCACTTGCTCCTTAGGAGCAAAATTAATGCTCTATTTATCACAATGATTTCAAAACTACAAAATTCTAAAATTTTCCTTTTCTCTAGTAAATGCTCCTTTTTGGTAGATTTATTCAAAAAGGTTGGATCTAAAAACAGTCTATCAGGGAATTGGTTAAATAGATCAGAGCTTTGTCTTCTTTAAATTATTTTTTGCATTCAAAAGAAGTTCAAATAACAGTCTAACTCCAAACAAATAAGAGGCTAACTCCAAATATCAAAATACCGGTATTCCACGGAATTCTATTAACCGCATTTACTAGACAATGAATGGACCCATATACACAGAGCAATTCTCAACTGATATTTTCCCTTTGAATGCTTGATACGAGTTAACATGCATTTGCAAACAGTGTAGACCCAGACCCTCGATAAGTCCTCCTAACTGGATCTGCATCACCTGGCATTCATTTCTCAAGCAATATAATTCTTTCATACCAAACAGATGGACCAGTAAACAAATTCACTGAACATTCCATTTTGAAAATTCAGCATTAAAAGTGTTACTTCAGACAGTCCCTTTTCAATATCTGCCTGTCTGTAACAAACCACTATTCAAACAGTACAAGAAGAATGAGCCTGCCAGATATATGGCAATAGACTAACATTCCAGCCACTATTGTCAGGTCTCTCAATTACTGTCATTTCTCACAAAGGCCAGCTTCCATTATCTAGCCAATAACATTAACTAACTTCCAGACAGGATCTTGTTGAAAGATATTTCACTCAACAAATCCTGAAAATGACTTGTGCAAACAATGCTAGTTATTTGTATCTAGCAATTACCAGCTAGTTCTTTGTATCTAGCAATTACCAGCTAGTTCTTCGTATCTAGCAATTACTAGCTAGTTCTTTGTATCCAGCAATTACCAGCTAGTTGTTTGCATCTAACAATTAACAGCTAGTTCTTTGTATGTAGCAATTACCAGCTAGTTGTTTGTATATAGCAATTACCAGCTAGTTCTTTGTATGTAGCAATTACCAGCTAGTTCTTTGTATGTAGCAATTACCAGCTAGTTGTTTGTATATAGCAATTACCAGCTAGTTCTTTGTATGTAGCAATTACCAGCTAGTTGTTTGTATCTAGCAATTACCAGCTAGTTCTTTGTATATAGCAATTAGTTATTACCAGTGGTATCTACTACAGATATAAAGTTTTTATTTGTAGAAATTTTAATTAACCCTTTCCTTCAAATAAACACCTTTTAATGCAGATGTAAACAGAGTAGACCCAGACCAGGGTCTGCTCTGTTTGCTTAGGGTATAATATAGATCTGATTCTTCTGTTTCTTC
Organism: Azorinus chamasolen; assembly: GCA_963576725.1. NCBI lineage: Eukaryota > Metazoa > Mollusca > Bivalvia > Cardiida > Solecurtidae > Azorinus > Azorinus chamasolen. The sequence goes on along the minus strand of OY755242.1, from coordinate 44,400,494 downwards.
CTGAGCTAAAGCATCCTGTGTACATATGCCATTATAAAAATTCTGCTAATAAATACTCATGATGTCATTATTTCTTACATGAATATCCAACAGGGTAAGGGCTAACTGTTCATATCATTTCAAAATATGGTAACCATGCGGAAAAAGCTTAACCCTTTAACCTGTTCCATATTCATGTAAGAAATAATGATACCATATATATTTATGAGGTGAAATTTTATAATGTTAACTTTTCAAGTTTTGTTTTGGGCTTTGACAAAACTGTAGAATAAATGGGCCCGTCTTTGACTTTATTAATGGTGTAGGAGGAAACAGAAGTCTAGTGTGAGTTTTGGATAACATTCACAGTTCATTGCCAAAGTAATTTATTGGTAAAACAGACAAACCCTAAAGCCAGATTTCTTTTCAGACTTCAGTTACAGTATCATCTCTAATAAAAGCCAACAGGGGCGCAACATCTTTTAATAGAAGCATCTTGTATTTTGCTTTCTGCATTATCCCTTTCCCTGTTGAATATTCATGTAAGAAATAATGACATCATGAATATTTATTAGATGCATTTTTTATAAAGGCATACATGTGTGTATATATACACAGGATGTTTTGATATTGGAAGAAACTGTAACGTCAGACCTATTAAAATTTCTGTGTCTACCCGGCGTGAAAAAGCAATGGTATGAAGCAAAGGGTTAAGCTACCAGCTATATTTCTTCATTTAATGGTTACTACATAGGCTATATAGGGTTGTAGTTGTTCTATTCACAACCCATCCCCCACCCACCCAGGAGAACAGGGGTGTTTATTAGAGTGGAGAATATAGTACCTATATTTACTAGACATTGAATAAAGTCAATAAATACATTTATCAAACTATATATCTACAGTATTTATTCCCAAACTCTCTTACATCATGTATCCCTGTCTTTCCTTTAGCATACTATCCCCTTTCTCTATAAATATGCCTTTCTCTGCCTTTACAAACAGAGTAGACCCAGACCAGATAGCTCCTGTAAGAGCCATTTGATCTGGGACTTCTCTGTTTGCTTACAATGTAATATAGATACGATTCTAGTTTTCTGCCATGGCCAAACATTCCTGTGTCCGTGTGCTTTTATAAAAATTAATCTAATTAATATTCGTGATTGTCATTATTTCTTCCATGAATATTCATGAAGTAAAGAGTTAAGGTTTATTTTATACCAACTTCATCTGAGTGTAAATTAGTTTAGATCCTGATGAGACAACACTTTGCACTGCATCTTAACCCTGCTGTAAGAAAACCAACCTATCGGCTTTGCAAACTGTGTAGAACTAGATCATTCAATATGTTTTAAACCTGGCATCTGATCCGGATCTGTTCTGTTTCTCATGGTGGTCAGCAAAACAGAATACACCAGCTGGTGACAAACAGTGTTTCAAGTGTGTAAAAAGATCAGATGATGTGTTGCAAACATGGCTTATCTGGTTATACACTGTTGTCAAAGTGTTAATGTTGGTTTTTGTTAAGTCACTCAGACTCATTTGTTGTTGGATTGGAACTAGCTGTTTGCAATGGTTAACCCATTCCCTCATAGGCTATTTTTAGATCCAACCTCTTTGAATAAATCTACCAAAAAGGAGCATTAATTAGAGAAAAGGAAAATTTTAGTATTGTGTAGTTCTGAAACCATTGTGATAAATAGAGCATTTGCTCCTAAGGAGCAAATGCTCTTTTTATCACAATTGTTGCAAAAAGTGACTTTTACAGAGGCGTAGAAAGGCGTATTTATGGAGGAAAAGGTTAAAGTGTGGAGAGACATCTATAAAATAGGATAAAAAAAACGTTGACAGACCAGGAATATTAATCAAGATTGGTAGAGAAATCTTTGATTGATTGCAAATAAGCCAATTAACTGTGTCATAAGTGTGAAAATAGCATCACAAGCCGCTTTCACTGATGAGATATTTAGTCTGGCAATGATATAAAATAATTCAGCTAAAGTTCTCAGCAATATATTGAATGCACTGCCACATTGTTGGACTGGCTGAGGGAATCCTGTTGGTTGGAAAAACTCTTGATTTGTTGTAGCTTTAACTCACTCTCGATGTGTTCAAGATTTTGAGAAATTATTGGACAGATCGTCAGACTGATATAAGACACCAATACACCTGGCATTGCATCCTGATCAATGCTGATGTTCCTACTGATGTTGCTGCCTCATAGGGAAAACATTTAGACTTTGGAAGCACCTGTGGTAGAATGTGTTGTCTGTGCTTCTTTTCCAACAATACATGTACTATAATTATGTCCCCCAGACATAGTGGTTAGGTGGGTGGGGGCATATTGTGTTTACTCCGCTTCTTATTGTTATTACTCTATGTTTTTTGGATAGAGGAACTGTTGGAGCAGTTTGGTCAGGTGGGACTCTTTGCTACTTTATCTAATTTAACCCTTTCCTCCATAGGCTATTTTTAGACCCAACCTTTTTGAATAAATCTACCGAAAAGGAGCATTAACTAGAGAAAAGGAAAATTTTAGAATTGTGTAGTTTGAAACAATTGTGATAAATAGAGCATTTGCTCCTATAGGAGCAAATGCTCTATTTATCACAATGGTTTCATAAGTAACTGTTACAGAGGCGTAGAAAGGCATATTTATGGAGGAAAGGGTTAAAGTTATCAAAATAGTGCCAAATTGATATATTCACCTTAACAAACCAATGGAGAGAGGAAGTTTGGTGTCCAAATATTTGGGGTGAAAAAAATAATTACAAATCACTGTAGTTTTACCATTCTGTACTTGTCTGTAGATCAGCTAGACAAAATGCAATAATTGGCTTGCCTTGTCTTCAATCAATCTAGACACTGACCTTTTCTGGATGATCATAAATTGTTTTTGGTTCTGTCAAAGAAAGACAATTTGCCTTGATACAGATCTTAGTAATGACTTTCATCAGCAGACCAGACTGTCTGTCTTACAATGTCAGAGGAAAATATATCTAGTTAGAGTAATCTCCACTGATGACATTTAGCTGAAAAGGTTATAGTAGATGATATCAAGGTCTTAGCTTTATATGGCATGTCGAAGGCTTAGGGCTTACACCGAGTGGATTAGTGTAATAACCTTTGCAAACAGCTTACATCCCAATTCCAGTATTGAATAACCTGCTTGCTTTATTCATAATTCTGATGATTTTTGCTGTTTTATTATGTCTCGTACACCATCAGTCAGGATGTGTGTGAATGGCATGAGATTTACATACATCATTTTTAACAAGAGGGCCATGAGGCCCTGAAGGGCTCACCTGAGAAAACCTTTGGGTGGGGCCATTTTTGACCCAGAAGTCATAATTTGTACAACCTTGGTAGAGAAACAGTTATAAGGCAAAGCTGCACGCCATTAAATAAAGGTCTAATCCTTATGGTTTCAGAGAAAAATAATACTTTGTATTTTCCCTATGATAAGCCCCAGGGCAGGGCCAAGTTTAACCTGGAGGGTGGAGGCCGTAAGTTGAACATTCTTGGCAGAGGACCATAAGACAAATATGGAAGGTAACGCTCTTATGGTTTCAGGGAAAAAGATTTTGTATAGTTTTTCTTAAGTAAGTTTATGAAAAATTAATATGCCCCAGGGCGGGGCCATTTTTTACCAAATCATCATAATCTTGGTAGAGGACTATATGGATAAACTGCATGTAAAATATTAAAGGTATTGGCCTTATGGTTTCAGAAAAGGAAGTCTAGGCACTTTAGTTTCAGAGAAGAAGATTTTTAAGGATTTTCCTATGAAAAACTGAAAAGCCGTGGTGGGGCGGGGCCATTTTCTACCCAGGGGTCATATTTTGAACAATCTTTGTAGAGGACCATTAGATTATGCTATATACAAAATATCTAAGGTCTAGGCCTTACATTTTCTTCAGAAGATTTTTAAAGATTTTCCTATGACAAGAGGGCCATGAGGCCCTGAAGCGCTCACCTGAGATAACCCCAGGGGCGGGGCGATTTTTGACCACAAGAAATCATGTGTACAACCTTGGTAGAGAACCACTAGGCAAAGCAGTATGCCATTAATTAAAGGTCTAAGCCTTATGGTTTTAGAGAAAAATAATATTTTATATCTTACCCATGAAACACTGATAAGCCCTGAGGCAGGGCCAAGTTTCGCCCAGGGGTCATAATTTGAACAATATTTGTAGAGGACCATAAGATCATGCTACACACCAAATATCAAAGGTCTAGGCCTTACAGTTTCATCAGAAGATTTTTAAAGATTTTCCTATGAAAAACTGATAAGCCCTTGGGCGGGGCCATTTTTGGCCCGGGGGTCATAATTTGAACAATCTTTGTAGAGGACCATTAGATCATGCTACATACCAAATATCAAAGATCTAGGCCTTACAGTTTGAGAGAAGAAGATTTTTAAAGATTTTCCTATTAAAAAACTGATAAGCCCTTGGGCGGGCCATTTTTGGCCCGGGGGTCATAATTTGAACAATCTTTGTAGAGGACCATAAGATCATGCTACATACCAAATATCAAAGGTCTAGGCTTTACAGATTCAGAGAAGAAGATTTTTAAAGATTTTCCAATATTACCATATATGGAAAAAATGACCACGTCCTCTGGCAGCCATGTTTTTTGCCGGATCAAAATTCTTTTAACAACTTTTAAAGTCTATCAACTGAGAAACATTTTGGTGAAAACTATATTCAAATCGGACAAGTCATTCTGGAGAAGAAGATTTTTCTAGATATTGTGTACAGTTGCCATGGCAACAAGACCGATGGCCCCACCCACTATCTTTTAACAACTTTTGAAGCACCCACCCACAGTATGTATCTGACCAAGTTTGGTTACAATTGGGCAGTCTGTTTCAGAGAAGAAGTCGTTTGAAATTGTTGACGGACAGACAGATGGACGGACGGACGACGGACACAGGGGTATCACAATAGCTCACCTTGAGCACTTTGTGCTCTGGTGAGCTAAACAAGAGGGCCATGAGGCCCTGAAGCGCTCACCTGAGATAACCCAAGGGGCCTGGCCATTTTTGACCAAGAAGTCATTATTTGTACAACATTGGTAGAAAACCACAAGGCAAAGCAGCATGCTATTAATTAAAGGTCTAAGCCTAATGGTTTCAGAGAAAAATAATATTTCATATTTTTCCCATGAAAAACTGATAAGCCCCAAGGCAGGGCCAAGTTTTGCCCAGAGGCCAGGGTTGAAAGTTGAACATTCTTGACAGAGGACCACAAGCCAAGTTAAATATTTGAATAGGACCATTAGATCATGTTACATACCAAACATCAAAGGTCTAGGCCTTACAGTTTCAGAAGATTTTTAAAGATTTTCCTATGAAAAACTGATAAGCCCTTGGGCGGGCCATTTTTGGCCCAGGGGTCATAATTTGAACAATCTTTGTAGAGAACCATTACATAATGCTACATTCCAAATATCAAAGGTATAGGCCTAACAGTTTCAGACAAAAAGATTTTTAAAGATTTTCCTATGAAACACTGATAAGCCCTTGGGCGGGGCCATTTTCGGTCCAGGATCATAATTTGAACAATCTTTGTAGAGGACCATTAGACCATGCTACATGCTAAATATCAAAGGTCTAGGCCTTACAGTTTCAGAGGAGAAGATTTTTAAAGATTTTCCTATGAAAAACTGATAAGCCCTTGGGCGGGGCCATTTTTGGCCCGGGGGCTCATAATTTGAACAATCTTTGTAGTGGACCATTAGATCATGCTACATACCAAATATCAAAGGTCTAGGCCTTACAGTTTCAGAGGAGAAGATTTTTAAAGATTTTCCTATGTAAAACTGATAAGCCCTTGGGCGGGGCCATTTCTGGCCCGGGGGTCATAATTTGAACAATCTTTGTAGAGGACCATAAGATCATGCTACATACCAAATATCAAAAGTCTAGGCCTTACAGTTTCAGAGAAGAAGATTTTTAAAGATTTTCCTATGAAAAACTGATAAGCCCTTGGGCGGGGCCATTTTTGGCCCGGGGGTCATAATTTGAACAATCTTTGTAGAGGACCATAAGATCATGCTACATACCAAATATCAAAAGTCTAGGCCTTACAGTTTCAGAGAAGAAGATTTTTAAAGATTTTTCTATGAAAAACTGATAAGCCCTTGGGCGGGGCCATTTTTGGCCCGGGGGTCATTTTTTGAACAATCTTTGTAGAGGACCATTAGATCATGCTACATACCAAATATCAAAGGTCTAGGCCTTACAGTTTCAGAGAAGAAGATTTTTAAAGATTTTCCTATGAAAAACTGATAAGCCCTTGGGCGGGGCCATTTTTGGCCTGGGGGTCATAATTTGAACAATCTTTGTAGAGGACCATAAGATCATGCTACAAGCCAAATATCAAAAGTCTAGGCCTCACAGTTTCTGAGAAGAAGATTTTTAAAGATTTTCCTATGACAAACTGATAAGCCCTAGGGCGGGGCCATTTTTGGCCCGGGGGTCATAATGTGAACAATATTTCGTTCCCCCTAATCACTGATGCTTCTGACAAAATTTGGTTAAAATCAGGTCAGTAGTTTCAGAGGAGATGTCGTTTGAAAATGTGGACGGACGACGGACGCCGGACGACGGACGCCGGACGACGGACGACGGACGGATCGCGGTCACAATAACTCACCTGAGCCTTTGGCTCAGGTGAGCTAAAAACTGATACGCCCTGGGGCAGTGCCCTTTTCGACCCAGGTGTTATGATTTGAACAATCTTTGTAGAGGACCATTAGACGATGCTACAAACCAAATATCAAAGGTCTAGGCCTTACAGTTTCAGAGAAGAAGATTTTTTAAGATTTTCCTATGAAAAATTGATAAGAGCTGGGGCAGGGCCATTTTTTGCCCAGGGATCATAATTTGAACAATCTTGGTAGAAATCAATTAGGTGATGCTACATACCAAATATCAAAGGTCTAGACCTTACATTTTCAGAGAAGAACATTTTTAAAAGATTTTCCTGATTAGCCCCAAGGCAGGGCCATTTTTGGTCCGAGGGTCATAATTTGAACAATCTTTGTAGAGGACCATTAGATCAGACTACTTACCAAATATCAAAGGTCTTGGCCTTACAATTTCAGAGAAGATTTTTAAAGAGTTTCCTATGAAAAACTGATAAGCCCCAGGTCGGGGCCATTTTTGGTCCGGGGGTCATAATTTGAACAATATTTCGTTCCCACTAGCCTGACTGTCCTATAGGAGATTTCTGAATTACTTTTTTCCAGCATTAAGCAGAAACTTGCTTTTCTGCATTAATTTTGCCCTGCATTAAACAAAACAACTGCTTTATAAGACTACTATGTTCAATAACTGAATGGCCGCTTAAGACAGGTTGAACTGTACAGTTGGTCATCACCTCATCTGGATCTTACCTGTTAGCAAAGGTAATCATACATCTTTTCAAAGTGTGGATTGAGTTACTTACACCTTTTCAAAGTGTGGATTGAGTTACTTACCACCAGTACTGCGTACACTGTTCCATCCAGCTCTGAGGTTACTGGGCAACACTCAACTACAGAAAAAGAAACGTAAACCTTTTATTCCATGAATAATCATGTAAGAAATAATGATGTCATGAATATTAATTAGATTAATTGTTATAATAGCACATGCATGGACACAGGAGTTTTTGGCAATGGCAGAAATTGTAGAATTTTATGTAGTTCATATCATAAGCACAAACAGAGCAGACCCTAATCAGACAGCTCTTATAGGATGAGTTTAAGAAAAGTTTTTCTCAAATAACAACGAGTGTCAGATTCTTTTTATCACATTACTCAACTTCGATATTTAGATGAAGCGGCAGAATTTGCTTCATCTTTGCAATGCTGACTAGATTCTGTATTTAGAAACAAAGATGAGTCAATGCCAACGTGGAATGGTTATCAAAAATTTACTACAGACGCAGGAAAAATAGGTTGTTTACCAGTCTACATCTTAAATTACACATGTTAAATATAAAAGAAAAGAAAATGTGTCCATGGAACATGGATGCCCCCACCATGTGTTTTCTAAATTGCATTAAAATTAATTGACTTAAGGTTTGCATGCTTGCCTCATGCAGATTTATTTCTATCAATTAATATGATCTCTGTTCAAAAATTAAGTTTTTCCAAATTCTCAAATAAACAAGAGAGTCGTCACGGGTGACAAATGCCCCCAAAGTGTTTGACACCGAAATGCATTTTGGCGGAAAAACAATACAATGTAATGCAGGTGTTACATGAAATTTTGATGCTGTTAAAAATGACACAGGAGTCAGTTCTTAACATTAAAAACAGAACCTTTGACGATTATGATAGCTAAGAAAAGAGCCGGGGGTCGAAAGGACCCTAGGTCATTCTCAACGTTAAAAAGGACCCTGGGGTTGATTGTCAACGTTAAAAACAGATCCTGGGTAAATTCTTAACATTTTAAAACAAGAGCACCGCAAGACGGGGCAATATACGCCCGAATGCTGTTCTATAAAATTATGTTGAAAAATAAAGGAGCAGTTAGTTGCACAAGAAATTGCTACCCGAAACTATCAAAGGGCAATAACTCCAGAATGAAAAATATCCAAGATATGAGCATGGTAAGAACAGTGTACATAGCAATCATTTTCAGACTTTCAGACTTTTTTTAACTTTGGAAAAAAAGTCGAGAAAGTTTAAACCGAACGTGACATAAGTGCGTTTAACCTTTCACCTTCAAATATGACTGACCTTAAAGGTAATGATGTAGGTCTAGTTAGCTACAGCCAGGACACAAAATTTGCTAACGCTCTATTTGTGACCTTGACCTTGAAAGTTCACAATTGGGTTTTGTATGCAACACACCTTCAAGTGATACTGAAGCCCTATTTGTGACCTTGACCTTGAAAGTTCACAATTGGGTTTTGTATGCGACACACCTTCAAGTGATACTGAACATATGTGTGAAAGAATTTTGAAAATCGGAGAAAAAATGAGTAAGTTATAGCCAGGACACGAATTTGCTAACGGACGGACAGAATTGCTAACGCCCTATTTGTGACCTTGACCTTGAAAGTTCACCATTGGGTTTTGTACGCGACACACCTTCAAGTGATACTGAACATATGTGTGAAAGAATTTTGAAAATTGGTGAAAAGATGAGTAAGTTTTACCAAGGACACGAAAATTGCTAACGCCCTATTTGTGACCTTGACCTTGAAAGTTCACAATTGGGTTTTGTACGCGACACACCTTCAAGTGATACTGAACATTTGTGTGAAAGAATTTTGAAAATCGGAGAAAAAATGAGTAAGTTATAGCCAGGACACGAATTTGCTAACGGACGGACGGACAGAATTGCTAACGCCCTATTTGTGACCTTGACCTTGAAAGTTCACCATTGGGTTTTGTACGCGACACACCTTCAAGTGATACTGAACATACGTGTGAAAGAATTTTGAAAATTGGTGAAAAGATGAGTAAGTTTTAGCAAGGACACGAAAATTGCTAACGCCCTATTTGTGACCTTGACCTTGAAAGTTCACAATTGGGTTTTGTACGCGACACACCTTCAAGTGATACTGAACATTTGTGTGAAAGAATTTTGAAAATCGGAGAAAAAATGAGTAAGTTATAGCCAGGACACGAATTTGCTAACGGACGGACGGACAGACAGACGGACGGACAGACAGACGGACAGACAGACAGACGGACAGACGGACACCCAGCCAGACGGCCAGACGATGGAGACCATAACATAATACGACCCTTCGGGCGTATAAAAAGACAGGGTCAAATTTGGAATCCGTAGCTGATAAGGTATAGGAGATATTCTCCGGACAAGCTTTTTGTAAAATCGAGGTCAAAGGTCAAGGTCACAGTGACGTGAAAATGGAACACAACACTCCGCCATCCCAAGATGAACTCACAAACCAAATTTGTAATCCTTGGCTGGTAAGGTATTTTGTAGCTGGTAAGGTATAAGCTTTTTGTAAAATCGAGGTCAAGGTCAAAGTGACCTGAAAATGTTATGCGACACTCCGCCATCCCAAGATGAACTCATACACCAAATTTGGAATCCGTAACTGGTAAGGTATAGGAGATATGCTCCGGACAAGCTTTTTGTAAAATCGAGGTCAAAAGTCAAGGTCAAGGTCACAGTGACCTAAAAATGATACACGACACTCCGCCATCCCAAGATGAACTCATACACCAAATTTAGGATCCGTAGCTGGTAAGGTATAGGAGATATGCTCCAGACAAGCTTTTTGTAAAATTGAGGTCAAAGGTCAAGATCAAGGTCACAGTGACCTGAAAATGGTACGCGACACTCCGACATCCCAAGATGAACTAACACACCAAACTTGGAATCCGTAGCTGGTAAGGTATAGAAGATATGCTCCGGACAAGCTTTTTGTAAAATCGAGGTCAAAGGTCAAGGTCAAGGTCACAGTGATCTGAAAATGGTACGTGACTCTCTGCCATCCCAAAATGAACTCACACACCAAATTTGGAATCAGTAGCTGGTAAGGTATAGGAGATAATTATGCTCCGGACAAGCTTTTTGTAAAATCGAAGTCAAAGGTCAAGGTCAAGGTCAAAGTGACCTGAAAATGGTAAGCGACACTCCGCCATCCCAAGATGAACTCACACACCAAATTTGGAATCCGTAGCTGGTAAGGTATAGGAGATATGCTCCGGACAAGCTTTTTGTAAAATCGAGGTCAAAGGTCAAGGTCAAGGTCACAGTGACCTGAAAATGGTACGCGACACTCCGCCATCTCAAGGTGATCTCACACACCAAATTTGGAATCCGTATCTGGTAAGGTATAGGAGATATGCAATGGACAAGCTTTTTGTAAAATCGGTCAAAGGTCAAGGTTAAGGTTACAGTGAATTGAAAATGGTACGCGACACTCCTCCATCCCAAGATGAACTCACACACCAAAATCGGAATCCTTAGCTGGTAAGGTATAGGAGATATACTCCGGACAAGCTTTTTGCAGCTGGTAAGGTATAAGCTTTTTTTAAATCGATGTCAAAGGTCAAGGTCAAGGTCACAGTGACCTGGAAATGGTACGCGACACTCCGCCATCCCAAGATGATCTCACACACCAAATTTGGAATCCGTAGCTGGTAAGGTATAGGAGATATGCTCCGGACAAGCTTTTTGTAAAATCAAGGTCAAAGGTCAAGGTCACAGTGACATGAAAATGGTACGTGACACTCAACCATCCCAAGATGAACTCACACACCCAATTTGGTATCCGTAGCTGATGTGACAAAGGAAATATACTCCGGACAAAAGGTACACACACCCACACACCCACCCACACACCCACGCACGGTGTGATCACTATATGCCGCCAAAGCCTAGCTTTGGGGGCATAAAAAGGATGGGTGGAAATAATGTGGTAACACGATTTTGTTTTATTCTTCTGTTAATGATCTGAAAATAAAACTTAACAATACACAAAATTAATACTTTGACAAACAGAAAGTAGATGAACAAGAGACCTGAAAAGTGGAGACATAGTACAACTCAGTGAACTCACTATGATTACGCTACATACCAAATATCAAATTATTCCAGCCTACACAAGCCAAGAAATCTTTGACGATAATTTTTGTCATTAAACAATCACCAAAATTCAATCAAACTGTCGGCAAACACGAAGTAGATGAATGACAGACCTAAAAATGGGAGACATGATACAACTCACTATGATTATGCTAAATACCAAATATCAAATCATTCCAGCACACACAAGACAAGAAATCTTTGACAAAAATTTTACAGGACAGACGTACGGCGAGGGCCATAAAAATATGTGATGGTTATATCAATTGGGAGATGATCAAAGTTATGTGATACAATACACTCTGTCTAGTGATACTCTTCAATAAGTAGAAATTTGACATTTATGTGATCACTAGTTGTTTCAGCTAGCCAGTTTTGGGGGTTTTTTAAGAATAATTGGCACACTGAATTTTCTGGTAATTAACTTGTCATTAGCTAGTGTTACTTTCAATCGCTGTTAACCCTTTCCCTCATATAAACGTGTTTTCAAGCATTTGCAAACAGAGTAGACCCAGATCAGACGGCTCCTAGAGGAGCTGTCTGATCAGGGTCTACTCTGTTTGCTAATAGAATTTGATAGATCTGCTTTCTAAATTCTCTACAATATTCCACCTTCCATATTTCTTTATAACTATTTTGTCCGCGATTATACAGAAGGTATTGGAATTTGTAATGAACATAGAACAGGGAAAGGGTTAAACTGTGAACAGCAATGGTTCTTCTGGCAGATTTTATTGAAGCAAGGGAGAGTACCTGTGCAGTCTTCTGTAAGAGGTCTGTCCTCTCCATTTAGCAGATGGCAAACAAAACTCTGTGATAAAGTCCCTGTACTACAGAACACATTCTGTACACTGTCATAGGCTTCCCTGAAAATATCAAAATAAATCCTTTATTTCATTGTGAATAAATCCTTTATTTCATGTAAAACAATGAATGAATAATAATTAATTGGCTGAATTCTTGTAATGGCATCATGAACACGGTAATTTTTTACAAAGGCAGATATGTTATTTTATTAGCAAACAGTGCAGACGCTGATTAACCCTTTCCTTCATATAAACGTGTTTTCACGCATATGCAAACAGAGTAGACCCAGATCAGACGGCTCCTATAGGAGCCGTCTGATCAGGGTCTGCTCTGTTTGCTAATAGAATTCGATAGATCTGTTTCTTTACTTTCTAAAATGGTTACAATGTTTCACCATCCATGTTTCATTATAACTGTTTTGTCCATTATTATTCAGTAGGTATTGAAATTTGGAATAAACATAGAACAGGGAAAGGGTTAAATGGCTCATAAAGAAACCATCTGATCTTGGTCTACTCTCATTACAAAGGTGCCAATAGTTGTCTCTATGTAGTAACAAGTCAACATTGTTAAATGCCATTTAGTTTCTACCAATACCAAAAATGCATGTGTTAATATGGCATTAAAAAAAATTCAGCTAATAAATATTCATGATGTTATTATTCTGACATGAAAATTCTGAAGGGAAAGGGTTAAACAAACAGAGCAGACTCAGATCAAACAGCTCCTACAGGAGCCATTTGATCTGGGTCCATTCTGTTTGCAAAGGCACCAAAAGACAACTCTGTAAGAGTTAAACAAGCAACTAATAACTCCTTTATTTCTCCACCAAATCCTATGTTAGGACCACTCTTTATAATCATCTCAACGAGACAATTCTAAACAGTCAGGTTACAACATAGTGTTTGGTGGAGATATGAGGATTTTAGTATCCGAGTACATGTACACACATTTATCTGTTGCTCTGCATCTGGATCCAAACTCTACGCATAGTTAATTACTAATTCATCACTAAGCATGCACTCAACTGTTACAGGCTGTGACAAAGGTTTGTAGAATTCTTTCATGACTATCAATCGATAGAGGCACAAACGACATACGCACAATACAGTTTAATCTTCATTTCCCAATCAATTATTAACAATTTTTGTGCCAATTTTGATAAATCTCCTGTCAAAAGCAAAAGCTTCGTGTATTTCCTCTATATTTTCAGAATTCTCTGAGGGAATAGGTAATATTAATACAAACTACATTCAGTAAAGGAACCTTCAAACAATACAAAACAAGAGTGCCATACTGACACAAAGAAATGTAAAAGTAGTTTGTATCACACAATTTGTGCCAGGTTGTGTCACGGACAGACGTGCCATGGACAGACAGACAGACAGACCGACCGACCAACCAACACACTAACTCCTATAATTATACCCCCTCTAAAACTTCATTTGAGGCGGTATAATATTGATCAAATATTGCTATCTTGATCAAGAATCAACTCAGAATCTGATCTTGATCTGAACTGTGCGTAAATAATACTAGAACTTTGCTATTGATAATACTCAAGGTTGTAATTGACAGTTTGTGGTTATCAAGTTTATGGACGTTAAAGGTTGATAACAAGGCTGCACAGATTACAACTTGGTCTGTCTGTAAATATTTACTATTCTGGCGGGACAAGTTTACAGCTTTTTAACAGCTCTGTTTATGATGTCACTCTTCAAGCTTTAAACAACATGAGACACATTTAAAGACTATCAATGCTCAGTATAAAGTATGTCTAACCTTATAGCTGTTAAGATTTTTTAGTACTTCATAAATACGCTTTTTTGCGCTGTTGCAAACAGGAGCTGTCTGATCAGGGTCTGCTCTGTTTGCTTATGAAATAATATACATCTGATTCTACAGTTTCTGTTTTGACCAAAACAATCTGGTGCACAACAACTCCTGCTGGTGAACATTCCTCTGAAGTTTAGTGACTCAGATTTCAGGTTTCAGATACGTGCAACACAAAGTTTGTCTGATTTTAAGTCATCAGGGGCAATAACTCCAAAGTTATCTGGGGGAGACAATTCAAACAAGAGGGCCAAGATAGCCCTTAATCGCTCACCTGATTACCATACTGCATAGATTTAAGATTATAGCTGGGTAACCCCTGGGTGGGGCCAATATTGACCTATGGGACAATATTTGAACAATGTTGATAGTGGATCATGAGCAGTGGTTCTGCAGATCAAGATTTTCAAAGTTTTAGAATATTGATTTTATAAAGACAATCATTATCTGACCATTGAAACTTGGGCTAAAATGTGCCCTCTTGAGTGGTTTTTCTACGATCTGACCTAGTGACCTATTTATTTATTCAACCCCATCCATGATCAAACTCAACCTTGATATCACCAAGATGAACATTCTGAGCAAGTTTGAGGTAGAATGGGCTAAAATGTGGCTGCTGGAGTGTAAACAAGATGTTTCTAAGATATGACACAGTGACCTACTTTTTGACCTCACATAACCCACTTTCAAACTCATCCGAGATTTTATCAGGAAAATCATTCGGACCAATTTTCATGAAGATTTGGCTAAAAATGTGACCTCTAGAATGTTCACAAGGTTTTCCCACTTTTGACCTAGTTTATAACCCAGCATGCCCAATTTTCAATCTTGTCCTAGATTTTATCAAGACAATCATTCTGACCAAGTTTCATGAAGATTGGACAACAAATGTGACCACTAGATTGTTCATAAGGTTTTTTTACTGTTTCATCTAGTGACCTATTTTTTCACCCCATGTGACCAACTTTTTATTAAAACAATCATTCTGATAAAGTGTCATGAAAATTCAGCTAAAATGTGACCTCTAGAGTGTTCACAAGGTTTTCCTACTATTTGACCTAGTGACCTAGTTTTTGACCCCACATGACCCACTTTCACACTCATTCCAGACTTTATCAAGACAATAATTCTGACCAAGTTTCATGAAGATTGGACAAAAAATGTAACCACTAGAGTGTTCACAAGGTTTTTCTACTGTTTGACCAAGTGACCCAGTTTTTAACCCCAACTTTCAAACTTGTCCAAGATTTTATCAAAACAATCATTCTGATAAAGTTTCATAAAGATTCGGCCACAAACGTGACCTCTAGAGTGTTCACAGGGCTTTTCTACTATTTGACCTAGTGACCTAGTTTTTGACCTAGTTTTTGACCCCACATGACCCACTTTCACACTCATTCGAGACTTTATCAAGACAATAATTCTAACAAAATTTCATGAAGATTGGACAAAAAATGTAACCACTAGTGTGTTCACAAGGTTTTTCTACTGTTTGACCTAGTGACCTAGTTTTTAACTCCAGATGACCAACTTTCAAACTCGTCCAAGATTTTATCAAAACAATCGTTCTGATAATTTTTCATGAAGATTCGGCCACGAACGTGACCTCTAGAGTGTTCACAGGGCTTTTCTACTATTTGACCTAGTGACCTAATTTTTTACCCAACATGACCCACATAAGACTTCTAGAGTGTTCACAAGGTTTTCCTACTATTTGACCTAGTGACCTAGTTTTTAACCCCATGTGACCCACTTTCAAACTCTTTCGAGATTTTATCAAGACAATCATTCTGATAAAGTTTCATGAAGATTCGGCCACAAACCTCTAGACTGTTGACAGGGCTTTTCTACTATTTGACCTAGTGACCTAATTTTTGACCCCACATGACCCACTTTCACACTCATTCGAGACTTTATCAAGACAATAATTTTAACAAAATTTCATGAAGATTGGACAAAAAATGTAACCACTAGAGTGTTCACAAGGTTTTTCTACTGTTTGACCTAGTGACCTAGTTTTTAACCCCAGATGACCAACTTTCAAACTCGTCCAAGATTTTATCAAAACAATCATTCTGATAAAGTTTCATGATGATTCGGCCACAAACGTGACCTCTAGAGTGTTCACAGGGCTTTTCTACTATTTGACCTAGTGACCTAATTTTTTACCCAACATGACCCACATAAGACTTCTAGAGTGTTCACAAGGTTTTCCTACTATTTGACCTTGTGACCTAGTTTTTAACCCCATGTGACCCACTTTCAAACTCTTTCGAGATTTTATCAAGACAATCAATCTTATTAAGTTTCATGAAGATTCAACCACAAATGTGACCTCTAGAGTTTTCACAAGGTTATTCTACTATTTGACCTTGTGACCTAGTTTTTGACCACACATGACCCACTTTCAATCTCGTCTGAGATTTTGTTAGGGCAATCATTCTGACCAAGCTTCATAAAGATTGGGCTTAAAATGTAACCTCTAGAGTGTTCACAAGGTTTTTCTACTATTTGACCTAGTGACCTAGTTTTTAATCCAACATGACCCACTTTCATACTTATCTGACATTTTATCAAGACAATCATTCTGACCAAATTTCATGAAGATTGGACTAAAAATGTGACCACTAGAGTGTTCACAAGCAAATTGTTGACGACGCACAACGGACGCCGGACATTCAGGTATCACAAAAGCTTACCCAGGTGCCTGACAACTCATGCTGGTGAACAAACCTGTGAAGTTTGATGACTCTAGCCCTACTGGTTTCAGAGCACGCAACACAAGTTTGTGACAGACGGACGGACAACTCGTGGGGTGGGGGGGGGAGACATAATGATCTACGTCTACTACGTAGGATACAGTAAAACTCCTCTGCAATGATCAGTCAAACATGACTAAAACAGGTGGTTGTTTAATAAAAGCTGCAAGTAATGTGGAAAGTTCCTTTAGGAGCTTTCTGAATGACTTTTGTCTTGCATTAAGCTACCACCTGCCTCTAAAACCCAAATTTATACATGTACTTCATTTGGTGGTCCCAATGGAGGAGTTTCATTGTATATGTGTGGGTTTTATTCTGTGCTCCCAACAGAGGTAAAAGAGAAATGTTCAAGGAAATTTCTCCAACATATCTACAGTTACAAATTTGTGGCAGGTAACACATCAAGACTGAGGAGTTTGGTGTTGACAGTGCTGAGAGGATCATTGTGAAAACAAACAGACTTATCAAACAGACCTCTCAGTCCTCAAGTATTGAAACAATGATAACACTGGATATTAACTCCTTTACTTGTCAAATACCAACCTTGGAGGACTTTGGTACAACACCATCTAACCCTTTACTCCACAGATGCACATTTCTATGCCTTTGCAAACAGAATAGATCCTGATCTGATGGCTGACCTGGG
Source organism: Azorinus chamasolen (assembly GCA_963576725.1). Lineage (NCBI taxonomy): Eukaryota > Metazoa > Mollusca > Bivalvia > Cardiida > Solecurtidae > Azorinus > Azorinus chamasolen. The sequence goes on along the minus strand of OY755242.1, from coordinate 44,382,904 downwards.
TCTACTCTGTTTGCTTAAAAGCTTCACAGGTGTTTTCATGGAGTACAGGTTAAGGACTGAAAAGTAGATGTCAAGCTGCTGACAATTGGTGAAGCAGATGTCAAGCTGCTGGTAATTGGAAACAAAGTGTAACAATGGCATTACAGATAGATTAAATATGTGTCAGATCTGCGAAAATTCTCAAAGTTTGTTCACAGTTGCTAAGAAAACTACAATCAGACAGTCAAACAGCTTGAATCCTGACCTCATCTGGATCTGTCTGTTTGCTTGGGTTGCAACAAATTTGCTACCAACATGCAAGAAGATAGCTTATATTAAATACAGTAAAACCACTCTAAGGGGACAAACAAAAAGGGGCATAATTCTGGGTGCTAGAGACAGGTGGCAGCTTAATGCAGGACGAAAGTTATGCAGAAAGCTCCTATAGGAGCTTTCTGCATTACTTTTGTCCTGCATTAAGCAACCACCTGCTTATAAGGGCAGATATGGTTATTCTTTAAGTGGTTGCATTAGAGGGGCTCTACTGTACAAGTCTATAGTCACAGAGCAAAATAGACTTAGGTGTGTATACAAATACTAAAATTGTTATTTCTCCATCAAATGCTATGTTGTGACCATTCTTTAGAATCATCTCCTTAACCCTTTCCTTCATATAAACGTGTTTTCATGCATTTGCAAACAGAAAACCTAGATCAGACGGCTCCTATAGGAGCCGTCTGATCAGGGTCTGCTCTGTTTGCTAATGGAATTTTAAAGACCTGTTTCTTTACTTTTTAAAATGGCTACAATGTACCATCTTCCATATTTATTGTAACTATTGTTTCCATGAATATTCAGTAAGTATTGAAATTTGGAATAAAAATAGAATGGGAAAGGGTTAAGACAAATTCTAAGGAGTAGTCACAATAAAGGGTTTGGTGAGGAAATAAGGGAGCTATTCTTGAAAATGTTATAATTTATGAATCTTATCTAGGCCTCTAATAGTCGTAAGGGTTTCTGATTGGAATAAAGACTTGGCTTGGAAAATATTGTTTCAAGTCACTTTTGCATAACTCTGAGAAAAAAGGTTTTTTTTTTGCATTGCAATGTTGACCCAGATCAAATGTCACAACTATGATGCAGTGCTGATCTAGTTTTATACTGTTTGAGAAGATAGCGAACAAAATATTACAGATTCCGATGACTAGAGACATGGCAGCCAGTTGAGGTCTACATTGTTAGCATTTTGCAATAAGACTCTTTTATCATATGGACCTACATGTCTAATGATTCAATACTGCTTTAGGTGAGGTGATTTTTGTTTTGTTTTTTCAGATACAAATTATTTCCATCAAACTGTAAGTAGTGACTTTGTGTTTAAACAAGAGCCCAGCAAGCGGGTGCAAATGCTCGTCTGTTATCATTTTGGTATGTGTGGATAGGCCTTGTCAAGATGAACATGCATACCAAAAATGAAGGTTGTAAATGAAAAATTGAAGAAGTTATGGTCAATGTTAAGATTTCAGACGACGACAACTACGACAATGACGCAGACGTCGGAGTTACGACAATAGCTCATGATTTCTTCGAAACAGACGAGCTAAAAATGAAGCAGATGAAAATTAACACACACAAAAGTAAATTGTTGAGCAAGCTCAAAGTTATAATAACTCCTGTCCTGCCATTGATTACATTACATGATCTAGTCTTCTTAGCCCTTTCCCAGTTCTATATTCAGGTAGTCGTAACATCATGAATATTTATACTTATTACCTGAATTTCTATAATGTGAACTTTTCAAGGAAACTAACTGTGGAATCATATCTATATCATGTCAAAGGCAAACAGAGTAGACTCTGATCAGACGGCTCCTACAGGAGCCGTCTGATCTGGGTCTACTCTGTTTGCACATGCATGGAAAAGCGTTTATATGAGGGAAAGGGTTAATGAGGGTTGTGGGACTACTGATGACTTAACAATTGCTGCTTCTTGCACCAGGTTGTTGTAACAGCCTGCTCCAACCTTGTAATTACAGTACAGCCATCTCTTCAGCAGCCATTACAAAAAAAAGTAAGTCTGTGTATATAAGCAAAAGTGGCTGCTAAACACGAAAAAACCCTTCCCCTATATAAATTCTTTTTAATGCCTTTATAAATTCAAGGCTTTGCAAACTGAGTAGATCCAGATAAGACAGCTCCTGACAGAAACAGCTGATCTGGATCTGCTCTGTTTGCTTATGGTATAAAACATATCTGATCCTACAGTTTCTGTCAGAGTCAAAATGTCCTGTGTTCATATGGATTAGATAAAAATTTATCTAATTCATATTAATCCTTCGCTTGCTGAATTTTAAAATACATTTCTCCTTCTTTACCCATGCCCTGTTGTATAATAACATATATCTTCACTGTGTACAAGTATTTCACTGTGCAATCACTGCTGTGGAGTGCATTGGTTGCACAACAATTTGTAAATAGTGCAGACCCTGATGAGACAGCTCCTGCAGGAGCTGTCTCATCTGGGTCTTCACTATTTATAGGTAGGTATATTGACGTGAATAGCAAGCGAAGGGTTAATCCTTTCTTTCATATATACACCTTTTCACGCCTTTGCAAACAGAGAAGACCCAGATCAGATGACTCCTGCAGTTTTCTACATTACTTTTGATTTGCCTTAATGCTTTAACATTCTTGATAGAAACACTATTTGGTGCCTTTGGAAACAGAGTAGACGCTAATTAAATGGCTCCTGTAGGGTTTGCTCTGTGGGACGGACCGCAAACCTATTGTCCCCTTCGGCGTTGCCCGTAGCAGCTCTTAAATTTTTAGTCCCCTACTGTAGGGGACTAAAAATTTAAGAGCCGCTATTAAACAAACATTATTTAACTCTTTCCTTCATATAAACATCTTTCCAAGCATTTGCAAACAGAGTAGACCCAGATCAATATTTCTAACATGAATATTGAACAGGGAAAGGATTAATTACAGTAAAGATCTGCAGCTTTTATAGTCGACAAAATATATTTTTGTCTAGACAAGTGATATAAAGACTGATCAGACACTGTATTCCAACATTGCTGTTCTGAACATGATAAAACTGTTTGAAAATGTCTATGTGAAGGTGCATTTCACATCATTCTATATTTCATAAAACTATCATTAGCTTGTATGTCGGCCCTAGACTGAAATATCCAATGTCTGGTACTGCTGTATTTTATGTGTACAGTAAAACCTGTCTTAACGGGACGTTAAATTTGGCATAAATATCAGTCTTGGAAACAGGTGGTAGCTTAATGCAGGGTAAATGTCATACAGAAAGATCCTCTAGAAGCTTTCTGTATGACTGTCACCCTGCATTAAGCTGCCACCTGCCTAAAAGTATCTAAATTCTTCTCTACTAGAATTGTGGTTCAGAGGAGTTTAACTGTATTTTTCTTTGGGATAGCTATAAAAGACTGTCAAACAAGACTACAAAATAGTAAATTTACTACTTCCAGCCATTTATTTTCCAAAAACAGTCAGGGAATAAAGTACATGCTCTATTTAACATCACTGGTAGACATCCAACGACTCAAAACTGTACAAATCCATAATGCCATAAAAACAATCATTTTCTATTAACATCTGACATTACAGGAAAAGGAAACAAGGCTGCAGCCAAGACAAAACAAAATGTGCAATTTTTCACCTTTTGTTGAATATTCAAAGTTGAATGGAAAATCGGTGTTTAACAAGATAGTCCATACACCTTGTGTGAAAGGCTTCAACTTTACTAGAGAATTTTTGCCTGACAAATAATGCAGACCCTGATCATGTGGCTGGTCTAGGAGCCCTCTGATCTGGATCTAAACTGATTCCAAAACCCAGTGCACTTACAAATTCCCCTCTAAGCATAAATCTGTTACCAGATCAGTACAACATTTTTGTAAAATTTACTAGAATATATCAACAATGACCATAAGCAAAATGTACATCTTTTCAGAGCTTAACCCTGTGTCTTTTGTCCCTTTGTAAACAGAGAAAACCCAGATCAGACAGCTCCTGCAGGAGCTGTCTGATCAGAGTCTGCTCTGTTTGCTAATGAAGTTGATCCTACAGTTTCTGCCAAAGCAAAACAAGAGACAATCAGAGGAAAAGATTTTCAAAGTGTTCACTATATGTTTCTATTAAAAACTGGCCACCCCTGGGGTGGGTTCAATTTTGACCCCAGGGTCATAATTTATATAACACTGGAAGAGAACCGTAACATGATGATTTGCGCAAAATATGAAAGCTAAGAACCTTCCAGTTTCAGAGGAGAGATGATTTTCAAAGTTTTCACTATATGTTTCTATTGAAAATTGGCCACACCTGGGGAGGGCCCAATTTTGACCCTAGGGGCATACTTTATATAAATTTTGTAGAGAACCTAAACATGATATGTGTCAAATATGAGAGCTAAGAACTTTCCAGTTCCAGAGGAGAAGATTTTCAAAGTTTTCACTAATTTGTTTCTATAGAAAACTGGCCACCCCTGGGGCTGGGCTAATTTTGAACCCAGGGATCTAATTTATATAACTTTTGTAGAGGACCTACAGATGATCATTGATGCTATGTGCCAAATATGAAAACTGAGAACCATATAAAATAAGGAGAAGATTTTCAAAGTTTTCACTATATGTTTCTATTGAAAACTTACCACCCCTGGAGCATGGCCTATTTTGACCCAAGGGTCATTTATATAACTTTTGTAGAGGACCTGAACATGATGCTATGTGCCAAATATGAAAGCTGAGAACCTTCCAGTTTCAGAGGAGAAGAGTTTCAAAGTTTTCACTTTATGTTTCTATTGAAAACTGACCACCCCAGGGGGGGCCAATTTTAACCCCTGGGGCATAATTTATATAACTTTTGCACAGGACCTGATCATGATGCTATGTGCCAAATATGGAAGCTGAGAACCTTCCAGTTTCAGGAGAAGATTTTCAAAGTTTTCACTATATGTTTCTATTGAAAACTGACCACCCCTGGGGCGGGGTCAATTTTGACCCCAGGGGCATACTTTATATAACTTTTGTAGAGGACCTGGACATGATGCTAAGTGCCAAATATGAAAGCTGAGTACCATCAAGTTTCAGAGAAGATTTTTCAAAGTTTTACTATATGTTTCTCTAGAAAACAAGACACCCCTGGGGTGGGGCCAATTTTGATACGAGAAGCATAATTTATATAACTTTGCACAGAACCTACAGATGATGGTATGTGCCAAAGATGAAAGCTGAGAACCCTGTAGATTCAGAGGAGAAGATTTTTAAAGGTTCAAATTGGTGACACGGGACGACACACGACGCCAACGGACGATGAACACTTTGTGCTCTGGTGTGCTAAAAAGCAGGTGGATGCTTAATGTAGGGCAAAAGTAATACAGGAACATATAGGAACTTTCTGTATTACTTTTGACCTTCATTAAGCTACCATCTGCCATAATTAGACCTCTTTTTGATGGTCACTTAAGACAGGTTCTATTATCCCTTTCCTTATTCTGTATTTAGGCCGAATTTCAATACCTACTGAATATTCATTAACAAAAAAGTCATAAAGAAATATGGAAGGTGGAACATTGTAGACATTTTAGAAAGCAAAGAAACAGGTATATCAAATTCTATTAGCAAACAGAGCAGACCTTGATCAGATGGCTCCTCTAGGAGCCGTCTGATCTGGGTCTACTCTGTTTGCAGATGCGTGAAAACAGGTTTATATGAGGGAAAGGGTTATGTACTAATTATTAAGGTGACATCTTCTGACCACAAAACTTTGCTCACCAGGCTAAAAGTTATGTTACATTAGACAGATAAAGGCCAAGCTATAGTATAGTAACTAATCAGTCTTGTTTGTTTACCTTACTACCCATCAAGAATGCTAACAATGTTTGATATTAATGTCAGTTAACATACACAAGTAGCTGACTGCTGATACCGCAATAATTTTATAGATCTATAAACATATAGACATATTTGTCAGTATTTGGCAATTTGTATACAAATGATACGAAGAATACCTTTCTGACCTACTTATAGTAGTGGGAGAAGACAGTTACTCCTACTAGTGGAGATTCAGATAAGAAGCGTAAATTAACCCTTTCCTGTTCTATGTTTATTACGAATTTCAATACCTATTGAATATTCATGGCCAAACTAGTTAAAATGAAATATGGAAGGTGGAACATTGTAGCCATTTTAGAAAGCAAAGACACAGATCTTTGAAATTCTATTAGCAAACAGAGTAGACCCTGATCAGACAGCTCCTCTAGGAGCTGTCTGATCTGGGTATACTCTGTTTGCAAATGTGTGAAAACACGTTTATATGAGGGAAAAGGTTAAAACATTAGCATGAATGATTTCTTTATTGCTCCACCAAACCGTATGTTGTGACCACTCTTTAGAATCATCTTGAAGAGACAATTCTAAAGAGTGGTCACATGGGGTTTGGTTGAGAAAGGACAATTGAAATATTTAAATAAACCGTTTATACCTTAATCCAAGGTCGTTACGTTCTACTCATCTACCCTTCTGGTGTTTGAATTGAAATATTTGAGTACGTACCTTTATCTGTCGCTCTGTACAAGGTTTTTTACAAGACATATCCAAATTGTATCAAATAAAAGTACCTCAGAGACTAAGATAAAATATAGGTATATTATAACAATTTCAAGAATAGCTCAGATATTTCTCCAAACCCTATATTGTGACCACTCTTTAGAATCGTCTCCTCAAGACAATTCTAAAGAGAGGTGACAACATAGGGTTTGTGGAGAACTGATGATTTTGGAATTTAAATATGCAAGTTTAATTGCTCTGTCTGAAGATAATTCCAGGTTGCCACAACAAAGACATTGACAATGTCCTAGTTGTTTCTTATAATAGTAAGAGAGAACATCTATTCCTTGAGGACATACTTCATATATTGGAATGTATTTTGAATACCTGCATGGACCAACAGTCAGGTTCAAGAAGTCATATGAAAGAACAATTTGGATACCTTAGACTTGGATAACTGTTATAGGCCACCCATATTAATATTTTCTTCACACAGAGCAGACCCTGATCAGACAGCTCCTATAGGAGCCATGTAATCTGTGTCTACCCTAATTGCAAAGACCTGAAAAGGTGTTTATTTGAGATAAAGGGTTAAGGCCTTTGAGTCACTTATGTGACCTCCAAGTCTCTTTTGTCCCCTCAGTCAACCCATACCCCGTGACCCCCACCCCCTTCACCCCAACGAGTAATTTATGTCAATGATTTGGTTCCAGGTTAAAACATAAACCTCAAATCATTACTTGGTAGAATTACAAAGTAACTTCAAAGTACAAAGTGTTACCCTTTTCCTTCATATAACCCATTCCCTCATATTGATGCCTTCTGATGCCTCTGCAAAAGTCACCTGTTGAAACCATTGTGATAAATAGAGCATTATATATTGTTCCTAATAGGAGCAAATGCTCTATTTATCACAATGGTTTCAAACTACAGAATTCTAAAATTGTCCTTTTCTCTAGTTAATGCTCCTTTTCAGTAGATTTATTCAAAGTGATTGGATCTAAAACTAGCCTATGAGGTAATGGGATAAACACGTTATAGCGCATTTACAGAGTTGACCCACATCATATGGCTCCAATAGAAGCCGTCTGATCAGGGTCTGCTCTGTTTGCTAATGGAATTTGATAGATCCGTTTCTTTACTTTCTCAGTTGATTACTATGTTACATCCTCCATACATGTATTTCACATTTTGTCCATGAATATTCAGTAGGTTTTGAAATTTGGAACAAACACAGAACAGGGAAAGGGATACAAAACAGTAGAAGCGAGACTCTTACCTGACACAATCTGGTGCTGGTGTACAGATGTGGGTACCAGTTATGTCTGTCGTGAACACGTCACCAGTCTCCTTATCAACATAGAACAGCGCTCCACCATACTACAAATAGACAAACAAAGCAGACATCACAAATCAAGTCTAGCCAATGATTTTATTCCATGAATATTCATGGAAGAAATAATAACATCATGAATATTAATAAGCTGAAGTTTTAAAATGGCACTATGAACAATGGACACACTGTAGAACAAGATCTTTACTATTCCATAAACAACAAGAGTGTGTTTGTGAGACACTTAATTATGCCCCCGACTTTTGACCGTGAAGGATGACCTTGACCTTTGACCTATGGACCAGGGAGTTGAACGCCACACATCATCTTTGTGTGGTGAAGATTTGTGCCAGGTTATTTTGAAATCCATTCACAGATAAAAAAGTTAAGAAGGGACACAAAATTTGGGACGGATGGACGGACAGACGGATAATGCGTTTACTATATGCCCGCCGTTTGGGGATATAAAAAGAGCAGATCTGTCTGATCTGGTTCTATTCTGTTTGCAAATAGGCATATTTATGAAGTATGGGGTTAATGTCCAAAATAAAAGAAATTTCAAAAATCATCGCAATATCGAGCTGGTGCTAATGTTTCTTGCACTGTTATCAAGTTAGTCGCGTCCATTTGTATAAATTGCAATCCAAACCATTAAACTGCCCCATATCGATGTTATTGCAGCATGTTAGGGTCATAACCAGGGCTCAAGCAAGAGGGCGATTTGTGAGAAAAAGTCTCCATAACCCTGCTGACTTCTCCCTGTTTTGAGCTGAGAGAGAAGTTTAAATATATAGAACATAATTATAGGGAGATACAAAATCAGAACAAAAACTTCTCCCTGAATCCATCTAAACTTCTCCCTGATGGAGAGCTCCAGCTTGAGCCCTGATAATGTTCACAACATTTACGTCACACTCTAATTGGTCAGTCAGAAAACTGGAAACTACATCATGACTCGTTGCTGAACTAAACAAAACAAAATGTTGTGCCAATGCCGGCACACACCTTAGTTCAGTCACAGGTGAGTGTGTTTGGCTGTCTGCAGAATGCCAATATATGGTCTGTGAGCCTTTTTCGGATTTTTATAGCCAAAATATGTGTACAGGACGCTCTATAAACTGCACTGGCAACTTTTGAAGCAGACATGAACATGACGTGACTAAGATATAGTGGTCTTTATGTTGCGAAAAAAATTTGAGGTCACGAACTGTGCCTGTGTTAGCATGCCTATGCCTCAAATGTATAATGTTTCTTGCACATACTGCAAGTTGTCTAACAATATGACGTTGCTCAAACATTCCAGGATGCCTCTTCATATTAAGAAAAATAAATTCAAATCGCGGTTTTTGATTAAATTATTTAAAAGCCATTGTGTAGAGTGAAAATTTGACTTCTCACGCTCGTTATATTCTCAAGCCTGAACATTTGCTAAAAAACTGTAATGGTGCACAAAAAAAGGGCAGAAGACATGATGATGCAGTTGGCAAAACCTGCTGCAGTTGTTCGTTAAGGTGACTCAGTATGTATAAATGTTACAGTTCAATATTCCGAACTTAACATTTAAACTAGTGTTACTAAACATATTTGATATATCAATTACAAGGAAAGGATGAAAACATATTGATTATTCAAGGAAAGATTTGCCCAGCAGACTAAAGGTTAACTAAGCTTCAATGAACAGAATAATTTTTGAAACTATTGTTCTAATTGACAATATTGACTAATTGATTAACCCTGCATGTTTAGTAACAATTATTGTCTTCAAAATTATTTTGTCTCATTTCACAGTGTCAAACAATTTGGAACCTGATATGAAGTTACACTGCATTACAACTGCAGCAGTTATCCCAAATCTACATCTGGGTCTACATTGTTTGCAAAGGATATTAACCCTTTGCTTGCTGTTCACGTCAATATACGTACCTGTAAATAGTGAAGACCCAGATGAGACAGCTCCTGCAGGAGCTGTCTCATCAGGGTCTGCACTATTTACAAGTTGATTGTGCAACCAGTGCACTCCACAGCAGTGATTGCACAGCGAAATACTTGTACACAGTGAAGATATATGTAATTATACAACAGGGCATGGGTAAAAAAGGAGAACTGTATTTTAAAATTCAGCAAGAGAAGGGTTAATAATTAGCAACTTGTTTCCTGCACTGAAATGGTTATGTCAAGTTATATAGAGACCATGGAGATGATGCATACATATCTTACACAATGGTTTATTACATTTCCCTCATTACAATGCCACCTATTTGTGTTCTGATTAACATTTGAATTCTGAATTTTAAAAGTGGAATGATCCATCCTTGTAGAGTCCATCTAATGTGAAAGGGGAAAATTTGCTGATGGACTCCTTACACTAGGAGCTCTCTGATCTGGCTCTACGCTGTTTGCAAAAGCCATCTCCTGTATTCAATCATTTAACCATTCTCATGCTATTTCCAACAGGACTCAAACATAATTTTAACATGTGCAATTAACCAATGGGTCCAAATTTTATGAGATGCTACTAAATAAGCGTCACAATCAGGATCTCGCAATCAGGATCTACACTTTTGCAATTATGCCATTCGATCAGATTACAGAATATTTCATAATAATTCCAATGAGGTTTTGATCTGCCAAAATATTTCATAGCAAGAAAGGATTATTATCATTCATATATATATATACATTCAATACTCATTATGAAAAGGATCCTCTAGCTACTGGATTGTCTTTATTGTTATTTATATTTCTATTCATATCTCAGGTAACTGGCCAACATACATACTACAGTAACATACATTCTTCGTGCTGAAAAAATAAGGTCTGCTCAATCTCTGATTTGCTGAACAATTCAAAGACTTCAGACTCCATCAGACTTCAAACTCCATCAGACTTCAGAAACGATTGACCGAGTGTCAAACAGCTTGGATCCTGATGAAACGCCGAGTTACTCGGCGTCTCATCTAGATCCAAGCTGTTTGCAAATACAAATCAAGACACACTTAGCACAAGAAGTTCATATCTACAACCCATTATAATAGTAAACTACACAGACATCAGCTGATAAATATGATATCATCCTGGACAAATGCACATTCTGCAACAGCTTGTGGAGTTACTAAATTTCACAAACCAAAATAGATATTGATCTGCTGAGAGAAGACTCCATTTAACCTTCTGAATGCCTACTATTCATTGGAATGATCAAATACACTACATACTCCAGTCAGAATAAAAGGCATACAGTAAATTTGCTAGAGGATTTTGAATGACAAACAGCACAGACCCTGATCACAGAGTTCCTCTAGAAACACTCTGATCTGGTTCTACACTGTTTGCAAATGTCAATTAACTGATTCGAGGGCTTGGTGCAAAACTATTGTAACTCCTTCACTTTGTGAAGGATTTACAATAGTTTTGCACCAAGCCCTCGGATTTCTAGCATTCAAAGGGTTAACCCATTCCCTCATATAAGTGCCTTTTCATGCATCTGCAAACAGAGTAGACCCAGATCAGACGGGTCCTATAGGAGCAGTTTGATCAGGGTCTGCTCTGTTTGCTTACAAAACTATAATAGATCTGGCACTACAGTTTTTACAAACTCCTATAAACATTTGCCATCATACAAAACAATCTAATTAATATTCATGATGTCATTATTCCTTTCATGAATATTGAACAGAGAAAGGATTAATCTGTATGAAATGCAACATTTGTCCTTCAATAAACTACAAAATGTCCTGTTAAACTCTTAGGCTATTAAGGAACATGGCCTGTTTACTATTTAACCCTTTGAATACAGTAAATGAGTCAACTAGCATTTGCAAACAGTGAAGACCCAGATCAGAGGCCTTCAGAAGGAGTCCTATGATCAAGGTCTGCACAGTTTGTCATTCAAAATCATCTTGTCAATTTAATCCTGTCATACCCATGAACCGATAATTGTCTGTATCTGAGTCTTCAGTTTTTAATTTTTCTTTCTTTTTCTTTTAACCCTTTCCTCTATAAATACGCCTTTCTACGCCTCTGTAATAACCACTATTTGAAACCATTGTGATAAACTGAGCAAAATTTTATCACAATGGTTTCTAAAATTTTACTTTTCTCTAGTAAATGCTCCTTTTGGGTAGATTCATTCAAAGAGGTTGGGTCTAAAAACAGCTTATGGAGGAATGGGTTAAAATATATGTATCATGGTATCAAAGAGTTTGGATGCTGATGAAATGTAATGATATTGGTACCTAATGGCGATGATCCAGCTGGAGGTTGCAGTGTCTCCACAGGTGTTATGTGGACATTGGACAACCTTCAGTTGTATGCTTTCAGCAGGAGGCTATTATGATTGCATAGGATTATGAACAATTATTAAAAGTGTAACACTATTTGTACCCCCTAGCATCGGCTTATCCCATTCCTTGTTCTATGTTTCTTCCCATTTTCAATACCTATTGAATATACATGTACAAAATAGTTATAATGAAATATGGAAGATAGGGTCAACTCTGTTTGCAGATGCGTGAAAAAACGTTTACACGAGGGAAAGGGTTAAGGGGTAAAGTCAATTTTTTAAACCATTGTGATAAATAGAGCATTTGCTCCATAATTAGGGCTGTAATGATACATTCGAACAATTTCCAGTTACTCAAAAAAATACAGCCTTGTCCGAATTGTATTCATTTTTCGCCATGTTCCAAACCGAATATTTACCACAATCTGTAACACTCTACATTAGCTAAAGTTTGTTAATTCCTTCACCTTGACATTACTGCACTTTACAAAAATGATTTGTTTTATTATATTGTCCTGTGAGTGCATTTGCCTTCTAATTTAATTCATCTTTTTGCAAAAGATACTTTGTGTTGAAGAGTTGTCTAGAAAAACTTTGTCTAGAAATTACCAACATATTCTCAAGCATGAAACTCCAGAAAATTATTGAGTTTAAAGTGTGAGAATTTTATACTAATTCATAGCCTGGTGGATTACTCTTAGTATTATTACCTTAAATATTTCAACAATCTTTGGCAAACAATGCAAACACACAATAAACTACTCATGAAGGAGCAAGGAGCCTTAAAAAAGCAGGTGGATGCTGCAGGATAAAGGTAATGCAGAAAGCTCCTATAGGAGCATCTGCATAGTTTTTGCCCTGCATTAAGCTGCCATATAAATACCCATAAATATAGATCCATAAATAGACCTCTTTTTGATGGCCACTTAAGACAGGTTCTACTGTAATTTAGCTTTAGAAACTAGATGAGAGGGGAGAAAAGATGTCCAAATATTTCGGGTTATATTTAACCCATTACCTCATAGGCTATTTTTAGATCCAGCCTCTTTAAATAAATCTACCGAACAGAAGCATTAACTAGAGAAAAGGAAAATTTTTGTAGTTTTGAAACCATTGTAATAAATAGAGCATTTGCAATGGTTTCAATAAGTGTCTATTACAGAGACGTATTCATGGAGTAAAGGGTTAATACAGCATCGCTCCATCTTCAACAGTGACGTCAACAATCTTAAGTCTCTTTGACATTAGCCTACCTTTGTTGTGTTCTTGCCATCATTTTCTGACTTTAACAATTTGTAAATGTCAGTTAGTGAGAACATAAAATATTTGAAAGCTAAAATAACTGTTTTCTACAACCTGCGGAATTCATTAACATTGTCTTTTACTACTGTTTTTGTTCCAAACTCATCTCTTCTGAAACCTATCCTTCAAGCTTTGTAATGATCCCTATTCTTATGCCAAACTCTGTCACAGTCTTAGCCAACTCCAATAGAAAGTATTATAACCATGATTGTATGTTTCCACTTGAATGAGTGCACTATCATTTGCAAACAGTGTAGACCCAGATCAGAGGGCTCCTGCACAGTTTGTTATTCTAAATCCTCTTGCAAATTTGACCCTTTCATACTGTATGGATTTATCATTAACTTCCACATGGAAAGCTGGATCTGCATAAAGTCTTCATAAAGGTGAAAGGCTCAGTGAAATAAATAGTGAAGACATAGAGCTCTTTTAACCCTTTCCCTGTTTACAATTTATTCAAAACTTCTTACATCATAAATATTCATTGACATTATAAATAAAATGGAGCATTGAAAACTGCACGATCAGATTTATAAATTTCCATGAGCGGGCCCTGATCAGATGGCTCCTAATAGGACCTATGGGTCTACTCTGTTTGCAAATGCTTGAAAGAGCATTTATATGAGAGAAAGGGTTAAGGAAAGGGTTAAGACCTGGGTCTACAACTGTTTTCTTATCATTAATTTTGTAGCAGATATAAAGAAAAAATAAAACTCTATAAAACCAACCTTTGTTTTGGGCAAACAGTGTAAGACCAAATTTAAATCACACTCCACTCAGTCATCTTATCAAGATTAACAAATTACTGTAGCTGTTTAAGTGAGTTATAGAGTTGTGAACAGCTTAGACCTTGATCAAATGCAATGTTTCCCCAATTGATCATAAACATCCAGCATTTCATGGGTTATTACCCACCAAAATACATATCTAATGTCGCTTAACCCTTTCCCTCATATAAACTCCTTTTCAAGGTCTGCTCTGTTTGCTTATGGTATAGTACAGATCTGATTCTACAGTTTCTGTCCAAGTGGAGCCAAAACATCCTGTGTATATAATTTATGCCAGCATAAAAATTCAGTCATCAACTGTTCATGATGTCATTGTTTCTTACATGAAAATATACCAGGGAATGGGTTAACTTTTCCCTGTTGAATATTCATGTAAGAAATAATGACATCATGAATATTTATATGCTGTACACAGGATTTGTTGGTATTGATAGAAACTGTAGTCATAGCGATATAATTCCATAAGCAAACAGAATAGACCCTGACCAGATGGAGCCTTCTGATCTGGGTCTAACCTAATCTGTTTGCAAAGGAGTGGAAAGGCATTTTATATGACAGAAACGGTTAACAATTAAAAGTGGTTTGTCAGGAACAAGAGCGTTTGTCTACCACTGAACATAAAATTATGTTCCTATGCTGGATGCAGCAACAGGAAATTATAAAGAGTATCTGCTGTATTGATCAGAGGAAAACCAAACACACAAAAGGTGTTACTTTTCTCCCTAAAATACTTTTATGACTCTACTGTCTGAGGTTTGGTTTTTTTGTCAGCCCAAGTTCAAAAGGGCAGTAATGGACAATAACATAAAATACAGAAGTACATACGATCTGTATTCTCATAAATCTGCAAAACTAATCAAAGTATTCAGTTAAATGGTACAAATTGTATGTTACAGGGTACAATGTATTATACATGTATTGGGGACAAAGTGAAATAAATTTAACTGTAGTAGCCTGACATTCTGTCAACCAAAGAGTTTAAACATTTCCCTCATATAAATGCTTTTTCATGCCTTTGCAAACAGAGCAGAACCAGATCAGATGAATCCTATTGGAGTTGTCAGCTCTGTTAACTTGCTTATGATTTTTTTAAAGACCTGACTACAGTTTCTACCAATATCAACAAGAGATGTCACAGTCACGTGACAAATGCCCCCAAAAATTGTACCCTGTGACCCTGACCTTTGACCGATGGACCAGGGAGTTGACACATCGTCTTTGTGTGGTGAACATTTGTGCCAGGTTCCTTTGAAATCCATTCACAGATAAACAAGTAATTGTACCCTGTGACCTTGACCTTTGAGATATGGACCAGGGAGCTGAACGCGACACATCGTCTTTGTCTGGTGAATATCTGTGCTAAGTTATATTGAAATCCATTGATAGATAAAGATGTTACAGACCGGACACAAAATTTGTCACAAAGTAATTGTATTCTGTGACCTTGACCTTTGACCCATGGACCTGGGAGTTGAACGCGACACATCGTCTTTGTGTGGTGAACATTTGTGCCAAGTTATATTGAAATCCATTGATAGATAAAGAAGTTACAGGCCGGACACGAAATTTGTTACAAAGTAATAGTACCCTGTGACCTTGACCTTTGACCCATGGACCTGGGAGTTGAACGCGACACGTCGTCTTTGTGTGGTGAACATTTGTGGCAAGTTATATTGAAATCCATTGATAGATGAAGAAGTTACAGACCGGACACGAAATTTGTTACAAAGTAATTGTACCCTGTGACCTTGACCTTTGACCCATGGACCAGGGAGTTGAACGCGACACATCGTCTCTGTGTGGTGAACAATTGTGGCAAGTTATATTGAAATCCATTCATAGATGAAGAAGTTACAGATCGGACACGAATTTGGGATGGATGGAAGGACGGACAGACGGACAGACGGAAGGACGGACAGACGGAAGGACGGACAATGCGATCACTATATGCCCGCCTTTGGGGGCATAAAAATTCATATGTATATAATTCTGCCATTATGAAAATTGAATAGGGAAAGTGTTAAGTAATCAGAAAATGAACCTTTGAATATGATAAGGTCTGACTCTGTAAAAGAACTTAACTTCACTCATTTATTTCTAAAATTCCTTAAAATTAGAGGTCAAGAAAACTAATTTTGAACAAAGGGGCATAAACTCTTACAAATGTCTCTTGCAATTACATGTATTTGCTGTATAAGGCTAATTTGCTTTGTTCTTATTTCTGTGTAATTTTCCTTATAATGCGTAGGTTTCTTATTAAGGTTACGGTTTAGATTTTGCTTTTTTTATCAATTCATCATTGTTATCAAATCCTTACATATGAAACAGTTGGTCAGATATATGTCAACTAAGAGAACTAAATGAAATTGAAACAATTAATAAATAGAAATAGAATCCATTCTTTCCATGTTAGTAGTGATCATATGTATTCTAACAATCTAACCTATGTTTCTGCATTATGCACTTTTCTCATATCATTTGATTCTGTGATTATTTCATGGTGACTGACAAGCAGAGTATTGCATTTAGTGAAGTGAACTTGGAAGCAAAAATAAATGACTGCTAAAATATTACTGCTACCCAACATACAGCCGGCAGACAGGAAGTAACGCTGAGCTGAGCATCAAGCTCATAGGGCATGAAAGATTGACTGATCATTCTGCAGTCATCAAACACAGCATATATGCGTGTTGAACACAGGCGATAGATTAACCCTTTCCCTATTCAATATTCATATATGAAAAAAAGACATCATGAATATTTATTTGCTGAATTTTTATAATGTAATTTCAAGACAGTTTTGGTTTGACAAAATTTGCAGAATAAGATCTATATCATGTCAAAAGCAAACATAGCAGACCCTGATCAGACAGCTCCTATAGGAACCATCTGATCTGGGTCTACTCTGTTTGCAAATGTGTGAAAAGGCATTCATATGAGGGAAAGGGTTAATCTACATTACAATAAAGTATTGGTATTCTGTTAAACTTGTGTGTGTATATACATGTATATATATGTTCAAGTCTTTTGAGTCTAGAGCTTAAGACAGTGTCACCTCACAGGACACTGGAGTTAAAACTTTGCTAAAATCTAAATCTAAATACTAATTTCAGCAAAACTAAAGCAAAAGTTGCAAACAAAGGTATCTATACTAGTCTGCAGTTATCCATAAGGAGACTGCAAGTTTCAGCTGAGAGCTCAGTATCTAGTGAGACACTGACAAAAAGACTTTGGAAAATGAAGTGGAACAGACAGACTGCCAGACAGACAGGAAACTGATAACCCCTCCAGTTTTCATAGGAAACCCTACTATAATCATACACTTGTATTTAACAACTAACAATGACAATGTGCTGACAGATTAATAGCCTAAAATACCTCACTGCAAGGTGGTGAAAAATGGAGTGTGCATAGGACTGATATCAACTGTTTTCATTTCCTGCTAATTAGCCGACTGACGTAAATCTACATCTAACACTTACTCCAGTACAAGTGGAAAATATACCATGCAACTGTGTTGGTGTCAAGAGCAGTACTAAAATAACCATGTACTCAAAACTTGGATCCTATTCTCTGCTATTTAAATTTTATCAAAAATAAACTCGACTTGCAATGTTGCCAAAAATATGTCTGTTTCAGGACATGTGTTTGACAGGGGCCTACTCTTTCGACCTGGTAGAGACCAAGTTTGTTTAAACAGTATAATTTTCCTAACAAAGCCAAGATAAAACCATATCATCCGAGCTGTTTTATCAGTTGTGAGAGCAGCAAACAAGCTACCAGCAGTAAAGCACACTTGTAAAGTTTCATCAGTAATTAGTTTCATCTGTATGAAGTATTTAGACAATGTACAACACTGGCAAATACTTTGGCAGGTAACTCTCTAATAGATTTGGCATGGAGAAAATGATAAATTTCCAAATAACCTTTGCCAAAAGTGAATTTGAAGGCCTCCTCACGGTAGATTAGTTGTTTGGCTAATTAAATAACTCTCTTTCAATTAATTAACCTCATTAATTAAAAGTCATTCATTCGTTCATTCAAAGATGTTACTAAGTTAACAGATTTTCTTTTTCTGGCCATACATTCAAGAACTGAGTTTCAGTTGTACATAAAATAAAACTCAAAGACTTAATCGTAAAACTGCCTCCCAAACTAGAAAGGTCTACTGTACTTATTGTGGCACAAGAGATTACTGCAGTAACATCTGCTAAAGGTATTGCTGTCTTTTCTTAACCATTTCCCTGTTGCATATTCATATAAGAAATAATGACATCATAAATTGGCTAAATTTATACCATGGCATAAATTCGAGGGCTTGGTGCAAAACTATTCTAACTCCTTCACTTCATGAAGGAGTTAGAATAGTTTTGCAGCAAGCCCTCAATATGTACACATGAATTTTGGTATTGGTAGTAACCGTACAGTCAGACCTATTATAATTTCATAAGCAAGCCCAGCCGACCCTGATGAGATGTCTCCTATTGGAGCGTATATCTGATCCAGATCTACTCTGTTTGCAAATGCGTGAAAAGGCGTTCATATGAGGTAAAGGGTTTGAATGCTGAATATTGGACCATCAGTGTTTAAACCTTTACTCCATAAATACGCCTTTTCACACCTTTGCAAACCGAGTAGACCCAGATCAGACAGCTCCTGTAGGAGCTGTCTGATCAGGGTATACTCTGTTTGCTCATGATATATAATGTAGATATGATTGTATAGTTTCTGCCTTGGCAAAAAAAATTCTGTGTCAATAACAATTAATCTAATTAATAACCATGATGTTATTATTTCTTACATGAATATTCAAGGAGTAATGGGTTAACTAAACAGTCCAATCAATACGAAAGGTTCAAATTGCTAAATTTTTAGATTTTGAATGACAACCAGTGCAGGCCAAAGAGCCCTCTGATCTGGGTTAAATACCAGTACACTAGCTCATTCCCACATTCAAAGAGTTCAATCTCAATAATTGTGCTCCGATGTTTTCATAATGTTAAACGTTTTTGTTTCCATTTAAGTTCATTCAAACTGTTTTCTTTTATGATATTTCAAATGAATGTTTTCTGTAATGAAAGACAAAGGAATGCCCGGAGGTTGATTACAATTTCAACAGTTTGAACGTTGAATTTTCGGTGTGGAATCATCTATCATAATTTAAGGGTACCATTAAAAAAATCATTAAATCTGCTAGGTTTTGAATGACAAACAGTGCAAACCCTGATCAGGGTGTTGTAAAGGCAACCTCTGATCTGGGTCTACTCTGTGCTTACAAATGCAGGAGTTAGCTCGTTTCTCACATATCAAAAGGGTTATGTGGGCAGTCTGATCAGTGGCAGACTAATTATTGGCAAGTTCACAAACAGAGTAGACTCAGATATGACAGCTCCTAAAATTAACCCATTCCCGCATATTGACACCTTTTGACGCTTCTGTAAAAGTCACTTTAAGAAACCAATGTGATAAATAGAGCATTTGCTCCACAGGAGCAAATGAAATGCTCTAGTTATCACAATGGTTTCAAAACTACACAATTCTGAAAATCTCCTTTTCTCTAGTAAATGCTCCTTTTGGGTAGATTTAACCAAAGTGATTGGATCTAAAAATAGCCTATGCGGGAATGGGTTAAGAGCCATCTGATGAGTTTGCTAATGAATTACAACAGAACTGACTCTACAGCTTCTACCAATATATCAAATCATCCAGAGCACATTTTGCCATGATAAAAATCCAGCAATTATTCATGATGTCATTATATCTAACATGAATACTGAACAGGTACATTTGTTTGAATGGTTTTAACACACTGTTGCTGAAATTTTACTTACAATTTCTGGAATGCATGATCGTAGACTCTGGATCACTGCTGCCCCGAGACTGTCAACATCACCACATTTAAGTAGCTTCAAGGTTAACTCCTGAAAATGAAAATGTGATGTGTCAAAAATAAGTATGTTTGTCATAGCTGATTTATACTCAGAAGTACATCACTTGAGTTTCTTTGCAAATAATCACATTTATCACATAATCTGTCTTGTGCGAGTGCCGTAACTAAGTGCCGTAAATAGAGGAAATGCACTAGTGCATTTTTTATGCAAATTAGCAATCGTTTGCCAATTGTAGCGCCCATTTAAGCATTAGCCAATCATAGCACTCCATGTGCAATGTCATTTGCATTACTACGCTGTTTGTAAGGAATGGCCGAAACAGCCTTCAGCTATAGCAAGTTTCATTTTCTATGGCAATTTTTAAGGATTATGTGATAAAAAGAATCTTACAAATTACAAATTGTTTTCATGAAACTCGTTTACTATTATGAATATGACACTCGCTACAGCTCGTATCATATCATTATAGTAAACTTATTTCATAAAAACAATTTGTAACGAACACTCATGTAAGATCCTCTATGTATCTAACAGTTGAATAACTTTCACTTAACCTGAATATTTATGTAAGAAATTATGGCATCATGAATATTAATTAGATTATTTAAGTGGCATATTAACACATGAATTTTTTGCTAAAGTAGAATATATAGAATCAGATCTATATCATTCCAGAAGCAAACAAAGCAGATCCTGATAAGACAGATCCTACAGGAGCCACCTGATCTGGGTCTATGTTTGCAAATATGTAAAGAGAAAGATGCAATTATGGAGGAAAAGGTTAAGTGCAATTAAGCATTTTCCAGCTGAATATTCATGTAAGAATCTATCCATTTGGAATATTCATCTACTGAATTCTTATATAAATATATATTTATATTTAAGGAGATTTAAAGTTATAATTGACAAATACACGTAGTAGATGATCATGTTCTGTAGTATATGACAGAACAGGCCTTGATCAGGCTACTACTACAGGAACCAACTGATCTGGGTCTACTCAGTTTGCAATCGTGTCAAAACGTGCCTCTTTCAAGTAAAGGATTAACAGATTAACCCATTCCTCCATAAATACGCCTTTCTATGCCTTTGCAAACAGAGTAGACCTAGATCAGATGACTCGTATAGATGCCATCTGAATTCAGGGTCTGCTCTGTATGTTTATGATATAATATAGATATGATTCTACAGTTTCTGCCATGCCCAAAAATCACTGTGTCCATGTGCTATTATAGCAAATTAATCTAACTAATATTCATGACATCATTATTTCTTACATGAATATTCATGGTGGATAGGGGCTCTGGTGATGCTTTTGCTGCTATTTTATTGAGATTAAACAGAATGAAAAATAATTTGAATGGTCACCTATCACATACATGCAGAGAACAAAGTCAATTCAGCAAATCATATAGCTACCGGTATATTGCCAGTTGTTTCAGTGTGTCCCCAAACCCCTCTCCTATTTTCCCTACTGTCAGATTTTGAACCATTATGGAACAGGGTCAATGAAAACACATTTCTACTAAATGATAATAGAATAAAGCCATTGGTTTCTGAGTAGGTTGTTGGTGTTTTTTCTGTACACCATTGCCATAGTAACCACAATCCTGCATGAAATCCTAATTGTTTGAATAAAAGTATTTCATGTCCCAGTCGACTTGGAGGAAACATAATTTATGTCAAAACATTTTGACTAAACATGCTTATTTGTATCAGTTAAATGTCCCAAAATTCCAATATTTCAGTCAAATCACAACATCTAGCTATTTACAGGTGGAGGTAGAGGTTTATCTATGCACTGGTCAAATTGTATTGTTCCTTGCACAGAAAAACATGCTGATAGAACCACCAACCTACTGCAAGTCAACTGGAACTGGTTTTCTTACATGAAAATTCCAAATGCCCAGACAGAGATTCGACCCACAGTGGTGAGGGGCTAACTGACTATAAGTCAAAGATCATAACCACACCACTTGCCCACCGAGAGCCGGAGCCCAACCAACAAACAACCCCCACCCCCAAAACTGGTACTTTAAGTTTTTTCTCAGTTTGTTTTTAGCACTATGAACTCAGGTTGGCTAAAATCATGTAAAATAGGTTTAAAATTAACCTCTAAAATACTTCAAGTGTTCATAAGATATAATCTAATAAGAAGGCCATGGTGGTCCTGATATCACTCAACAGACAATCAAAGGAGAAGATTTCAAAGTTTTCGTAGAGGACCTACAGATGATGCTATGTGCAAATATGAGAACCTTGTATATTCAGAGGAGAAGCATTTTCAAAGTTTCAACTATATGTTTCTATAGAAAACTGACCATACCTGGGGCAGGGCCAATTTTGACCCCAGGGTCATAGTTTATATAATTTGTAGCGAACCTGAACATGATGCTATGTGCCAAATATGAAAGCCAAGAACCTTCCAGTTTCAGAGGAGAAGATTTTCAAAGTTTTCACTACATGAATATATGTTTCTATTGAAAACTGGCCACCCCTGGGGCAGGGCCAATTTTGACCCCAGGGGCATAATTTATATAACTTTTGTAGTCTAGAGGACCTGAACATGATGTTATGTGCCAAATATGAAAGCGGAGAACCTTCCAGTTGTAGAGGAGAAGATTTTCAAAGTTAATATTCATGATGTTATTAATTTTTAATAGGTAAAATTTTAAGCTAAATTGCACACTGCCAAATGCCAATGCCCCGAAACAATGACAGCACCTTATAACTTTGAGAAATAATTGAACATTATTTTCAATTATAAGAGGCAAACTAATAAATAACTGCATTACATTACCAAGCATGTCTGAAGACAAATATAAATGAGATTATAACAAAAGAAAAATTTGACCTCATTAATTAAATATAACAATGCACTATAAAGCATACATTGTATTTGCATATCAATGCATCTGATGTGAATAACAATAATCACAGTCCATCATATTGATATGTGAATGTTCACCCTTAGAATGCAGATTTTTCAAAATGAAATGGTCTACCATTAGTTAACAGAACAGTCCATTAAGTATTAAAGGAAAAATCATTGCATTTCCTCGAGGATTTTCACAAACTGTATGGACATAGTTCAGAAGCCTCCTCAAGGAGCTCTCTGATCTGGGTCTAGACTGTTACTTAGTAAACATTAGTTTAACTTGGTTTCCCAATCACAAGTTTAATTAAATATGATTCCTGTCACAATGTCTTTGTGTACTTTTTCAATGAAGTTTTCTATCTTCATAAAAGACTAGTATACCACCATTCAGGGGAAATGTAATGCAGAAATAAATTGTTGATAATGGGAAATATTGTACATGATAACGAACTAACCCTTTGTGTGCCATTTTTTTGTCAAAGTAGAACAGTCCATAACTATTTGACAGAAGAACCCGTTCAATATCAATGTATAAAATCTGCCAAACCAGTGAGTAATTAATCAAGACGTATAAACAGTGTAGATTCAGATCTAAGACTCATAGAGCAGACCTCTGATCTGTGTAAACAGTGTAGATCCAGATCTAAGACTCATGGAGCAGCCCTCTGATCTGGGTAAACAGTGTGGATTCAGATCTAAGACTCATAGAGCAGCCCTCTGATCTGGGTAAACAGTGTAGATCCAGATCTAAGACTCATGGAGCAGCCCTCTGATCTGGGTAAACAGTGTAGATCCAGATCTAAGACTCATGGAGCAGCCCTCTGATCTGGGTAAACAGTGTGGATTCAGATCTAAGACTCATAGAGCAGCCCTCTGATCTGGGTAAACAGTGTATCATAGAGCAGCGCTCTGATCTGGGTAAACAGTGTGGATTCAGATCTTAGACTCATGGAGCAGCCCTCTGATCTGGGTAAAAGACTTACAGTGTAGATCCAGATCTAAGACTCATAGAGCAGTTCTCTGATCTGGTAAACAGTGTAGATTCAGATCTAAGACTCATGGAGCAGCCCTCTGATCTGGGTAAACAGTGTAGATCCAGATCTAAGACTCATACAGCAGCCCTCTGATCTGGATAAACAGTGTAGATCCAGATCTAAGACTTGTGGAGCATCTCTCTGAGTGATCTGGGTCTCCACTGTTTCCAAATACATATTAATTAACTAATTTGTTTCACACTCAAGAGTCAATGCAATTGACAGAACAAAAGTAGATGTGCAAATTTAATACAGTGCTCCCTCCCTACAACGACCCTCCCAATAACGATTCCCTCCTTACAACAACGCATGTCACTGTTTCCGAAACAACAAGGCTCCAGAAACAACTTTTTTCCATCGTATTTTATTTATGCCTCCATCAAACCCTATGTTGTGACCACTCTTTAGAATCGTCACTTTGTGACGATTCTAAAGAGTGGTCACAACATAGGGTTTGATTGAGGCATAACGGTTTTAGTTCTCGAAATAACCTTATCTGGGAGTCTGCAAACAAGCTAATTATGTTTGACTTTCCCTCCCTATAACAACTCCCTCTGAACAACACATACAATCATCGTATCCCAAAGGGTGTCGTTGTAGAGAGGGAGCACTGTATGTGCAAATTTAATATGACAAACAGAACATACCCTGATCAGAGTGCTCCTCCTGGAGCCATCAGATCTAGGTCTTACTCTAGGTCTGATCTAGGTCTACACTGTTTGCATGCATCATGACCCACATTCAAAAGGTTAAAATGCTTTACTAATCTTTCGAAATCTCTTATTTCACAAAGTCTATCTTGCCACCCTTTACTCCATAAATACGCCTTTCTATGCCTTGTCAGATCAGGGTCTACTTTGTTTGCTTATATATATATGATATAAATATGATTCTAAAGTTTCTGCAAATGGCTCAAAGTACATGTGTTTATAATGCCATTAAAAGAGTTCAACTCAATAATATTCATGATTTTCTTTCTTGTATGAATATCTATGGAGTAAAGGGTTAACCCTTTCTTCCATAAATACGCCTTTCTACACCTCTGTAAAAGTCACCTGTTGAAACGATTGTGATAAATAGAGCATTTGCTCCTATAGGAGCAAATGCTCTATTTATCACAATGGTTTCAAATTACAAAATTCTAAAAAAATCCTTTTAATGCTCCTTTTCCGTAGATTTATTCAAAGAGGTTGGATCTGAAAATAGCCTATGAGGTAATGGGTTAATAACTCTGCAAGATAGGGTTTTTTAACAATACACTGGATGTCCTAAATGTGCTACGTATCACCAGCTCTGATTCAAGCATAGTGTGTCAGCAGATAAGCGGTTAATTGTGACTTGTTAACCCTCTGAACAGCCTACAAACATCTGTCTCCAATACACAACAAAAGATGAGAGATTATTTTATTTACTCAACAAAACCCAATGACAGAATAAATTGAAATGAAAATTTTATCCCTATTAAGTGCCTATTGTGAAAACCCTTGAGTATATCTTTCAAGAATTTGGTTCAAATTCAATTGGGAAAGCTATTATCAATCATACTACTCCAGCTTTCAAATACATCTTGTCTATGAATGATAAAATACCCGGTGGCACAGCGACCCCATATATCTCAACATATCAGACAATTGTTATGTGAAAAATAAAACCTATTGCAAATCTGAATTATATTTTCTTAAATTATTCAATATCATAATGAAGTAATATATAACACTGAAACGTTTTACAAACTACCATATTCGCCCTAATAAATACCACACTCTAATAAACGCATCCTCACTTCGGGGAGGGCGGGGAGGAGAGTTAGCAAAAACATAAAATAACTATAATCCTATATAATAGCCACCAGATATATTAAGAGGGGGTGGGGGGTATCAAAATACAGGTGGTGTGCGCCGACTGAAAGCAATGCAGAAGGCTTCCCTAGGAGTTTTTCACATTGCTTTTATTCTGCATTAAGCAACCACCTGTGTACAAAATACAAGGAAACAAGAGGGCCATGAGGCCCTGAAGCGCTCACCAGACATAACTCCAGGGGCGGGCCATTTTTGACCACAAGAAATCATGTGTACACCTTTGGTAGAGAACCACAAGGCAAAGCAATATGCCATTAATTATAGGTCTAAGCCTTATGGTTTCAGAGAAAAATAATATTTATATTTTTCCAATGAAAAACTGATAAGCCCTGGGGCAGGGCCAAGTTTCGCCCAGTGGTCAGGGTCATAAGTTAAACATTCTTGGCAGAGGACCACAAGCCACAGCTACATTTTTGTAGAGGACCATTAGATCATGTTACATATCAAATATCAAAAGTCTAGGCCTTACAGTTTCAGAAGATTTTTAAAGATTTTCCTATGAAAAACTGATAAGCCCTTGGGCGGGGCCATTTTTGGCCCAGGGGTCATAATTTGAACAATCTTTGTAGAGGACCATAAGATCATGCTACATACCAAATATCAAAGGTCTAGGCTTTACAGTTTCAGAAGATTTTTAAAGATTTTCCTATGAAAAACTGATAAGCCCTTGGGCGGGCCATTTTTGGCCCAGGGGTCATAATTTGAACAATCTTTGTAGAGGACCATAAGATCATGCTACATACCAAATATCAAAGGTCTAGGCCTTTCAGTTTCAGAGAAGAAGATTTTTATAGATTTTCCAATGAAAAACTGATAAGCCCTTGGGCGGGGCCATTTTTGGCCCTTGGGTCATAATTTGAACAATCTTTGTAGAGGACCATAAGATCATGCTACATACCAAATATCAAAAGTCTAGGCCTTACAGTTTCAGAGAAGAAGATTTTTAAAGATTTTCCTATGAAAAACTGATAAGCCCTTGGGCGGGGCCATTTTTGGCCCGGGGGTCATAATTTGAACAATATTTGTAGAGGACCATAAGATCATGCTACATACCAAATATCAAAGGTCTAGGCCTTACAGTTTCAGAGAAGAAGATTTTTTAAAGATTTTCCTATGGAAAACTAATAAGCCCTTGGGCGGGGCCATTATTGGCCCGGGGGCCATAATTTGAACAATCTTTGTAGAGGACCATAAGATCATGCTACATACAAAATATCAAAGGTCTAGGCTTTACAGTTTCCGAGAAGAAGATTTTTAAAGATTTTCCTATGAAAATTCCATATTACCATATATGGAAAAAATGACCACTCCCTCTGGCGGCCATGTTTTTTGCCGGATCAAAATTCTTTTAACAACTTTTAAAGTCTATCAACTGAGAAACATTTTGGTGAAATTTATATTCAAATCGGACAAGTCATGCTGGAGAAGAAGATTTTTCTAGATATTGTGTACGGTTGCCATGGCAACAAGACCGATGACCCCACCCACTATCTTTTAACAACTTTTGAAGCACCCACCCACAGTATGTATCTGACCAAGTTTGGTTACAATTGGGCAGTCGGTTTCAGAGAAGAAGTCGTTTGAAATTGTTGACGGACAGACAGACGGACAGACGGACGACGGACGACGGACACAGGGGTATCACAATAGCTCACCTTGAGCACTTTGTGCTCTGGTGAGCTAAAAATGTAATGCCCCAAGAGTATTTATTACAGATAATACTATGCAAGATTTGTGCAAACCAATGCAATCTGTACAGATCAAGGTAAGACAAGAAATAACAATTTCTCATCAGGGTCCAAACTGTCTTGACATAATAACAAGATCTTATTGTAATGGAATCCGGTACAGAATGTCACCCAAACGAAATGGACAACAGGTACTGATGAGGAAAATATCTCATAATAATACTACTGAAAAGAATGGAAACAAGAGGGCCATGAGGCCCTGAAGCGCTCACCTGAGATAACTCCAGGGGGGGGGGGGGGGTCATTAATGGTCTAAGCCTTATGGTTTCAGAGAAAAGTAATATTTCATATTTTTCCAATGAAAAACTGATAAGCCCTGAGGCAGGGCCAAGTTTCGCCCAGTGGTCAGGGTCGTAAGTTAAACATTCTTGGCAGAGGACCACAAGCCACAGCTACTTATTTATAGAGGACCATTAGATCATGTTAGTCATACCAAATATCAATGGTCTAGGCCTTACAGTTTCAGTAGATTTTCAAAGATTTTCCAATGAAAAACTGATAAGCCCTTGGGCGGGGCATTTTTGGCCCGGGGGTCATAATTTGAACAATACTTGTAGAGGACCATAAGATCATGCTACATATACCAAATATCAAAGGTCTAGGCCTTACAGTTTCAGAAGATTTTTAAAGATTTTCCTATAGAAAACTGATAAGCCCTTGGGCGGGCCATTTTTGGCCCGGGGGTCATAATTTGAACAACAATTGTAGAGGACCATAAGATCATGCTACATATTAAATATCAAAGGTCTAAGCCTTACAGCTTCAGAGAAGAAGATTTTTAAAGATTTTCCTATGAGAAACTGATAAGCCCTTGGGCGGGGCCATTTCTGGCCCTTGGGTCATAATTTGAACACTATTTATAGAGGACCATAAGATCATGCTACATGCCAAATATCAAAGGTCTAGGCTTTACAGTTTGAGAACAGAAGATTTTTAAAGATTTTCCTATGAAAAACTGATAAGCCCTTGGGCGGGGCCATTTGAGGCCCTGGGGTCATAATTTGAACCACTTTTGTTGAGGACTATAAGATCATGCTACATACCAAATATCAAAGGTGTAGGCCTTACAGTTTGAGAACAGAAGATTTTTAAAGATTTTCCTATGAAAAACTGATAAGCCCTTGGGCGGGGCCATTTTTGGCCCGGGGGTCATAATTTGAACTATATTTGTAGAGGACCATAAGATCATGCTATATACAAAATATCAAAGGTCTAGGCCTTACAGTTACAGAGAAGAAGATTTTTAAAGATTTTCCTATGAAAAACTGACAAGCCCTTGGGCGGGGCCATTTTTGGCCCGGGGGCCATAATTTGAACAATCTTTGTAGAGGACCATAAGATCATGCTACATACCAAATATCAAAGGTCTAGGCTTTATAGTTTCAGAGAAGAAGATTTTTAAAGATTTTCCTATGAAAATTCCATATTACCATATACGGAAAAAATGACCACGCCCTCTGGCGGCCATGTTTTTTGCCGGATCAAAATTCTTTTAACAACTTTTGAAGTCTATCAACTGAGAAACATTTTGGTGAAAACTATATTCAAATCGGACAAGTCATTCTGGAGAAGAAGATTTTTCTAGATATTGTGTATGGTTGCCATGGCAACAAGACCGATGGCCCCACCCACTATCTTTTAACAACTTTTGAAGCACCCACCAACAGTATGTATCTGACCAAGTTTGGTTACAATTGGGCAGTCCGTTTCAAAGAAGAAGTCGTTTGAAATTGTTGACGGACAGACAGACGGACAGACGGACAGACAGACAGACGGACAGACGGACGACGGACGCCGGACACAGGGGTATCACAAAAGCTCACCTTGAGCACTTTGTGCTCTGGTGAGC
The DNA here is from genome assembly GCA_963576725.1 of Azorinus chamasolen. Taxonomy (NCBI): domain Eukaryota; kingdom Metazoa; phylum Mollusca; class Bivalvia; order Cardiida; family Solecurtidae; genus Azorinus; species Azorinus chamasolen. Next base: position 44,353,387 of record OY755242.1, on the reverse strand, counting down.
TAAAAATATACCCAGAGGGTTGAAGCAGACAATATTTTATAACTGAAAGTTAATGGTATGCAACATGCCAAGTGTTCAATATCAGTATTCAACTACCCTAAATGGTATGCAGCATGCCAAGTGTTCAATATCAGTATGACTATTCAACTACAATTGTATGCAGCATGCCAAGTGTTCAGTATCAGTATTCAACTACAATGGTATGCAGCATGCCAAGTGTTCAATGTCAGTATTCATCTACAATGGTATGCAGCATGCCAAGTGATCAGTATCTGTATTCAACTACAATGGTATGCAGCATGCCAAGGTTTCAATGTCAGTATTCAACTACAATGGTATTCAACTAATGGTATGCAGCATGCCAAGTGTTCAATGTCAGTATTCAACTACAATCAATGATCTATTGAATGCAATTCAATTGACATACATGTAGTTCAATCAATAAAAAATATTGCTCATCATACTCTTATCGAGTGTACATGTATTTAGTCCATTTATGTTTATTACTCTAATTTTCAGCATAATAAATCTTCTCTCTCAACAGGCATATATTTTATAAAGCTGATTAAGTCATTTCTGCACTGTTTTAATAGCTATTGGAGTAGCAACAGGGTAGACCCTTACCAAACTGTTCCTTCAGAGGCAGTTTGATCTGGATCTTCACTATCTAGCTAAGATTGTCTGCAAAATATTATGGGTAATCATAGTAGTTAGCCAAATTGAACACAACTGTGATCAAGGTTATATGACAATAAATGGACAAAAACTTCTTCGAAACATGGGTTTGTGAAATGCATGTATACTAGACCTGTACTAGACACAAGCACAATCAGTTGACCAAGCAAAAAGCAATAAGCATTTAAAACCATTACTTCATAGGTATGCCTTTTTTTTGCACCTTTTTGCTAACAGAATAGACTCCTATTTGTCTGCCTGTCTAAAACTTGGGCCATATCTTATGAACTTTTACAGATAGAGATTTCGTATTTGGCCTGTATACTCATCTCATGAAGTTGCAAATGTTGAGTGGTACATGTACCATGTTAAGGTCAAGGTCATGCATGAATGTTAAAATTAAAACTTTTATGTCAGTGTGCCTATTTGTTTTTGTTTCCCTGTTATAGAGTAAAGGACTAATCAGAAAAGTTTGCTTTAGCTGTGGTACATATAGAAAATATAATAACCCCGAAAAAAAAAAATATACCCCATTCCCTCATATTGGCGACTTAAATTTTGATGACTCTGTAGAAGTCACTTTGTGAAACCGTTGTGATAAATAGAAGTCACTTTGTGAAACCGTTGTGATAAATAGAAGTCACTTTGTGAAACCGTTGTGATAAATAGAAGTCACTTTGTGAAACCGTTGTGATAAATAGAGCATTTGCTCCTATAGGAGCAAATGCTCTATTTATCACAATGGTTTCAAACTACAAAAATCTAAAAAAATTCCTTTTTCCTAGTTAATTCTCCTTTTCGGTAGAAAAATTCAAAGAGGTTGTATCTAAAAATAGCCTATGAGGTAATGGGATACTCTAGAATGAGCAGTTACATTGAAGTATCAACAAGCCAAGGCCTCAAACATGAATTATCCAGTACTGTTAACCCTTTCCTCCATAGGCTATTTTAGACCCAACCTCTATGAATGAATCTACCCACAAGGAGCATTTACCAGAGAAAAGTAAAATTTTAGAATTTTGTACTTTGAAACCATTGCGATAATTCCATTCTTACGATCTCCAGAGTACGAACGTTAACCCTTTCCTCCATGGGCTATTTTTAGACCCAACCTCTTTGAATGAATCTACCCAAAAGGAGCATTAACTAGAGAAAAGGAAAATTTTAGAATTTTGTAGTAAAAATATAGTTTGAAACCATTGTGATAAAAAGAGCATTTGCATTGTATTTATCACAATGGTTTCAAGAAGTGGTTATTACAGAGGCATAGAAATGTGTATTCTATATGGAGGAAAGGGTTAAACGCAATATGAAGCATTATATAAGACCGTTAAAGTTCTTTGACTTTGATCTGGCAACGATTTTCAAAAGCAAATACTTAGATAGATATTTATAACTTAACTATTGACAAAGCATCAAGTAATTTATACATCCCTTTGGCACTACACAAGAAATATTTATAGATCTGTCAATCAAACAAAATTAATCTTACTTGTCAATATGTAGCATGAAGCATTAGATCAGAGTTGTGAGCCTTTGATCGGGCACCAACCTTCAAAACCAAATAAGCCAAAGCAGTCTCAGAAGTTTTGATCAAATATTTATAACTTAACCAATGGCAAAGTATCAATGAGTTTAGACATCCACTTGGCACTGCACAACTTCAATAAATGTCTATCAGTGATAAAATCATCTCCTCAAAGAGACTCAATGGTATGCAGTGGGGTAATGGTGATGTTCATGTGAACATCTAAAAGCATGAGGCTGCATGAAACATCATACCACAATGATGTTAGACCTTACAGAGCCTAATTCAAAGTTGCAAGCTTAATGAAATGTAACATTGGTAAATTTGTATCATTACAGGCCTTGACACAATGAGTAACTAGTGCACTGTCTACATGACTGATGAGCAAGGTATTATAGTCAACAAAATTAACTGATCTGTCTATCTCACACTATCTAACACTTAAGCATTTGAAGTAATGTTTAGTGCAAACCCTAGCAGCATTGCCATTTCTCAGGCTTTGTGCTAGGAAATGTTCGCATTTAACTCAGTTTGCAGGAGCTACTCGAGTTGTCTGTTCTGTCTACCAGTAACCTGGTACCATCTATACTCCACAGCTACAATTCAACAGATTTACAGATTAGTTGCATGAAACTGGCAGGGTTTCTGAAGTGACCATAAGATAAAGTATCTGCGAAAGCTACAGCTTAACCCTTTCCCTCATGAATATTCATGTAAGAAATAGTTTAAACATATTTCATTTGGAAATGTGTACCCCTTATACATGATAATCACAGACTGAGAGTATCATGATTGGATTAGAACAAAAGCTAAAAGCAGCACTTATTGAGTACTTCTCCTTATCAGAATTTGAAATTCTAAGTATTGACATCATGAATATTCATTAACCCTTTCCCTCATATAAACGTGTTTTCATGCATTTCAAACAGAGTAGACCCGTATCAGACGGCTCCTAGAGGAGCCGTCTGATCAGGGTCTGCTCTGTTTGCTATTCGAATTCAATAGATCTGTTTCTTTAGTATCTAAAATGGTTACAATGTTCCACATTTCATATTTTATTATAACTGTTTTGTCCATTAATATTCAGTAGGTATTGAAATTGGTCTAAATATAGAACAGGGAAAGGGTTATCAGGCTTATATATGAAAACAGAATTGTTTAGCTCTAGCAGAAACTGTAAAATCAGATCAATATTCTTGTAATTCCATTTGTAAGCAAACAAAGCAGGCCCTGATCAGGCAGCTCATACAACAGCCATTTGATTTGGGTCTACTCTGTTTGCAAAGGTGTGAAAAGGAGTTTCTATAAGGGAGAGTTGAACTTGCAACCCTTTTAATAATATCAAAGTGTTGTAGACGATGCAGGGTTCTCTGCATGGCATCAATCTGATATTGAATAAGTTCACTTTGGCATGAAATTGCGTATCTATAAGGGAAAGGATTAACGCTCTTTCCAGTTGATGATTTAAAAGTAGCAGCTGACACTTCAGCTATGTAAAAGAAATGTCTTCACATTCACTAGATCTATATAAATTAAGTTCGACAAATTGGCAGTTAGACGAAACCTGTTTCATTCATAATTCGTCGAGCCCATTCTATGGGATATCTCTTTTCTATCTTTGGGGATATATTTGATTATAAAATAGTGCAAGTCTGTTACTATGAATAATTAAATAATCCTAATCCTAAGTCTAAAGTGCGATTAATGTGATCCATGTAATTGTAACACCATTGAGAATATGTGAAAAACTTCTTTAGGTCTCCTAAATAGCTACATGTATACTATATGTTAACACTTTAATTTTATTGATAGTTGTTAAAATTCACATTCGGTAAAGATAAACTATTAAACAAGCCCCTAAAAATCAACAATTACAGCCAACTTATTGTAAAATAGATGGGTGCAACATCCGATGATCATGATCGATAGATGCATATTGTTTACAATCAAGCACTCATCATATCGATAGACGCTCATCATATCGATAGACGCATATTTTTTATAACCAAGCGTCTGCATGAAATCTCGGACAAAGTCTCTATTTTCGCAACAAATAAAAGCATTATTTCACCAAGTTGCCAATCTCTGTACATATATGTCTATGCTGTGACCTACAGTAGCATGCAATATAAACATCAATGCGTGCTTTCTCTTCTACTATTTAAAGTGAGTGTACAATTGGCTGCTTATGGTATGAGGAGCTACCTAAAAGTTTAAATATTTTAATGTAAATGATGATATAGAAAATCAGGTGGATTAAAAAGTTAAAACCAGACACATAAACATACATGTCTCTGTTAAAACAAAGTATACAAAGTCACTTTAGAATGATCAGACTTTCAGTCCCTCTTGGAATGTTAACTGGGTCAGTGGATTGTATATGTTAAATGTGTTTGTGGATTAATGGAAATTACACTAACATTAACATCATAACTGATTCATATACGTTGATTTTAACTTTTTAAACCTACTATAAATTTAAAGTAAACAATGTGTTGTTGATGTACCCTATGCATAAATTCTAAACATCAAGAATGTGCTAGCAGGACGATCTGCTATTTCATTTTCTCTAAATTTAACGGCTATCTTTCCAATTACTGCAACCATAGACCCGCAACTGATACAACAAAACTCCAATATTTCCCCTGTACCTGCACCGTCTCATTTCTCTCTCTATCATCTTCCTCTGTTATCTCTGCTTTTTGACAGGAAGCGTTTGATACTGAATTGACATTGACGAATCGGTCGGGGTTCTGATAGAAAAACAGCAATGATGAAATGACATGTGTCGATACAATAACCATGGTTCAGTCCTGAGCTTATCCAAGAACCAAAATGCTAGACGCTTTTATTATACAACTGTAATCCATCAACATGCTTCAACATTTTTCAGTCCAAAACATCAATGTGCGTCTGCAACAAGTAAACAGCACCGCGCCCTCTAAAGTCAAGGGAGGTTACTACCGTCACCTCGTGGACGAGGCCAAAAGCAGGGGCGGGTCAGTTAGTCCGTTTCCGATAGAAGTAACTAATTTCGTTAATTGCAAACTTTAACCTGTTGCATATAATATAAGAAATAGCCACATCGTGATTAGGCCTATTTATTAGCTGATATTTAATAGGATATTTACACAGGGTTTTGTGTTATTGGAACAAATCGAGTCTGATCTATTTTTAATTTGATATGCAAATAGATCAGACCCTGATCATACGGCTCTTACATATAAGAACCGTCTGATCTGGGTCTACTCTGTTTGCCAAGGCATGGCAAAACGTTTGTACGAAGGAAAAGCTCAACAAACAGTTGATGATCTCGAGTGGATTCTATCATATTCGGAAAACCAGGTGAACACCAAAACACGAAATCAAGACAATTTAAATGCAATTTAACCCTTTCCTTCATGTTTACACGCGCATTTTTACACATTTGTAAACAGAGCCGTCTGAACACGATATGCTCTGTCTGCTTATTACATGATATAGACCTGATTACGCAGTTTTAGTCAAAGCAAAAAAAGTCATTGAACAGTTTACATTATAACATTTCAGCTTATAAATAAATTGATGATGCTATATGAACAGGAAAACGGTTAAAGGGCCTTATAATAATTGCTAGCCTGCTATAAATATTAATAGAATCTGACACAATAGTACAGTAGTACACTACAGTAGAACAGTGCAGTAGATCATGGCTGTAATGATCACATCATGAATACACGTGACAGTGTATAAATGCAACTGGTAGCTTAATGCAAGACGATAATTAACGCAGAAGCTTTCTGTATAACTTTCGTCCTGCATTAAGCTACCACCCACCTTAAAACCCTGACATTAGCTTTATTTTGAGTGGTCGGTGTGGAGAGGCTTTCATGATTGTATTTTTATTCGGTTGTACGAAAATCGACAACAAACCAAAGCTAATAATGTGGAAGGCGTGCTAAATTAATTTAAAAAACACCAGCTGTCCCTATTACCCGGGAAAGAGAGAGATAGACAGACAGACAGACAGACAGACAGGCAGACAGAGACAGAGAGAGACAGGCAGACATACAGAGAGACAGAGAGAGTGAGAGAGACAGAGACAGACAGACAGACAGACAGAGAGAGAGACAGAGAGAGAGAGACATACAGAGCGACACAGAGTGAGAGAGAGACAGACACACAGAGAGACACACACACAGAGAGACACAAACAGACAGACAGACAGAGACAGACAGACAGACAGAAGGAGGTGGGGGTTATGTGGTCCCAGAAATCCGTTCAAACTTTGCACACAACAACAGCGTCAGTATGTGAAAACACTAAACACTTAATCTGCTGAATAATTAAAACTGGCGATCCTCTCTTGACTTTTAATTAAACAAAAAGTTATATCAAACTTTATAACTAAAGAACATTATTATTATTATAAAAAAAACCAGTTGCAGACCGTGATTAAAAAGCTCCATCAGGAGCCCTTTGGGGTTTCGTTGTTTTCAGAGGTCTTCTATACTCGATTCCTGCATATTAAGGGTTAATTCTGTACAACATGCAACAACACTCACGGGTAGATAATTATGATTCTTACTCATTTTTATAGCCAATTTTGTAATAACACACGAGTGGAAAAGGGAGACAGAACTGTAAATGTATATGCTTTCTGGCCTCCGTCCGTCTATGAAGACGATGGATTTAGACCTGTTGAGGTAACAATAGAGCAACGTCTGTGATGACTGTATATGCTCTAGTCTAACTAATCAACTATAGATTGTGAACAATTTACATGGCTCGTCGCAATAAACGAACGTATATATAACATTTCCATGGCATTAACCCATTTATATGCTAAGCACAATTTGACAGGCATTTGCAAACAGCTTGAATTCAGAAGAGACGCTGAATAACTCGATACTTCATCAGGACTGAAGCTAGAAGCTTAAACGAATCCAAAGTAAACGTATATTGAAACAAACTTAAATGTTTCAGCAGAAACGAATCCAAAGTAAACGTATATTGAAACAAACTTAAATGTTTCAGCAGACTGTTTTCCAGCACAATAACGATTAATCCATTCCTGCATAGGCTGTTGAGGGTCCAATCCCTTTGAATAAATCTACTGAAAAGGGGAAGGGGGTAAATTGTATAGTTTGAAAATATGTGATAATCACAATGGTTTAAAAAATGACATTTACAGAGGCGTCAAAACGCGTCAGTAAGAGGGAATGGGTTAAATTTTAGAAAGTTAGGATTGAATGAGCATACGCGATGACATTCGGTGCAAATAGGCTGTATTCACTTCAGATGTAGTTCGCTTTGGGTCGTGCTCGCACGTAACTCAATTCCAGCGGGATTTAAAACACACGCACACAAACAAATAGTGACGTTCTTTACAGTAACTGTTAAAAGTGCTATTTATTAAAATGTAGACTCTGAATATGTGCAGAAACAGCAAGATAATTTTTTAGAAAAAAAGCGATTAAAGTATATATCAAAATAGCTCAATACATTACCGGATTAAATTGATCCATCCTCCTCGAAAGTGTTTACTAAACCGTAAACTTAGAATATAGTTTTCAGTGATACTGGATATATTTATTTCAACAGCATAACTAAAGCGATGTCTTATGTAGCTCTTTAAAACATACAGAAATGGCAAATGAGGAGACGCGGGACGAGTTTTATACCTGCCCCCTATCGCGAGAAGAATGTGTATGCACAGACACAATTGAAATACATCGAATATTTAATCTCAATAGGTAGATAAATGGTCATAGCATCATCACTATTGCCTTTAACATGCCGTCACGACAGCCTTTAAATACGCCGTCATTATAGCCTTTAATATGCCGTCACTGTAGCCTTTAAACTCGCCGACAGTATAGCCTTTAATATGCCGTCACTGTAGCCCTTAACATGTCGTCACATTATTTAAAGCCTTTATATGCTGTTACTGTAGCCTTTAACATGCCGTCATTATAGCCTTTAATATACCGAAAGCAAATATTTACATGATGTGAACTAAACCACAGACGGCAACAATTCTGGCTTAAAAAATAAAAAAATTTAATAAAGATAACGCATAACTTCTAATCATTGTAAGACGTGTAGGTGTAAAATGATATAAGAAAGACAGAATAAATTATGTTTTTTTCTGATTTAAAAAAAAAGAAACTCAGGTTTTTAAGTAATTGGCAAATAACCAAATGTAGCCAAGATGTGGACATTTTAAAGTATCAATCCTTTGCATGCTTAAATTCCAAAGTGGGATTGCCCATCATTGTTTAAAAACAGTATCCATTCAGTACGAATGGGTATAGCTATAATTTGTGACAGGGTTATGAATTACAAACCGTGTAGAATCTGATCAGAATCTGGTCAGAAAGAGGAACCCTTTGATATCGATCACCACTGTTTGCATGTACATGTACGTGTATACTTGTATCCCGCATTCAAGAGGTTAACCTGGTCACACGATGATATGGTAAAGTCATCCTGTGGTAATCTACCTGGACTATGACGTCAAACTCGTTTGACGTCACTCTGAGTATGACCATGAATAACTGGGTTATATTTTACCATGACGGAATTATATGGGTCGGATGAGTAGGTCAAACATGTTGGGGACTTTTGCTTTTGTGTGTATGATAACGAATGATATACAACAGAATCTCGATATATCGAACTCTGATAACTCGAACTCGAAATAAACGCTCCGTCCTTCCAAAATTTACAATACAGATTTATTCTAAACAACCCATCTAAACCGGAATTCTAGTAGAGAAAAGTTTAGACACTGTAACTTGTCTTTAAGACAGATGGCGGCTTAATATGGGGTGGAAGTCGTACATACAGTTCCTAGAGGAGCTTTCTGCATGACTTTCACCCTGCATTAAGCTGTCACCTGTCTCCAAGACAGTGTAAACCAATGTAAGAGGGATATCCAGAAAAAACAGTGTAAACCAATGAAAGAGGGATATCCGGAAAAACAGTGCAAACCAATGTAAGAGGGATATAGGAAAACAGTGCAAACCAATTTAAGAGGGATATAGGAAAACAGTGCAAACCAATTTAAGAGGGATATAGGAAAACAGTGCAAACCAATGTAAGAGGGATATAGGAAAACAGTGCAAACCAATGTAAGAGGGATATAGGAAAACAGTGCAAACCAATTTAAGAGGGATATCCGGAAAAATAGTGTGAACCAATGTATGAGGGATATAGGAAAAACAGTGCAAACCAATTTAAGAGGGATATCCGGGAAAACGGTGTGAACCAAAATCAGAGGTATATAGGAAAAACTGTAAACCAATGCAAGAGGGATATCGGAAAAACAGTGTAAACCAATGTAAGAGGGATATCGGAAAAACAGTGTAAACCAATGTAAGAGGGATATCGAAAAAGAGTGCAAACCAATGTAAGAGGGATATCGGAAAAGAGTGCAAACCAATGTAAGAGTGATATCGGAAACACAGTGTAAACCAAGATTAGGGTCTGCACCGTTTGCTTCACAAATATTTATGCATACATTTTGGGAAAGGGTTAACTCTTATGCTAAGCGAGACAAGACTCGCGTTTGCAAACAGCTAGGACCCAGATCAGACGCCGAGTAACTCGGCGTCACATCAGGATCCACTCGGCTTGACACTCGGTAAACAGTTTCTCAAACGCTTACAAGTACAAATCAGAAGTAAATAAAAATGCAACAGATCAGAGATTTGACAGACAACCTTTTCTCAGTTTTGAGAATTGTCGCTGACTGTATTTAGTTTTGCAAATATCAGAATCCAAACTGTTGATGCTGTGTTTTGTTTGTGAAACAAAAGAGAAAAAAGCTGAACCTTTAGCCTGCTGAGCAAATTATTTATGACGAATTTTTCACCTACTACATTTTCAAAACTCAAGCTATAATCAATCTGTCTACCAAAATGCAATCAGAATGTCAAACAGTTTGGATCCTGAAGAGACGCCGAGTTACTCGGCGTCTTATCTGGATCCAAACTGTTTGCAAAGATATTCACTTATCCGCCCATAGCAGGCTAAAGGTTAATGCAGGGCGAAACTCATACAGAAAGCTACTCTAGAAGCTTTCTGCACGACTTTCACTCTGCATTATGCAGCTACATGCTTAAAGGTATCTAAATTCTCTATCTCTACTAGAATTCTGGTTCAGAGGGATTTTAATATAGGTAAGATCTGCAAATGATGAACTACATGTATATAAACCTGGGACACATCGTTTACCGGTTAAATATTTACGTATGTTGTGACGTCAGTCAGTGCCTTCCTCAACTTCAAATAAATGTTATTCCTTTCACTGCCAATTGGGAACCTGTGATTATCTATGTAAACAATTTGGACCTAGAAGAGACGCCGAGTAACTCGGCGTCTCTCCAGGATCCATACTGTTTGATGCTGTGATAATGGTTCTTAATATGTTTCTTGAAAGAAAATGGAAGAACATAGAAGCAAAGACAAATGTTACAGACGGCATTGCGTGGCAGCGAAGTGGTTAAATCCGACTCAACCTGCTGAAATATTTGGCGAGAATAACGTTTAAATATATAGCCTGCTGCTGGAGGATCAATTATTACATTTACAAACAGTTTGGATCCAGATCAGACGCCGAGTAACTCGGCGTCTAATCAAAATCCAAAATTGTTTGACAACCTGGTTAGATTTTGGTAGACGAACTGATTTAAGCTGGAATTTTGAAAATGCAGTGAGTGAAAACATGTGTAAAATAATTTGTTCAACAGGCTAACGTTAAATCAAGATTCATAATGATGACATCTGCCTAACCCTTTCACTGCTAACTCCACTGCTTCAGGGTTACAAACTGAAAATTTCTCTAACCCATTCCCTCATAGGATCCAACCTCTTTTAATAAATCTACCGAAAAGGAGCATTAACTAGCAAAAAGGAATTTGTTAGAATTTTTTAATTTGAAACCATTGTGATAAATAGAGCATTTGCTCCTATAGGAGCAAATGCTCTATTTACCACAATGGTTTCAAGAAGTGACTATTACAGAGGCGTAGAAAGGCGTATTTATGGAGGAAAGGGCTAAAACAGTCATAGCCAGAGTGGCCAACTAGTCCATAGTGAGCAGAGACGGACACAAACAAACAGTTGGATCGTAATGAAACGCCGAGTTACTCGACGTCTCATCTGGATCAAGGAGCTCTTTATTATCAAATGTTATCACATACTCATATAAATATATGGATTCTTATTTGTATCGTTTCGTTATTAATTGTGGTATCTGTGTTTCCTGTCTCTTTTCCGAAACTTTTCATCTTTTTTCTGTATGTGTGTCTGAGTGTGTGTCTCTGTGTGTCCGTGTGTTTGTATGTGTCTGTGACTGTCTGCGTCTCTCTATATGTCTTTATGTGTGTTTATGTGTATGTGTGTGTCTGTCTGTGTGTTTGTCTGTGTTTGTCTGTCTGTGTGTTTGTGTGTATGCCTGTCTGTGCGTCTGTCTGACTGTCTGTCTGTCTATCTGTCTGTTTGTCGGTCGGTGTCTGTTTGTCTGTCTGTGGTTTCCGTTTGTAAAATTGTCTGCAACTTTCTGTTGTCTGCAATTGTGTCTTGTTCAGTATCTCTATATATGTATGTGTCTTCATGTTTGTCATCCCACACACACCACTCTCCTCCTCTCTGTCTCTCTCTCTCGCTCGCTCGCTCTCTGTCTCTGTCTGTCTGTCTGTCTCTCTCGCTCGCTCTCTGTCTCTCTGTCTGTCTGTCTGTCTCTCTCTCTCTGTCTCTCTCTAACACTACTTTAAGCCAATGATAGTGTACAGCCGATACTTTCCCACAGTGCCAAATGGTAGACGACTGAAACGAGACCAATGAGGGAGGGACGCAGTTTTATTATAGGGTCAATGTTAAATACCAGAATTGCGGTTTACTTTTCCCTACAATTAAACACTTTACCTTTATCATCTAACGAAAACATCGTCTGCTCTATCTATCGTCTTAATTGTTTTTCAAATATTATACAACTCACTTATATTTCTTGAGAAACTGTTGATCCAATTGCAAACAGCTTGGCGTATGATCCGTCGCCATGGAACTCGGTACTTGATCTGGCTCTGACCTGTTTGTAAATGTCGGACCGAGTCTTAATGTGTTGGTTAAAGGTCAGATAACTATCTTACGTACAACAGGGTAGCCTGCAGACAGATATTCAGTTCAATAGTACAATTACCCACGTCATCAATAGACAAACCTTTAACCGACTGTAGACAGAATTTTCTAAATCCTTCCCCTCTTCTATAGTGAGCCCAAATTTCAATACCTACTGAATATTCATGGATAGAATAGTTATAATGAAATCGGAAGGTGGAATATTGTAGCCATTTCAGAAACTAAAGAAACAGGTCTATAAAATTCCAATAGCAAACAGAACAGAGCCTGATCAGACGGCTCTTACATGAACCGTCTGATCTGGGTCTACTCTGTTTGCAAATGCGTGAAAAGGTATTTATATGAAGGAAAGGGATAAAAAAAACTTTCCCTTATAAACAGTAAACCCATCTAAATCGGGCGTTAAATTTAGTATATAATTATCGGTCTTGCTGACAAGTAGCAGCTTTAATACAGGGTGAAAGCCATACAGAAAACTCCTCTGGGGGCTTTGTGCATGACATTCACTCTGTATTAAGCATACACCTGCCTAAAAGTATCTAAATTAATCTCTACTAGAATCCCGGTTTCGATGGGGATACACTGTAAACGCATTTTCTCGCCTTTGCAAATAGAGTAGATCCTAATCAGACGTCTCCTGTAGGAGCCTGCTAATCGGGATATGCTCTGATTGCTTATGGAATTATATAGACCTTTACTCTATGAATATATATGAAAGATATAATGTTTTACTCCATGAATAATAATGCAAGAACTTATCAGCCGATTTATCTTTTTTCTATAATAGCATCGTGATCAAGGGGCTTTGTAGCATTGCAGAATTGCAGAAATATAAATCTATGTCATTTTATAAGCAAACAGAGCAGACCCTGATCAGACGGCTCCTATAGGAGCCGTCTGATCTGGGTCTACTCTGTTTGTAGATGCGTCAAAATGAGCTTACATAAGGGAAATGGTTAACTCTCTATTCCACAGAGAAGCCTTTCGGCGCATTTGCAAACCGAATAGACCGTAAGAGCATGTGTTCATATGCCATTAGAAAAAATAATCTTTTATTAATATTCATGACGTCATTACAGCTTACATGAATATACAACAGGGAAAGGGTTAACCATTCCGACAGAGACGAAACTTTTACGCATATTCAAACAGTGGACCGAGTTTAGAAACTCCTGTCTGCTCTATTTGCTCATATGTAACAGTTCTGAATCTGCCATTGCAATATATTTTCCGTATATAATTATATTTTTGACTACTGGAATACAATTAATCAATATTCAGAATGAACGGAATCTTGCATGAATATTAAACATTTCCTCATATTAATGCCCCTGTAATAGTCATTTTTTTAAACTATTGGGATGAATAGAGCATTTGCTCCATAGGAACCTATAAAATAGTTGTTCGCTTTATACCCTTGTCAAACGGCGCATATAACCCCGCTAATGCGACCACCTAAAGGAGGAATAATTTGGGGTGCTAAATGCAGGTGGTAGCTTAATGCAGGACAAAATTAATGCAGAAAGTTCCTTTCTGCTTTACTTTTGTCCTGCATTAAGCAACCATCTGCTTATAAAGACACACATGTTTATTCATTAAGTGGTCGTATTAGAGGGGTTCCACTGTATTTAGAAAATTGCCAACAGAAAAGTTTGAATGACATGAATAAATTATGGAATGCAGTACTGGAGAACCTGTCCTTAGCGGCTATTCATGGACATAAGAGTCTTAAAAAGCAGATGGTTGCTTAATGCGGGACAAAAGAAATGCAGAAAGCTCCTATAGGAGCATTTTGCATTACTATTGACCTGTATTAAGCTACCACCTGCCTTACAGACCCATAATTAGATATCTCTTTTGATGGTCGCTTAAGACAGGTAATACTTTATATAATACTATCTGGATAACTCTCCAACAAATATTATTACATGTTTATTCATTAAGTGGTCGTATTAGAGGGGTTCCACTGTATTTAGAAAATTGCCAACAGAAAAGTTTGAATGACATGAATAAATTATGGAATGCAGTACTGGAGAACCTGTCCTTAGCGGCTATTCATGGACATAAGTCTTAAAAAGCAGATGGTTGCTTAATACGGGACAAAAGAAATGCAGAAAACTCCTATAGGAGCACTTTACATTACTTTTGACCTGTATTAAGCTACCACCTGCCTTACAGACCCATAATTAGATATCTCTTTTGATGGTCGCTTAAGACAGGTAATACTTTATATAATACTATCTGAATAACTCTCCAACAAATATTATTACTGATTTGTACGACAGGTAACAGCTTAATACAGGGCGAACGTCATTCAGTAAACTCATCTAAATTACAACCAGGGTCCATGCTTATAAAGCTTTTTAAGTAAAGTCTGAGTTTGTTCTCAAGCTTTTGATTGGTCAGATTTGAGCCAAAGGCTCAAATCTGACCAATCAAAAACTTAAGAACGAACTCAGACTCAACTAAACAGTTTTATGAGCATCGAACGAGGTTGTCACACAGTTTGTCTGGATCCAGATGATAATATATCGAGTTACTCGGCGTCTCATCTGGATCCAAACTGTAAGCATGATTTATCATGAATTTGCTACTAGCGTGCAAAGAGTTAACGCCTTCTGACACAATTTTAGTTGAAGCCGTCTGATCAGGGTCTGCTCTGTTAGCTTTTGCAATAATATAAATGTAGACCCCATTCTACATTAATTTCACCAAGGCTCAATTTTCTCTTTGTCACTGTATTCTTTTTCTTCTGTTAATCAACCCTTTGCATGTCAAGTAATTGTGTCGTCTGCTGAATTGTCGTGTACTGCTCAATTGTCAAAACTATTAAGTCTATTTTTTAAAGAAGAAGTTGAGCCTGTGTGATAAACAGTTTGGCTCTCAGATCAAGCAACATCATTGTGGGGCCGGATCTGGATCCAAACTGTTTGCATATGTCATAAATGACAGGAGAATCCTCCGCAAGCGTACACAGGAAACCCATTTGTGCCCAGTGTCCCTGAAAAGGGATGTAGGCAAACAGTGTAGACCCAGATCAGAGAGCTGCTGAAGGATCCCTCTGATCAGGGTATGCACTGTTTGCTGAAACCACCGATGCCAATGGCTTATTCCAACAAATATTATGTTACCTGTGTCCCCTCAAGATGAAAAATGGAGGCTTTCCACAAAAAACATTTGGACGAGTTTTCTTCAAATAACGTGGAAATAGACGGGTTAAAATTCATGCATTATTTACAAACTGTATGACGGGTCCGTTTATCATATGTGAATGCCATCGTACATGTGTAACTTATTCAGAATAAGCTTAACTTTTGGAATACAATAAAACATCTGTAAACCGGACGTACAATTTAGTTATAAATATCGGTGTTGTGGACTAATGGCAGCTCAATGCAGAGTGAAACCATGCATACAGACATCTTCTTTATGAGCTTTCTGAATGACTTTCAACCTGCATTAAGCAACCACCTGCCTAAAATGTATCTAAATTAATCTCTATTTGAATTCCGGTTACAAGGGTTTTACTGTATTCGAACATGTCTCCTGCTGCAAAAACTTGTCTGGTGAATATAAATAATGATGGCCCTGAACACCAAACGACGTGAGCACTGCATGCACAATAATTACAGTAAAACCCCACTAATGCGACCACCAAAAAGGGGCATAATTCACAGTGGCAAGGGCAGGTGGTTGCTTAATGCAGGACGAAAGTTATGCAGAAAGCTCCTATAGGAGCTTTCTGCATAACTTTCGTCCTGCATTAAGCAACCACCTGCTTATGAAAACAGCCATGTTTGTTTAAGTGGTCGCATTAAGTGGTCGCATTAGCGGGGTTCTACTGTATTATGGTAGTGGTACGTGTGGTCGGATGTTAATATTAACCGTAAACCTTTATTGTGTCAAATTACGATTAAGCAATAAAATAAATGATACAGGTGTATACTAACTGCTTGTTTGTTGAGCTAATTATTATTTTTACACAATTTTTCATCGACGTTGTTTCAAACTTCAAGCTATGATGAGGTTATTTACCAAAATGCAATCAGGATGTCAAACAGATTGGATCCTGATGAGACGCCGAGTTACTCGCTTATCAGTTATCCGCCCGTAGACTAGAAACAGACGGGATCCAGATACACCGGTGTCTCATTAGGATTTAAACTGCACGATACTAAGGTGTCACGTTTGTGGTGAGTCTAGAAGCATATACATGTACTTTGTGTTTAGAATTCAAACAGACGACAATTTCAGCAGACGACATTTTCTTTCGTGTGATGAGGGTTAATGAGTTAATGTAAACAAAAAGCTCGTGCAAGGTAAACGGAATGCTCTAAAAGCAAGTCTGACTAGAAGAGATAAGAAAAATGCTAGACACTTCCAGATAAGTATCTCGAATTAAGCTGGAAATAAAGTTGGGTTTGTTCTAAGAAAAGAATGTACGTGAGTTCACAGAATAAATAAACAGTATTTCAAGTTTTCGACAATGTTTAATCATCTACACTATGAATATATCACTTTAACGCATTTGCAAACAGAGTAGATTCAAATCAGACAGTTATTGTAGGAACTGTCCAATCAGGGTCTGTCCTGCTTGCTTTTGAAATGATATATACCCGATTCTAAAGTTTATGCCATAGCTAAAACTTCCTGTGCCGATATACAAAATAAAGCTCCTTTAATATCATTATTTCTTACATTTGTATTCATAGCACAATGGTAAAAACACTACAGTTTGGTAAAGGATATAAGAGACTAAAAGACAAAGAAGACATTTTAACAGAAAAGAGAGGAAGAACGTGAACAGAAAGAAAGAAGGAACGAAAGAAAGATATATAGTGTGTGTAAAAGAGAGAGAGAGAGGATTATGAAGAAGAAGAAGATGATGAAAATACAGAAAAATCGTCTGATCTGGGTCTAGATAGTTTGTTTTTGTCCCAACAAATGAACATGCATACATGTGTTTAACGAGTAGATGGTGAAGTGAAACCAGGAACTGAGATGTGAGGCTACTTACTGTGTCGAGGTAATCCATCGTTTTGAGTTTCTTACATATCGGGGTCGACGCCATCGACCATAACGTGTATATATAACTTCCCTCACTATGCAGTAGGGCTGCAGCGTCACGCTTTATTTCACACAACCTGTACGAAAATACACCTAACCACCACCAACCGTGTATTATGAATAACGTTTGCTGGTACCTTAGCAAATGTCGGCTGCGAAAAAAAGTTAAATGTAACTCAAGCTTAGATTAAATTGGTGGTAAAACACTATTTATCCTGTATGCACAAACCTGAACGAATCCTGCAGGTAAGATGTCGCCTTAAAATCACACTATGTCTAATATTGCAGTGTCTGCAGAATACAGAAAATATATATCTCGTATTCCTGATTTACTTGCTTGCAGCAATGCATGCACACATGTCTCGAAATGTATAAACACTTTAACACAGGCACAAGGATCGCAAGACCTATAGATATGAAAATACTGGTTTCGCACACCTGTTGCCCCGATACAAACACGCGCGAGTCAAGCAAAATGCGTTACCGTACGTCCAATCAACTTATCAAAAAAGCTCTTTAGCCACCGGAAAATCAGGGAGGAGAATACGATACTTAACGATTTCTCTCGAAAACAATCTTTTGGACAAATACTTGGCCCAGGGAAAGATCACAAACAGCAGTGGCCAATTTCCCACGACATTCAAACTAATATACAGATAATATCGATCAAACATCCCGGATGAAAAGAAATACCATTATTATTAACCGATCTCGCTCAGCATATCCCAAAGCAAACACTCGATTGAGATCGAAGCTTTTTTCTTCACCTCAATGCCCTTTAGTTCTTCCGGACTCTTTATAGCTGCAAGATCGTCCGTAGCCGATGCAAACAGTTTGGATCCAGATAAAAAGCCAAGTAATTCCGTGTCTTATAAACAATAAAAAATGTTGGACCCTGGGCCATTGTTCACTTTAAGCGGGTGCCATTTTTTTTCAGAGACAACACTTATTCGGCAGGCAAAGAGTGGACTACATGTAGATGTCCCATTCATGAATTTGCAATTAATTTGAATTACGAGCTGACGTTGATTAAGTGCTCTATACGAATCTGGTCAGAGCCTGTCTTTATAACTCTTTTCGTTGGATTTTAGAGTTCTAACTAACATTCGTCCCAGACAACAATAACAACAACAACAGCAAATTCTATACGACATTATAGTAGAACTTGCCTTAAAGGGTCATTCATTTATTAGCAGGTGGGTGCTTAATGCAGTAATGCAGAAAGCTCTTATAGAAACTATCATTTATAACTACAGTAAAATATCTCTATAACGGCCACTAAATTAAATCAAGTAGTTTGTGTTAAAGGCAGATGGTTGCTTAAAGCAAGGTGAAAGTAAAACAGAACGCTCCTATAGGAGTGTTCTGTTTTACTTTCACCTTGCTTTAAGCAGCCACCTGCCCCAAATACCAACTAATTAACACAATTTAGTGGCCGTTATAGAGAGGTTTTACTGTATATGTACATGTATGTATAGATGCCATGAACAGCAGGTGGTTGCTTAATGCATGGTGAAATTTACATGTACCTTAAAGCCGCTATAAAGCAATCATTGTGTGAAAAAACATAAACCTATGTCTCTAAAAGCGGATGTTTGCTTAATGTATCAAAGTTGCTTTAAAGGAGTTTTACTCTACTAAACATAATTGTATGTAAAAGCGGCCGCGGTGGATTAATGTAGAAACAATATGCAATAAAGCTCCTAGGAAAAATGATTATGTATGTAATCAATGGATTTAGCAACATTAGAAGTCAGAATATATAATTGTCATGTAAATATGCTGGCCACATTAAAGTCCAATGATCAGCATCTGTCAATGAATGTATGTTGACAACAAACAGATCTCGAGGTTTGACTGAAAGTTGACCTCTGCCAAACCTAAATTTGATAGTATGTTGACCCAAGCCATTAGTAAATACAGCTGAACTTCGATATATCGAACTCGGATAACTCGAAGTTCGGGATGAACCGAACTAAAAGTTCAGTCCTTCCAAAATTTACAATACAGGATATTTTCTTAAATATATCACTACACATATCTCTTGCATGAGCTTTCAGCATTACTTTAGACCTGCATTAAGCTGTGAACTTGAGATATTTGTCAGATTATAAATCGGATGAGTCGAACCTCTTTTATCTCGAACTAATTTGTATAGTCCCTTGAAGTTCGAGATATCGAAGTTCAACTGTAACTTCATATTTGTCAGATTGTACGATCACGATTATCAATATCTCTGTGAGAAGGCATATGTTGGCAGTAACCAACGCTTTCTCTATATTTATATGTAGATTACTGTGCGTTGATCTGACTCAAACCCTTACCATTTATTCCATGACTATCCATGCAAGAAATAATAACACCATGCATATTAACCCTTTCGGCGCCAAATTTCTAATTGTCGTCTGCAATCCAAGTTTGTTAAATCATTCAGTAAAATAAGGAAATGAGATAAATAAATGCAAATTTCAAAGGAATAAAGCACATATATAGAAATAGAGATTGAGACAAATAGTGAAGTCTCTGATCTGGGACTGCACTATTTGTCGTGGTGCATTTACTCGACTGCGGCGGTGAAATGGTTAATTACTTTCTATAATAGCACATATACACGAGATATTCTTGCCATGACAGAAACTGTAAAATCAATCTATATCATAAGCAAACAGAGCAGACCCTGATCAGACGGCTCCTATAAGAGCCGTCTGATCTGGGTCTATTATGTTTGCAAAGGCATTGAAGGGCGTATTTATGGAGTAAAGGGTTATCATTATCGTAAAAAAGGCAGTTTGATGATTACATAATTGTGAGTATGACTTTGTACACTTGTCAATAGCTGACCTCATTCTGGCTCCAGTAGGACTCTTTATATCATCGTATATACATGTACATGTAGTCTTCGACCGTATACAGTAGAACCAGTTTTAACACATTACCTCATAGGCTATTTTTAGATACAACCTATTTGAATAAATCTACCGAAAAGGAGCATTAACTAGAGAAAAGGATTTGTTTTAGAATTTTGTAGTTTGAAACCATTGTGATAAATAGAGCATTTGCTCCTATAGGAGCAAATACTCTATTTATCAGAATGGTTTCACAAAGTGACTTTTACAGAATCGTCAAAAGTCGTCAATATGAGGGAATGGGTTAAGCGGCATTCAAAAAGATGTCTTATTCTGGGACTATAAGGCAGGTGATGTCTTAATGGAATGATAAGTAATGCAGTAAGCTCCTACAGATGCTTTTTGCATTACGTTTGCCCTGCATTAAGCAACCACCTGTTTTTAAGACTCCTATATTCAAAAGATGAATGGTCGCTTAAGACAGGTTCTACTGTATCTCGTGCTTTGTATATCAGCTACAGTGTAAAAGACTGAATAAGACCCGGTAAAACCTCTCTTAACATACTACACAAACAAAAGTACAGTTGAACCTCTTTAAACAGACCTCTTAAAAAGTGTAGTAGAACCTGTCTTAACAGACCACTCAAACAAATGTACAGTAGAACATCTCTTAACAGACCACTCATACAAAAGTACAGTTGAACCTGTCTTAACAGACCACTCAAACAAAAGTGCAGTAGAACATCTCTTAACAGACCACTCAAAAAAGTATATCCAATATTTAAACACATGTAGTACTGTACAAGACACGTGTTTCATATCCAGTATTTACCCACATGTAGTACTGGACAAGGCTCGTATTTCATATCCAATATTTATCCACATATAGTACTGGACAAGACTCGTATTTCATGGACAAGACTCGTATTTCATATCCAATACATTTGTATTTACCCACATGTAGTACTGTACAAGACTGGTGTTTCATATCCAGTATTTACCCACATGTAGTATACTGTACAAAACTGGTGTTTCATATCCAGTATTTACCCACATGTAGTACTGGACAAGACTGATGTTTCATATCCAGTATTTACCCACATGCAGTACTGGATAAGACTCGTGTTTCATATCCAATATATACCCACATGTAGTACTGGGCAAGACTGGTATTTCATATCCAATATTTACCCACATGTAGTACTGGACAAGACTGGTGTTTCATATCCAATATTTACCCACATGTAGTACTGGACAAGACTGGTATTTCATATCCAATATACAATGTATACCCACATGTAGTACTGGACAAGACTGATATTTCATATCCAATATATACCCACATGTAGTACAGGACAAGACTGGTATTTCATATCCAATATTACCCACATGTATAGTACTGGACAAGACTGGTATTTCATATCCAATATTACCCACATGTAGTGCTGGACAAGACTGGTATTTCATATCCAATATATACCCACATGTAGTACAGGACAAGACTGGTATTTCATATCCAATATGACCCACATGTATAGTACTGGACAAGACTGGTATTTCATATCCAATATATACCCACATGTAGTACTGGACAAGACTGGTATTTCATATCCAATATATACCCACATGTAGTACAGGACAAGACTGGTATTTCCTATCCAATATTTACCCACATGTTACAATATTTGTACTAATACTTCTGCCAGTGTCACGTAGTTAATTCTTTAAACACGATTGAACCGTCTATGATAAACTTCGCAAAACGTTTGAATCCAGATCAGACGCCGAGTAGCTCGGCATCTCATCAGGATTCAAACGGTTTGACACACATCTACTGATTTTGGAAAAAGACTGACATGCTTTGAGAATCGTAGCAGACGAGAATTGTTTTTGCAGACAAAACATACATATGTACGTAATATTGAAAGAGTACCAACTACTTAACCCCATGGTATCTGTAAGTTAGAAAATGGGGAAACAAATATTGACTATTATGCTTAGTCGGGCAATGAGGAAATTATCAATACCAACTGTTACAGGTGTGCTTTATAAAGTAAACCATGTGGCGGCTAAGTGACTGACCTTTGGCAAACAGCTTGGCCCCAGAGGAGATCTCAACAGGGTCTAAGCTGTTTGACACGCGGTCAAAAGTTTCACAAAATCTTGAACGAACCATAAGTAAATGATTTGTAACAAATTTGGGTTAACCCTTTACGCCATAAATAAACAGAGTAGATCTAGATCAAATTTACGTCATAAATAAACAGAGTAGATCCAGACCAGACTCATACCATAAATACGCCTTTCTATACCTTTGTAAACAGAGTAGACCTAGATCAGACTTATGTCATAAACACGCCTTTCTAAGCCTTTGTAAGACCTAGGTAGACCTAGATCAGACGATTCATGTAGGATCCGTGTAATCAGGGTCTGCTCTGTTTGCTTATGATATAATATACAGTAAAACCTCTCTATAACGACCACTAAATTACATCAAGTATTTTGTGTTAAAAGCAGGTGGATGCTTAAAGCAAGGTGAAAGTAAAACAGAACGCTCCTATAGGAGCGTTCTGTTTTACTTTCACCATGCTTTAAGCAACCACCTGCCTAAAACACCAACTAATTAACACAATTTAGTGGTCGTTATAGAGAGGTTTTACTATAGATATGATTATACAGTTTCTGTCAAGGCCCAAACTCCATGTTTTAGAATGAGATGTTTAACACGTCACCTTAGCAGTCGCATCCAGTTGGGGCGAAATATAGTTTTGTATATCTTGTAACCTGTAAAAAGGTTCAAGGCAAATAGAATAAGCAAACATATTCTAAAGTGATCATTTATGAATAAAGATAGATGTCATTAACGGCAGGTAGTTGCTAAAAGCAGGACGAAAGCAATGCAGTAGCCCCACATACACACACCACACCCCAACAACCTCCATATACACACACCACACCCCAACAACCACCACATACACACTACACCCAAACATACACACACCACACACCAACAACCTCCGCATACACACCCCAACAACCTCCACATACACACACCACACCCCAACAACACCCACATACACACACACCACATCCCAACAACCCCACATACACACACCACACCCCAACAACAACCCCCACACACCACATCCCAGCAACCCCCACATACACACCACACCCAAAAAATCCCCACATACACACACCATACCCCAACAGCCCCACATACACACACCACACCAACAATCCCCCATACACACCAACAACCCCATATACACACACCACACATCAACAACCCCCACATACACACACCACACCCCCAACAACCCCCACATACACACACATCCCAACAACCCCCACATACACACACCACACCCCAATCTCCATCCGACCACACCCACCCATATCCACTCAAACACACCACATACCCTCACACACTCCACCACACCCACTCATACCCACACACCCCACCCCCATATCCCCACACCACCCACTTTCCACAATCTCACAAACCTCCACGTCCCTAACCCCCTAACCCCAACCCTACACAAACACACAAAGCGATATGACTTTGTTATACAGTACAACTGAACATGCTTTTAAAAGACATATTCTGCTATATAACCAAGTCCTATAAATGTTTATCTATGTTTTCCGTATCAAGGGAAATCGAAGCGTAATCGAAAGACTGGGTCAATACTCTCGCCAATGGTTCAAAACAAGTAAAAAGGTTGAATAGTTTCATTAAGTCCTTTTACTAGAAAAGTCACAGCTTGCACCAGCAGTCTGCTCGAAAACTTGACATTAATTGCACACCCTTTTCAGATTTATTAACTTGACTTTCGGATATTTTAGGCAGGTGGCTGCTTGGTGAAAGCCATGCATAAAGCTCTTAGAGGAGCTTTCTGTATTATTTTCATCCTGCATTAAGCTGCCACCTATCTTCATGTCCGATATTTATACTGAATTCCACGTCCGGTTTAGAGGTGTATTCTTGTACATTGAAATTGGAAATTGGTAATATCCGGAGAAGAGGCTGGTTGTATTGGATTCCCGCCACCAAAGGATCATCCACACATGGGGATGTTAATAGATTGGGAATAAGTGTATACAGGCGAGATTCTATCAATAATCTAGTACGTATATCACAACATGAATATTTACGAGTGTTTGCAAACAGAGTAGACACAGATCAGGCAGCTCCCGTAGATGACAACAAGGGAAGGGGTAAGACGCATTTTCCCTCGAGAGACCGGCTAATATTTCAGTACAGTAGACCATCGCAAGCGACCATCACAATGAGGGTTAATTATGGGTCCGTAAGACAGGTGATAGCTTAATACAGGTCAAGAGTAATGAAAAAAAGTTCCTGTATAGGAGCTTTTTGCATTGCTTTTGCCATGTTCAAATTAATATAAGATCGCTTAACCCATTCCCTCATAGGCTATTTTAGATCCTACCTCTTTGAATAAATCTACCGAAAAGGGGCATTTACTAGAGAAAAGGAAAATGTTGGAATTGTGTAGCATTGAAACCATTGTAATAAATAGAGCATTTGCTCCTATAGGAACAAATGCTCTATTTATCACAATGGTTTCAACAGGTGACTTTTACAGAGGCATAGAAAGGCGTATTTATGGAGGAAAGGGTTAAGGCATGTTCTACTGTATTTCTTGAATCATACTGGAGTTTTGGATAAGAAACGAAGGAAGCGGTCAAAATACAGTAAAAAACTTATTTACTGCGAACACCAAGAAGAGGCCAAAGATTGTATCGCAGATGGTGTGGGTCATAACATGACGTGGGGGCATAAACATGGTGTGGGTCATAGCATACTGTGGGTCATAAACATGGTGTGGGTCATAAACATGGTGTGGGTCATAACATAGTGTGGGTCATAAACATGGTGTGGGCCATAAACAGTGTGTGGATCATAAACATGGCGTGGGTCATAAACATGGTGTGGGATCATGAACATGGTGTGTATCATAAAATAGTGTGGGTCATAAACATGGTGTGGGTCATAAACATGGTGTGGGTCATAACATAGTGTGGGTCATAACATAGTGTGGGTCATAACATGGTGTGGGTCATAAACATAGTGTGGGTCATAACATAGTGTGGGTCATAAAATGGTGTGGGTCATAAACATTGTGTGGGTCATACACATGTTGTGGGTCATAAACATGGTGTGGGTCATAACATAGTGTGGGTCATAAACATGGTGTGGGCCATAAACATTGTGTGGGCCATAAACATTGTGTGGGTCATAAACATGGCGTGGGTCATAAACATGATGTGGGGTCATGGACATGGTGTGGGTCATAACATAGTGTGGGTCATAAACACAGTGTGGGCCATAAACATTGTGTGGATCATAAACATTGTGTGGGTCATAAATATTGTGTGGGTCATAAACATGGCGTGGGTCATAAACATGGTGTGGGTCATAACATTATGTGGATCATAAACATAGTGTGGGCCATAAACATAGTGTGGATCATAAACATGGTGTGTGTTATAAAACATGGTGTTGGTTATAAAATATGGTGTTGGTTAAAAACTATGGTGTTGGCTATAAAACATGGGGTTGGTTATAAAATATGGTGTTGGATATAAAACATGGTTTTGGTTATAAAACATGGTGTTGGTTATAAAACAAAACACAAGGTTATAAAACACTGTATTGGTTATAAAATATGGTGCTGATTATAAAAAAAATGTCCCTGTAATACAATACAAACTATACCGTTTTTGTCGATACTCCTATTTTTGTTAGTACATGTACAACAAAATAGGATCAGCCTTTGTCGAACAGTTACGAAACTAAGACCCAACCCAAATAAATTCTTATAAATCAGCGTATACCATCGTACATCGTAAATCAGCATATACCATTGTACATCGTAAATCAGCGTATACCATCGTACATCGTAAATCAGCATATACCATCGTACATCGTAAATCAGCGTATAACATCGTACATCGTAAATCAGCGAATATCATCATGCATCGTAAATCAGCGAATACCATCATACATCGTAAATCAGCGAATACAATCGTAAATCAGCGAACACCATCGTAAATTTTAGATATCAAACACATTCATGAACGTTTTATCTGCTTCAACGTTAACTCTTTCGCTGCCAAATGCTGTCGTCTGCTAACTTTGTCGTCTGCTACAAAATTTCATTTTTTTTATTTTCTTCATTTTTGTTTCAAAAACATAGTAACAGTAACAAACGGTTTGGATCCTGATGAGACGCCGAGTTACTCGGCGACTCATCTGGATCCAAACTGTTTGCATAGGTTATCACAGATCCTGTAACGAAGTAAAGTCGGCATTGGCAGCGAAAGGGTTAATTCAGTCAGTTTTCTTGCGATATACTTCTTTTCAGGATATAGTCAAATTATTTATGTGGATTTTAGACATTTTTAAAACGCGTTGCAAGAAGAGACTATCATTGCTCGCAGTCACATGTTTAACCCTTTCTCTGGAGACTATCATTGCACGCAGTCACATGTTTAACTATTTCTCTGGAGACTATCATTGCACGCAGTCACGTGTTTTAACCATTTCTCTGGAGACTATCATTGCACGCATCCACATGTTTTAACCATTTCTCTGGAGACTATCATTGTACGCAGTCACCTGTTTTAACCATTTCTCTGGAGACTATCACTGCACGCATCCACCTGTTTTGACCATTTCTCCGGAGACTATCATTGCACGCAGTCACATGTTTAACCATTTCTTTGGAGATTATCATTGCACGCAGTCACATGTTTAACCCTTTCTCTGGAGACTATCATTGCACGCAGTCACATGTTTAACCATTTCTCTGGAGACTATCATTGCACGCAACCACCTGTTTTAAGCATTTCTCTGGAGACTATCATTGCACGCATCCACCTGTTTTAACCATTTCTCTGGAGGCTATCATTGTACGCAGTCACATGTTTTAACCATTTCTCTGGAGACTATCATTGCACGCTTCCACCTGTTTTAACCATTTCTCTGGAGACTATCATTGTACGCAGTCACCTGTTTTAACCATTTCTCTGGAGACTATCATCGTACGCAGTCACCTGTTTTAACCATTTCTCTGGAGACTATCATTGCACGCAGTCACTTGTGTTAACCCTTTCTCTGCTATATATTTAAGTAAGATATATTGACGTCATAATATTTATTAGCTAATTTTTGACAATGGCGTATGTACACAAGATGTTTTGGCTCAATCATCAACTGTAGAATCAGATCTATATCCATACGTAAACAGAGCAGGGTCTTTACTCGGTTTGTTAATGCGGGAAAATGCACATGTATGAACACATGCTTATTTCATATGTGGACGTTTTAGGTGTCACCGTATTATTAGTAATGTAGTAATGTTTGGTGGTGCGGGGCAATGCATAACGTGACTAGAAGTTGGACAGTTAAACTCGCTCATCAACTTTGTATATGTCTGAGCTACACTTTTGTATATGTCTGAGCTACACCTTTGTATATATCTGAGCTACACCTTTGTATATGTCTGAGCTACACCTTTGTATATGTCTGAGCTACACCTTTGTATATGTCTGAGCTACACCTTAGCTACACCTTGTATATGTTTGAGCTACACCTTTGTATGTCTGAGCTACACCTTAGCTACACCTTTGTATATGTCTGAGCTACACCTTTTTATATGTCTGAGCTACACCTTTGTATATGTCTGAGATACACCTTTGTCTGAGATACACCTTTGTATATGTCTGAGATACACCTATGTATATGTCTGAGATACACCTTTGTATATGTCTGAGCTACACGTTTGTATATGTCTGAGCTACGCCTTAGCTACACCTTTGTGTATGTCTTAGCTACACCTTTGTATATGTCTGAGATACACCTTTGTATATGTCTTAGCTACACCTTTGTATATGTCTGAGTTACACCTTTGTATATGTCTCGGCTACATCTTTGTTTATGTCTGAGCTACATCTTTGTATATGTCTGAGATACACCTTTGTATATGTCTGAGCTACACCTTTGTATATGCCTGAGCTACACCTTTGTATATGCCTGAGCTACACCTTACATATCACTATCTATCACCGGTCTTAACAATTTCCTTCTCATAAACGTATTTTCACGCATTTGCAAAAAGGGGTAGACCCAGATCAGACGGCTCCTATAGGAGTCGTCTGAACAGAGTCTACTCTATTTGCTAATTGAATTTGAAAGGTATTTTTCTCTACTATCTAATATAGGTACACTTTTCCATCTATCTACTCACCCTACTCTCCCACGGTATTGAACTTTGGAATAAATATAGAACAGGGATAGAGTTAAAGAGTTTAAATTAAACCTCGTTTGAGTGACTGTTGTAGAGACACTTTCGCGATATCAAAGCTGGTATGCATTTTGTTTTTATATCAAAGTGTTCGATTTCTGTTTGTAAAGGGAAATAATACATGACATCAGGTTAGCAAGATATATTTGTTTCCTCCCTTTACCGTATGGATCTTCAAAATGGAAAACGCTTTACTATAAAAAAAATAAAATAATAATGTATTTGTTCGTCAAACAAAAGAACATATATACACCATTTACAGCTTTACCTGGACCCTCACCTTTATGCACAATACATAATGAGAGAGATGGCGCTGTATAAATAAAACTCCGCCGATAAATCGTGAAGTCTTTTCTCGCTGAAAATACGGATAACCCGTGCATATGTAAACCATACAATCACGAGTGTGTCATGCAGATTTACTTACCAGGACACGTGCCGAGGATAAACCCGTGCGATGCCGATTATAAAAAATAGAAATGTTACGATTTTTTATTTATGCAAATTAAATAGGTCAGGGTTCAGGTCAAATTGTTCGAGCTATATACACCCTCGCAAACAGAGTAGAGCCGTGTCAGACTTTATTTCTTACGGAATAAATTAAATTTCATTTTATAGTTGCTGCTATGACAAACGTATCTTGTGTTATATCATCATTTAAAAAACTAAACAATTTTACGCACTCTTTTTCTTCTATCCTGCTTATAGATGTGCTAGGCAGCCATTTTACGCTATGTACTTTTTGTGAATAACTCCAACGTATAAATGCGTGTATCTGATCTTGTTTTGTTCAAGAATTCTACAGTGCTTGCAGTTACAAGCAAACAGGACATACCCTGAGCAGACGGTTTCTACAGGTTTTTAAAGGCCTGAAAAAGCATTCAGGTAAAGGATTAAAATATAATAAAAACAAGAACAAAGTCTACCCTGTCTACACTGTCCACCATGTCTACCCTAATTACAATAAGTATAGTCTACCCTGTCACCCTGTCTACACTGTCCACCCTGTCTACCCTGTCTACCCTGTCTACCCTGTCACCCTGTCTACCTTGTCCACCCTAATTACAACATGTATTCGGACAGAACACTCAATAGGCCCCAATACAGGCCTGTAAGGTATCATTTTGATGACTTTAATTAGACTGATATGGAAAATAGTGCATATATGTCCTCTGATCACTCTGAGGCCGGTTTGATTTGGGTCTGCACTATTTGCCGTCTGTCTCGAATACGTAGGATAGTGAAATAGAGCGAGAAAGAGCGAGAAAGAGAGAGAGAGAGAGAGAGAGAGAGAGAGAGAGAGAGAGAGACAGACAGACAGACAGACAGACAGAGACACACACACACACACAGAGACAGAGACAGACAGACAGACAGACAGAGACAGAGAGACATACAGAGACAGAGAGAGACAGAGACAGAGAGAGCGAGAGAGACACTCACAGAGAGAGACAGAGAGAGAGACAGACAGACAGACAGACAGAGACAAACAGAGACAGAGAAACAGACAGACACAGAGAAAGAGTCAGACATACAGACAGAGAAACACACAGAGACAGACAGAGACAGAGAAACACACAGAGACAGACAGAGTCAGATAGACGGGGACAGGAAGACAGAGAGAGAGAGACAAACAGACAGAGAGAGAGAGAGAGAGAGAGAGAGAAACCATTTCCCTAATATAAAATCCTTTTCACGCATTTACAAACAGAGTAGACTCAGATCAGACGGCTCATATAGGCTCTGATCAGGGTATGTTCTGTTTGCTAATGGAATTTGATAGATTTGTTTCTTTAGTTTCTAAAATGGCTACAATGTTCCACCTTCCATTATTTCATTATAACTATTTTGTCCATGAATATTCAGTAGGTATTGGAAATTGGAATAAACCTAGAACAGGGAAAGGGAAATAACGGTATTATAATGTCATAAAAGTCTCATGACTAATGTAAACCCTTTGATATCATTACAACTACATGTACATTGAAAACCTCTCTCCACTGAACAGTAAGAGATCTTTATAGACAGGTGGCTACTTAATGCAGGATGAAAGTCATACAGAAAGCTCACTTTGCATTAGGCTGCCATAAGTCTTATATACCGATAGTAATACTTGTTTGAGATTTCAGTCTGGAGAGATTTTAAAGGTACTGAAATTGATCCCACCCATTATTGTTTGAGCTCAACAGTGTGACGGCCTTTAAATCGTATTGAAAGTGTTCAATCTAATGAATGTATATCTAATATGCTTGTAGTCTACGACTACCTTTAGAGCGCTGTGGGAGATTCCCCGGTTGATTTAGGAAACAGTTTGGACCCAAATGAGATGTCGGATCATTTGCAAACAGTGAAGACCCAAATTAAAGGGTCCTGAGTAATACCTTTGATCAGGATCTACATTGTTTGTCATTCAAATCATTTTGCAGTGATATTCTTTGATGCAACTGTTGTTTAATAAATATTCAGAAAAGGAGCCATTTAATTATTCAGTGAATTAAGGGTAAAAGTGACATGTATAGTATTGTAAGTTGACCTACATGTCCCTCTGTTGTTAACGATATATTTTCATTCATTTAATGTCTGCATAGTTTGACAACAATTATACAGTTCGTCATGTTAACATGTTAAGTTATAGTTTGAACAGTTTCTTGTGGTAGATTCTAGTCGTGCTGCAATATGGAATGGATATTATTAGTGACATTGTGTCTTTGTCCTACCTGCATTTGTGAGTTATATAATTTTAACAGTTTTACCCTTTCCATGTTCTATATTTATTGAATTATTATATATATGATTATATCTACTGAATAGTCATGGGCATATTAATTATAATGAAATATGTGTAGCCGGATAGCGATTTTTTTCACTGTTACATTTGGTGTCCAACGTAAATAACCCGCAGTATGCTTTTTTATGAAGATAATTTGTAATTATAAGAAACTCATGGAGTGTTCTTTGAGTAAGAATTCGAGACGAATTCTTGTGTAGAGGGTGTGTGTGTAGCCGGGTAGATATTATGGTGAAATAAGTTGATAGACTTTACTGTGTGGCTTGGTAGCTCAGTCGGTAGATTGTTGGCATGGTAAGCTTGAGGCCTTAGGCTCGAGTCCCGGTCGACTCGCAACTTTTTCACCATGTTACATATGGAGATGGGGAATACTTTAGTTATTTTAGAAACTAAATAAACAGATCTATCAAATTCCACCAGCAAACAGAACAGACCCTGATCAGACGGCTACCATATGAACAGTCTGGTCTGGGTCTACTCTGTTTGCAAATGCATGAAAATGCATTTATATGAAGGCAAATATTTAATCCATACCCTGATGAATATTCATAAATTAAATAAGGGCTGCGTGAATATCAATTAAGGGCTGCGTGAATATCAATTAAGGGCTGTGTGAATATCAATTAGAGTTATATAAGGGCTGTGTGAATATCAATAAGGGTTGTGTGAATATCAATAAGGGCTGCGTGAATATCAATCAGGACTGTAAGGACTATGTGAATATCAATAAGAGTTATAACGGTATTATAAACAATGATATTTTATTTACCATGACGTAAACAATTAGAATCAGGTTTAATTATTTCAAAAGCAAACAGATCATATTCGTATCAGAAAGGTCATGCGTGAGTTGTCTGAAAAGGTCTACACTGTTTGTTAATGCGTGTAAAACATATCTGTAAAATCTAAATATTCATTTAAAATTGTTTAATCTCTCCCACGGTATTCAAGATTTCATGATCCTACGAATAATCATTGACACACCGTTACATTATAAAACATGGACAGGAGATTTCTTTTAGCCAAAGAAGTAACTGTACAAACATATCCAGGAAATACCATAAGCAAACAGAGCAGACCCTGATCACACGGCTAGCTCCTACAGGACCTGTCTGATCTGGGTCTACTCTGTCTGAAAAAGCGTCACTGTGAATGGGCTACTATTCGGTGGGCATATTTCCTAGCTCCTACAGGACCTATCTGATCTGGGTCTACTCTGTCTGCAAAAACGTCAGTGTGAATGGGCTACTATTCGGTGGGCATGTTTCACGTTTGTAGGTTAATCAGATCAAAGCTACTGTATATACATACGTGTACATGCACATGTATAAATGCTATACAGTAACAACTTTCTATTCTGAACACTCAGATAAATACATTATATCAGTATACACTCATATATATATTGTAACACCCCATGATACCGGTGGCCTCACGATACCGGTGTAAATATAAATCTCACCACCTGCCAATTGTCAACTTTGTCAAGCACTAGTAACTTCTGCTATTCTAATGTGAAATTATTTTTCACGCTATAATGGAGCGATTTCATGTTCATGAAAACGTGTTCTAGAGTCAGTGTCATGCGTAGAAGTGATGAGTTAAAGTGTCAATACTGTAATATAGTTAACTTCCATTTTGATATAGTGTGATACTGTTAGTTAATTTTCCTGTTAGATTGAACTTTTCGGAACTTGAAAAAAAGATTAACGGTTATAATGTGTTATGTGTGACTTTGAGCATATGTGAAAATGTACATTTAAAGCAGTGTGAACATGACTTTCCATACTGCGACAATTTTTATCATTGCACCGGTTACATGGAGTTGGTTCCCTTACTTCATTCAATGTGATCGCTTTATTTTGACATTTCTCAGACTTAGTAATATAAAAGAAATAATCTTGTACTTGAGACAATTTGAAAGATTAGAGACAAATGAAGGAAAGGCTTGCTGATTTTTTTTCAGTTAAATTATATTTTCTTTGTATGAGTGTTGAATTCATTAAGTACACCGGTACCGTGGGGACCCAGGCTACATTAGTTATCAGTATACACTCAGATATTAACATTATATCAGTATACACTCAAATATATACATTATATCAGTATACACTCAGATGTATACATTATATCAGTATACACTCAGATATATACATTAGTTATCAGTATACACTCAGATATTAACATTATATCAGTATACACTCAGATAAATACATTATATCAGTATACACTCAGATGTATACATTAGTTATCAGTATACACTCAGATATTAACATTATATCAGTATACACTCAGATATATACATTATATCAGTATACACTCAGATGTATACATTATATCAGTATACACTCAGATATATACATTATATCAGTATACACTCAGATGTATACATTATATCAGTATACACTCAGATATATATATTATATCAGTATCGGTCCATAACATTCTCCCTCATGAATATTTTACGTGAATTCGCGACTTCACGAACCTTCATTAACTGATTTTTCATAATTTCTATAATAGCAATGAACAATGAAATTTTTTTGCCATCTCAGAAACTGTAAAGTCAGATCTAGACTAGCCCTTAAGCTTACGCAGTAGATCCTGATTACACGGTTCCAAAGGGGACCATCTGATCTGGTTCTACTCTGTTTGCAAAGGCGCGAAAAAAGCGTTTGTATGAAGGAAAGCGTTCAGCCAGGGTAAAAGACGTGCTTCCTCTTGGGGCCTTTTACATGATTTTCCCACTGTATTAAGCAACCACCTGTCTAAAATGTATTCAGGTCTTTTTTTACTAAAAGTTCAAGGTTTTACTTTAATTAAAACATGGTTCCTTAAACTGACAGTTCCTACAATAAACGCATACTTATATTGAATACATCATATTTGAACTCATCTTGAAAAATGGGAAAAATGTCCCTGTTATACAAAATATCTCCCTGTTATACAAAATATCCCGTTTTCGTCGATACTTTTAATTTTGTTGCGTACAACAAAATGTTATCGTACCGTTCCGAAACTATATAACGCGTAACCGGAATAAATATTAAAACATTGGCGAATTGACACTGGGTCTTCGATATCAAATACATGTACATGAAAGTTTTGTATTCTTCAGCGTTTATTTGATCGGTCTTCTTGCGATATAATTACTTCTTTTCAGCATATAAACAAATGATTTACGTAATATTTAGGCATTATAAAAATCGCACATATCGCGTGAAAGGTCAATAACTCGAAGCCTTCGTGTGTTTTTTTTTATCTAGATGGACAGTGCAATTGGCCAACCAATCTCAGGAATAGTATATGGATCCATAGTGACAAGGGAACGTTGAATTTTGCATCTAATAGCATGAGTGGCTTATCATACACGGTCCTTGGTGGATCATCGACATTTGACACCTGGGACTGTTATCTAAGAAATACTAACTCAACTGGAGGCTACACCACTCTAATCTTAAAGTATGGGAGAGTATAAAATGCGTAACATTTACTACTACTACTACTGCTACTACTACTGTTGCTGCTACTACTACTTCTACTACTAATATTATTACTACTACTACTACACTACTACCACTACTACTACTACTACTACACTACTACCACTACTACTACTACTACTACTACTTACTTCTACTACTACTACTACTACTACTACACTACTACCACTACTACTACTACTACTACTTACTTCTACTACTAATATTATTACTACTACTACTACACTACTACCACTACTACTACTACTACTACTACTACTACTTACTTCTACTACTACTATTATTACTACTACTACTACACTACTACCACTACTACTACACTACTACTACTACTACTACTACTACTACTACTACCACTACTACTACTACTACTACTTACTTCTACTACTACTATTATTACTACTACTACTACACTACTACCACTACTACTACTACTACTACTACTACTACTACTACTACTACCACTACTACTACTACTACTTACTTCTACTACTACTATTATTACTACTACACTACTACCACTACTACTACTGCTGCCGCTACTACTACTGCTATTACTACTGCTGATATTATGACTTCTACTACTACTACTACTACTACTACTACTGCTGCTGCTGCTGCTGTCGATACTACTACTACTACTATACTATAACCACTACTACTGCTGATGCTACTACTATTACTACTGCTTTTATTAATATGACTACTACTACTACTACTACTGCTGCTGCTGCTGCCGATACTACTACTACTACCACCACTACTATAACTACTACTTCTACTACTACTGCTACTGCTATTACTACTGTACTTCTATATTCTGCTATTTTTACTAAGGTTACTACTGTTACTACAAAAACCAAAACAACTACTATGACAGCTTATAAAAAGTTCATAGTATATTGTTTCAGCAAAAACTAGTGATATGTGTCTCTTTATTAGCAACAGTGAGTGAAAAGTGTAACCGACCTATCTTAAGTCGAATTCTCTTTCCTAAAAATAAGTTAAAATGTTTATATTTACACATCATTCTTACTACGTATACAAACCCCCACCCCGATAGTTTGAACATTAAAACGGACAAGTGACAGTTTAATACAGGGTTAATGTAGAGGAGTGTTCTGCATGACTCTCACCCAGCCGCAAGCTGCAACCTGCCTAAACATGCATACAGTCTTCATTACTAAAATTTGGAGTATATAGTTTTTTTTTAATGTACTTAATATTTAACAATCATTCCAACACAGCAGAACCAATCTAAACCGGAATTCTAGAAGAGAAGAATTTAGAAACTGGTACACAGGTGACTGCTTGTGCAGGGTGAAAGTCATGCAGAAAGCTCCTATATGAGCTTTCTGCACCTGCATTAAACTGCCGCCTATCTACAAGTCCTATATCTATGCTAAACTCCAGCCTATCTACAAGTCCTATATCTAAACTAAACTTCCGCCTATCTACAAGTCCTATATCTATACTAAACTCCCGCCTATCTACAAGTCCTATATCTAAACTAAACTCCTATACCTATCTACAAGTCCTATATCTATACTAAACTCCCGCCTATCTACAAGTCCTATATCTATACTAAACTCCCGCCTATCTACAAGTCCTATATCTAAACTAAACTCCTACCTATCTACAAGTCCTATATCTATGCTAAACACCTACCTATCTACAAGTCCTATATATATGCTAAACTCCCGCCTATCTACAAGTCCTATATCTAAACTAAACTCCTACCTATCTACAAGCCCTATATCTAAACTAAACTCCCACCTATCTACAAGCCCTATATCTATGCTAAACTGCCGCCTATCTACAAGCCCTATATCTATACTAAACTTCCGCCTATCTACAAGTCCTATATCTATGCTAAACTCCCACCTATCTACAAGCCCTATATCTATACTAAACTCCCGCCTATCTACAAGTCCTATCTCTATACTAAACTCCCGCCTATCTACAAGTCCTATATCTATGCTAAATTCCAGCCTATCTACAAGTCCTATACCTAAAATAAACTCCCGCCTATCTCCAAGTCCTATATCTATACTAAACTCCCGCCTATCTACAAGTCCTATATCTATGCTAAACTGCCACCTATCTACAAGCCCTATATCTATACTTAACTCCCGCCTATCTACAAGTCCTATATCTAAACTAAACTGTCGCCTATCCACAAGTCCTATATCTATACAAAACTCCCGCCTATCTACAAGTCCTATATCTATGCTAAACTGCCACCTATCTACAAGCCCTATATCTATACTAAACTCCCGCCTATCTACAAGTCCTATATCTAAACTAAACTGTCGCCTATCCACAAGTCCTATATCTATACAAAACTCCCGCCTATCTACAAGTCCTATATCTAAACTAAACTGTCGCCTATCCACAAGTCCTATATCTATACAAAACTCCCGCCTATCTACAAGTCCTATATCTATGCTAAACTGCCACCTATCTACAAGCCCTATATCTATACTAAACTCCCGCCTATCTACAAGTCCTATATCTAAACTAAACTGTCGCCTATCCACAAGTCCTATATCTATACAAAACTCCCGCCTATCTACAAGTCCTATATCTAAACTAAACTGTCGCCTATCCACAAGTCCTATATCTATACAAAACTCCCGCCTATCTACAAGTCCTATATCTATGCTAAACTGCCACCTATCTACAAGTCCTATATCTATACTAAACTCCCGCCGATCTACAAGTCCTATATATATGCTAAACTCCAGCCTATCTACAAGTCCTATATCTATGCTAAACTCCCGCCTATCTACAAGTCCTATATCTATGCTAAACTCCAGCCTATCTACAAGTCCTATACCTAAACTAAACTCCCGCCTATCTCCAAGTCCTATATCTATACTAAACTCTCGCCTATCTACAAGTCCTATATCTAAACTAAACTGTCGCCTATCCACAAGTCCTATATCTATACAAAACTCCCGCCTATCTACAAGTCCTATATCTATGCTAAACTGCCACCTATCTACAAGCCCTATATCTATACTAAACTCCCGCCTATCTACAAGTCCTATATCTAAACTAAACTCCTACCTATCTACAAGCCCTATATCTAAACTAAACTCCCGCCTATCTACAAGTCCTATATCTAAACTAAACTGTCGCCTATCCACAAGTCCTATATCTATACAAAACTCCAGCCTATCTACAAGTCCTATATCTAAACTAAACTGCCACCTATCTACAAGTCCTATATCTATACTAAACTTCCACCTATCTACAAGTCCTATATCTATACTAAACTTCCACCTATCAACAAGTCCTTTATATATACTAAACTCCCGTCTATCTACAAGTCCTATATCTACATGTTCAGTTGTGAAATGTTTTAGTGACACATGGTTTATGTTAGTTTGGTCTGTTACTAATGTTATTTTCTCTATCTAAAGGGCGACAACTACTATTACCGTGTTTAGTACCGTGTACCGACCGTTCTTGTGCATTGAACTAGTAGAGGTCACCTCGAGCTCATATTACTACTACGTTCAAGGGAGTAAGTATTTGACATTCTTCATACATATGATGTCAAGACATTGTTGATTAATTAACCCATTATCTGATATACTTTTCTCGCCTTGGCAAACAGAGTAAACCCAGATCAGACGGTTCCTGATGAAAGAGCCGTCTGATCAGGATCTGCTCTGTTTGCTTATGATACTAGAATTGTTTTTGATACAAAATCTGATGTCTGCCCACCGCGCACGGACAAAATTTTCCAAAGTACCATAATCCTGCAGAAAATCATCGAACCGGAACAGGAACAAAAATCTGCACAACTAGGCATGGTGCTGATTAAATGGTATCATGCAGTGTCTTGAAAATTCGATCAAAGGTTTTGGGAGAAACCGCGCGGACAAAATTGTTCATATAAAGAGTTAAAAGTTCAGTGTAAGAAGGGTTATTATTCTCCACACAGGGGTTAAAATGAGTACCGGCGAGGGTCACTAGCCGGTACTGCGGCTGCATGATTGCGCCATATGCGAATGACTCAATGATGTACGGTCGGCTGAGCGATCCTTCGGACTGAAAGTAGACTATATCTAGGTTCTTTACTTTTATTATTTATACGTTGTCACTTAATTACGGTGTCAACTGTTATATGCATAGGCATGCGTTGTTAAAGTATGTCAAATGCTATGTATAATATGCATGCGTTGATATGTACGAGCATTTTTTATTAAAATATGTCAAAGACACACCCCATCCTCCTGCACTA
Source organism: Azorinus chamasolen (assembly GCA_963576725.1). Classification (NCBI taxonomy): domain Eukaryota; kingdom Metazoa; phylum Mollusca; class Bivalvia; order Cardiida; family Solecurtidae; genus Azorinus; species Azorinus chamasolen. Next base: position 44,314,267 of record OY755242.1, on the reverse strand, counting down.
AGCTACTAACTGTCTGACAGATTGGATTTTTTTGAGTGACAGTTTTACAGAGACTTTATTGTGCATATGATTTGTTTTACTTCAGTCGAGGAAATAAGGGTAGAAAACAATGAGAGGCTGTCCGTTCGAGAGTTGTCCATAGCTGACGCATTGACCAGTACAACAGCAGAGGCTAACCTTTGTATAAAAGGAGACACAACTGAAAACGAATACCACGTTCTTGTGCTTGACGGTATGTCATGTCGTTGATGGTAAATTATGTCTTTGGTAGTTAGTTTTGTCCTTGATGAAATGTCTGATCGTCCTTGATGGCAAGTATTGTCCTTGATTTTAAGTCTTATCATTGATGGCAAGTCTTGCCATATGCTTTAAGTCTTGTCCTTGATGGTAAGTCTTGTCCTTGATGGTAAGTCTTATCCTTGATGGCAAGTCTTGCTGTAGGCTTTAAGTCTTGTCCTTGATGGTAAGTATTGTCCTAGATGGTAAGTCTTATCCTTGATGGCAAGTCTTGCTGTAGGCTTTAAGTCTTGTCCTTGATGGTAAGTCTTATCCTTGATGGCAAGTCTTGCTGTAGGCTTTAAGTCTTGTCCTTGATGGTATGCCTTGTCCTAGAGTGTGAATTTGTTTATAATTCGCAAGTCTTGTCCTAGATGGCAATTCTGCAGAAGATTTCAACAAATAACAAACAAATTACCAAAGTTTTAAAACAAATATTTCGCACAACAACAGTCGCATTGTACATAACTATCGTCAACACGTTGAGCGACTCTTTGGAACTTTATGGTTTCAAAGAAACAACAGCCAATTATCATTAAATGCAATGTTTTTGTATTGTGTACTTCTAAGTTTACATTTTTGTAAGTAATGTCCACCTAACGCAGTATTTGGTCCTTATTTCAGGATTTCAATTACAAATGTCACCCGGATAGCCCGTAAAACACAATGTTTAATGTTCTAATTTTGACACATGTATTTCCTTTATGGTTTGGCCTGCACTTGACACATTATACCGTTAAATGAATGTTTAATCTTATTGCATCGCTTTTGTTCCACAGTTTGTACAGATAATACCAACCAAATGGCCAATGCATTCAACAAGTTTAAACTTTTAAACGAGGCCTATCATCGGGATGTAAACTAATTCCCAGGCGTTTATCCAATTCTAAATAAAGTAGCGATTGCACCAGATTAGGGTTTGGATTAGGATCAACAACATTTCCAAACATTTTCATGATGAATAATTCTTTACCTGTTGAATATTTATCTAAGAAATAATACTTCATTAATATCAATGTTATTAAGTTTTATAATGGTGTATAAACACTTAACGTTTTTGCAAATTAAAATGGTTGAACGCATCGGATGTGGGTAAAAATGTAACCAATCGGTATTTAACTCTTTACTCCATGAATATTCATGTAAGAAATAATATCATTAATAATGGTAATTAGATTTATTGTTATAATAGGGGAATGTACACAAGATGTTTTGGCCATTGTAGAAACTGTAGAATCATATCTTTATTATATCATAAGCAAACAGGACAGACCCTGATCAGACGGCATCTGGGTCTACTCTGTTTGCAAAGACGTAGAAAAACGTATTCATGGAGTAAAGGGTTAAGCATTCATTATTTTACAGGATGACAAGGGTTTAACGGTTATATATTGTTGAATTATATTTGGTATTTAGGAAGTGAGGTTGCGGCCACCCAGGACTGTCCCACGGTGTTCCAGGACGAGTTTTGGTACTCGGTAAATGATAGTGGCACTATCACCTGTAACACACAGACAGAACATTGGGACGTGTGTGCAGACAGACAATTAATGGCATTTAACTATACCCAGTGTGCCTCAACCATCGCTTACTCAAGTACGTACACCGAAACAAGTAAAAACTAGTTGACTGGTCCAAAATTAGTACCTTTAGCCTGCTAAGCAAAGTATATGTACTTAATATTTCATCCACTGCAGTTTCAAAACTCAAACTATAATCAGTTTGTCTATCAACATACAGTCAGGGTGTCAAACAGTTTGGGTCCTGATGAGACGATGAGAGTTATTGGGCGTCTCATTTTGATCCAAACTCTTTGCAAATGTAATCATGGATCCGCCGGTAGCAGGCTAAAGGTTAAACAAAATTAAGAAACTGTATATCAGACGATCTGTGTCAGTGAACCAACAGCAATCATCAAAAGTTTTAGATATTCATCATTGTTATGTTGTATTATGAATTATGAGTTGACCAATTCCCACATATTGACGACTTTTGACGCCTCTGCAAAAGTCACCTATTGAAACCATTGTGATAAATAGAGCATTTGCAAATGCCCTATTTATCACAATGGTTTTAAACCACAAAATTTTGAAAATTTCCTTTTCTCTATTTAATGCTCCTTTTCGGTAGATTTATATAGACTATGAGGGAATAAGTTAAGGCGGGGTTTTCGGGCAGTCAACCAGTTTGACTATGTCTTTGACAGTTAGCCATTTCACTTTCAAAGTCAGAAAAAGAAAACAATCTACAGGCCACTTTATCATAAACTAAAATACTTCTACAGGTGTCAGTACGGGTACATTTCTTCATTTAGCTACATAAATGTTTGTTTCTTCCATGTAGGTTCGGGTAGCGTCAGGTGTATTTATGGTTTCACATCGGGAAGCAATACCCTAGTGACAGTGTGGAACACGGATTCGACTGTCAGTTCACCTTCCAGTTACAGGTTTACTTGTTTTGTGAGTATACATTTCTGTAGGATTGCAGTTTGGTTTGCAGTAATTTGTCGATGCTCGAGTTAACTATTTCACGGGAAACACAAGCAACGTCATTTGTAAACAGTGTAGACCCAGATCAAAGGGCTCCTACAGGACCCGGGTCTGCACTGTTTGTCATTCAAAGTCCTCTGGTACGTTTTAGCCTTTACTATTTAGCAGCCTCCATAGTTAAACACGGACTAGCTATTCCACTCTGAGCACTCAGGGTTGTAAGGATTAAAGTGTGTAAGGATTAAAGGTTGTAAGGATTAAATGTTGTAAGGATTAAATATTAAATGGTGTAAGGATTAAAAGTTGTAAGGAATTAAAGGTTGTAAGGATTAAAGGTTGTAAGGAATTAAAGGTTGTAAGGATTAAAGATTAAAGGTTGTAAGGATTAAAGGTTGTAAGGAATTAAAGGTTGTAAGGATTAAAGGTTGTAAGGATTAAAGGTTGTAAGGATTAAAGATTAAAGGTTGTAAGGATTAAAGGTTGTAAGGATTAAAGATTAAAGATTGTAGGGATTAAAGGTTGTAAGGATTAAAGGTTGCCTCCCAACGAAACAACGTAGCACAAGCGAATCAGTGCTACAAGATTGAAAATCAAGTAGTAGTACTAAGTTGAATTAGTTGAGTTAGTCATTGTAGATTCAGTGTTTTATTCGTTTTACTTTATCTCCTTACCTGATAATGACGCCTTAAGACGACTATGAAAACAGAGTGCAGTAGAACTGTCTTAAGCGGTCACCAATAAAGAGCTCTACTGTGGGTTGTGAGGCAAGTGGTACTTTAATACAGGTCAAAAGTAAAAAGTAAAGTACCTAGTTATAGTCTACTTTTAGTCCGAATGACCGCTCAGCCGACTGTACATTTACTCCCCTGGTCATTGAGCCATTCGCCTACAACACCGAGCACTGCTAACATATGGCACAATCATGCAGCCGCAGTACCAGCTAGTGACTCTTACAGGTACCCATTTTAACCCTTGGGTAGAGAGGAGGTGCGGGTGGGAGACTATGAAAAGCATCTCTGAAATTTCCGGGAGGGACCGGGATTTGAACCCCGGACCTCCGGATTGGGAGTCAATCGCTTTACCACTAGACCACCGCACACCATCCTGTAGGAGCTTCCTGCATTAAGCAACTTCATGTATTTGCTTTTTAAGACTCATATGTTCAATAAATGAATGGTCGCTTAAAACAGGTTCTACTGTAGACCGATGTTGCATCTTGTGACCTGTCAAACATTAGCATGACTAGTTAAACAGGGTTGAATTAAAAAACAACTGGTTCTTCAGAACATGCGGGCATGATTTTTGTTCTATAAATATACCATATCCTGTATCGTAGCTTGCCACCACTGACAATAGCGGCTCGGTGATCGTTTCACAGTCACCCAAAAGTTGTACCAAGGACCAAACGCCGTATGCCCAACCGGTACACACAGATGGAACGAAAGGAATCAATCTGGTACTGACGCCATACGCCACATGTATGTATGGGTAGTGGTCATTTCCATATTCCAACGTAAAGGATGTTGCAACTTGGATTGCACTACAGAAGTTATTTTAATTGTAACCTGCACTGATCACTTAAAAGTATGGAAACAGACTTATCTTTATTATTTAATAACTATTATAATGCTTAATAAACACTTTCCCTAATGAAATGAACACGTCATGAATATTCATTAAAATTATGTTAAATTATCAAATAAATGCTTGGTTTAAACAACTGTTTAAAATATTTGGTTTTTAACTATATGCTCATATCTATATTATTCGATAAGCAACAGAGTAAACCCTATTGGAGCCATCTTATCTACTTTGTTTGCGTAGGTGTGAAAAAAGGTTTCTTTGAGGGAAAGGCTTAAGGATAAAGTATGAAAATACTTAACCCTTTCACCGCCGATGTCGCATTTATAAATGCATTACGACAAATAGTGCAGTCCCAGATCAGACGCCGCCTTTTCAAGGCGGCGTCTGATCAGGGACTTCACTTTTTGTCTCAGTCTGTAGTTCTATATATGTGCTTTATTCCTTTGAAACTTGCATTTATCTATCTCATTTCCTTATTGTACCGAATGACTTAACAAAAAAAATGGATTGCGGACGACAATTAGAAATTTGGCGCCGAAAGGGTTAAGTATACTCTTTGGAATATACGATGTAATGAAATACTCAGAATAAGACTCCCTTGTAACTTGGTTTAAGAACAATCAATATATATGTTTTTATTTACACATTACAAATTGTTTGTTGTTGTTTTTTGTTTCATATTAGCTGCCTGTGGTAAGTCTATGCACACCACCCCATGCACCCACTAATGAATGCTATGAGTATTAATTATCTGATTTCTTTATAATGACTTTTATGTATACAAGGGAATGTGTGACCGTGATAGAAACTACAGATTCGGGTCTATATTATTGTATAGGCGAAAAAAGCAAATTTTATTTCGTTTCCTTGCTGAAATTTCAAAGAATGTACGGCCATGGACTATAACATCACTTTATGTCAACGTTATTAAATGTATGTGGTGTATTTTTACATTTGACATAAAAGTACTGCTATAGACATCATCCGGAAAATGGATTTACAGGCGTTTGCACTGTACACATTAAAACTTCATGAATATTCATCAACTGATTTTTTATACTGGCCAATGAACAAGGGAATTATGGCAATTTCAGAAACGCTAGAGTCAGACCTATATTATTCCATAAGCAGACAGAGTAGACCCTGATAAGACGGCTCCTTCAGGAGACGTCTGATCTGGATATACACCGTTTGCAAAGACGTGAGTATGTATGTACAAGAAGTACGAGTACATTTTGTAAATGGTTAAGAATGACAAAAAAGAGAAACTTTTGACTAGTTTCAGAACTCATTATCCCTTGCTTTGTGCACTGATATAGTACAGTAAAACCTCTCTATAATGGACACTAAATTGTGTTAATTAGGTGGTTTTTAGGGCAGGTGGCTGCTTAAAGCAAAGTGAAAGTAAAACAGAACGCTCCTATAGGAGCGTTTTGCTTTACTTTCACCTTGCTTTAAGCAACTACCTGGCTTTACCACAAAATACTTTATGTAATTTAGTTGCCGTTATAGAGAGGTTTTACTGTATTCTTCCAGATCTTGTCAGTGGGAAACAGTGATGAAAACACAATAAATTATTGTATTACTAGTACTTGACAAATTTAAAGTATTCAATAGAACCTGTCTTAAGTGACCTTATATTAATTGGACACAGAAATCTTAAATATCAGGTGGTTGCTTAATACAGGGAAAAAGTAATGCAGAAAGCTCCCATAGGATGGATGATTGTGTTACGCGTATTTGACCAACTTAAAGTATACATGTGTATCTTGTGCCAACTTGAGCCTCACTCAGGTAGCTATTTAACACAATAAGGAAACAAAACTTGACGAGGTGTTGTTTGAAACTCTTTCATACATTGTCCTTATAGATAATGTTCTTACAAAATTGTTTATTTACTGACAAATATACATGTACGTGTATATATTAATAGACGAATCAACTCTCTTTACAAAATCTGAGTTTTAACCCTTCTCTTGCTGAATTTTAAAATACATTTCTCCTTCTTTGCCCATGCCCTGTTGTATAATTACATATATCTTCACTGTGTACAATTATATCGCTGTGCAATCACTGGTCTAGTGTGTACTGGTTGCACAATCAACTTGAAAATAGTGCAGACCCTGATGAGACAGCTCCTGCAGGAGCTGTCTCAACTGGGTCTTGACTATTTACCGGTAGGTATATTGACGTGAATAGCAAGCGAAGGGTTAAAACTAAACGAGTTCTGCATGTTAAAAACAAAACTTGCTTGATGAAAAGAAATGGTTTTAAAATGTGGTAATTTTGCAGATAGAATTTGCAATATACAACAAGAAAATTACCATGTGAGTCACAATTTATAATTTTACAGATCCAACCACTACAACGACTACAACAACAACGACTACTACTACGACAACGACTACTACTACGACAACACCAACTACAACGACAACTACAACAACGACACCTACGACTACCACAACGACACCTACGACGACCACTACAACGACACCTACGACGACGACCACCACGACACCTACGACAACGACCACAACAACCCCTACGACAACGACTACGACCACTCCAACGACAACAACAACAACCACTCCTACAACAACAACTACAACAACACCGACGACCACGACCACTCCTACAACAACAACAACAACCACTCCTACAACAACAACCACTCCTACGACAACAACGACAACTACACCGACGACCACGACAACAACTCCGACCACAACTACAACAACTACACCAACAACTACGACTACACCGACGACGACGACAACTACAACGACGGCAGCACCAGAGAAGTCTGATAAAAACACCGTGGCAATTATAGCAGCGGTGATAGGTCAGTAAATTTAACCCTTTACTCAATGGATATTCATGAAAGAAATGAAGACATGATGAATATTGAATAGATATTGTTTTTAAAATGAAAAATCGGATCTATATTACATGTATATCCAAAAGCAAACAGCAGAACCTGATCAGACGTCTCCTATAGGTTTTACTCTGTTTGCAAAGGCGTAGAAAGTCGTATTTATGGAGTAAATCATCATCATCATCATCATCATCATCATCATCATCATCATCATCCTAATCACACTCGTAGTACAGTAATTATTATCTTGTTTACTTCGTCATCATCATCATCATTATCATCATCATCATCATCATCATCACACTCGTAGTACAGTAGTTATTATCTTGTTTACTTCGTCATCATCATCATCATCATCATCATCATCATCCTAATCACACTCGTAGTACAGTAATTATTATCTTGTTTACTTCGTCATCATCATCATCATCATCATCATCATAATCATCATCCTAATCACACTCGTAGTACAGTAGTTATTATCTTGTTTACTTCGTCATTGTCATCTATAACCTCCCTTTCATCATCAAGGTGTGCATGATTCATCTTCACAGTACAAAATCAGCAATATACTGCATCCAGTTTACCTACCATTTGCATTGTACATTTCTATCTTGACAAATATTATAAATAAAAAAACATGACTCTTATTTAGAAATAGAAACAACTGTGATCTCTATTGATGAGACGTCGAGTAAGTTTTGTTAGGAAAGACATGGTGTAACCAAACTTATAAAAAAAATATTAAAGTACCTAGTGATAGTCTACTTTCAGTCTGAATGACCGCTCAGCCGACTGTACATTTACTGCCTAGGTCATTGAGTCATTGGCCAACAATATTGAGCACTGCTAACATATGGCGCAATCATGCAGCCGCAGTACCGGAGAGTGACCCTCACAGGTACCCATTTTAATCCCAGGGTGGAGAGGTGGTGCGGGTGGGAGACATGGAAAAGCGTCTCTGAAATTTCCGAGAGGGACTGGGATTTGAACCCCGGACCTCCGGACTGATAGTCAAGCGCGTTACCACTAGACCACCGCACACCAAGATAGCTGTAAAGCTTGACAAATCCTGGGATCTTATTGAAGGAGGAATTCGGGGTCAATGTCAATGTTAATGAGTGTTTCTGAAAAATGAAAAACGGTTTCCAGACAATAAATCTAATAAAATCAAACATTTTGAAATCAATCTGTGTGTATAAATAGCTTGCATGAAGACAAATGTTGGAATTGCATTTAGGGGATCTAGAGTCAAGTCAAGGTCACTGTTACTAAACGTACGAAAAGTGTTTCCAAACAATTACTTCAGAATTACTTCCAGAACAACAGATAAAGATGCGTACTCAAATACTAAAATCGTCATCTCGCCACCAAACCCTATGTTATGATCACTCTTTAGAATCGTCTCTTCGAGTCGATTCTAAAGGGTGGTCACAACATAGGGATTGGTGGAGAAATAAAAAAGTTATTCTTGAAAGAAGACATGAAATAACCTGCTATACAGATGGCTTGTCAGGGTTGCATTTAGAAGATCTGGAGTCAAGGTTAATGAAGCTGTACTGTTTACTCGCTGCATGTTCCTCTAAGTCTTCATTCACTTTATGTATCAAACTTTCCTAATCTGGATCAATCATCATTTTGTTTATTCATGAATGCATTAACCCTTTCCTCCACAAATACGCATTTCTACGCCTCTGTTACGCCAATGTTATCACCATTGTGATAAATAGAGTATGTGTTCCTTAGGAGCAAATGCTCTATTTATCACAATGGTTTCAAAACTGCAAATTTTAACTTCTAACGAATTTCTTTTTCTCTAGTCAATGCTCCTTTTCTGTAGATTTGTTCAAAGAGGTTGGGTCTAAAACCAGCCTATGAGGGAATGGGTTAAAATTACACGAATTTTCTTTTTATCTATGTCATGTTTATAGGTTAAAGACAGTTTGTGTCAACTGTCCTGTGGGATAATGATTCTGGATTGTACCAGTTTGGGAGAACTCAATTTGAATTGTCTTTTATGGTTAATGAAACGCTTTATGGACTTTATGATTTAAAGTTTGCGGTCTTATTATTTGATAAAATGTATTCATCAGTTTCAGTGGTTCAAATTATTGTTTTAGGTGGCTGTGCCATATTCTTAGTGGTCGTTCTCGCTACAGCCCTGATATTATACAGAGCATGTCGCAAGAAGAAGCCAGTCATTCCAGCGAAGTCCCCACCACCACCACCAACACCAGAACGTACGTACAGCAAAACCCTTATTAACTACTAAAAAACCCATAAATGTCGCTATACATGCAACACGATAAACACGTATTTCTAGAACACACCGTTTCTAGAACAGACACCGCCTGTTCAATGAGGTGCCTGGTCAGGTACTCCACTGTTTATCTTAACCCAGCTCTATGTCTGCTTTTTCCCCCTTTGGAATTTCCATTTATTTATCTCAGTTCCACATTTAACCGGAATGTTTTAACAAAATTGGGTTGCAGGCGACAATTAGAAAGCTTACCACAGAGATGAAAACTATATAAAAAGAGCTTTTCTTGAAATGTCCCATATCTATTTACTAACAGTGGTTCTGTTAAATATTCAAAACTGACGTAAATCCTTTTAACTCGTTACCATTCCCACAAGAAATTATATTATACAATTTAAGGTGTTATAATAACGAACATAACAATAGTTGGCTCTTTATTTTCTCACTGTTTTCCTCACCCATAATTTCAAGCTCGAAGAAATCTGGTGGAGAAATTCGTTTCCTGCCAGATTTCCCGGCCACTGAAATTTAAAGAATCGAATATTGACATAAAAAATATTATCGAAATCAAAACTGTGACAGCAATATTTTAGTATGGTCATGCTTTTGGTGAATATTTATTGAGTGGTCTTGTAACATCAAACGCCAATATCTGCCTTTAAGATATAACACGATAACTCTCTTTTGACCTCTTGTTTTACAGACCCTAGTGTAGAGCATAGATTTTCAACAAAAATGATTTATTGTGAGGTTGATGCATGTAGATATAATCCTTTCCCTCTAGAATATTCATCTAAGAAATATTGACATCCTGGGTATTTATTAGCTGAATTATTACAATAGCATACGTACACAGGATGTGTTTGGTATTGGTAGAATACCAATACAGTCTGGACTATCAAAAGTCCATGAGGAAACATAGCACATCCTGATCAGACAGCTCCTACAGCAGCCATCTGATCTGGGTCGTATTTGTTTGCGTGAAAAGGCGTTGATAGGAAGGAAAGGGATACATACTAAATCAAGTAATCGCTCTTTTCAGCAGCTGGCTGACAAAGATCGTGCAAACACTATTATTTTCCTTTATCCGTCGTTAACTAGTACCTGCTTGTTTGTCATAGAATTGTGTGTATAAATGCTTTTTATTGCATGAAGACAATCGTTTATACATGCGATAGTTTAGCTTTTTCACAATTCTGTGACGAAAAGGCTTAAATATGTTTTTGTTTGACGCAGAAGTCATAGTTTGGTTCTTACATTCTTTTAACCCATTCCCTTATATTGACGACTTTTGACGACTCTGTAAAAATCACTTTGTGAAACCATTGTGATAAATAGAGCATTTGCTCCATAAGAGCTACACAATTAAAAACTACACAATTCTAAAATGTTCCTTTTCTCTAGTTAAAGCTCCTTTTCGGTAGATTTATTCAAATAAGTTGGGTTTAAAAATAGCCTATTAGGGAATGGGTTAACCCATTCCCTCCTACTGACGCCTTTTAATAACAGTAACCCAGGTTTATACCTCATTTTGGTGGTCGGATTAGAGGGGCTTTACTGTATATTTATTTTCTGACATATTAGCATGGTTGTTAGCATGTTAGCAGGATTGTTGGGGCTTAACCTTTGTATTGATAAACCCATTTAAACCGGAATTCTAGTAGAGAAGAATTAAGATACTTTTAGGCAGGTGGTTGCTTAATGCAGGGTGAACGTCATGCAGGAAGCTTGTAGAAGATCTTTCTACATGACTTTCATCCTGCATTTATACTAAATTTAACTTCCGATTTAGAAGGGTTTTACTGTATCGATATTTCTTTATATTATAGCGGATATTGTCCTAGAGTCGCTGCGCTTAAAAAAGTCTGGGTATGCTGGTGTAATAACACACTCACTCATGGGACCAAGAGAAACGTCGTTGCTTGAAAACAGCCGCCCACAAACGGGTCTGTACGTATTTCCATCAGCAAAGACAAACAACTTCACGATGACGATGTCAACGCCACGCCAGCCCAGTCGAAACTCAACACCACTAAGCGATACAGTGTCCACGCCACACCAGTCGAGTCGAAACTCAACTCCACTGAGTGATAAAATGTCCATTCAACGCCAACTAACATCTTCAAATCTTTCCAAACCAGTCAGGCCTAAGAGCATGAGCAGAAGTTCCAGTTTCTTCGTTCAAAGACATAATTCAATCCCCGAAGACGAGGCGGTCGGTGTGACACAAGCCAATCAAAACCGACTTACAGCTAAGCGTATGTCGCTTCCAGAGAATAATCTGCCCATAACAAGTCCAATCCCAGAGCATACTGGTGACGATAAAGATAATGTCAGCCATTCGCCGAAGCCGTTTGCTCCTGAAGATTCAACGGCTGTAGATATGTCATTTGTTCCCAAGCACGCGACCCCCGTTCTTATAACACAGAGTCAGGAGAGGGATCTCAATGATAAAGTGAAATCAACAACAACGTCACCAGAAAGACCTACATCCACAGAAGATTATGAATCAGTTGATGATAATCCCGCGTCAGACCGAAGTGGAGTCACAACATACAAGAACGCAGAGTCAAAAGACGCGGAACAAACGACGTTTCTACAGCCAGTAAACTTCACTCAAACAAGAGTGTCATTACCACAAGAAGATGATTTAATAATTACTGGTACTCCTACAAGTATTTTAGACACCGGACGTATGTCTGGTTTAACAAAAATAAGTGACCTGGATGTTACACTTCCATTTGAAACTTTCCCTGGGGAAGAAGGGAATCAGGGGTCTGAAGAAAATAGAACTCATTCAGCTAGAGGACACGTGGTAGCACAAACAAATAACACTGGCATCGTAGGGAATTTAGAACTGGCATAGTGCCTTTTAATCCCGATGAGGTAGCGATTTACCCGGCTTCTCATTTGGTTCTAAACTGTTTGCAAATGCCAGTTAAGACGCGTCTGCCATTTATCATTTGAATGTTGAATAATCAATGTTTAACTATAGAGCATTTGCTTGTCATAGTGCTGTTTGGGCGGCTGTGTGTTTTGTACATGTATGTGGTGAGTGCTGTTCGGGCGGATCTGTGTGTTTTGTATGTGGTGAGTGCTGTTCGGGCGGATCTGTGTGTTTTGTATGTGGTGAGTGCTGTTCGGGCGGATCTGTGTGTTTTGTATGTGGTGAGTGCTGTTCGGGCGGATCTGTGTGTATTGTATGTGGTGAGTGCTGTTCGGGCGGATGTGTGTTTTGTATGTGATGAGTACTGTTCGGGTGGCTGTGTGTTTTGTATGTGATGAGTGCTGTTCGGGCGGATCTGTGTGTTTTGTATGTGGTGAGTGCTGTTCGGGCGGATGTGTGTTTTGTATGTGATGAGTACTGTTCGGGCGGATGTGTGTTTTGTATGTGGTGAGTGCTGTTCGGGCGGATCTGTGTGTTGTATGTGGTGAGTGCTGTTCGGGCGGATCTGTGTGTTGTATGTGGTGAGTGCTGTTCGGGCGGATCTGTGTGTTGTATGTGGTGAGTGCTGTTCGGGCGGATCTGTGTGTTGTATGTGATGAGTACTGTTCGGGCGGATGTGTGTTTTGTATGTGGTGAGTGCTGTTCGGGCGGCTGCGTGTTTTGTATGTGGTGAGTGCTGTTCGGGCGGATGTGTGTTTTGTATGTGGTGAGTGCTGTTCGGGCAGTTGTGTGTTTTGTATGTGGTGATTCCTAAACGACTCATACCTGTGCTCCATTCAGGATTCAATCTTCAGTTTGCTAGAGGACTTTAAATGACAATCATTGAAGACGATTAGTGCCACTGGAGCCCCCCTCTATTGGTCTACACCAATTGCCAGTTCATTCGCGACCTGCATTCAAAGGGTTACACTTTACTTCAGAAATATTTATATAAGAAATATTACATGTATTAATATTAATTAGATTTACATGTACAGTAAACCCCCTCTAAACCGGACGTTAAAATTAGCATAAATGTCAGTATTAGAGACAGGTGGCAGCTTAATGCATGGTGAAAGTCATACAGAAAGCTCCTATAGGAGCTTTCTGCATGACTTTCACCCTGCATTAAGCAGCCACCTGCTTAAAAGTATCTAAATTCTTGTCTACTAGAATTCCGGTTTAGAGGGGTTCTACTGTATATCTATAATACAATACGAACAATAGAAGTGTTGACACTGGCAAAACAACACAACTAAAACCAGATCTTTCTAATTCCATATTAGCAAACAGAGTTGGAACTGATCAGACGTCTCCTACAGGGGCCATCTGATCTGGGCCTACTCGGTTTACAAATGCATTAAAAGATGTGTATATTGAGTTAAAGGGTTAATCTATTGTTCCTATGTGGACTCGTTCAGATATACCTTTTGACTGAAACCTTTAGAAAATATTACTGCTTCTTGGCTACAGAATATAAAAGCTACTTTGTAGAATATAACAGTTAATACAAAATATTGCTATAAGTTTGCCTCTTCGCGAATTTATACGTAGTTCTCTAAAAGGGACATGGGCAATGGTGCATTTCTTGATCCGACAACTCCTGCAGAAGCACATTAATATTGGTCTACGCTTTGTTTATATCCCTTTTAGGAACGCCGGGAACAAATGGGTTCAACTTTACTTTCAGTTAAACATGTATGCAGTAAATATGTGTATTCAATGGTTTGATTAAAGGGAATTTCAAAAAAAAGAAACTTTTAACAGATGTCCAGATAAGGTGTTCGAATTTAAACATTTTCAAGAATAGCTCCTTTATTTCTCCATCAAACCATATACTCTGATCACTCTTTAGTGAGTGCTGTCTCTCTATAAAGAGTGGTCACAGTACAGGGTTTGGTTGAGAAACGACGTTAAGCATTTTGGGTATGACCATTTACCTGTAGTTCTGGACACCATGAATATTAATCATTTAACCAATTTTTATATTTTCGTGATACCCCCGATTTTAGTATTTGGGTACGCACCTTTATCTGTAAATCTGTTTTAACCCATTCCCTCACATTGACGACTTTTGACGACTCTGTAAAAGTCACTTTATGAAACCATTGTGATAAATAGAGCATTTGCTCCTATAGGAGCAAATGCTCTATCATAATGGTTTCAAACAACAAAATTCTTAAATTTTCCTTTTCTCTACTTAATGCTCCTTTTCGGTAGATTTATTCTAAGAGGTGGTATCTAAAAATAGCCTATGAGGTAACGGGTTAATATCAGCCTTTACTTGATCCCAATGGCTTTTGACGTATTTGCAACCAGTTCTGATTAAATTCAAGTGACATTTATTCTTGCGATTGGCAAGAAGATTGAAATACATGTACTAAGGCATTTGTAGATTAGGTGTTACTGTGTTTAACTAAAAATCTGAATGTTTCTGTGTTAACCGATCATCTGATAGATACGCCTTTGTTAACAAAGTAGATCCAGATTTGTTAACAAAGTAGATCCAGACAGATGGTTCCTGTAGGAGCCGTCTGATCAGGGTCTGTTCTGATTGCAAATGGATTTATATAGGTTTGATTCTACAGCTTCTGCCGAAGCCAAAATATACATACAGATGTGGCTCATAAGTCTTTCCCCAAAATTGCC
This sequence comes from Azorinus chamasolen, assembly GCA_963576725.1. NCBI lineage: Eukaryota > Metazoa > Mollusca > Bivalvia > Cardiida > Solecurtidae > Azorinus > Azorinus chamasolen. The sequence goes on along the minus strand of OY755242.1, from coordinate 44,299,205 downwards.
GCCATATTGTTCTCTTATCTAGGCACATGCAAACTTTAAACATCAACCAACTCAAATCAATAACTCTTTTAACTTACCTGAAACTTTCAGTAGTTCGATCCGCTGGCTCAATGCATGCTGAATTCTAGTTGGAATGCTGTTATAAAGTGATTGTAAATTATAAAGGCCTGACTGTATTACGTTCCCAAGTGTCCAGAACATTTCTGATAAGGTCTTCTTTGGTTTATATTTGCACTGCACGTTTACATGGGTCTACTTTGAAGGATTTCCATACATTTTCAATTGTATTGGTGGAATCTGGCCTTTTGGTCCACCCATTCATTGTTGAAACATTGACGTTTCGTTTCCATTCAGTGGTCAATCCAAATATATAGGGTGGTGGCTTGTCATCTTGGAATATATACGGTTGATTTGAAAAGTTTTTAGCAATAACAGGCCACAAATTTGTATCTATAATTTCAATAAATTTCACTTCAATTGGCGTCAGATTTCCAACTCCATCATAGGTCACGCAGTTTCAGAACATTACGGATGCTTTGAAGTATAAAGGGGTAGGTCAGAATGCGCACCCAAGCAGCGGAGTAGTCATTTTTTTCATCATTTCTCCGGACGCAGATGTTGTGATTCTCACCAAGAATATCTGTCTCATCACTATATTTTTTCCAGTTCTAAACTGTCCAATGTAACTTTGATATAGACAAAATGATCTTGCAGCTATTTTTGCCGATATGATTGTTTTCTTTTTCACAACCCTTCTTCTGTAGCCATAAAACTGCAAGAACACACGTCTTTAGTTGGTGTATCTGTATAGTCAATTAGAGTCATTCAACAATTAATTTTATTAAGCGGGGAAGTTTCTGATCCCATACCTGGCTGAAGAAACCTCCGTGTGAACTTCGAAATGGTTGGTAGATTGCTCGATGTTTTACAAACCGTGAAATTTCGTGAAAACTTTGACCGTCCGCATGCAAGTTTATAATTGTTTTTCGGTTCGTGTGTCAGCTTTTTCTGTTTCATGGTTGACATTTGTGATGCAGACTCATGGTTGACATTTGTGATGCAGACGATGTAAACAAAACCAACTTTCTTTGCTTTCAACCAAAGAAGAGTATTTGGTCAAAATGTCAGTCATCATTGCGGCCATTTGCCGTATCTGTAATATCGTCGCCATTTTGGGGAAAGACTTAGATGAGTCACGGCTGTATACATGCACTTATAAAAATTCAGCAAATGAATATTCACGATGTCTATTTTTAGCTCACCAGAGCACAAAGTGCTCAGGGTGAGCTTTTGTAATCGCCTGATGTCGGTCGTCCGTCGTCAATAATTTGAACATTTAAAAATATTCTCCTCTGAATCTACAGGGTTCTCAGCTTTCATCTTTGGCACATAACATCAACTATAGGTACTCTACAAAAGTTATATAAATTATGCCCCTGGGAACAAAATTGGCCCCGTCTCGGGGGTGGCATGGCCAGTTTGCAATAGAAACATATAGTGAAAACTTTGAAAATATTCTCCTCTGAAACCGGAAGGTTCTCAGCTTTCATATTTGGCACATAGCATCATGTTCAGGTCCTCTACAAAAGTTATATAAATTATGTCCCTGGGGTTAAAATTGGCCCCGCCCCAGGGGTGTCCAGTTTTCAATAGAAACATATAGTGAAAACTTTGAAAATCTTCTCCTCTGAAACTGGAAGGCATCATCTTGAAGTCCTCTACAAAAGTTATATGAATTATGCCCCTGGGTTCAAATGAGGCCCGCCCCAGTGGTGGCCAGTTTTCTATAGAAACATAGTGAAAACTGAACATCTTCTCCTCTGATAGCTGGTGAGCGATATCAGGGCCATGATGGCTCTGTTGTTTACATTAATATTCACGAGGTAAAGAATTAAAAAGTTGATTACTGTAGTTTGTATATAGGGACTGAACATGTATAGTGTTTTTAATGTAATTGATGTTGTAACTATATTTCAATGAATAAACTTTTTTATCCAATTTATCAAACCCTTTACTCAATGAATATTTATACAAGAAACAGCGGTACCATGAACATCCATTATACTACCTGTTATAATTGCGCATGCGCACAGGAAATCTAGCTGCTACTGGTAGCTATATATGAGTAATGCTTTGTCACCAAGAGGAGACTGAAGAAGAATTAGACACTGAAGAAATGGAGCAAACTTTTACTACCAGATACCAGATAAGCACAAACAAAAAATAATATCACTGACATCAAGCATGTCCTATCCAATGAAAAAGTCAGACCAAATCCTTAACACTACTGAGTTGTAGACAAAAGAAGTACTAATCTATCAAAATTTCTCAGCCTAACTGTAACTTGATGGAGAGGTACATGCATTTCTAATGAGTACAAACAAGAGGGGGTTTATTGACAGAAAAAAGAAAAATCTTGAGCTCTTTACATAAACAGAATTTGAGAAAATATTGTACTCTTCATAAATAAGATAGGGCTTGGTGAAAAAATATAGAAAATAGTATACCCTTCCTATAAACAAGAGAGAGTTTGGTGGAGAAAAAACAGTAACTCTTGTTCTCTCCTTATCTAGAGCTCTTTGTGCTAGGAAATAAAATATCTGTTCACTATCTAATACAAAAACATACTAAACGATTTGAAGCACATGCCAAAATGACATGAGAAATTAACTCACAATTGGTAGAAATGTTAAAAGCTTCAAATGCACCAATTGGTCAAGGGCTATAACTTTAGTCATTAATTTATTAAACATAGAGGAGTCTGAAAAGCATGCGGTTGCTTAATGCAAGGGAAAAATAATGCAGAAAGCTCCTACAGGATCTTTCTGCATTGCTTTTGACCTGCATTAAGCTACCACCTGCCTTCAAGACCTTACTTATTAGAGCTCTTTTTTTATGGCTGCTTAACCCTTTACTCCATGAATATTTATGAAAGAAATAATGACGTCATATATATTAACTGATCTGTTATAATGGCATTATGACCGAAGGAATTTTTATCCCGTCAGAATCGGTAAAATTATATATACATTGTCTCATAAGCAAACGGAGCAGGCCCAGATCAGACGGCCCCTAAAGCAGCCATCTGATCTGAGTCTTATGGAGGAAAGGGTTATGACAGTTTATACTGTACAATTGAACTTTTGTTCAGATATGGAATCTAGTTTGTGGATAAAAAATTAAGTAAAAACATTGCATTGAATGTAAATGCAAAAATAAAGCCAGATTGACTTTGACTGATGATGAAAAAAACTCAAAATTCATAATTGATTTGAACTGAACACTTGGAAAATTAGAAAGAGATGACACCATAATATAACACACATGATATATGTAAGTGATTTTTTTTTTCACTCTTATTGTCATTTATGATTTATTTTTGTAAAATATGTACATGTACATTGTTCTTGACATCTGACCTAACCTTAACCCTTTCCCTCATACTGACAACTTTTGACGACTCTTTAAAAGCCACTTTGTGAAACCATTGTGATAAATAGAGCATTTGCTCCTATAGGAGCAAATGCTCTATTTATCACAATGGTTTCAAACTACAAAATTCTAAAATTTTCCATTCCTCTAATTAATGCTCCTTTTCGGTAGATTTATTCAAAGAGGTTGTATCTAAAAATAGCCTATGAGGTAATGGGTTGAACCTTGGTATGTTTATACCCTTGATTGCCAGAAATAAATGGACTACATTTGAGAACAGGGCAGACCATGATCAGAGACTCCTAGAGAAGCTCTTTGTTCAAGATCTGCACCGTTTGTCATTCAAAATTCTCTCACAAATCATAAACTTTCGTACTGAATGAAATCTTATCATAAAACAATGAAGGACCATTGTACTCTGAAAATATAGCATTCTGCATGTTAAACTTCTGAAAAAATCAGAGCAAAGAGAACATGAGATGATGGAGTAACTTTAATGAAACTGGTGTTGCAAGAGATAATGACTAACAGATAAGCAAACAAAACGATTTTCTCATTATCTATATGAGACCTAAAATGACGGCACTGGTAACTAAAATGAGTGGAATATACAGACTACAGTAAACCCTGCCATAGGCCACCTTATATATTTAACCCATTACTCCATGAATATTCATGTTCGATGGCATCTTGAATATTAATTAGATTGACTGTTTGAATAGCACATGCCAACACGAATTTTTGGCCATGGCAGAAATTGTAGAATCATACTTACATTATACCATATCATAAGCAAACAGAGCAGACCCTGATCAGATGGCTCCTAAAGGAGCCATCTGATCAGGGTCTATTCTGTTTGCAAAGGTGTAGAAAGGAGTATGAGGGTTGTTCGAAAAGTTTCGGGATAAGTGCTGCAATTTTCTTATTTGTTAATATTTTTCTATGAAATTTTCATAAATGATAGCTGCAGCTGTATGCTATTGTTTTTTGCCATAATTAAACGTAGGTAGAAGCAACACGCGATATATTGTCACCATAGCAAAGTCACGTCTACGTGAGCTTGGCGTCACCATGCAAAAATATAATGTTTACATGGCCAGTTATGGCATAGTTAGTGCTCTAATATGGTTCTGACATTGATCTACATTACGGCGCAAGACTGCATGACGTCATTTCCAATTGTTACGGTATAAACAAGTCAGTTTTTGAATGAACAGATGGATTTAATGAATCCGGAACAAAGATATTCTGTAAAATTTTGTTTCTTGATGGGGAAAAGTAGATTGGTGACATTGTCATTGATCAAATATACATATGGAACTTCAGCAATGTCAAGGACTCGGGTTTATGAGTGGTATAACACATTTAAAGCAGATCCTACGCGACAGACCTTGCACCGTGCGAGTTTAGGTTATTCCCGACAATCAAGCATGATTTGCGAGGCTGTTGTTTCGACGACGTTGACGAAAACTTCCATCAGAAGACTTCAATAATAGTTTCACTTCTTGGGTAAATAGGCACCAGAAGTGTATAAAGTATGCTGGGGAATATTTCGAGAAAATCTGAGTGTTTCAGACCTATATAAAGACAAACTTTTATTGAGTATACCAAGGTGCCCCGCTCACGTCAATGTGACGTTGCTATGGTGACAACATATCACATGTTTATTGTACCTATGCTTAATTATGGCAATAAATCAATAGGATAGAGTCGCAGCTATCATTTATGAAAATTTCGTAGAAAAATATTAACAGATGAAAATATTACAGCACTTGTCCTGAAATTTTTCGAACAACCCTCGTATTTATGGAGAAAAGGATTAAGGCAGATGGCACCATAATGCAAGTCGAAAAGAATGCAGAAAGCTCCTTTCTGCATTACTTTTGCCCTACATCAAGCATCCATCTGTTGTTTAAGACTTCTATGTTCTATGGTTACTTAAGACAAGTTCTACGGTAATAATTATTGAGGGAAAAAATATGTTATGATTGTGCAGACTAAACAATGATTAGGTTTGTGGAAAATTCAAATATTACTTATCAGGAAAAATGATAGCACTGCTACACACGACAAAAAGAAGTTCCTCATATGCAAGTTTTTCTGAAGAAATCTCAAGCATTGACTATCTATGGCATTTTCATACATTTTACCAAAATAACAAGTCCAATATCTAATAACAAGTCCAATATCAAATTACTGACTTAACACTTACCTTCATATAAATACATTTTCAGACTCAAGTCTTCTTATACACATGGTTTAACTCTGCAAAAAAACCCAAGATAAAACTTATTTGCACTTTTCTCTTAACCTATTAACCTTTTACACCATAAATACACCTTTAACCCTTTACACCATAAATACACCTTTAACATCTTTGCAAACAGAGTAGACTGATCAGATGGCCCGTGGGAGCCGACAGATCAGGGCCTGCTCAGTTTGCTTTCTGCAATGCTTTCAGTCTGCATTAAGCAAAAAACTTATTTTCTTTATTTAACCCTTTCCTCCATAAATACGCCTTTCTACATCTCTGTAATAGTCACTTCTAGAAACCATTGTGATAAATAGAGCATTTGCTCCTATAGGAGCGAATGCTCTATTTGTCGCAATGGTTTCAAACAACAAAATTCTAAAAATTTACTTTTCTCTAGTAAATGCTCCTTTTGGGTAGATTCATTCAAAGAGGTTGGGTCTAAAAATAGACAATGGAGGAAAGGGTTAACCCTTTACCTAATGAACTTTTATGCATGAATGGATCACTTTAAGAATATTGATTAACTTATTTTTAGAATGTAAAAAAATTCGAAGGTTTTTGGGCGTAGACAAAAACTATGATCGTATCTACTTTATTCCATATGCAAACATAGTAGACCCTGAACAGAACGCTCCTTCAGAAGCCATCTGATCTGGGTTTGCTTTGTATCTAAAGGCATGAAAAAGTGTTTATTGAAGGAAAGAAAAGTAACAAGGTGACTGAAAGCCTGTGTCTATCAGCATATAAAAACTAAACTAACCTTGGCTGATGTACAAATTGATCAAAGACTAAATAAGGTGAGAAACCTTGGCACATTCTGGTAAGCTAATTAGTTTACAAGCACACTTTCTTCAAAAGCTTACTAATGCTTAATAAAGATTACAAAACTCCACAAAATTATTTTATAAAAACATATGAATACATGTACAGTCTACTTAACCCTTTACTCCATGAATATTCATATCAGAAATAATGACTGTAAAAACAGCTGGCAGCATGAACAAGGGAATTTTTTTACCACAACAGAAACTGTAGAAAATATTTGTTATTTCATAAGCTAACAGAGCAGACCCTGATCAGATGGCTCCTACAGAAGCTGTCTGATCTGGGTCAACACTGTTTACAAAAGTGCTAAAAGGCATATGTATGGAGTAAAGAGTCGAAATATAAAACGACTAATAGTATCTCATAGTACAATGAGCAATGACCTACTACTGTTGATCATAGTTTCAAGGATTATATATTTTAATTTCTGTTCAAGCCAGTGCTCAATGTTTTATCTGGACTCAAGCTGAAAATTTTCATGAATTTTCCCTGTCACAATGTGCTAACAGTCAATAAAAAATTGCTCTAGTGTAACTCAATGTTTCCTACTTCTAAATTCAACCTTGAGCAAACCAAAAATAATATCTACTAGAATTGTTTTTGATACAAAAACTGATATTCCTCCAACCCCCCCCCCCCCCCCCCCCCAAAACCAAAATCCATCACCATGCAGAAAATAATTCAAAGTCCCATAACTCTGCTCTGCAGAAAATCATCGAACCAGAACAGGAATAAGATATGCACATCTAGGAATGGTGTTAATTAAAGTTTCATGAAAATCTGATTTTGGAGAAACTGTGCAGACAAAATTTTCAATGTAAAAATCATCGAACCGTAACAAGAATAAATCCATAAATGTGACAACCTATCAGAATCCATAGTTGTAACAACCAATTAGAATCCATAGTTGTAACAACCAATTAGAATCCATAGTTGTGACAACCAATTAGAATCAATAGTTGTGACAACCAATTAGAATCCATAGTTGTGACAACCAATTAGAATCCATAGTTGTAACAACCAATTAGAATCCATAGTTGTAACAACCAATTAGAATCCATAGTTGTGACAACCAATTAGAATCCATAGTTGTGACAACCATGAAAACAACTACGGGTTTGGTGGAGAAATAATGAATACTCCATGGGGGCAGCCAGCCAGTTATCTGGGAAAGGGGCCTACTGATGTGGCTGATGCCTCTGCACCTGCATGCTTAACAAAACACAAATGACGATGACGATGATGATGATGATGATGATGACTCTAGGGGCATAATTTATGTAAATTTTGTAGAGGACCTCAACATGATGCTATGTGCCACATATGAAAGCTGAGAACCTTCCAGTTTCAGAGGAGAAGATTTTCAATGTTTTCACTATATGTTTCTAAAGAAAACAAGGCACCCCTGGGGTGGGGCCAATTTTGACCCCAGGGACATAATTTATAAAAAAATTTTTGTAGAGAACCTACAGATCATGCTATGTGCCAAAGATGAAAGCTGATAACCCTGTAGATTCAGGAGAAGATTTCTAAAGGTTTAAATTGTTGATGACAGATGACACACGATGCACGACGGACATCAGGCGATCACAAAAGCTCACCCTGAGCAATTTGTGCTCTGGTGAGCTTAAAATACATGGTTTTGACAAAAGTCTTTTGACCTCCAAGTATGACATTGGCCTTTCAGCTACTGACCTGGTTTTTGCACGCAACACGCCATACCTTCTAGAGGAACATTTATGCCTACTCATTTCACAATCCATTCGTGGAGTTCTGATTTAGAGCACGGACAAGATCGTATGGACGGACAGATGCACTAACATACACCCACCATGTGCAGACATTGTGGCGACTATGTCGAGCTCACCGCAAGCGGGTTTGACAAAAATAGTTGTCCAATTCATTTTCAAAACAAAAAATACACTCAGCAAAACTGCTAAACCGTCACATCAATGTTCGATTTTAAAGAAAAAAGTACTCCACACAGTCTTCATGTTTTCAACACAATAGTCACTACCTTATTGTCTACCGATTTACACAAATTTAAATGCTGTCTAATGACTACGGAAGTGAAGCCTGAATGCTGGCTTTAAACTGTTTGTTTTTTCTGCAGGTGGCCAATGTGCATATTGTCTAAACAATTGTTGCACTCCTTTACAATATGATAAAGCGCAAGGTGATGGTTTAGCAGTTTTGTACAGTGTATTCAATTTCTCAATTAAAGAATGCAATAAGAATGTCAAAACCAGTTGGGAATGTCAATACCAGTTGGGAATTTGATAACAAACTGGGTTACTTTTTACATCATCTGGATCTAAACATTTGCAAGGTAATCACCAGTGTTGACAATATCATGTTAAAGATTAAAATTTACCAACCATAAATTGCAATGCTAAACCCTTTACTCCATAAATACGCCTTTCTACGCCATTGCAAACAGAGTAGACCCAGCTCAGACGCATAATGTAGAAGCCATCTGATCTGGGTCTGCTCTGTTTGCTTTTGATATAATATAGATCTGATTTTGTATCATGATAAAAATTATTGTGTTCATATTGCCAATACAAAACTTGAATGAATTAATATTCATGACATCATTATTTCTTACAAGGATATTCATGGGGTAAATGGTTAATAAAAATAAAAAAACATTTTTGTCAAAAATCAATATAGCATAGGTTTATGTATCTAATACAATCATGTATTAAAGTGTTTATATACATGTTTTACAGACCAGATTTTCAAGTTTCAAATCTTAACAAACTCTTTCATCCATAACAGAGATCAATATTTATTTCAATGGGTCAGATCTTCACAACAGACTTTCAATATATCAAAATATGAAGATTAAAGATCTTAGCGATATTGGTAAACTACTATATATTGACAATAATCTTAAAAAGTCATATGTATACATGTACATGTCAGTAATCAACATCAATGATCTACAAAAAAAAACTCACTTGCAAGCATCAAATTGTTACAAATATTCTTTCAAGTCCGTTAATTTTTCATGAATTGATTTTAATAATACATGTAGTTAAAAATAAAAGTCTGGTAGGAATGAAAACGTGGAAATGACCAGAACCTGCTGCGAACGAAAACAAACATTCACAGCCAAATAAGAAATTCATGAAAAATTAAAAATGCACATACAGGACATTCTTTTTACAATTGGTACTTTACTGACAACCATTGTTGAATATTCATTGGTGAATATTTATTAGATGATTTTTTATAATGGAATATGTACAAAGGTTTTTTTTAGTATTGGTAGAACATGGTTTGACAATGTTAGTTCTGTATGCACAAAATTGCATGGATGCCATGAATGGTGACATGGTAAGCTAAAAATATATCAACAAATCAATAAAACAGGCAGAGAAAAGTCCATTTACCGGGTATACAAAGCCAGTCTATGTACCTGGTATACATAAGACATAGTTCAAAGCCAGTCTATGTACCGAGTATACATAAGACAGAGTTTAAAGCCAATCTATGTACCTGGTATACATAAGGCAGAGTTTAAAGCCAGTCTATGTACCTGGTATACATAAGACAGAGTTTAAAGCCAGTCTATGTACCTGGTATACATAAGACAGAGTTTAAAGCCAGTCTATGTACCTGGTATACATAAGACAGAGTTTAAAGCCAGTCTATATACCTGGTATACATAAGACAGAGTTTAAAGCCAGTCTATATACCTGGTATACATAATACAGAGTTTAAAGCCAGTCTATGTACCTGGTATACATAAGACAAAGTTTACACAAGACAGTACAATGAAAATGGAGTAAAGCTTTATCAGACAATAAGAGCTGTCTAATCATGGTTTGCTCTGTTTGCTTATGGAATGACATAGATCTAATTCTATAGTTTCTTCCATGGCCAAAATTTGAGTATATGGTTAACCTTTTCCCTCATACAGGTGTGTTTTCAAGCCTTCGCTTGAGAGGAGACCCAGATCGGCCTGCACCTATGGGAGCAGGTCAAAACTCCTGAATATCAATCCTTGTATTGTTTTAATTACAAAACATTAAATGTTTTGCTGCCACATATTTTCCATCCCTTTTTGTTTCAAACATTATTACAGCACCAAACAGCTTAGATACTGATAAGATCCGAGTTCTTGGTCAAAACTACAAAGTTGGTACAGTAAAACCTCTCTATAACGGCCACTAAATTACATCAAGTATTTTGTGTTAAAGGCAGGTGGCTGCTGAAAGCAAGGTGAAAGTAAAACAGAACGCTCCTATAGAAGCGTTCTGTTTTTCTTACACCTTGCTTTAAGCGGCCACCTGTCCTAAATACCAAATAATTAACATAATTCAGTGGCCGTTACAGAGAGGTTTTACTGTAATAGATTCACCATGGGTAGCCAAAGCAACAACAACAAAGTTCATTGATAACTAGACACAATAAGTGTCCTTTTGCTGAGACAGTTCATCCTAACTACAACACTTCAAATACTTCACACCCAGTGGTTGACTATTAACCCTCTGAATGCTGGAAAAAGCTGAGAATTACAAACAATGACTATCAAGGTCAGACGACCAATAACAAACCCTTCTAATCAGTGTCTGCACAATTGCAATGTAACGTTTCAAACAAAATAATGTGTTTTCCCACTGAATGGACTCTACCATTCTAATATTAGCATTCAAAGGGTTTATATTCACTAAGTACACATTGAAATAACCCAACATGCACAAGTCTTTAAAAACAGTGCTGTCTGGGTTTAACCCATTCCCTCATATTGATGCTCTTTATCGCAATGCTTTCAAAACTACATAATTCTATTTTTTTCCTTTTCTGCTTTCGGGTAGATTTATCTTCAGAGGTTGGGTCTAAAAATAGCCTATGAGGTAATGGGTTAATTCATTATTAAACTTAAAGAATGCTGAAAAAGAATTTGTGAAAACCTTACATTCCAAGTGAACATTTATTCCATAAATATTCAAGCTAGAATCAAGTAAGATGTGATGAATATTAGAGCAGACCTAATCAGATGGCTCCCACAGGTAAATGTAACCATTCCTACAGGTAAATGTAACCACTCCTACAGGTACATGTAACTGCTCCTACAGGTACATGTAACTGCTCCTACAGGTAAATGTAACCATTCCTACAGGTACACGTAGCCACTCCTACAGGTACATGTAACTGCTCCTACAGGTACATGTAACCACTCTTACAGGTACATGCAACTGCTCCTACAGGTACATGTAACCACTCCTACAGGTACATGTAACCGCTCCTATAGGTACATGTACATGTAACCGCTCCTACAGGAAACATCTGTTCCAGGTCTGCTCCTGTTTGCAAAAGGCATATTTACGGAGTAAATGGATAAGCCATAAAAAAGGGGGAGGAAAAACGTTGGGGTACTACCTGGTAAATGTACAAAAATTGCTGAGTTCGCTCAGCAACTGATATTGGAGTGAATTATTTGAGAAAACACTTAAAGTTCTTAAAGAACTGAAAATCTGTCATCCCACAGTGGGCGAGAATCTACTTTTCCGTCAGACATTTTCCGTGTAATACCAGATCTTATAGAGGCATTTGATCTAATAGAGCCTGTTGACCTCTTTGAAGCTGTTGATCTCATGGACATATTCGAACTGACCGAGGCAGTAGACTTAGCACTTGATGGACGAGACCTTCTTCCAGGTACTGAAGCATTGGATTTAGCACTAGATGGCCTTGACCTCTGTGAAAATCCTAATGAACTGTGAAGTTCTTGTCTGCGCATAGTATGTGGCATCTTTTGACCAGGTACAATCACTGCTTTCACTGGGGCCCCGTATGTGGAATTCTTTTCAAACTCCTTTATCTGTTCCGATTTGGATATCCCCGGGGTCGGCTTGATGGTTCGAAGTCTGTGCAAAATGTGCTAAAAATAGAAAACGTACAAACTATTCTGAATGGAAACAAGTTTGTTTACAGTACAATCTTAATTTATATCAGCTACTTAATAATGAATAACATGGGTGTCTTTAAATGAACATGTCTACTTTAGGCAGAACCTAAATAATGCAGAAAGCTGCTTTAATTACGACCTGCCTCAAGGAACTAGAATATGACTTTTAATGAGGTTTTACTGTAAAATATTATTATCTTAACCCTTTCCTCCATAAATACGCCTTTCTATGCCCCTGTAAAATTCACCTATTGAAACCATTGTGATAAATAGAGCATTTGCTCCTATAGGAGCAAATGCTCTATTTGTCACAATGGTTTCAAACTACAAAATTCTAAAATTTTCCTTTTCTCTAGTTAATGCTCCTTTTTGGTAGATTTATTCGAAGTGGTTGGATCTAAAAATAGCCTATGAAGGAATGGGTTAAAAGATTTTTCATTATGAAAGTAATATGTACATGTACTCAGAGAACTTTAATAACAGCAGAAACTGTCTTAATATACTTTACTCCATGAATATTCATAAAAGAAATAATGACATCATGTACACTCATTAGATTAAGATTCCACAGTAGGCTGGAATCACAACTCTTTTTTTTTCATTTTGTAATAATGAATGGCCACTCATCTCTTCGATCCATTGCATTAATAAAATACCACTAAATATACCACAAAATCTGTGTAAACTTGTTTTACTTTATTGCAGTTGAGTTTTTCTCTGACTTAATCAGTCACCCATTTGCAATGAAGGGCTTATCAGGGGGACCTAGGGGGCATGCCCTAATTATCAGTCCCCTAGGTCCCCCCCCCCCCCTTCCCCCGATAAGCCCTCCCTCGTAAAGGGGCTGACTGGTCAAGTCAGAGTAAATCTCAATGGCAATAATGTAAAAGGGGTTTATACATGTACTACTTTTGTGGTATATTTAGAGGTAAATAAGAGCTTTCTGGATTACTTTTAATCTGTATTAAGCTACAACCTGTCTTAAAGATCCAGATTCAGGCCACTTTTAATGGTCACTTAAGACAGGTTCTACAGATGCAGCTGAAGACATTCCAGTTTATCAAAGGAGAAAAAAGAGGCCATGGTAGTCCTGAGTAGAACAAACACTTTGTGTCAAATTCCTTTGAAAGTTGTTAAATTATGTACTACTACTATCATCCTGTATAAATCCTTTTCCTAACGAGCCAGTGTTCCAGATAAAATACCTGAATTAAAACATTTTCAAGAACAACTTCTTTATTTCTCCACCAAACCCAATGATTTGACCACTCTTTAGAATCATCTCAAAGAGATTATTCTAGAGCGGTCATCATATAGGGTTTGGTGGAGAAATGAAGAATTTAGTACTTGAGTATGCACATTTATCTGTTGCTCTGATCACGAGGTAATCAAATTACTGTATTTACTTCATGCTCTGATGAACATCAATGCATAAATTGATCACTTAATGAACATTCATTGACTTAGGTTTTACGATGTAAAATTTTCAAGGGAAATTTCGGCCTAGACAAAAATTGTAATTTCATAAGCTTCTGATTCATTAGCTCTTTAGTCCATGAATATTCATGTAAGAAATAATGACATGGAGAATATCAATAAGGTTAATTGTTATAATAGTAAATGGACACAAGAAATTTTAGACATAGCAGAAACTGTATAATCAAACCTATATCAAACCATAAGCAAACAGAGCAGTTTGCAAAGGTGTGGAAAGGCTTATTTATGGAGTAAAGGGTTAACCCATTACCTCATAGGCTATTTTTAGATACAACCTCTTTAAATAAATCTACTTAAAAGGAGCATTAACTAGAGAAAAGATTTTTTTTTAGAATTTTGTAGTTTGAAATCATTGTGATAAATAGAGCATTTGCTCCTATAGGTGCAAATGCTCTATCTATCACAATGGTTTCACAAAGTGACTTTTACAGAGTCGTCAATATGACTGAATGGGTTAAAGTGAAGCTAGTAAAATGAGTGTGGAACAGTTGAATCTTGATGAGATGAGCTGATTTACCTGGAAAATGCAAATGCAAAGAACATGCAGGTTATCAATTATAAATCTGTATTTGTCCTAATTGATTTTTTCCCTTAGATACAATGCAGTACCTTGTGCAACAATGCGGTACCTTGTGCAACAAACTCAGAATAACAAGCAGAATCAAGTCATATGTTGATACTGAATTCCCTAAACACACTAAACTCAGTGATAACAGTTTCAAGGGGCTGAGTATGGGGTAACTTCCGATTTTGGCTACTTCCCATTTCGTCTACTTCCTATTTCATCTACTATTTTGGCATTTGTTCCCATTTCGTCTACTCCTAATTTTACACCCTTTCCCATTTTGTCTACTGCTTATATATTTCATGTCTACTGCTTATAGTTTTATGTCTTTGATCAATATCATATTATCTTCACATCAGGCAAATCTTGTAATATGTTAATAAAATAACTGAGTAAATATAACTGAATTATAACAGTAGATGAAATGGGAACAGGGTAAACTGTTTGAGCAGATAAAAATGGGAATGAATTACAGTAGACGAAATGGGAAGTAGACGAAATGGGAATAAACCCTTGTCAGATGGCTCCTCATCTGGGCTTACTTTGTTTGCAAAGGCATGAAAAAGCATTCATGATGTGGTTATTTTAAAGCATTTCTACAGCAGTGTCTTATTTAGAGCCTTCTGATCTGGGTGACTGTCTACACATCTTATTGCACAAATGTAAGATAACCCAAAGTAAATGAAGTAAAGATCTCTCCAAACATATTCCTAAATAAAAACATATCTCGTTAGTTCTCATCAGAATCACCTAAGCGAGGTGGCTCCATTGAGTATAAGCCAAACAATTATTGGTGGACAACAATGATAAACGTTGATTTTAATGTAAGTAATTGTCATTTACAAAAGTTGCATTCTGCTTTGATTTTTAATATTCTTGCTGTTTTGTAAAAATAATGTCCGAAAAACATTTAATTTGGAGGAGGCATCAATTACAAACATTTAATTTGGAGGAGGCAACAATTTCCTAACATATCGCAAAGGTCCAGATAAGATGCGTAAATTTAAACATTTTTCAAGAATAACTCCTTTATTTCCCCACCAAACCCTATACTGTAACCACTCTTTAGAATCATCTCGAAGTGGTCACAGTATAGAGTTTGGTGGAGAAATTATCAATTTAGTATTTGGGTCCACACCTTTTTCTGTAGCACCTAACCCAAACTGGAGGCATATTAGATAACAGGAAGTCACTGCTGGCATGCAACGACTAAAATAACTAATGTATGACATTCTTTAACCCTTACATAGTGGAAATAGAGTTAATTGTATATGCAAACAGTGCAAACCAAGATCAGGGATCTCCTAATGAAGCCCTTTGATCAGGCTCTGCACTGTTTCCCATATTTTACAGTTTGTGCAAATAATACCCCTAAAGAACTGACATGAGGCAGTCCAATGATTATTCTTAAAGGGACCATATTATATAAAGGGGTTAATTACTTTTGTGGTGATATTCAAAATATCAAAGGTCACTTGATAAAGATCAATGATATGAATGGTTGTAGCATGGATATTTGTAATTATGTATACTGGAACATAATAACCTCACATGGTATTTACTTACAGATTGAGTGCCTACATGTACTGCAAATAAAGAGCATTTTGCACCTAGACGACACACAAGACTGCAAATGCTTAACCCTTACAATGCTGAATTTTCAAGTGGACTATTCCAAAATCCAAACATGTCAAGCTTATGGTGAATGTTTAGGGATTTTTCTAAAGAAGGGGTAACTTGACAAACAGTGCAGACCCTGATGAGAGGGCTTCTCTACACTGTTTGTAAGGGACATTAGTGACATGTGTCCTGCGCTTTAAGACTTTAATAATCTTTATATTGCTGGGCAATTATTTTGAAGGTTTTCTCTCTCTCTCATTTGACATTGACAAGATGATCTGATTATCAAAGTGTCAAACATTTACATGACGTCTCATCTGGATCCATCATGCTTGCAAATATAATCTAAAATTTGCCCAAAAGCTTTTATTCCTTCTATTCCATTCAAAGGCCCCTTCAAAAAAATAATCAAGCAGTTTTCTCCTAAAAGTGGCTTTACATTGTAAATTTGCTTCTCTTATAATGCCAAAAGTAGTGGAACATTTTCTCCAATCAGGACAGGCTCCTTCCCATCTTCCCCCAAAAAATTCAAGTACTAAACTTGCCATGAATTTCTCCATCAAAATCTCCTGTAATATGGGTGTGGTGGAGAAATAAAGGAGTTATTCTTACAAAAAGTATAATTTACATATCTTATCTGTGCGGATGATTATAGATCAGAGACTGGGCTTATGACATAGCAACAGGTCTAGGTCTATGGTATTTGCATACATTAGTAACCTATACCAGAGGCTCAATATGTGTAATTTAAAACAACTCCTTTATTTCTCCAACAAAACCTCTGTTGTAACCACTCATTAGAATTGTCTACAATAGATGATTCTAAAGAATGTCACAATATAGCTTTTGGCAGAGAAATGATAAACTCATGGTATCTGAACATGCATAGATCTATTGTTCTACTAGAAGAAAGTCAGAAACCTTTCTTCATGTAACAGCCAATATACAGTAGAACCTGTTTTAAGTGACCATTGATTTATCAAATTCACTGAGTCTTAAAAAACAAATGACTGCTTAATGCAGGACAAAAGTAATACATAAAGTTCCAATAGGAGCTTTCTTTATTAGTTTCGACCTGCA
Organism: Azorinus chamasolen; assembly: GCA_963576725.1. Lineage (NCBI taxonomy): Eukaryota > Metazoa > Mollusca > Bivalvia > Cardiida > Solecurtidae > Azorinus > Azorinus chamasolen. The sequence goes on along the minus strand of OY755242.1, from coordinate 44,282,012 downwards.
TTAACCCTTTCCCTTAAGTAGGCGCATTTTGACGCACCTGCAAACAAGAGTAGACCCAGATCAGACGGCTCCTACAGGAGCCATCTGATCAGGGTCTGCTCTGTTTGCTTATGGTGTAATATAGATCTGATTCTGCAGCTTCTGTCTGAGCCAAATTGTCCTGTGTTCATATGCTGTTATAAAAAATAATCTTATTAATATTCATGACATCATTATTTCATACATGAATATTCATCAGGGAAAGGGTTAAGCAAGCTACAACCACATGTCTTAAAGACCCAGATTTGAACCTTTTTTCAATGGTCTTTTAACCCTTTCCCTCATATAAACGTGTTTTCACGCATTTGCAAACAGAGTAGACCCAGATCAGACGGCTCCTAGAGGAGCCGTCTGATCAGGGTCTACTCTGTTTGCTAATAGAATTTGAAAGATCATTGTCTTCACTTTCTAAAATGGCTATAATGTACCACCTTCCCCATTTCATTATAACTATTTTGTCTATGAATATTCAGTAGGTATTGAAATTTGGACTAAATATAGAACAGGGAAAGGGTTAAGACAGGCTCTACTACAGTGACTCATCACAATCAGAAGTAGTTTGTATGTCACCTAGATCTGCATAACGTGCCATAGCTATTCAGACATTTTTTTTTATCATTTCTGAGACTGATCTGGGTATACATTGCTTTGAAGTCCATTATCCAATAATGCAAATCATATTTATGAGATTAAGTACTTGTCTTACATTGCGCAATTGTTATTTCTGAGCTTTTGTCTCTTTTCTTTATCAGGCCCATTATAATTATACTGGAGAGTTTATGCGTGACCATTAGCGGCATTTAATCATTTCAAGCACAGTTCAGATCTGAATATATATCAGTAAATCAATAGTAAGCAAACGTAGCTATTTGCACAACTTTTTGTTTAAATTTGCATGCTTAATCATTGAGCTAAAGACGTAAGGCATGGTGCTTTGTTTGTTTAATTGAGTTAGCATGTACTGGAATAAAGACAACATGTCAAACACAAAATATACCATACCTGAAGTGGATTTGATCTTAAATTTGAGATATAGATTACCACACCTTGCATGATTGTCACCTTCTCATATTTTTAGCAAATCAACTGCAAAAAGTACCTTTCTACTTGTTATATATGAATTCCAGATCTTGCTTCAATCTACTCTATTTTCTGTAAATATGAAGACATACAATCTCCCTTCTTTATTGTATTGTACATCTGAGCAAGTCCATTGTGCACATTTTGATAGTTTTAACCCTTACCCTGTCCTATGTTTATTTCAAATTCCAATACCTTCTGAATATTCATGAACAAAATAAAAAGTACATTGAATACTAGAGGTTTTTGTCACAAAAACAGAGCCTGGGAATCATAATTTTAACAAAATAGGTAGAGGTCTATTAGATGATGCTTCATACCAAAATATCTAAGCTCTAGAGTATATGGTTTCAGAGAAGAAGATTTTTTAAGGTTTTCCTATATAAGTCTAGGTAAAACTTACAAGCCCCGGGGCGGGGCCATTTTTAGTCCGGGGTCATAATTTGAACAAACTTGGTAATTTTAAAGGACCATTAGATGATACTACATACCAAATATCAAAGCTCTAGGATTGTGGTTTCAGAAGAAGATTTTTAAGATCAATTTAAAATAAACAACCTGATAAGCCACGGAAGAATATATTATTTTAAGATCACAAGTCTATATTCAAAACATGACAAACAACACATAATTGTGAATGATTTAAAAAGAGGATCGGAGTTTGTCCTAGGAGAGATTGCAATCGCAATCTCTCCTAGGAGAATCGACGATTGTCCTGAATCGCAATTTCTACTGTAATATATATGTCACATATATGTTTAAAACAAAACAACAGACCAATCTTCAAATTCAGTTTTATAAATAATTAATGTATCACCAGCATACATGAAAAATCTCAACTTGTCAGGGTCTGAACTCACTACTTCATGCACTGAAATCGGGCATTCTACCATGTCACCACAGAAACCACCTTGTGCAGTGATGTATCTCAGTGATACTCCTGTTTCTACATTAAGCCACTCCTATGTATTGGGATGCATCCTGAATCTCGCTGTGATAAACCCACAGTAAGACAGAATTATCATTATTATACCACATTTATATAGCGCTCTTTTCACACAGTATATGTGCGTTCAAAAGCGCTTCACATGGATGAAATCAATAATCGGAACGAGCCGCATGATTATCTATCCAGACAATGAAATATTTACAATAGATATAAAATCACTAGCCGGAAGGAACCGCATGATTGTCCATCTGGTCAATGAAGGATATACAAAAGATAATTATGCAACAGATATGAAATCATAAACCGGAAGGAACCGCACGATCGTCCATCCAGTCATGATTATCCGCCTGGTCAATGAAATATATGCAATAGATATACAATAAATATAAAATCACTAACCGGTAGGAACCATATGATTATCTACCCAGTCAATGAAAGATATGCAATAAATAAATAAATAAGATATACAACAAGGCAGTCCAAAGGACAGCTATATCCCCCACCGCCGCCACCTAAATTAAGACATTGACCTGGGTTTTAACGTGGTTGACATTCAACCTTCCAGTTGTTAAGAAAATAGGACGCGGAAACAAATATAATGGAAACTGAAGGTAAGAACACGACTTTTAAATGTGACCTTGACCTTGAGCCGACATGACTGCCACATGTGTGCTGCACATCATCTCAATTTGGTTAATATTTGACTCAAATTTTATGAAAATCCTTCAAATGGTTTAGAAGATATGGAGCGGACACGAAATGTAATGGAAATTGAAGATTAAATCACTTGGCCTTCAAATGTGACCTTGACCTTGAGCCGACATGACTGCCACATATGTTCTGCACATAGTCTCAACGTGGTTAACATTTGAGGCAAGTTTCTTGAAAATTCTTCAAGGGGTATAGGAGATAACGAAACTATAATGGAAATTGAAGGTAAGAACACTTTATCTTCAAATGTGACCTTGACCTTGAGCCGACATGACTGCCGCATGGGTTCTGCACATCGTCTCAATTCATTTAACATTTGACTCAAGTTTTATGAAAATCCTTCAAAGGGTTTAGAAGATATGGAGCGGACACGAAACTGTAATGGCAACTGAAGGTTTAAACACTTGACCTTCAAATGTGACCTTGAACTTGAGCCGACATGACTGCCACATGTGTTCTGCACATCGTCTTAATTTGGTTAACATTTGACTCAAGTTTTATGAAAATCCTTCAAATGGTTTAGAAGATATGGAGCGGACACAAAAATGCAATGGAAATTGAAGGTTAAAACCCTTGACCTTCAAATGTGACCTTGACCTTGAGCCGACATCTCTGCCACATATGTTCTGCACATCGTCTCAACTTGGTTAACATTTGAGGCAAGTTTCTTGAAAATCCTTCAAGGGGTATAGGAGATATGGAGCGGACACGAAATTGTTACGGACAGACGGACGGACATGCTAACAAATGGGTAGTTGTGTGACTTTTTCCTTTGATCTTTTCTTGTGGGACTAGTCCCACAAGAAAAACTATTTTTGGCTCTAACTTTGGAAAAGAATGATCTGGAAGCTAACCCTAACCCTAACCCTATGTCCCACAACTGGCCAGGTTAATGTCACAAGAAATGGCGAGGTTAATGTCACAAGAGATGGCCAGGTTAATGATTTTACTTGTGCGACTAGTTAGAAAAAGTCACACAACTACCCTTTGGTGAGTGCGGACGGACGGACAGACGGACGGACAGACAGACGAAGGCCATTCCTATAACCCCCCTCCGCTATGCGGTGGGGGATAATAAGTATGAAATCACTAACCGGTAGGAACCACATGATTATCTACCTGGTCAATGAGAGACTGATTCCTACAGCATATCCCACCGGCTGCAGTGGCAAAGGAATCGTAAGTTATGGCAAATGATGATTATTAGCTACGTTTCCTAAACTGTCCTTCTTTATCACACTTTCACCACTGCTTGCCAAGAACTATGACCTTTCAAACTACCAAATGTAACCATTTACCTTCAAAAATCTCAACAGCCTATCCAGAGGTTCCAGTGAATTAACTCAAGTACCAAAAGCAGGCACCACATTGCCACAAAAATTGGCTTTCACAGTATAAGCACCCCTATAATACTTATTTTGTACAAAGTATAATGTGAATTTTACATGAACACATTTTGACAAATAACTGCTTCACAGAATACTAAGAATTGATCAAGTTTAAGATTCAAGTATATATTAATTACAGTTACAGTAAAACCATTCTAAACAAAACACTGAAACTAGTATCAATGTTGTTCTTTATGACAGGTCAGGTGGCAGCTAAATGCAGAGTCTGTCATGATGCTGAACACTCCTATGGAAGCTTTCTGCATGACTTTCATCCTACATTACATAATCCCCAAACTTCCAGAAAAGGCCCGGTTAAGCAGCCACCTGTATAAATATATCTAAATACCTTAGAGATGTTAACTGTATTAATATTTAACCTAATACTAGGACCCACCATGTTTTCAGATTCAATCCTTCTCTGTTCTCGCTGACGGTTTAAGGCTGATGGTGTAAGTCTTTGTATTGCAGGCTGAGCAACTTTGTGGGGAGTCGGGCCAGTCGGCACTACACTTACACTGTCACCTGCTTTAGATTTGCCAGTGTGTATGTGTTGCATTATCTGTTTTAATAGCCTCTGGTTTTCTTTCTCTATTGTTTTTGCTCTGTCCATTGTAAACGAGTAATTTTGTTTAGCCTTCTCATTTGGTGCAAACATGACTCTTCTTGAGTTAGATTTAATTCTCTGCTGCTTCTCTTTATCAATGTCAGCCATGCATCTCATTAGAATGCTAAGATCAATTTTGTCAGAGTCCAGCTGTATATTAGGCTCCTGTTCAGACATATGAGTGTCTCTGTATTGCACTTGATGTCCATTTTCTCTCTCATACTTGCCGTTAGATTTTCTTCTCCCCCTTGGACTTGTTTCTGGGCTTTCTAGTGGTGAAACATCTGTAATATCACTGTTGTTTGAGTATGAACTGCTTGTGGATCTCAATATCTTCCTTGTATCCTCCTTTTTACCTCTTGTCTTTGCACTTTGCACTCTCTTACTTGCTACTTTAGATTTCATGTGATACCTATCTGGAGAATCACTGTCTGATGAATCTGAATATTTCTTTTTCTTTTTTGATTCAAGCACAACCTTGCCTCGTTCGTTTACACTTTTACTATCATGTGATGATCTCTCTTGAGACATCCTTTCTGTTTCTGTATGTCGTTTGCTAGGACGTTCTGATTCCCAGGCATTTACTTTCGGAATATTTACTTGAATTCTTGCCTTTCTTGGAGGTGTTGCTTCCTCATCACTGTCTGATGAAAAATCAGAATTCGAATAAGCACTTGAACTTTCAGATCCTGAAAGAGATCTCCTGCGAGACCTCTCAGGTGAACTTTTCTTTTCTGGGCTTGAATTTTTTCTAGATCTATCATAGTTAGCTTCAGTTTCACTCTCAGAGTCTGAACTCAGCGAGTCATTACTGTCATCCCTAATGTTGTTATCGTTACCAGACCGAATACTTGGTTTAGAAGCGGAAGCAAATGGTGGTTTACCGGCTGGTTGCGTGTATGTAGGTTTAGAAGAACTGTCGTCATTTCGCGGTGTTTCAAAGAAATCAAAATCAACACTTTCCTGGTTATCCATTTTTATGTAAAAAAAGCAAGTACCACAAGTGTCAAAGGAACTGGTTGAGACTCGTTAGCAGCCAACTGTCAACAAATATTTATCCTCCATCTTGCTTGTTTGATCTAGCAACTACGTGATCTCGCGAGATCTTGGCCGATGACTTCCGGTTACTTTTTCGAGGCGACAGAACACCACTTCAAACACTCGGAACGATTGCACTTCAAATTAAGAGTCAAATTAACACACCAGCAATCATTGTACAATCAGTATCCTAGATTTTTCCGGTTAGGGTTATAATTTGTAATTCGATGTTTTACTATAATTATTTTTATTTAGAATTAATTAAGATTATATGTACATACATAAATATTCAATTGAGAATTCTATATTCGCGCCGGGGGAACTCGGATATTGCGCGAAATGCGTTCCCTATTCATTAACCCTTTCCCTCATGTTTATAAACGTGTTTTCACGCATTTGCAAACAGAGTGGACACAGATAGGACATCTCCTATAGGAGGCGTTTAATCAGGGTCTGCTCTGTTTGCTAGTGGAATTTGAAAGATATGTTTCTTTACTTTCTTTACTTTCTAAAATGGCTACAATGTTACACCTTCGATCCATATTTCATTATAAATATTTTGTCAATGAATATTCAGTAGGTATTTAAAATTGGAATAAGCATAGCACAGGGACAGGGTTAAATTAAAATCGTACCAAGTGCATGTACTTCCCGAGTTCCATATCGTTGACAATTATCAACACCGTGGTCTCAAAGAATAGGTTACCCAAATTGCAATTATTCATCTTTCTTCTTGTGACAGAGAAATTAAGGAACGAAAATATTTCAAGAATTAGTCATAGCAATGAGATCCTGTAGATCTACCACCTTTTGTGGATTTATATTATATAGAATGACTGTAACATATATAAGTGATAGTAATTACGTATCTTAAGGTTAGACACGGTTGTGAACTTGTGATAGCGATGGAATCGTATAAGTCAGAAATTCCCTTGAGATTATTTATTCACGAAAATAGTTTTAGAGATCCATATCGATCAGTAGCACACGAATCAAGCATGCATGAAGTGTCCTTATGTTATATAGTAGACCTAAAGTCGTTTCGTCGACCTTATTATTACATAGGGACTTAAGTTTTCACACCTATGTCGCGGCTATGTATTTAATGTTAGATCTATATATAATGTTCAAATATAGACGCGTGTCGGCAATTATGGCACACTGTCGACTTCATGGTTTATACCCAGATATAGTCAAGTTATATTTGATGAAATCAGAGTTAGATCCAGATCAAAACAACGTTAGGTGGTAGATTCTATGTGTATAAGTAAGTTATTAGCTGTTTAAATAGACGTGTGCTGGCAAATAATGCAAACTGCCGATTTCATAGTTTAGACCCTGATCTAAATCTAAAATTGATCTGTTTTAAAACTATTAAAATTGTGAAATATTCAAATTGTGTTGTTTTTAATTGTTTATTCACCAGTACATGGCTATTTTATCAATATAAGCGTTAGATGTTAGCATCTCCAATAGGTGCGTGCTGGCAATTATCGCACATCTAAATTTTATGAACTAGATCTATATACATCGTGATAAGTTCTATCAAATCGGAAGTTTGTGATAATTGCCAGCTAATTGCCAGTTTACTAGAAACAAACTACTTTTTATCAAATATAACGTGATTAGATTTGGGTGTAAACTATAAAATCGACAGTTCATGTTGCCATAATTGCCAGCATATAATTCGCCTATTGGATAGACTAACATCTATTGCTTATAAAATATTGATAGCTCACCTATTTATAAGTATTTTTAAAAACACATAGAATCTACTAACGAATGTAACGTAATCTTGATCTGGGTCTAAACTATAGCTATGATTTGGCAGTTTGCTATAATAATTATTGCCGACATGCGTCACAATAGTCGCTTGATAGGCGTGGAAACTTTTAATCTCTCTATATAAAATAAGGTCGACGAACGGGAAAGTCGACGAAACGACCGTAAATCAAGTCGATTCTGGTCGAATCGGTACCAAACCAATTCGGTACCTAGACGACTCGGTACCTAGACGATTCGGTACCAACGATTCGGTACCATATAGAATTTTACCCTGGTCGATTCGGCACCACCTTTAAAATATTATTTTAACCGGTCAATAATACTATGTTTCTTTGATGGAAGCCGAATTTGATCAAACCTCCTAGATTCGGTGGGTGTAAAAGTCGCCCGGACCGTGAAAAAGTCGTCCGGACTCGCGCGGACCAGAAAAATGGGTTTAAGAGGGGGTATTTTATGTGCTAAAAGTATGGTATAGTACTTTAAAACCTATTTTTTTATCATTTACAGTAAAAACAATGGGGTGAATACCTATATTTTTGTTATTACATCGTTTTATACCAGTCAAAGTCCGCGCGGACCACGGAAAAATCATCCGGACTCGTGCGGACCAGACAAATGAGTGTAAGAGGGTTTTTTATGTGTTAAAAGTATGGTATGATAGTTTAAAACCTTTTCCCTATCATTTACAGCAAAAATATGGTGTAAATCCCTTGCATTTGTTTAGTACGATGCTAAGCCTTAGTCTGCGCTACCGGTAAATCACGAGAAATAACGTGTCGTGTAATTTACTTACGGTTCTTAATGATATACAGGGACCCAATCGAAATGACGATTTGTAAAAGTTTAACATTTAGAAACTGATGTGGTTGTATGCAATAAATCATACGAGTTGTTATTAACCATTTCTCACATATACAGATTTTTAATGCCTTTGCACACTGAGTAGACCTAGATTCAGCAGGTCGGGTGTGGGATGCCCGAACAGAGTCTGCTATGTTAACCTAGATTTATCGTAGATCATTTTTTGCACTAGATCTAATGATTGTGCTAATCATAGTCGAAATTTGGTTTTTAGTTTGGATATAGGAGTCGTCTACTTTGTTTGCAGATGCATGAAAACACGTTTATATATGAGGGAATGGGTTGAAGAGGTTCATTAATGATCAATTGGATCAATCGTATCATATATATATATAGCTCATATCGTTCTTTTTCTTTATTCTTTTACAATAATTGCAAGCAATCACATTGATTATGTTATCCTGAGTTGGGGTTAGAAAAGAGATAGATACCATTTCTCCAAACTTACTCATTAATCCACCTGTACAGAACGTGGCATTGTGCAAAACTAGTGCAGACTTAAAACAACCAAAATATCATGAATCTGTACATGTGAATGGTGATGCAAAGAGTGTTAGTATAGTTAAAAGATAAAAGCAGATTATTGTTAAACTATTTGATAACCGATTTTTAAGTATTGATAGGTTGCAACACGTGGCATGTGAGAGTTATTTAAGATTAACACTGCCTTTATAGGAGAGTACCTAATCAGCAGGTGCTAATCCGATTAATGTATCGCTGATAACCGGCGGCACGTGTCAGAGATATGCAGTTTTTCTTAAAGGGTCTACACACGTTCTTCCATGAAATTTCAAGAAACATTGACGTCATGAATATTAAATTAGAATATCACATGGACATCTATATTGTTTGCTAGAAACATAAGAGTCACATCTATATTACATCATAAGCAAACATAGCAGATTTTGTTTTAGAAGGCTCCTAAAAGAGCTGTCTGATCTGGGTCTTCTCAGTGTTCAAAGGCATAGAAATGCGTAGTTATGGAGTAAATGTTAAAAACAGTCTGCACATACAAATATGATCTTATATACACTTTATACAATAAAACCTCTGAATTACGACTAGTATTAGCAGATTAAATGAAGGTTTGACCGGGCTATTTGCTTTCTGGTCTCATGCAGTGGTCGTAGCAGAGATCGAGGTATTACTTTACAGGTACACTGTACGAGGTATGTGATAAAAACACAAACATATGTACAAGACTCAAAATTGTTGAGTTTGGAAGTCTAGTCGCATGTGGAAAACATACATTTAGTGCCTTCACTTAAACTTGCTCTTCGTCTGACCCGAACAACAAATTTGATCGATCTGTGTCCATCACTGTTTGGGTACAGGTTAGACGCCGTGTCAAACGTATCTATTAGTAGACAATGTGCAAAACCCGACCTATGTTATTGGACCGTTTGATCTGGGTCTACACCGCTTACGATACCCGATGTCATCGTGATAACAGCTATCAATTCTATAACTAACATTATCTAATATAACAATTTCCATATAACAAAGTTCAGTCAATTCCCAGTTTACGCGGAATTAAAGCAGCAAGCATGTAACTTCATCCTGTATTGATCTGGGTCTACACCGCTTACGATATCCGATGTCATCGTGATAACAGCTATCATTACTATGCCTGTTAATTCAAATTTTAATATGGTGTCGAATCGTCTAGGTACCGAACGTCTAGGTACCGAATTGGTTTGGTACCGAGTCGTCTCGAAATCAATCAAGTGAAGTACATTCACTGAAAATCCATGATTTCTTCTTTAAGTCGCAAATTTGATTTGCATATATCACGTGTTTGCGCAATGAGTACTTGGTTTTGAATGTCTTTCTGCACAAATGTGTCGTGTATTTCACTAAAACAAAACTGCGTAGATATTGTAAAGCTTTCATTGAAACAGAGATGTATCTGATCCTACATTTACAAGAGAAAATCGATACATCCCCTAGATCAGAGACACACATGCATATAATGTATCTGCCTAGATCTACCTTCCTACCAAAAAACAGTTTCTAGAAAACAAGTGCAATTCTTGACATAACACGAATTAGTGTTCTTACACCTTGAGCTTTTTTTGGATCGTCTGCAATTGACAGGTAGGGTCTAAATGCCAACCATCACACGTATTTTTTGAGACAACCATCACACGTAGTCATGAATATTCGAGTTTGATTGACAGTTCTAAAAATAGTATCCAATAGAACGCTCATTCTTATTCAGCTGAGACAACCATCACATGTATTCGTTAATTTTAAATTTAATATTCATGTAAACATTTACGGACGTAGTTGAGAAGATGTATCGACTACAAAGCAAGATCCAGATGAGACGTTGAATATTATCCGAAGAACCCGTGATCTCGTCTGAATCAAAATTGTTTGCACTTAGCATGCAAATACTAAAAATAAAAATAAGTAAAGGCTGGAGTATGATTAGTATTTTTTTTCAAACCGTTAGAAATAGTAAATGTAAATATTGTTAGTTATGGCAATAAAAATACTTTTTTATTTGTTTTCTCTTCCGAACTTAATGAATATATACAAAGTAACAGCACGAAAGAGAATTAAAAATAATAGATTGTTACGTATATTCCATAAAAGCCTCTCCCCTGGGTCTGGATCTGGATTTGAACTGTTTTACGTTCATTTTGTACATGTTAGAATATGATTACATCCAGAGGACAACCATCACAGGTATAATCGTGTGTACAGGGCTATATAGGGTTATACCCAAAGGACAACCATCACAGGTATTACCATGCGTACAGGGCTATATAGGGTTATACTTATACCCAGGTGACCATCACATGTTGAACCATGTGTACAGGGGTATTATACACAGAGGACAACCATCACAGGTAGTACCATGTCTACATGCCTCTATATAGGGTTATTCCTAGAGGACAACCATCACAGGTAGTACCATGTGTACAGGGCTATATATGTTTATAACAAGAGGACAACCATCACAGGTAGTACCATATTTAAAGGCCATTATATCATATTATATAAAGAGGACAACCATCACAGGCAGTGCCATCTGTACATGTCTATATAGAAATTATACACAGAGGACAACATCACAGGTAGTACCATCTGTACAGGGTTATATAGAGTTATACACAGAGGACAACCATCACAGGTAGTACCATTTTTAAAGGCCTTTATACCATATTGTATAAAGAGGACAACCATCACAGGTAGTGCCATCTGTACAGAGTAATATCGGTTATACATAGAGGACAACCATCACAGGTAGTACCATCTGTACAGGGCTATATTGGGTTAAACATGGAGGACAACCACCACAGGTAGTACCATCTGTACAGGGCTATATAGAGTTACAAACAGAGGACAACCATCACATGTAGTAGAATCTGTAAAGGGCTATATAGGGTTATACACAGAGGACAACCATCACAGGTAGACCATGTGTACAGGGCTATATAGAGTTACACACAGAGAACAACCATCACATGTAGTAGAATCTGTAAAGGGCTATATAGGGTTATACCCAGTGGACAACCATCGCAGGTAGACCATATGTACAGGGCTATACACAGAGGACAACCATCACAGGTGTACAGGGCTGTATATGTTTATAACAAGAGGACAACCATCACAGGTAGAACCATTTTTAAAGGCCTTTATACCATATTATATAAAGAGGACAACCATCACAGGTAGTGCCATCTGTACAGGGCTATATAGAGTTATATACAGAGGACAACCATCACAGGTAGTGCCATCTGTACAGGGCTATATAGAGTTATACACAGAGGACAACCATCACAGGTAGTACCATCTGTACAGTGCTATATAGAGTTATACACAGAGGACAACCATCACAGGTAGTACCATCTGTATCGCAGGTAGATCATGTGTACAGGGCTATAGACAGAGGACAGCCATCACAGGTGTACAGGGCTATATATGTATATAACAAGAGGACAACCATCACAGGTAGTACCATTTTTAAAGGCCTTTATACCATATTATATAACGAGGACAACCATCACAGGTAGTGCCATCTGTACAGGGCTATATAGAGTTATACACAGAGGACAACCATCACAGGTAGTACCATCTGTACAGGGCTATATAGGGTTATACACAGAAGACAACCATCACAGGTAATACCATCTGTACAGGGCTATATAGAGTTATACACAGAGGACAACCATCACAGGTAGTACCATCTGTACAGGGCTATATAGGGTTATACACAGAGGACAACCATCACAGGTAGTGCCATTTGTACAGGGCTATATAAAGTTATACACAGAGGACAACCATCACAGGTAGTACCATCTGTACAGGGCTATATAGGGTTATACACAGAGGACAACCATCACAGGTAGTTCCATGTGTACAGGGCTATATAGAGTTATACACAGAGGACAACCATCACAGGTAGACCATGTGTACAGGGCTATATAGAGTTCTACACAGAGGACAACCATCACATGTAGTAGAATCTGTACAGGGGTATATAGGGTTATACACAGAGGACAGCCATCACAGTTAATACCATCTCTACAGGGCTATATATAGTTATACACGGAGGACAACCATCACAGGTAGTACCTTCTGTACATGACTATATAGAGTTATACACAGAGGACAACCACCACATGTAGTAGAATCTGTTAAGGGCTATATAGGGTTATACCCAGAGGACAACCATCGCAGGTAGACCATGTGTACAGGGCTATAGACAGAGGACAGCCATCACAGGTGTACAGGGCTATATATGTTTATAACAAGAGGACAACCATCACAGGTAGTACCATTTTTAAAGGCCTTTATACCATATTATATAAAGAGGACAACCATCACAGGTAGTGCCATCTGTACAGGGCTATATAGAGTTATACACAGAGGACAACCATCACAGGTAGTGCCATCTGTACAGGGCTATATAGAGTTATACACAGAGGACAACCATCACAGGTAGTACCATCTGTACAGGGCTATATAGAGTTATACACAGAGGACAACCATCACAGGTAGTACCATCTGTATCGCAGGTAGATCATGTGTACAGGGCTATAGACAGAGGACAGCCATGACAGGTGTACAGGGCTATATATGTATATAACAAGAGGACAACTATCACAGGTAGTACCATTTTTAAAGGCCTTTATACCATATTATATAACGAGGACAACCATCACAGGTAGTGCCATCTGTACAGGGCTATATAGAGTTATACAGAGAGGACAACCATCACAGGTAGTACCATCTGTACAGGGCTATATAGGGTTATACACAGAAGACAACCATCACAGGTAGTACCATCTGTACAGGGCTATATAGAGTTATACACAGAGGACAACCATCACAGGTAGTACCATCTGTACAGGGCTATATAGGGTTATACACAGAGGACAACCATCACAGGTAGTGCCATTTGTACAGGGCTATATAAAGTTATACACAGAGGACAACCACCACCGGTAGTACCTTCTGTACATGACTATATAGAGTTATACACAGAGGACAACCACCACATGTAGTAGAATCTGTTAAGGGCTATATAGGGTTATACCCAGAGGACAACCATCGCAGGTAGACCATGTGTACAGGGCTATAGACAGAGGACAGCCATCACAGGTGTACAGGGCTATATATGTTTATAACAAGAGGACAACCATCACAGGTAGTACCATTTTTAAAGGCCTTTATACCGTATTATATAAAGAGGACAACCATCACTGGCAGTGCCATCTGTACAGGGCTATATAGAGTTATACACAGAGGACAACCATCACAGGTAGTACCATCTGTACAGTGCTATATAGAGTTATACACAGAGGACAACCATCACAGGTAGTACCATCTGCATCGCAGGTAGATCATGTGTACAGGACTATAGACAGAGGACAGCCATCACAGGTGTACAGGGCTATATATGTATATAACAAGAGGACAACCATCACAGGTAGTACCATTTTTAAAGGCCTTTATACCATATTATATAACGAGGACAACCATCACAGGTAGTGCCATCTGTATAGGGCTATATAGAGTTATACATAGAGGACAACCATCACAGGTAGTACCATCTGTACAGGGCTATATAGAGTTATACACAGAGGACAACCATCACAGGTAGTACCATCTGTACAGGGCTATACAGAGTTATACACAGAGGACAACCATCACAGGTAGTACCATCTGTACAGGGCTATATAGGGTTGTACACAGAGGACAACCATCACAGGTAGTGCCATTTGTACAGGGCTATATAAAGTTATACACAGAAGACAACCATCACAGGTAGTACCATCTGTACAGGGCTATATAGGGTTATACACAGAGGACAACCATCACAGGTAGTGCCATTTGTACAGGGCTATATAACGTTATACACAGAGGACAACCATCACAGGTAGTACCATCTGTACAGGGCTATATAGGGTTATACACAGAGGACAACCATCACAGGTAGTTCCATGTGTACAGGGCTATATAGAGTTATACACAGAGGACAACCATCACAGGTAGACCATGTGTACAGGGCTATATAGAGTTCTACACAGAGGACAACCATCACATGTAGTAGAATCTGTACAGGGCTATATAGGGTTATACACAGAGGACAGCCATCACAGGTAATACCATCTCTACAGGGCTATATATAGTTATACACAGAGGACAACCATCACAGGTAGTACCTTCTGTACATGACTATATAGAGTTATACACAGAGGACAACCACCACATGTAGTAGAATCTGTTAAGGGCTATATAGGGTTATACCCAGAGGACAACCATCGCAGGTATACCATGTGTACAGGGCTATAGACAGAGGACAGCCATCACAGGTGTACAGGGCTATACATGTTTATAACAAGAGAACAACCATCACAGGTAGTACCATTTTTAAAGGCCTTTATACCATATTATATAAAGAGGACAACCATCACAGGTAGTGCCATCTGTACAGGGCTATATAGAGTTATACACAGAGGACAACCATCACAGGTAGTGCCATCTGTACAGGGCTATATAGAGTTATACACAGAGGACAACCATCACAGGTAGTACCATCTGTACAGTGCTATATAGAGTTATACACAGAGGACAACCATCACAGGTAGTACCATCTGTATCGCAGGTAGATCATGTGTACAGGGCTATAGACAGAGGACAGCCATCACAGGTGTACAGGGCTATATATGTATATAACAAGAGGACAACTATCACAGGTAGTACCATTTTTAAAGGCCTTTATACCATATTATATAACGAGGACAACCATCACAGGTAGTGCCATCTGTATAGGGCTATATAGAGTTATACACAGAGGACAACCATCACAGGTAGTACCATCTGTACAGGGCTATATAGGGTTATACACAGAAGACAACCATCACAGGTAGTACCATCTGTACAGGGGTATATAGAGTTATACACAGAAGACAACCATCACAGGTAGTACCATCTGTACAGGGCTATATAGGGTTGTACACAGAGGACAACCATCACAGGTAGTGCCATTTGTACAGGGCTATATAAAGTTATACACAGAAGACAACCATCACAGGTAGTACCATCTGTACAGGGCTATATAGGGTTATACACAGAGGACAACCATCACAGGTAGTGCCATTTGTACAGGGCTATATAACGTTATACACAGAGGACAACCATCACAGGTAGTACCATCTGTACAGGGCTATATAGGGTTATACACAGAGGACAACCATCACAGGTAGTTCCATGTGTACAGGGCTATATAGAGTTATACACAGAGGACAACCATCACAGGTAGACCATGTGTACAGGGCTATATAGAGTTCTACACAGAGGACAACCATCACATGTAGTAGAATCTGTACAGGGCTATATAGGGTTATACACAGAGGACAGCCATCACAGGTAATACCATCTCTACAGGGCTATATATAGTTATACACAGAGGACAACCATCACAGGTAGTACCTTCTGTACATGACTATATAGAGTTATACACAGAGGACAACCACCACATGTAGTAGAATCTGTTAAGGGCTATATAGGGTTATACCCAGAGGACAACCATCGCAGGTATACCATGTGTACAGGGCTATAGACAGAGGACAGCCATCACAGGTGTACAGGGCTATATATGTTTATAACAAGAGAACAACCATCACAGGTAGTACCATTTTTAAAGGCCTTTATACCATATTATATAAAGAGGACAACCATCACAGGTAGTGCCATCTGTACAGGGCTATATAGAGTTATACACAGAGGACAACCATCACAGGTAGTGCCATCTGTACAGGGCTATATAGAGTTGTACACAGAGGACAACCATCACAGGTAGTACCATCTGTACAGTGCTATATAGAGTTATACACAGAGCACAACCATCACAGGTAGTACCATCTGTATCGCAGGTAGATCATGTGTACAGGGCTATAGACAGAGGACAGCCATCACAGGTGTACAGGGCTATATATGTATATAACAAGAGGACAACTATCACAGGTAGTACCATTTTTAAAGGCCTTTATACCATATTATATAACGAGGACAACCATCACAGGTAGTGCCATCTGTATAGGGCTATATAGAGTTATACACAGAGGACAACCATCACAGGTAGTACCATCTGTACAGGGCTATATAGGGTTATACACAGAAGACAACCATCACAGGTAGTACCATCTGTACAGGGGTATATAGAGTTATACACAGAAGACAACCATCACAGGTAGTACCATCTGTACAGGGCTATATAGGGTTATACACAGAGGACAACCATCACAGGTAGTGCCATTTGTACAGGGCTATATAAAGTTATACACAGAGGACAACCATCACAGGTAGTACCATCTGTACAGGGCTATATAGAGTTATACACAGAGGACAACCATCACAGGTAGTGTCATGTGTACAGGGCTATATAGAGTTATACACAGAGGACAACCATCACAGGTAGACCATGTGTACAGGGCTATATAGAGTTCTACACAGAGGACAACCATCACATGTAGTAGAATCTCTACAGGGCTATATATAGTTATACACAGAGGACAACAATCACAGGTAGTACCTTCTGTACATGACTATATAGAGTTATACACGGAGGACAACCACCACATGTAGTAGAATCTGTTAAGGGCTATATAGGGTTATACCCAGAGGACAACCATCGCAGGTAGACCATGTGTACAGGGCTATAGACAGAGGACAGCCATCACAGGTGTACAGGGCTATATATGTTTATAACAAGAGGACAACCATCACAGGTAGTACCATTTTCAAAGGCCTTTATACCATATTATATAAAGAGGACAACCATCACAGGTAGTGCCATCTGTACAGGGCTATATAGAGTTATACACAGAGGACAACCATCACATGTAGTGCCATCTGTACAGGGCTATATAGAGTTATACACAGAGGACAACCATCACAGGTAGTACCATCTGTACAGTGCTATATAGAGTTATACACAGAGGACAGCCATCACAGGTAGTACCATCTGTATCGCAGATAGATCATGTGTACAGGGCTATAGACAGAGGACAGCCATCACAGGTGTACAGGGCTATATATGTATATAACAAGAGGACAACCATCACAGGTAGTACCATTTTTAAAGGCCTTTATACCATATTATATAACGAGGACAACCATCACAGGTAGTGCCATCTGTATAGGGCTATATAGAGTTATACATAGAGGACAACCATCACAGGTAGTACCATCTGTACAGGGATATATAGAGTTATACACAGAGGACAACCATCACAGGTAGTATCATCTGTACAGGGCTATATAGGGTTATACACAGAGGACAACCATCACAGGTAGTGCCATTTGTACAGGGCTATATAAAGTTATACACAGAGGACAACCATCACAGGTAGTACCATCTGTACAGGGCTATATAGGGTTATACTCAGAGGACAACCATCACAGGTAGTTCCATGTGTACAGGGCTATATAGAGTTATACACAGAGGACAACCATCACAGGTAGACCATGTGTACAGGGCTATATAGAGTTCTACACAGAGGACAACCATCACATGTAGTAGAATCTGTACAGGGGTATATAGGGTTATACACAGAGGACAGCCATCACAGGTAATACCATCACTACAGAGCTATATATAGTTATAAACAGAGGACAACCATCACAGGTAGTACCTTCTGTACATGACTATATAGAGTTATACACAGAGGACAACCACAACATGTAGTAGAATCTGTTAAGGGCTATATAGGGTTATACCCAGAGGAAAATCATCGCAGGTAGACCATGTGTACAGGGCTATAGACAGAGGACAGCCATCACAGGTGTACAGGGCTATATATGTTTATAACAAGAGGACAACCATCACAGGTAGTACCATTTTTAAAGGCCTGTATACCATATTATATAAAGAGGACAACCATCACAGGTAGTGCCATCTGTACAGGGCTATATAGAGTTATACACAGAGGACAACCATCACAGGTAGTGCCATCTGTACAGGGCTATATAGAGTTATACACAGAGGACAACCATCACAGGTAGTACCAACTGTACAGTGCTATATAGAGTTATACACAGAGGACAACCATCACAGGTAGTACCATCTGTATCACAGGTAGATCATGTGTACAAACAGAGGCCTACAGAGGACAGCCATCACAGGTAATACCATCTCTACAGGGCTATACACAGAGGACAGCCATCACATGTGTACAGGGCTATATATGTTTATAACAAGAGGACAACCATATCACAGGTAGTACCATTTTTAAAGGCCTTTATACCATATTATATAAAGAGGACAACCATCACAGGTAGTGCCATCTGTACAGGGCTATATAGAGTTATACACAGAGGACAACCATCACAGGTAGACCATATGTACAGGGCTATAGACAGAGGACAGCCATCACAGGTGTACAGGGCTATATATGTTTATAACAAGAGGACAACCATCACAGGTAGTGCCATCTATACAGGGCTATATAGAGTTATACACAGAGGACAACCATCACGAGTGTACAGGGCTATATATGTTTATAACAAGAGGACAACCATCACAGGTAGTACCATTTTAAAGGCCTTTATACCATATTATATAAAGAGGACACCCATCACAGGTAGTGCCATCTGTACAGGGCTATATATGGTTATACACAGAGGACAACCATCACAGGTAATACCATCTGTACAGGGCTAAACACAGAGGACAGCCATCACAGGTGTACAGGGCTATATATGTTTATAACAAGAGGACAACTATCACAGGCTGTACCATTTTTAAAGACCTTTATACCATATTATAGAAAGAGGACAACCATCAGAGGTAGTGCCATCTGTACAGGGCTATATAGAGTTATACAGAGAGGACAACCATCACAGGTAGTACCATCTGTACAGGGCTCTATAGGGTTATACACAGAGGACAACCATCACAGGTAGTACCATCTGTACAGGGCTATATAGAGTTATACACGGAGGACAACCATCACAGGTTGTGCCATTTTTGAAGGCCTTTATACCATATTATATAAAGAGGACAACCATCACAGGTAGTGCCATCTGTACAGGGCTATATAGAGTTATACAGAGAGGACAACCATCACAGGTAGTACCATCTGTACAGGGCTATATAGGGTTATACACAGAGGACAACCATCACAGGTAGTACCATCTGTACAGGGCTATATAGAGTTATACACAGAGGACAACCATCACAGGTAGTACCATATGTACAGGGCTATATAGAGTTATACACAGGACAACCAATAACAGGTAGTACCATCTGTATAGGGTTATATAGGGTTATACACAGAGGACAACCATCACAGGTAGTACCATCTGTACAGGGCTATATAGGATTATTCACAGAGGACAACCATCACAGATAGTACCATCTGTACAGGGCTATATAGTGTTATACACAGAGGACAACCATCACAGGTTGTGCCATTTTTAAAGACCTTAATACCATATTATAGAAAGAGGACAACCATCACAGGTAGTGCCATCTGTACAGGGCTATATAATGTTATACACAGAGGACAACCATCACAGGTAGTACCATCTGTACAGGGCTATAAAGGGTTATACACAGAGGACAACCATCACAGGTAGTACCATCTCTACAGGGCTATATAGAGTTATACCTGGAGGACAACCATCACAGGTAGTACCATCTGTACAGGGCTATATAGAGTTAGACACAGAGGACAACCATCACAGGTTGTAGCATTTTTAAAGACCTTAATACCATATGATATAAGGAGGACAGCCATCACAGGTAGTGCCATCTGTACAGGGCTATATAGAGTTATACACAGAGGACAACCATCACAGGTAGTACCATCTGTACAGGGCTATATAGGGTTATACACAGAGGACAACCATCACAGGTAGTGCCATCTGTGCAGGGCTATATAAAGTTATACACAGAGGACAACCATCACAGGTAGAACCATCTGTACAGGGCTATATAGGGTTATACACAGAGGACAACCATCACAGGTAGTACCATCTGTACAGGGATATATAGAGTTATACACAGAGGACAACCACCACATGTAGTAGAATCTGTAAAGGGCTATATAGGGTTATAACCAGAGGACAACCATCACAGGTAGTGCCATCTGTACATGGCTATATAGAGTTAGACACAGAGGACAACCATCACAGGTAGTACCATCTGTACAGGGCTATATAGAGTTATACCCAGAGGACAACCATCACAGGTAGTACCATGTGTACAGGGCTATATAGAGTTATACACAGAGGACAACCATCACAGGTAGTACCATCTGTACAGGGCTATATACAGTTAGACACAGATTACAACTACCACATGTAGTAGAATCTGTAAAGGGCTATATAGGGTTATACCCAGAGGACAACCATCGCAGGTAGACCATGTGTACAGGGCTATAGACAGAGGACAGCCACCGCAGGTGTACAGGGCTATATATGTTTATAACAAGAGGACAACCATCACAGGTAGTACCATTTTTAAAGGCCTTTATACCATATTATATAAAGAGGACAACCATCACAGGTAGTGCCATCTGTACAGGGCTATATAGAGTTATACAGAGAGGACAACCATCACAGGTAGTACCATCTGTACAGGGTTATACAGGGTTATACACAGAGGACAACCATCACAGGTAGTACCATCTGTACAGGGCTATATAGAGTTATACACAGAGGACAGCCATCACAGGTAGAACCATCTGTACAGGGCTATATAGAGTTATACACAGAGGACAACCACCACATGTAGTAGAATCTGTAAAGGGCTATATAGGGTTATACCCAGAGGACAACCATTGCAGGTAGACCATGTGTACAGGGCTATACACAGAGGACAGCCATCACTGATGTACAGGGCTATATATGTTTATAACAAGAGGACAACCATCACAGGTAGTACCATTTTTAAAGGCCTTTATACCATATTATATAAAGAGGACAACCATCAGAGGTAGTGCCATCTGTACAGGGCTATATAGAGTTATACCCAGAGGACAACCATCACAGGTAGTACCATCTGTACAGGACTATATAGAGTTATACACAGCGGAAAACCATCACAGGTAGAACCATCTGTACAGGGCTATATAGGGTTATACACAGAGGACAACCATCATAGGTAGTACCATCTGTACAGGGCTATATAGGGTTATACACAGAGGACAACCATCATAGGTAGTACCATCTGTACAGGGCTATATAGAGTTATACCCAGAGGACAGCCATCACAGGTATTACCATCTGTACAAGGCTCTGTAGTGTTATACCAAGAGGACAACCATCACAGGTAGAACCACATGTACAGGGATATATTAGGTTATAAATAGAGGACAACCATCACAGGTAGTACAATGTGTACAGGGCTTAACACGGTTATACCCAGAGGACAACCATCACAGGTTTAGCCACCTGTACGGAGCTTTATAAGGTTATAACAAGAGGACAACCATCACAGTTAGTACCATGTGTACTTGGATACATAGGTTTATAACAAGAGGACAACCATCACAGGTAGTACTATGTTTACAGGCCTATATACTATTATACAAAGAGGACAACCATCACAGGTAGTACCATCTGTAAGGGTTATATCGGTTATACACAGAGCACAACCATCTAATGTAGTACCATCTGTATAGGGCTCAATAGGGTTATACACAGATGATAACCACCACATGTAGTACCATGTTTACAGGGTTATATAGGGTTATACCCAGAGGACAACCTTCACAGGTAGTACCATGTGTACAAGGCTGTAAAGGGTTATACCAAGAGGAGAACCGTCACAGGTAGTATCTTGACTACAGGGCTCTATAAGGTTATACCGAGAAGACAACCATCCCAGGAGGACAACCATCACAGGTAGTACCATGTGTACAGGGCTATAAAGGGTTATACCCAAGTGACAACCATCACAGGTAGTACCAGGTTTACAGGGCTATATAGGATTATACCCAGTGGGCAACTATCACAGGTAGTACCATGTGTACAGGGCTATATAGGTTTATACCCAGAGGACAACCATCACAGGTAGAACCACGCGTACAGGGTTAAATAGATTTATACCCAGAGGACAACCATCACAGGTTGTACCATGTGTACAGGGCCATATAGTGTTATACCCGGACGAAAACCATCACAGGTAGTGCCATGTCTACAGGGTTGTAATGGACTATAAACAGAGGACAACCATCACAGGTCGGACCATGTCTACAGGGCTGTATAGGGATATACACAGAGGACAACCATCACAGGTAATGCCATGTGTGCGGGGCTCTATAGGGTTATACCCAGAGGGCAACCATCACAGGTAGTACCATGTGTGCAGGGCTGTATAGGGTTATACCCTGAGGACAACCGTCACAGGATGTATTGTGTGTATAGGACCCTATAGGGTTATACCCAGAGGACAACCATCACAGGAAGTACCATCTTTACAGGGTTATACACAGAGGACAACCATCACAAGTAGTACCATCTGTACAGGGCTATATAGGGTTATACACAGAGGACAACCACCACAGGTAGTACCATCTGCACAGTGCTCTATCGGGTTATACACAGAGGACAACCATCACAGGTAGTACCATGTGTACAGGGCTCTGTTGTGTTATGCCAAGAGGACAACCACCACAAGTAGAACGACCTCTACAGGGATATATAACAGGGATTTATAAGGTTATAAAAAGAGGACAACCACCATAGATAGTAACATGTGTACATGGCTATATAGAGTTACACCTGGGCGACAATCATCACAGGTAGTACCATGTGTACAGGGCTATATAGGGTTATACCAAGAGGACAACCATCACATTTAGTACCATGTGTACAGGGCTCTGTAGTGTTATACCTAGAGGACAACCATCACACGTAGAACCACACGTTCGGGGCTATATAAGGTTATAACAAAAGGACAACCAACACAGGTAGTTGAATATGTACAGGGCTAAATAGGTGTTTACCCAGACGACAACCATCACAGGTAGTGTCATGTGTACAGGGCTATATAGCGTTACACCAATAGGACAACCATCACAGGTAGTACCACGTGTATGAATTTTGAAGTGTGAAGTTTAAAGTGTGAAGTGTTAAGTTTGAAATGTGAAGTTTGTAGTGTGAAGTTTGAAGTTTGCAGAATGAATTTGTAAGTGTGAGGTTTAAAGTTAGAAGTGTTAGGTTTGTAGTGTGAAGTTTGAATTTTGTAGTGTGAAGTGTGAAGTTTTAAGTTTGAAGAATACATTTTGAAGTGTTATTTTTCAAGTGTAGATTATGAAGTTTAAAGTGTTAAGTTTGAAGTGTGAATTTTAAAGTGAGAAATTTTAAGTTTGAAAATGAAGTTTCAAGTGTGAACTAAGAAGTTTAAAGTGTTCATTTTGAAGTGTGAAGTTTGAAGTGTGATGTGTTAAGTTTGAAAGTTTAAAGTGTCCATTATGAAGTGTGAAGTTTCAAGTGTTAAGTTTGAAATGTGAAGTTTGTCGTGTGAAGTCTGAAGTTAAAAGTATAAACTTTTAATTTAGAAGAATGATGTTTGAAGTGTGAAGTTTGAAGTGTGAAGTATGAAGTTTTTCGTAGTGTGAAGTTTGAAGTGTAAATTTTGTAGTGTGAAGTTTGAAGTTAAAAGTTTTAAGCTTTTAGTTTGCAGAATGAATTTTGAAATGCGTGGTTTAAAGTGTGAAGTTTGAAGTTTTAAGTTTGAAGTGTGAAATTTAAAGCGTAAAGTATGAAGTTTAAAGTGTTATTTTTTATGTGTAAAGTGGTGAAATTAATAGCGTGAGGTTTGAAGTGTTAAGTTGAAGTGTAAAGTGGTAAGTTTGTAGTGTGAAGTTTGAAGTGTAAATTTTGTAGTGTGAATTTTGAAGTTAAAAGTGTGAAGCTTTAAGTTTGCAGAATGAATTTTGAAGTGTGAGGATTAAAGTGTGAAGTTTGACGTTTTATTTTTTATGTGTAAAGTGTGGAATTAATAGTGTGAAGTATGAGGCGTAAAGTGTGAAGTTTGTAGTGTGAAGTGTAAAGTTAAAAGTGTGAAGTTTCAAGTGTGAAGTATGAAGTGTTAAGTGTGAAGTTTCATGTGTGAAATTTCAAGTGAAAAATTTCCAGTGTGAAGTGTTAAGCTTGTAGTGTGAAGTTTGAAGTGTTAATTGTGTAATGTAAAGTTTGAAGTTAAAAGTTTGAAGTTTTAATTGTTAATTTGAAGTGTGAAGTATGACATTTCAAGTGTTAAGTTTGAAGTGTAGAGTTTAAAGTGTGAAGTTCGAAGTGTATATTTTGAAGTTTGAAGTTTGTATTATGAAGTGAAAGTTAAAAATGTGAAGGTGCAAGTGTGAAGTCTGAAGTTTCAAGTGTTAAGTGTGAAGTGTTAAGTTTGTAGTGTGAAGTTTGAAGTGTGAATTTTGTAGTGTAAAGTTTGAAGTTAAAAGTGTGAAGTTTGAATTGTTAAGTTGAAGTGTGAAGTATGAAGATTTAAGTTTTTAGTTTGAAGTGTGAAGTTTCAAGTGTGAAGTTTCAAGTGTGAAATTGCAAGTGCGAGGTTTCCAGTGTGAAGTATGAAGTTTCAAGTGTTAATTTTGAAGTGTGAAGTTTGAAGTGTTAAGTTGAAAGTGTGAAGTTTCAAGTGTGAAATTTTAAGTGTGAAGTTTCAAGTGTGAAGTTTTAAGTTAGCAGAATGAATTTTGAAGTGTAAGGTGTGAAGTGTGAAGTTTGAAGAGTGAAGCTTCAGGTGTGAAGTATGAAGTTTAAAGTGTTAAGTTCAAAGTGTGAAATTTTAAGTGTGAAGTTTAAAGTGTGAAGTGTTAAGTTTGAAGAGTGAAGTTTGATGTGTGAAGTATGAAGTAACAAGAGTGAAGTTTGAAGTGTGATGTGTTAAGTTTGAAAGTTTAAAGTGTGAAGTGTCCATTATGAAGTGTGAAGTTTCAAGTTCGAAGTGTATATTTTGAAGTTTGAAGTTTGTATTATGAAGTGAAAGTTAAAAATGTGAAGTTTCAAGTGTTAAGTGTGAAGTTTGTAGTGTGAAGTTTGAAGTGTGAATTTTGTAGTGTAAAGTTTGAAGTTAAAAGTGTGAAGTTTGAATTGTTAAGTTGAAGTGTGAAGTATGAAGATTTAAGTGTGAAATTCAAGTGTGAAGTTTCAAGTGTGAAATGTTAAGTTCGTAGTATGAGGCTTGAATTGTGAATTTTGTAGTGTGAAGTTAAAAGTGTGAAGTTTTAAGTTCGCAGAATACATTCTGAAGCGTGAAGTTTAAAGTGTGAAGTTTCAAGTGTGAAGTTTCAAGTGTGAAGTTTCAATTGTGAATTATGAAGTTTAAAGTGTTAAGTTTGAAGTGTGAAATTTAAAGTGAGAAGTTTTAAGCTTGAAATATGAAGTTTCAAGTGTGAACTATAAAGTTTAAAGTGTTAATTTTGAAGTGTGAAGTTAATAGTGTGAAGTTAAGTTGAAGTGTTAAATATGAAGTTTCAGGTGTTAAGTTTGAATTGTAAAGTTTAAAGTGTGAAGTTTGTAGTATGAAGTCTAAAGTTCAAAGTGTAAACTTTAAGTTTGAAGACTGAAGCAATAGTGTGAAGTTTGAAGTTTTAAGTGTCAAGTATGAAGTTTCAAGTGTGAATTTTGAAGTGTTAAGTTGAAAGTGTGAAGTTTCAAGTGTGAAATTTTAAGTGTGAAGTTTCAAGTGTGAAGTTTTAAGTTAGCAGAATGAATTTTGAAGTGTAAGGTGTGAAGTGTGAAGTTTGAAGAGTGAAGCTTCAGGTGTGAAATATGAAGTTTAAAGTGTTAAGTTCAAAGTGTGAAATTTTAAGTGTGAAGTTTAAAGTGTGAAGTTTGAAGAGTGAAGTTTGATGTGTGAAGTATGAAGTAACAAGTGTGAAGTTTGAAGTGTGATGTGTTAAGTTTGAAAGTTTAAAGTGTGAAGTGTCCATTATGAAGTGTGAAGTTTCAAGTTCGAAGTGTATATTTTGAAGTTTGAAGTTTGTATTATGAAGTGAAAGTTAAAAATGTGAAGTTTCAAGTGTTAAGTGTGAAGTGTTAAGTTTGTAGTGTGAAGTTTGAAGTGTGAATTTTGTAGTGTAAAGTTTGAAGTTAAAAGTGTGAAGTTTGAATTGTTAAGTTGAAGTGTGAAGTATGAAGATTTAAGTGTGAAGTTTCAAGTGTGAAATTCAAGTGTGAAGTTTCAAGTGTGAAATGTTAAGTTCGTAGAATGAGGCTTGAATTGTGAATTTTGTAGTGTGAAGTTAAAAGTGTGAAGTTTTAAGTTCGCAGAATACATTCTGAAGCGTGAAGTTTAAAGTGTTAAGTTTCAAGTGTGAAGTTTCAAGTGTGAAGTTTCAATTGTGAATTATGAAGTTTAAAGTGTTAAGTTTGAAGTGTGAAATTTAAAGTGAGAAGTTTTAAGCTTGAAATATGAAGTTTCAAGTGTGAACTATAAAGTTTAAAGTGTTAATTTTGAAGTGTTAATTTTGAAGTGTGAAGTTAATAGTGTGAAGTTAAGTTGAAGTGTTAAATATGAAGTTTCAGATGTTAAGTTTGAATTGTAAAGTTTAAAGTGTGAAGTTTGTAGTATGAAGTCTAAAGTTCAAAGTGTAAACTTTAAGTTTGAAGACTGAAGCAATAGTGTGAAGTTTGAAGTTTTAAGTGTCAAGTATGAATTTTCAAGTGTTTAGTTTGAAGTGTGAAGTTTCAAGTGTGAAGTTTCAAGTGTGAAGTTTCAAGTGTGAAGTTTCAAGTGTGATGTATGAAGTTTCAAGTGTTAATTTTGAAGTGTTAAGTTTGAAGTGTAAAGTTGAAAGTGTGAAGTTTCAAGTGTGAAATTTTAAGTGTGACGTTTCAAGTGTGAAGTTTTAAGTTAGCAGAATGAATTTGTAAATTCAAAGTGTGAAATTTTAAGTGTGAAGTTTAAAGTGTGAAGTGTTAAGTTTGAAGAGTGAAGTTTGATGTGTGAAGTATGAAGTAACAAGTGTGAAGTGTGAAGTTTGAGGAATGAAATTTGAATGTGATGGTTGTCCTCTGGATATATCCCTATACAGCCGTGTACACATGGTACTACTTGTGATGGTTGTCCTCTGGGTATAACCCTTGATAACCATGTAGACATGGTATTACCTCTGGTGGTTGTCCGCTTGGTAGAACCCTATATAGCCTTGTACACATGGTACTACCTGTGACGGTGGGCCTCTGGGTATTATCCTATATATCCATGTACACATGGTACTACCTGTGATGGTTGTCCTCTAAGTATAATCCTATATAGCCCTGTACACATGGTACTACCTCTGATGGTTGTCCTTATATAGCCTAGTTCACATGGTACTACCTGAGATGGTTGTCCTATTGTTGTAACCCTTTAGAGACCTGTACAAATGGTAATAGCTGTTATGGATGTCCTCTGGGTTTACCCGTAAAATTGCCATGTACACATGTTATTACCTATGATGGTTGTCCTAAGGGTATAATCCTATATTGCCCTGTAGACTTTGTACTACCTGTGATGGTTGTCCTTATGATAGAACCCTATATAGCCCTGTACACATGGTACTACCAGTGATTGTTGTCATATTGGTATAATCGTATAGAGCCCTGTAAATATGGTACTACCTGTGATGGTTGTCCTCTTGGTATAACCCAATAGAGCCCTGTACACATGCTAATACCTATGCTTATGTCCTCTGGGTATAATCCTATAAAGCCCTGTACACATGGTACTACCTGTGATGGTTGTCCTCCCTGTACACATGGTACTACCTGTGATGGTTGTCCTCTGGGTATAACCCAATAGAGCACTGTACACATGGTACTACATATGACGGCTGTCCCCTGGGTATAACCCTATAGAGCCTTGTACACTACCTATGACGATTGTCCTCTGGGTATAACCCTATAGAGCCCTGTACACATGGTACTACCTGTGATGGTTGTCCTATTGGTATAATCGTATAGAGCCCTGTACACATGCTACTACCTATGATGGTTGTCCTCTGGGTATACTCCTATAAAGCCCTGTACACATGGTACTACCTGTGATGGTTGTCCTCTGGGTATAACCCAATAGAGCACTGTACACATGGTACTACATATGACGGTTGCCCCCTGGGTATAACCCTATAGAGCCCTGTACACTACCTGGGATGGTTGTCCTCTGGGTATAACCCTATAGAGCCCTGCACACATGGTACTACCTGTGATGGTTGTCTTCTGGGTATAATCCTATAAAGCCCAGTAAACATGATACGACCTGTGATGGTTGTCCTCTTGTTATAACCTTATATAGCCGTATACACATGGTACTACCTGTGATGGTTTTTCTCTGGGTATAATCCTATAGAGCCCTGTACACATTGTACTACCTGTGATGGTTCTCCTATTGGTATAATCCTATAGAGCCCTGTAAATATGGTACTATCTATGATGGTTATCCTCTGGGTATAACCCTATAGAGCCCTGTACACATGGTACTACCTTTGACGGTTGTCCTCTGGGTATAACCCTATGTAGGCTTGTTCACATTGTCCTCTCTTGTTATAACCCTATATAGCCGTGTACACATGGTACTACCTGTGTTGGTTGTCCTCTGGTATAACCCTTTAGAGCCCTGAACACATGATACTACCTGTGATAATTTTCCTCTGGGTATAACCCTATACAGCCCTGTACACATGGTACTACTTGTAATGGTTGTCCTCTGGGTATAACCCTTAATAGCCCTACCTTCTACATGTTGTCTTCTTGTTATAACCCTATATAGCCCTGTACACATGGTACTACCTGTGTTGGTTTTCCTCTGGTATAACCCTTTAGAGCCCTGAACACATGGTACTACCTCTGATGGTTGTCCTCTGAGTAGAACCCTATATAGCCCTGTACACATGGTACTACCTGTGGTGGTTCTCCTATTGGTATAATTGTACAGAGCCATGTAAATATTGCACTACTTGTGACGGTTGTCCTCTTGATATTATCCTATATAGCCATGTATACATGATACGACCTGTGATGGTTGTCCTCTTATTATAACCTTTTATAGTCATGTACACATGGTACTAACTGTGATGGTCTTCCTCTGGGTATAACCCTATAGAGCCCTGTATACATGGTGCTACACGTGATTGGTATCCTTTGGGTATAACCGTATAGAGCCCTCTACACATTGTACGACTTGTGATAACTGTCCTCTGGGTATAACCCTATAGAGCCCTGTTCACATGGTACTACCTCTGATTGTTGTCCTCTAGGTATAACACTATATAGCCCTGCTCACATGGTACTACCTGTAATGGTTGTCCTATTGGTATAATCATATAGAGCACTGTACACATGGTACGACCTGTGATGGTTGTACTCTTGTTATAACCCTATATAGCATTGTACACATGGTACTACCTGTGATGGTTGTCCTCCTGTTATAACCCTACATAGTACTGTACACTTGGTACTACCTGTAATGATTGTCCTCTGGGTATAACCCTTTACAACCCTGTACACATGGAACGACCTCTGATGGTTGTCCTCTGGGTGTGACCCTATACAGTCCTGTACACATGGTACTACCTCTGATGGTTGACCTTTGGGCAGAACCCTATATAGCCCTGTTCACATGGTACTACCTGTGATGGTTGTCCTATTGCTTTAATCGTATAGAGCCCTGTAAATATGGTACTACCTGTGATGGTTGTCATCTGGGTATAACCCTATAGAGCCCTGTACACATGGTACTACCTGTGACGGTTGTCCTCTATGTATAACCCTATAGAGCCCTGTACACATGATACTACTGGAGATGGATCTCCTTTGGGTATAATCCTATAGAGCCCTCTACACATGGCACCACCTGTGATGGGTGCCCACTGGTATAACCCTTTAGAGCCCTGTACACGTGGTACTTCATGTGATTGATGTCCTCTGGGTATAACCTATTTAGCCCTGTAAACATGGTACTACCTGTAATGGTTGTCTATTGGCATAACTGTATAGAGCCCTGTACACATGGTTCGACCTGTGATGGTATTCCTTTGGGTATAACCCTATAGAGCCCTGTACATATGGTACTACCGGTGATGGTTGTCCTCTGGGTATAATCCTATAAAGCCCTGTACACATGTTACGACCTGTGATGGTTGTCCTTTTGTTATAACTTTATATAGCCTTGTACACTACTTGTGATGGTTGTCCTCTTGTTATAACCCTATATAGCCTTGTACACATGGTACTACCTGTGATGGTTGTCCTCTTGTTATAACTTTATATAGCCTTGTACACTACCTGTGATGGTTGTCCTCTTGTTATAACCCTATATAGCCTTGTACACATGGTACTACCTGTGATGGTTGTCCTCTTGTTATAACTCTATATAGCCTTGTACACATGGTACTACCTGTGATGGTTGTCCTCTTGTTATAACTCCATATAGCCTTGTACACATGGTACTACCAATGATGGTTGTCATCTGTTATAACTCTATATAGCCTTGTACACATGGTACTACCTGTGATGGTTGTCCTCTTGTTATAACTTTATATAGCCTTGTACACTACCTGTGATGGTTGTCCTCTTGTTATAACCCTATATAGCCTTTTACACATGGTACTACCTGTGATGGTTGTCCTCTTGTTATAACTTTATATAGCCTTGTACACATGGCACTACCTGTGATGGTTGTCCTCTTGTTATAACTCTATATAGCCTTGTACACATGGTACTACCTGTGATGGTTGTCCTCTTGTTATAACTCTATATAGCCTTGCACACATGGTACTACCTGTGATGGTTGTCCTCTTGTTATAACTCTATATAGCCTTGTACACATGGTACTACCTGTGGTGGTTGTCCTCTTGTTATAACTCTATATAGCCTTGTGCACATGGTACTACCTGTGATGGTTGTCCTCTTGTTACAACTCTATATAGCCTTGTACACATGGTACTACCTATGATGGTTGTCCTCTTGTTATAACTCTATATAGCCTTGTACACATGGTACTACCTGTGATGGTTGTCCTCTTGTTATAACTTTATATAGCCTTGTACACTACCTGTGATGGTTGTCCTCTTGTTATAACCCTATATAGCCTTGTACACATGGTACTACCTGTGATTGTTGTCCTCTTGTTATAACTCTATATAGCCTTGTACACATGGTACTACCTGTGATGGTTGTCCTCTTGTTATAACTGTATATAGCCTTGTACACATGGTACTACCTGTGATGGTTGTCCTCTTGTTATAACTCTATATAGCCTTACACACATGGTACTACCTGTGATGGTTGTCCTCTTGTTATAACTCTATATAGTATTGTACACATGGTACTACCTGTGATGGTTGTCCTATTGTTATAACTTTATATAGCCTTGTACACATGGCACGACCTGTGATGGTTGTCCTCTTGTTATAAATTTATATAGCCTTGTACACATGGTACGACCTGTGATGGTTGTCCTATTGTTATAACTTTATATAGCCTTGTACACATGGTACTACCTGTGATGGTTGTCCTCTTGTTATAACTTTATATAGACTTGTACACATGGTACTACCTGTGATGGTTGTCCTCTTGTTATAACTTTATATAGCCTTGTACACATGGTACTACCTGTGATGGTTGTCCTCTGTGTATAACCCTATGTAGCCTTGTATACGGTGTCCTATTTTTATAACTTTATATAGCCTTGTACACATGGTACGACCTGTGCTGGTTGTTCTCGTGTTATAACTCTATATAGCCTTGTACACATGGTACTACCTGTGATGGTTGTCCTCTTGTTATAACTCTATATAGCCTTGTACACATGGTACTACCTGTGATGGTTGTCCTCTTGTTATAACTCTATATAGCCTTGTACACATGGTACTACCTGTGATGGTTGTCCTCTTGTTATAACTCCATATAGCCTTGTACACATGGTACTACCTATGATGGTTGTCCTCTTGTTATAAATCTATATAGCCTTGTACACATGGTACTACCTGTGATGGTTGTCCTCTTGTTATAACTTTATATAGCCTTGTACACTACCTGTGATGGTTGTCCTCTTGTTATAACCCTATATAGCCTTGTACACATGGTACTACCTGTGATGGTTGTCCTCTTGTTATAACTCTATATAGCCTTGTACACATGGTACTACCTATGATGGTTGTCCTCTTGTTATAACTCTATATAGCCGTGTACACATGGTACTACCTGTGATGGTTGTCCTCTTGTTATAACTCTATATAGCCTTGCACACATGGTACTACCTGTGATGGTTGTCCTCTTGTTATAACTCTATATAGTATTGTACACATGGTACTACCTGTGATGGTTGTCCTCTTGTTATAACTCTATATAGCCTTGTACACATGGTACTACCTGTGATGGTTGTCCTCTTGTTATAACTTTATATAGACTTGTACACATGGTACTACCTGTGATGGTTGTCCTCTTGTTATAACTCTATATAGCCTTGTACACATGGTACTACCTGTGATGGTTGTACTCTTGTTATAACTCTATATAGCATTGTACACATGGTACTACCTGTGATGGTTGTCCTCTTGTTATAACTATATATAGCCTTGTACACATGGTACTACCTGTGATGGTTGTCCTCTTGTTATAACTCTATATAGCCTTGTACACATGGTACTACCTGTGATGGTTGTCCTCTTGTTATAACTCTATATAACCTTGTACACATGATACTAACTGTGATGGTTGTTCTCTTGTTATAACTCTATATAGCCTTGTACACATGGTACTACCTGTGATGGTTGTCCTCTTGTTATAAATCTATATAGCCTTGTACACATGGTACTACCTGTGATGGTTGTCCTCTTGTTATAACTCTATATAGCCTTGTACACATGGTACTACCTGTGATGGTTGTCCTCTTGTTATAACTTTATATAGCCTTGTACACATGGTACTACCTGTGATGGTTGTCCTCTTGTTATAACTCTATATAGTATTGTACACATGGTACTACCTGTGATGGTTGCCCTCTTGTTATAACTTTATATAGCCTTGTACACATGGTACTACTTGAGATGGTTGTCCTCTTGTTATAACTCTATATAGCCTTGTACACATGGTACTACCTGTGATGGTTGTCCTCTTGTTATAACTTTATATAGCCTTGTACACATGGTACTACCTGTGATGGTTGTCCTCTTGTTATAACTCTATATAGCCTTGTACACATGGTACTACCTGTGATGGTTGTCCTATTGTTATAACTTTATATAGCCTTGTACACATGGTACTACCTGTGATGGTTGTCCTCTTGTTATAACTTTATATAGCCTTGTACACATGGTACTACCTGTGATGGTTGTCCTCTTGTTATAACTTTATATAGCCTTGTACACATGGTACGACCTGTGATGGTTGTCCTCTTGCTATAACTCTATATAGCCTTGTACACATGGTACTACCTGTGATGGTTGTAATCTTGTTATAACTCTATATAGCCTTGTACACATGGTACTACCTGTGATGGTTGTCCTCTTGTGATAACTCTATATAGCCTTGTACACATGGTACTACCTGTGATGGTTGTCCTCTTGTTATAACTTTATATAGCCTTGTACACATGGTACGAC
The DNA here is from genome assembly GCA_963576725.1 of Azorinus chamasolen. NCBI lineage: Eukaryota > Metazoa > Mollusca > Bivalvia > Cardiida > Solecurtidae > Azorinus > Azorinus chamasolen. The sequence continues at coordinate 44,247,482 of OY755242.1, read as the reverse complement.
CTGTGATGGTTGTCCTCTTGTTATAACTTTATATAGCCTTGTACACATGGTACTACCTGTGATGGTTGTCCTCTTGTTATAACTCTATATAGCCTTGTACACATGGCACGACCTGTGATGGTTGTACTCTTGTTATAACTCTATATAGCATTGTACACATGGTACTACCTGTGATGGTTGTCCTCTTGTTATAACTATATATAGCCTTGTACACATGGTACTACCTGTGATGGTTGTCCTCTTGTTATAACTCTATATAGCCTTGTACACATGGTACTACCTGTGATGGTTGTCCTCTTGTTATAACTCTATATAACCTTGTACACATGATACTAACTGTGATGGTTGTTCTCTTGTTATAACTCTATATAGCCTTGTACACATGGTACTACCTGAGATGGTTGTCCTCTTGTTATATCTCTATATAGCCTTGTACACTTGGTACTACCTGTGATGGTTGTCCTCTTGTTATAACTCTGTATAGCCTTGTACACATGGTACTACCTGTGATGGTTGTCCTCTTGTTATAACTCTATATAGCCTTGTACACATGGTACTACCTGTGATGGTTGTCCTCTTGTTATAACTCTATATAGCCTTGTACACATGGTACTACCTGTGATGGTTGTCCTCTTGTTATAACTTTATATAGCCTTGTACACATGGTACTACCTGTGATAGTTGTCCTCTTGTTATAGCTCTATATAGCCTTGTACACATGGCACGACCTGTGATGGTTGTCCTCTTGTTATAACTCTATATAGCCTTGTACACATGGTACTACCTGTGATGGTTGTCCTCTTGTTATAACTCTATATAGCCTTATACACATGGTACTACCTGTGATGGTTGTCCTCTTGTTATAACTCTATATAGCCTTGTACACATGGTACTACCTGTGATGGTTGTCCTCTTGTTATAACTTTATATAGCCTTGTACACATGGTACTACCTGCGATGGTTGTCCTCTTGTTATAACTCTATATAGCCTTGTACACATGATACGACCTGTGATGGTTTAGAAAAGGTAATATATGAGTAATGCAAGCCAACAATGAATAATTCAAGTACGTTTTAAGAAAATAGAATAAATCTAAATCGTTTACACATAAAAGGAAGAAACCGTTCTTAATTTAGTTACATATCGATGTCTAAATGTATAAATCAGTTTGTGCTTTAAGCAAGGGTGCATCAAGTAGTAAACTAGAGGTTTGTTTTTGTCACAAAAACAGATGTCACCCCCTCCCATCCTCTTTCCAATACACAAGTGTAATGTCTGTAACTCCAAACTTATCAGGGGTTAATTTTTACGTCATCAGGGGCAATAACTCAAACATTGTCATGGGGAAACAATTCAAAAGCCACAGGTATACAAAAACACATGTTTGTCAACATTCTTGTGAAGTTTGGTGATTCTAGTACTAGTGGTTTCAGAGATACATGTGACACAAAGTAAAGTTTCTCTTATTTAAAGTCATCAGGGGCAGTAACTCCAAAGTTATGAGAGGGAGACAAATTCCCAGATGCACAACAACTCATGCTGGTGAACATTTCTGTGAAGTTTGGTGAATCTAGCCCTACTGGTTTCAGAGATACGTGCAGCACAAAGTTTCTCTAATTTTAAGTTATCATATCAGGGGCAGTAACTCAATAATTATCAGGGGGAGACAATTAAAAAAAACAGGTGCACAACAACTCAAACTGGTCAACATTCCTGTGAAGTTTGGTGACTCTAGCCCTAGTGGTTTTAAAGATATGCATGACACAAAGTTTCTCTCAATTTTAAATATCAGGGACAATAACTCCAAAGTTGTCAAGGGGAGACAATTTAAAAATTCCAGGTGCATAAGAAGTCATGCTGGTGAACATTCCTGTCAAGTTTGGTGACTCTAGCCCTAGTGGTTTCAGAGATATGCATGACACTAAGTATAGTACTTTGTCTAATTTTAAGTCATCAGGGGGAGTAACTCCAAAGTTAACAGGGGGAGACAATTCAAAAACTCATGAGCAAAACAACTCATGTAAGTGAACAATCCTGTGAAGTTTGGTGACTCTAGCCCTACTGGTTTCAGAGATACGCGCGACACAAAGTTTGTATAAATTTAAGTATTCATATCAGGGGCAATAACTCAAGAATTATCAGGGGAAGACAATTCAAAAACAATAGGTGCACAACAACTCATGCTGGTGAACATTCCTGTGAAGTTTGGTGACTCTAGTACTAGCGGTTTCATAGATACGCGCGACACAACGTTTTTCTAATTTTAAGTCATCAGGGGCAATAACTCCAAAGTGATCAGGGGGAGACAATTCAAAAACCCCAGGTGCACAACAACTCATGCTGGTGAACATTCCTGTGAAGTTTGGTGACTCTAGCCCAACTGGTTTCAGAGATACGCGCGACACAAGTTTGTGACGGACAGACAGACAGACAGACGGACGGACGGACAGACGGACGGACAGACAGACAACTCTGGCAAAAACAATATATCTACCCAAAATGGGGAAGACATAATAAGTAATACAACGAGCTGTTTTTCGACTAATTAGTACCTTCAGCACAAAAGAGATAACATTAAAATGTGGGCGGTAACGATATGAGAAGGGGGCGGTTCCAAAAATACCTGTGATAGTTGACCTCGTGTGATGGTTGACATCTAGCCTTTTCGCAATTGGTATGGCGTCAAGATATTCCGCTGTATCTATTTGGAAATGCAAAGCACTACACGTAAATATAAGGACTTAAAACCAAACGAACAACGGTCCAAACAACTTATTTTCGCATATATTTTTTCAACGGCCCATTCGACGGCCCGACTGCTATACATATGTATTTGAGTTTGTTTTTTGTTCAAGGTAAACTTGAATGGAGAATATGAATGATTTAGAGTGTTTGAATGTAATTTATTGAAGGAAAACATTTTATAGATCTAAGTTTACAAATATAAGGACTTAAAACCAAACAAACAGCTTATTTTCGCAAATATTTTTTCCTGTTAAGCTGGACAGGAATATTGATTGGGAAAGTACTGTCAGTAGATCTATCCCGATATCCCTACTGTACTTTAGCCGAAGTTGTCTCATCAACTCGAGACATGCAGATCTAGTCAAGAAGAAAACGACTCAGTCTCAAGTGTTTAGAGTTGTAGCAGGTGTTATGTACGTTCTCCGTGAATACTGATATAAGAAATAATGCTTGTATAAATGTTAATTAGACTAGATCTATTGCTTTAAAGACATCTCAAAGCTCCTTCATAAGTGAACCCCCCCCCTCCCCCCTCTTTACAGTGTCCAGCTGTGCTGATTATTGATTACCTGGAGTGCTCCAGCAGTGTCCAGTCAGGGTCAGTGGCCATAAGAGATAAAGTTATGCAATTATACCTTGATTCTCTGTGATAGTAGCCCGCCTTATCAGTTTGTGTATTAGATGCCATTATCAGTTTGTGTATTGGATGCCAGAGACTCAGCACCCAAAATACACAGGCATGGGGTTAATGGGTCAACATTCCTTTTGAAATACCTTTAACATTTATAATGGGCATTATGAACAGGTAGTACATTTTTACTATGGCAGAACCTATAGATCTAGATCTTCTCTGTTTGCAAAAGACGTTTATAAATGCAGAATAAACAGTTTGAAAGGCTTCATTATAAATCCCTTCCAAATAATACACCAAAGTCTTTAAATGTAATGCAGTAGATTTGCATATCTTGTATTTCCAGAGAGCATTTCACAGTGATTTGTTTTACCTGCAAGTCCATAGTCCTGTAGATCTACTCACAAAAATCTCTGGGGATGCAAAGTTTCAAATCATTTGAGTCCCAATACATTGGGATTTCTAGTAAAATTTGATTTTGAAGTTTTATTAATATCTTAATTATAATCAATACCCAGTCTTTGATCAGCTACTAGTATGAAAAAGGCCAGTTCTACAAATACCTTTGACTGGGTGCTTTAAATGTATTTTTATAGAATATTTGGACTCATTCTTTCAATTTGGGGACTCACAGATTTGCAGTTTATCGAGTCCCAGGACTTGTGCAAGAAAATTTGTAAATCACTGATTTCATTTTAGACTTTAGTATTATAGCGTTTGATGTTGTTCGCCATGATAGACTGCTGGTAGGTCAATATGGTATCAGAGGCTCTACCCATTCATGGGTAGGAGCATTCTTAGGCCATCACACCCAGAGAGTTGTAGTAGGCAGGGCAACATCTGGCCTGGCTTCTGTTATTTCTGGCGTCCCTCAAGGATCTGTCCTTGGTCCTCATTTATTTCTGCTATACTTAAATGACTTTCCTGATACTGTTTGTTCTAGTGTTCATCTCTTTGCAGATGACCGTGTGATTTATAGGACTATTAAAACAGGCAGTGATTCTGTCAAATTTCAGAAAGACCTGGATAATCTGTCTGTATTGGAGCAGAAATGGACGATGTCCTTTAATGTAAGCAAATGCAATATTATGTACATTCATAAATCTAGGAATCCTATGAAAAGTTTAACAGAGTACAACCCTAACCCTAACCCTAACCCCTGTCTGTTGTTGACCGAGCTGCTTATCTCAGCATTGAAATAGCTTCAAATCGATCCTGGTCTCCACTTGCTTGACTTGATCCTGATTTTATTTTTCATCTGCTGCGGGTGTCCCAGTAGCTGGGGTAGGCAGCAGGCGGCTAGTACATCTAACACATGATCTCCATGCAGTTCTGTTTAGTGGATTGATATTACCAAGGCTGCTTACATCCATATCAGCCTTGACAGTCTGACCATGACTTTTTTGGTCTCCCACGCACTCCTGAACAAGAAATCTTCATATTGGTGACAGACTTGATAAAGGATTTGGATTGAGTGACGTGTCCATATCTGAGACTCCTAGAGCATAGAGCAGCTGTTACCTCCTGCAGGTCCAAACTTGCGCACAACAGGTCGATTGATATCTTGACTTGACGCCACATACCCATCGGATCATTGATCTGTCATTTCTGTAGAGCCGTTGTAAGTCTGAGGCTGTAGGAGCCCATGTTGCGCTTCCATGCAGAGCGCGGATGCAGGCATCAAATACTTTCTCACGAATGAAGAGGAATATGTGCTTGGATGTCAGAATTGGTAGAAGCTTCTTGATATTTCCCCAGGCAGTAGAACATCTGGTAATAATGGCAAGCGTGCAACCTCCACTAGCACACAACATGTTACCAAGATAGCAGAAGCTGGCTTCAACATCAAGTAGAGTTCCATCTAAATCTAATTGTGTGACTGGTCTGCCATCGATTAGACGTGCCTGACCATGGCACCTTGGACAGACACCTTGCAACAAGTCTGCCCTGGATACCACTGCATTTCTTGTGCACCCAGAATGTGCAATTCAAGCACTTGATGGCATTAACTCCAACATCGCTCCAACAGACAGCACAGGGAATTAACCTGAGTCACGGAGGACGTCAAGACCAGGTCCAGAGATCATGAGCTTAGTCTTCTTCATGTTTACTCTCAGCCCTTTGCTCTCCATGCCCCCCTTCCGCGCCCTGGGCTTTGACACGCATTCTTCCAGAGAGTCTGCGATTACTGCAAGGTCATCAGCATACAGGAGCTCCCATTGTAGACCAGTACGAAACTCATGTGACAGTGCTTCCAGTACCAAGATGAAGAGGAGGGGACTGAGGACTGATCCCTGATGCACCCCAAACCCCACACCAAACTCCTCGCTGTACTGTCCACTGACTCGTACTCGACTTCTAACATTGGTGTACATGCCCTTGATTACACGTACAGCCCACTCCTCAACATCCAGGCTCCTCAAAGCCCACCAAAGGACTTTCCTAGGTACATGGTCGAAAGCCTTCTCCAGGTCGACAAAGGCAAGATACAGTGGCTTGTTTGCAGCGATGTGCTTCTCCTGCAGTTGGCATATGATGAAAATCGCATCAGTGGTGCCCTGGCCAGACACAAAGCCAAACTGAATCGAGTTGATCTTTACCATTCTGCAGATGGAAGTGTCTAGCACACGCTATCTGTAAGCTTCAGACCACGGTAGTTGCTGCGATCGAGGGCATCACCTTTCCCCTTGTAGAGATTAATGATGTAGCTCTCTTCCCAGTCCTTTGGAATCACACCATCACTGAAGACTGACTTTGTCAAGTCCCTCAACATCACTATGCTCTCCTCACCTGCTGCTTTCATCATCTCAGCAATGATACCTGACGGTATCACTTTGCCACCTTTCATTTTGCTGAGAGCTTTACGGATTACATCCAATGTGACTGGCGGGGGAGGGCCTTCCACAGGAGCAACCTCAGGAAGTAGGTCACTCGGCCACTCAAACTCGAGGTTCAGCAACTTAGCATAGTGCTCAACCCAAGCCTTCATCTTCTCCTCCTCGCTGAGGGATAACTCCCCGGCATCATTTCCTGACACACTTCTCCCCAATGATATCCTGATTTGACCTGTCCATCTGTTTGACAAGCTTATGATGCTTCCGTCATTGGACGAGATGTGGGCAAATTTGTCCTTTTCAGCCTCCAGCTTTGCCTACCAGACTACCCTTTTGGCCATACGCTTAGCCTTGTTGTAGGCAGCTTTGGCCTCATTTGCCTCACTCAACTTGCCTGCCTTAACCAGAGTCTTGAAAGCTTTGAAACATGCCCGCTTCATCTTTATATCTTCATCAACCTTGTCGTTCCACCACCAGGTTTCCCGTTTCCATTGGTGGTTCTTAGAGAGGCCACACATCTCGGAGGCTGATTCCAGGAGTGTAGTTTTCAGTCTAGACCACACATCTTCCACAACATAGTCAGATACAATGGTAGCAGTAGCAGTTACTTTATCCTTGAAGGTGGTATGGTACTCGTTAGCCATAGCTGGATCCCTGAGTTTTCATGTGCAGATACGTAGAGTGAAGTTACGCTTTTTTGCCTTGGCAGGCTGACTGAGAAGTCACAAACAAGCAAGTTGTGCTGTTGAGTGCATTCTTCACCGGGGATGACCTTGACATCATAAGCTGCTGTGCAGAAACTCTTACGGTAGAGTATGTAATCGATCTGAGTTTTGTGATTTCCGGGACAGTAAGTTATCAAGTGTGACTCTCTCTTCATAAAACTAGTGTTGCGGACAACAGGGTCGTTAGCCACGGCAAACTCTAACAGTCTCTCTCCTTCGGCGTTTTGTACCCCAAAAACTTTGCCTTCGTGATCTTCTTCAAAGCCATTGCCCTCAGCTCCCACATGACCATTCCAGTCTCCAAGTGGGATGAGGGACTCAGATGCTGGAATCTTGGAGACTGCACTTTGGAGTTGGTCGAAGAAACAATCTTTCTCAGCTTCAGACAGCCCAGCCTGTGGTGCATACAATGAAATGAAGGTGATGACCACCTTGCCTATGACTGGTCTGAGCATTATAATTCTGTCCGAAATGCGCTGGACATCAAACACTTTCTCCACCCACTTCTCGGCCAACATGATCCCAGCGCCGCCTTGCCCCCTGTCATTTGCACTCCAGTAGAACTTGAACATGGAGTATTTTCCTTTGATAAGGCGGGTCTGATTGGCTGAAAGACTGCCAGCCCATCATTCTGTGCTCTTGCACGCTGCAGAGATCCACTCCTCTTCTCATCAGAGTCTCCACTACTTCGGCACTTCGCCTCTTCAGGGAGCCAACATTGCATGTGACAGCCCTGAACTTGGTTGGGTGCTTGCTGGATTTGTCATGACGGCCAGACCCTGCTTCCCGCAGACCCTGCTTTCCTGGGGAGTCAACCAAGCCCGAGACACTATCAGGGCATGTCCACACGCCGATGGGCCTGGCATACCGCTAGTCTAGGGGCAGACCTCCTTCGAGTCCCCGCAGTTCAGCCTGAGGCCTCCAGGTGCTCAGTTTACGTGTGTCAGTGCGAGAAGGTACTGCATAGGGCTTGTCTACAGAGAGGCTATGTACTGGCAGGGGAGACTTACGCACTCAGCTCCCATTTCGCCTAAACAAGGCTATCCAGTGGTGGTTGCTGAAAGCGAAGGTAGCAAGCACGCAACACCCAACACAACCACACTAGACAGACACATCAATAGACCATTAGACACACTTAAATACATGTAAATAAAATTACCAGTAAGGCAAGTCAAAATTTAGGTTTTCTTAAACGAAATCTTCATTCTTCTAGACCTCAAACTAAGACAGCCATTGTTAGTCCCAACCTAGAATATTGTTCAAGTGTCTTGGATCCTTATCACCAGAAGGATATTGATAAACTCGAAAGTATCCAGCATAGGGCTTCTCGATTTGTTTCTAATAATTACAGCAAGACCCCGAGCACAGTCACCAACATAATGACTTGTAGAGCTGTAAGATATTGCCATTGAAATCTACAACAAAATGCTCAGCAAATCTTAACCCATTCTCTCATAGGCTATTTTTAGATCCTACCTCTATGAATAAATCTACCGAAAAGGAGTATTTAGTAAAGAATAGGATCCTGTAGGAACTGTTTGATCAGGTTCTGTTCTGTTTGCTTATGAAATAATATAAATCTAATTGTACAGTTTCTGCCACAATCAATTATTTCTTATATGAATATTCATGAAGTAAAGGACTTAAGGGTTACAGGTAAGTTAATATACTCAGGTTTTCAAATTGTGCATCTGATTAATTATCAAGTGTTGTTACCAAAGACATATTCATTATCATAAGTCATGTATGACATGTTTATAAGTCATGTATGAAATGTTTAGAGGTCATGTATGATATGTTTATAAGTCCTGATGATATGTTTATAAGTCATGTATGAGTCATTGACATGTTTATAAGTCATGTATGACATGTTTATGTATGACATGTTTATAAGTCATGTATGACATGTTTATAAGTCATGTATGACATGTTCATAAGTCATGTATGAGTCATTGACATGTTTATAAGTCATGTATGACATGTTTATAAGTCATGTATGATATGTTTTTATGTCATGTATGAGTCATTAATGACATGTTTATGACATGTTTATAAGTCATGTTATAAATCATGTATGACATGTTTATGTCGTATATGACATGTTTGTAAGTCATGAATGACATGTTTATAGGTCATGTATGACATGTTTATAAGTCATGTATGCTTATTATAATTATAAAACTCCTAACTCTTCACATAATTTGAATTTATTAATTGAAAATTGTGCTCTTTGTGAAGAAACATGCATTCTTTCTTTGTGTGATTTTCAGGTATACATGCACTTTCAATGATTGATCATGGTAGATACAACAAACTTTGAGTCCTAATATATCTCACCACAGGTTACCATGGAACCTTATGCTTTAACCCTTTCCCTCATATAAACCTGTTTTCACGCATTTGCAAACAGAGTAGACCCAGATCAGATGGCTCCTAGAGGAGCCGTCTGATCAGGGTCTGCTCTGTTTGCTGATGAAATTTTGAAAGATCTGTTTCCTTACTTTCTAAAATGGCTACATTGTTCCAACTTCAATAACTACCTTGTTCATGAATATTCAATAGGTATGGGAATTTGAAATAAACATAGAACAAGGAAAGGGTTAAGTCTATTCAGCTTTATAGCACATACCGTATATGAGTTGTCTGTGACATGCACTGAATGTCTGAATCAATCAATGCAGTGGGATTTAATGATGGAATGTTAATAATTAATCCTTTCACTGTTGAATGACCATGAAAGAAATAATGACATCATGAATATTTATTATCTGAATATTTATCATGGCATATGTATACAGGATATTTTCATATTGGAAGAAACGGCATCAAACCAGCAGCATGCTGCAAATTATTTTAAATGCAGGCAACTGCCAGTCTAAGTAATGATATGCCTGCTATTACTTGTTTCATCACACTTTTTGTGGTACTAAATGAATCTCTTGAGAGGTGAACCATGTGTTCTTTCAAACGTTTTTGTGGATTAAACTCATATATAGATATGTTGAACCTTTTCCCTCATACAGAAGCTTTATCATGCCTTTGCAAATAGAGTAGACATAGATCAGACATCTCCTACTTGTGAAATTATAACAGATCCAGAGCTCCAGATAAGATGCGTAAATTGACACATTTCCAAACTTGTATAACTTCTTTATTTCTCCACCAAACCCTATGTTGTGACCACCCTTTAGAATCGTCTCGAAGAGACGATTCTAAAGAGTGGTCACAACATAGGGTTAGGTGGAGAAATGACGATTTTTGTATTTGAGTATGCACCGTTATCTGTAGCTCTTAGATCTGACTACAGTTTCTACCAATACCAAAAACTCCTGTGAACATTTGCCATTATACAAACTCAGCTAGTAAATATCAATGATGTCAATATTTCTTACATGAATATTCAACTGGCAAGGAGCTAATCAATTGTTGAAACAAGAAAGTTTTTTACATAATGCAGATAACAATCATTGTTGTTCACTTTTAAGTTTTCCCACTGAGAATATGGAGGGAAAAAACCAACGTCGTACTGGTACCAGAGCAAAAAACAAAGTCCTCTACACTAGGTGCAAATCAGGACTGAAAAATGAACTCAAAACAATGTACCCATTTCTCAGCGAAGATCAGATAAGCAGAAAGGCCAAAGAGAAATGGAAAAAGGTTGAAAAGATGGGTACAATTTCAGATAATTATGTACTAGTACCAAAAGAAATGGTCAGAAACAAAGCTACATTTGGTAGAAAAGATAGCAAGATAAACGTCAAGGGCAATTCTAGAAGTCCTGGAGATAGTAATTTCAGTATAGATGACACCTTATACAGCAAAGGTGATATGATAGAGTCATCCACTGAATCTGCAGCCCCTGACTGTAACAAGATTGAGGGCACATGCACCGCTACAGGAAATTTCAAGTCTTGGTAAAAACACTACCAACATTGGCAGTGATATACATGTACATTTGTACATGTATTATTGCTAGCAGAAGTGTTCTATGGACTTAACCCTTTCCTCCATAAATACACCTTTCTATGCCACTGTAAAAGTCACTTTTTGAAACAATTGCACAATCAATGATAATTAGAGCATTTGCTCCACAGGTTTATCACATTGGTTTAAAACTAAAATTCTAAAAAAAATCCTTTTCTCTAGCTACTAGTCCTTTTTGGTAGATTCATTCAAAGAGGTTTGATCTAAAAATAGCCTATGGGGGAATGGGTTAATTTATACCTTTGCTCTCTAGCATGATTTAACCCTTTCCCTGTTGGATACTCATGTAAGTAATAATGACTTCATGAATATTCATTATTTGATTTTTTTAAAATGGCATATGTACATAGGATTATTTGGCATAGGTAGAAACTGTTGAATCAGATCTATATATTTTCATAAACAAACTTTGAAACAGCAAACCTTGAGCAGACAGCTCCTATAAGAGCTGTCTAATCTGGGTCTACTGTATAAAATTTGCAAATGCATGAACAAGTGTTAAGATAAGGGAAAGGGTTAGTGAGCATGATTTATAACCTGTTTGGATCCAGATGAGATGCCAAGTGACTCAGACTCGGGATCGAAACTCTTTGACACTTTCACTGTACTTTTGAGGAGAATTATTGATGATAACTTCTGTAGACAACAACTTAGTGTTTCTTCTGCTTTGACAATAGCTGCCAGTTTAACCCTTTCCCTAATGAACATTAATTTTATACATGAATTAATCACTTTATGGAAATTCACTGACTTATTTTTAGCTCGTCTGTTTTGAAGAAACGAGCTATTGTGATCACTGGGTCGTAGTTGTAGGTGTTGGCCTAGTTGTACATGTAGGCATTGGCGTCATCGTCGGCGTGCAAAAACTTTAATGTAGCTGATTACTCAAAAAGTATAAGATTGGAGGTATCAACATGAAACTTCATAGGTGAGTAGATCTCATTAAGGAGAAGACCTCTACATAAGAACCATAACTCTTGATTTCAAAATTTTGGAGTTGTGGCCCTTTTTTTTTCTTCAGTGGACAAGCACCAAATCAGACGAGCGTTGGCGCCGCACACGACTCTTGTTAAGAATTAAATTTTGTAAGGAATATTAGACAAAACTGTAGGATCAGATCTATATAATTTCATAATCAAACAGAACAGACCCTGATCAGACAGCTCCTATGTACATGACCTGTCTGATCTGGGTCTCTTCTGTTTGCATAGTGGGAAAAGGCATTTGTATGGAGGAAAGAGTTAAAAAATATCATCAGCTTCAGTTTTAAACTCTGTCATTTTGACAATAACTATAGGGTGAGTGTGAGATGATGTTGATTTTGAACAGATGTTAAGTTACTTTGCATCCGATCTTAATCCAAATACCAGTATTTTCATCACTAGCAGAAGGTTTAACGGTTAATAGGAAGAAAATTTTACTTTTCTGAAAGAATTCTTACTCTTACACTACTGACTAGTAAAATTTACTTAATTTCATTTGATTTTAATCCTCAGTTACCTAATATAGTCACCTTTTAACCCTTTCCCTCATATAAACACATTTGCAAGCAGAATGGAATTGCTCTGTTTGCTAATGGAATTTGATAGGTTTGATATTTCATTATAACTCTTTCGTCCATGAATATTCAGTAGGTATTGAAATTTGGAATAAACAGACCAGGGAAAGGGTTTGAACGCTGTTAATGGCTTTAAGTTTGACATCTTTGCAAACACAGTAGATCATGATCAGACAGCTCCTGTAGGAGCTGCCATCTGATCAGGATCTCTGTTTGCTTATTATTGCATTCATATGTATCTGATTCTTCAGTTTCTGTCATGGCCAAAAAGCCTCTTGTGTTAACCCTTTCCTCCATTAAATACGCCTTTCTACGCCTCTGTAAAAATTACTTTTTGAAACCAATGTGATAAATAGAGCATTTGCTCCTAAGGAGCAAATGCTCTATATATCACCATGGTTTCAGCATGGTTTCAGAACTACAAAATTCTAAAAAAAAATCCTTTTCTCTAGTTAATGCTCCTTTCCGGTTGATTTATTCAAAGAGGTTGGATCTAAAAATAGCCTATGAGGGAAAGGGTTAATGGAAATCTAATGAATACTCATAAAGTCATAAATTTTTTCATGAGTGGGTTTAATTATATGGCCTTAAATTTCCTTCAAATCTCAAACTATTTTTCCAGAGCTATTCCTTTTAAAAACTACATTGAGAGTTACTAAGTATCAAACGGTATGGATCCAGAGGAGACACCAAATTACCTAATATCTGTCTGATCTGGATCCAACGGTTTGCATATAGGTGCTTGTGATTCAGCATTTGCAGTTTATGATACTGGTAATTAACCCTTTACTCCTTAACTCTTTGCACGCTAAGTAATTTTTTGTCTGCAACAATTGTCGTCTGCTTCAATTCTAAAAAAAAAATTCTCATTTCTTCACAAAAATATGGTCAAACTTTGCATAGGTAATCACAGTTTCACCGCTAGCATGCAAAGAGTTAGATATGCCTTTCTATGCCTTTGCAAACTGTAGCCCCAGATCAAATGGCTCCTATAGGATTTGTTTGATCAGGGTCTGCTCTGTTTCCTTGTGATATAATATAGATATCATTCCATGATTCCACAGTTTCTGCCTTGGCCAAAAGTCCCTCTGTCCATGTGCTATTATAAGAAAATAATCCAATTAATATTCATGACATTATTTCTTGCATGAATATTCATGAAGGAAAGGGTTAACTCTTTGCGTCATAGAACTTTTATCACCTTTGCAAATCTATTAGACCCAGATCTGATAGCTCCAATAGGAATTGGTTTTTCAGGATCGACTCTGTTTGCTTATGAAATCATAATAGGTCTGATTCTACTGTTTCTACCTATACCAAAAAGACCTGTGTACAGTGTGCACAATAATGCTATTATAAAAATTCAGGTAATAAATACTCATGATGTGACATTGTCATTATTTCGTACATAAATATATTCAACAGGATAATTGTTAATAAAACAATGTTCATTTCAGGGACGCATCAGATGATGATTCTGATGACAACATTCTGATAAGGCGAGAAGATACAGAGTTCACTACAGATCCATATGAAGACAGTCAAATGGACATGGTGACCATTGAGAACACTACTGAGCTTGGAGATGGAAAAGTTCAAAAGAGGAAGAAAATGCTTGAAAGTAGAGAAGACAATGACACAGAATTATGTGAACCAATAAAGAAATCAAAACTTTATGAATTTGAGATAAATTCTTCAAAGAGACAAATGGATTGTCTAGATTCTGAGCTGTCACAACGTAAGAAGGACAGGAAAAAGGAATACAAAGAGTCAGAGCTGTCACAACGTAAGAAGGACAGGAAAAAGGAATACAAAGAGTCGGTGCTGTCACAACGTAAGAAGGACAGGAAAAAGGAATACAAAGAGTCAGTGCTGTCACAACGTAAGAAGGACAGGAAAAAGGAATACAAAGAGTCAGAGCTGTCACAATGTAAGAAGGACAGGAAAAAAGAATACAAAGAGTCAAGAGAAGCAAAATTGCTTGCATCTTTAGGTAGTGTCAGCATACCACATACAGAAGATAGCATGATTGTCTCTCAACAAACACCTGCATTGCCAAGTAAAGATCTAGATGTTGAGAAAATCACGCCACAAATAGATGAAGTAGGTAAACCAACACTGCTGAATAAAGTGAACGAAGCCCCAAAGAAGAAGAAAAGGAAACATGCCTCAAAGGAGAAGAAGAAAAGGAAACATAAATCTGAATCGAAAGCCATTAGATGGACCACAAAAGCATTGAGGTCACTGGCACTAATAGAACAAGAAGGTGACAAACAGTTTGTTCAAGATGTTGAAAGCAAAACAGGCATAAATAAGAGTATGGACCATATAATACAGAAAAATACTGCAGATTTAAATTTAGAAAACGCGATTTTGGTAGATACAGCTGCGATCGGAAAAATGAATCCATCTGGAGATGCTTTTGGAAATGTCTTTGAATCTGATGGAGGATCAAAGTTAAATTCAGGAGAGGACAAAGATTGCTGTATGGATGCTGCTGAAAAAATAGACAATACTTATGAACAAGATGCTGTGAATGGAACAAGAAACAGAACTCCATCTCAAAGTACAGAGAGTGACTTTAGGGACTTCAGAAGCAAGAAGACAGAATGGTTTCAAGCAGATGCATGGAATTCCTGCAGCCCACAGTCATGTTCATCTTACTCTTCATGTGTGGTATGAGAATCTATTAACTTATAACTTTTACCTGATAGAAATGCTTTTTCATGTCGTTGCAAACAGTATACCCAGATCACAAGTGTGGATGAAAGGATTATTGAGCTATTGCCTCTTGTATTGAAGTCATCGAATCTTGTGACAAGGTGGTGGGTGGGGGTATTAATCACCTTTAATGATAGGTCTAGTTTTGAATTTGAATACTTAATTCTTGTGTTACAAGTATAAAATAAATAAATATTTGCCATGACAAACTAAAAAGAATCTGTAACATAAACAAACAGAGCAGACCTTGTCAGACAGCTCCTTCAGGTGTCTGATTTGGGTCTACTCTGTTTGCAAATGTGTAAAAATGCATCTCTGTCAGGTGAAGAGTTAATATTATGTGCTTTCAAATAAATATGAATTGTACAGAAATTGATCTCTAATAAATGGCACTGATCTTATTTTAGCTCACCAGAGCACAAAATGCTCAGGGTGAGCTTTTGTGGTCGACTGATATCCGTTGTGCGTCGTCATTTGTCAGTCGTCAACAATTTGAACCTTTAAATCTCCTCTGAATCAACAGGGTACTCTTTGGCACATAGCATCATCTGTAGGTCCTCTACAAAAGTGATATAAATCATGTCCCTGGGTAAAAATTGGCCGGCCCCAGGTGTGCCTTTTTTCTATAGAAACATACATGTAGTAAAAACTTTGAAAATACTCACCTCAAAAAAACTGAAAGGTTCTCAGCTTTATATTTGGCACAGAGCATCAACTTCAGGCCCTCTACAAAAATTATGCAAATTATGCCCCTGGGATCAAAATTGGCCCCACTCCAGGGATGGCCAGTTTTCTATAGAAACATTTATAGAGAAAACGAAAATCTTCTCCTTTGAAACTGGAAGGTTCTTAGCTTTCATATTTGGCACATAACATCATGTTCAGGTCCTCTACAAAAGTTATATAAATTATGCTCCTGGGGTCAAAATTGGCCCCGCACAGGAGTGGCCAGTTTTATATAGAAACATATAGTGAAAAATCTTCTCCTGAAACTGGAAGGTTCTGAGCTTTCATATTTGGCACATAGCATCATGTTCAGGTCCTCTACAAAAGTTATATAAATTATGCCCCAGGGGTCAAGTTTTCTATAGAAATATATTGTGAAAACTGAAAATCTTCTCCTCTGACACTGGAAGGTTCTCAGCATTCATATTGGCACAAAGCATCATCTTGAAGTCCTCTACAAAAGTTATATGAATTATGCCACTGGGGTCAAATATGGCCCCGCCCCAGGGGTGGCCAGTTTTCTATAGAAAAATAATTATCTATCCTCTGAGGACAAAATTGACCACGTCCTGGGAGTGCCTTGTAGCTTACCACCATGCTCAAGTCCCAGATTAATTAGATTTTGACTACGTTAAATCTGGATTTATGGGTGGATCTGATAGTCTGGTGAGCGATATAAGGGCCATCATGGCCCTCTTGTTTACAAATCTGTTTTATGTTATTACTTTTGTTTGTTTGCAGGAATCTAAAGAGAATGTAAACCCGGCCCTGTTGCAGTCAATTCACAATCTGCGGATGTGTGTACCTGTGACTGACCAACATTCAGACTTGTCCCAACAAATTGGATGTTCTTCCCCAGGTCTACTGTCACCTGCGCTGTCAGGGATGAGCTTGGCAAGTGTTCTTTTTCATAAAAATAAGGATTGTCATGCATTTATAAATTGATCAGATCGCAAATTACTTTCAACTTTTTGTTGAGTTAATCTTTTACAGTAAACGTTTACCTATTCGTATAAAAAATAACATCATCATGAATGTTAATTAGACTGATTATTATACAATAAAACCTCTCTATAACGACCACTAAATTTGGTTAATTAGTTGGTATTTTGGGCAGGTGGTTGCTTAGAGCAAGGTGAAAGTTAAACAGAACGCTCCTATAGGAGCGTTCTGTTTTACTTTCACCTTGCTTTAAGCATCCACCTGCCTTTAATACAAAATACTTGATGTAATTTAGTGGTCGTTATAGAGAGGTTTTACTGTACATTTAAGATTTTAGACTGATTATTATACTGTTACAATAAAGATTATTATACAGTAAAACCTCTTTAAACCAGGTGTTTAAATTAGTATCAACGCCAGTCAATATCAAGACAGGTTTGCAGCTTAAGGTAGAGAGATAGTTTAGTCTAAGATATTGAAAAATCGTATTTAAAACTACCAAAAGTAATTTTTTCTAAGTCTGGTTGGTTAGTTATATTAATTTATTTGAATATTTTTTATAAAAAATTTCATTAATCCTATTGAAAATGACGTTTAAAGTCCATATTCAGTAGACCCTGATCGGACAGCTTCTACAGGAGCATTGTATGAATCTGTGTTGTTAGCGGTATAATGGTAGTTTAATCACAGGAATGGCTCAGTCCTTAGGTCTCATCAATGTTTTATCCTGGTAATTGTTACATTAACCCTTTCCCTGTTTAAAATTCATGAAAGAAATAATATTGTGATGATTATCTATGAGCCAAACTTATTTTAAAGCATTATTAACAATGGAAGTTTGACAGTGGCAGAGAGTGTGGAATCAAATCTATATGATTCCATAAGCAAACAGAGCAGACCCTGATCAGACGGCTCCTACTATTTGTTCATTTTGATTTTCAATCTAGCATTTTTTTTTCTGGATGTTCATTTAAACTTGATATGACTGTAACATGCATTGTTTCTTTAACCCATTCCCTGATATTGACGACTTTTGACGACTCTGTAAAAGTCACTTTGTGAAACCAATGTGATAAACAGAGCATTTGCTCCTATAGGAGCAAATGCTCTATTTATCACAATGGTTTCAAACTACAAAAATTCTTAAAATATTCCTTTTCTCTAGTTAATGCTCCTTTTCGGTAGATTTATTCAAAGAGGTTGTACCTAAAAATAGCCTAGGAGGTAATGGGTTAACCCTTACCTTCATATATGCCTTTGCAAACAGAGTAGACCCAGATCCGACTATAGGAGTCATCTGATCAGGGTCTGCTGTGTTTGCTTATGGTGTAATATATATCTGATTCTACAGTTTATGCCCGAGTCAAAATGTCCTGTGTTCATAATGTCATTATAAAAATTAATCTAATTAATATTCATGATGTCTTTTGTTCTTACAAAGATATTAAACAGAGAAAGGGTTGAAGTGATAGTCGCTACAATAAAACCATATTTTCAATGAAGTCATAAAAGTTGATTCAGTTGTGAATTATTCTTATGAGGATTGTCAAACTGAACTAATACAGAAAAATACCCTTGTGATACAAAATAAACCCTTTTCTTCGATACATGTACTTGTAATTTTTTTGTTGTAAAACAAAAAATTATCAACTCATTTTGAACAGTTACAAGACATGTATATAAACAAATGATTTATGTAAGTTTTAGGCATTTTTAAAACGCGTTAAAGTAAAAACTATCACTTTAAAGACTGCATGCACATTTAAATCGCCGATACCCTCATGCAATCTGCTTACATTTAATTTAATGTTTTTATATAAACTTGTAAGTTTGTTTCCATATCCAGATTATGTCATCTAATAGTAGTGAAGCAGAAGATATAGACAGCATGATGGCAGGAAAACATACGGGCAATTTGAAGGTATAAAGAGTTGACAGTTTATATTTCACTCTTATTAACCCTTTCCCTTATAAATGTTTTTTTTTTCAGTTTTCATGCCTTTGCAAACAGAGTAGACCCTGATCAATCAGTAAAACAACTAAACCCTGCATAATAACCATTAAATAAAGAAATAATGTAGGTTTTTCAAAATACAGGTGGTAGCTTAATGCAGACTGAAAGCAATGCAGAAAGCTCCCAGAGATTTCACTCAGCATTAAGTTACCAAGCATTATTATAAATATTGAAACTCGAATGCATCCATTCGACATAGATGCACCAGTTTTAACCTAAGCTCAGTCCTAATTGGGTCATAAATTAGCCAAAAAGATAGGGACTTCAGTAAGAATTGCATATGACCTGTTTTTTGCATTACATTTGTGTAAAATATAACAAATATCTGAACAATCAATTACAGAGTTATCAAATTTGACTTTGTTGTCTGAAAGACTGTGAAAATAGATGGAGTAACATTGAACCCTTTACTCCATGAATATTAATTAGATTACATGTAATTGTTATAATAGCACATAGACACAGGAATATTTGGCCATGGAATCATATCTAAATTATACCATCTATAGGCAAACAGAGCTGTCTGATTTGGGTCTGCTTTGTTTGCAAAGGTGTAGAAAAGCATATTTATAGAGTAAAGGGTTAACTTTATACCCTATCACCACATTTTTTTGTGTGATAACCTATGCAAAGAGTTTGGGTCCTTACTCCTAGCTGAGAAGCTTTGTAACTCTGTGTCTCAGCAGCATCCAGCTGTATGGCATTCTGCTTATGTTCTATGAGAAACAAAAGAAAGAATGTCATATTTAAGAATTGTAGCTGACGATAAGTTCTGCACACATCAGTTACTTTAACATGCAAAAGCTACATTATTTGTTAACATGTTCCATCATTGATGCCTCTTGACGCCTCTGTAAAAGCCACTTCTTGAAACCATTGTGAATAATAGAGCATTTGCTCCGTAGGAGCTATGCTCTTTTTATCACAATGGTTTCAAAACTACACTTTTCTAAAATCCTCCTTTTCTCTAGTAAATACTCCTTTTTTTGGTAGATTTATTTCAAAGTCTAAAAATAGCCTATGAGGGAGTGGGTTAAAAGGGCTTACAGCAAAGTTTTCATAAACTCACTCTTACATCTGTGATACTAGTGATTTAAGGTTTGTGTCCAATTGTATAAACTAAGTCATTACAAAAAATCTCATACTTAACTATAAGATTTATCTTTTTTTGTTCCGGCTGAAGACCAAACCCAGTGACATAGATCTCTGCCAATTGTTCAAAGATGTCACTCCACCAGAAAAGAAAACTTCTGGAGAATACAAGACAAAGAGGTACAGTGAAGCTCACTTATAGTGAACTCGAATATAACGAAAGACTGCATAATACAAAAGAAAGAAAAATTCCCCGATCTTTTCCTTCTTTGTTTCTTTTCACATCTGCCTGCTTAATACAAAATCGGTTATAACGAAAATTCGGCTAAGTTATTTCCTTGTCCCGAGAACGAAATTTCTATGAAAAATAGTTTATTCCTTGTCCCGAGAACGAAATTTCTATGAAAAATAGTTTGGTAAACTCAACTGAATGTCGAAGTTTGGAAACATCTGAATGTCGAAGTTTGAAATGTTTCCACACCTACCGCGATAAAGAACCGTACAGCGAACACCTTCACCGACTAGGCGACTATTGCCTAGGGCATCAACAACAACTTAATGAACATAATTGACCACACTACATGTACATATGTCCCAATCTTTGTTAATGGTCAAGTTTTCTGTCGAGGACACACTATTGCATCATTCCCACAAACAATGAAAATGACCATAAAATATACGTTGTGGGCACAGTGTGAGGCATAAACATGCTGCTGAGTCCGATTGTAAAAGGGCCGAATCTGATGGAAGAATGGTACCCTACTTTATTTAACAATTTCGATAACGTGATTGAAACCAGTTGCAATTGTATTTGACTAGTAACCGTGCATCTGATTGGATGAATGTTCTCATTTTCTATCGTATATTTTGATTTTGGCCAATAGAAACTTTTGTCAGAATATATGTTGTAACTTCATACGTTGCATTGAAGCAGCCGCATATAACTATTCTAAGATACATAAATACTTGAATTGTCTGATCTAATATTTCGACCACTGTAATAAGGGCCTTTTTCAAAGATTATCATGTCAAAATACACATCACATTTTTGTTACATGCATTCAGCCATAAAATCAAAGAGAATAATGTTGATTGTTGACTGGTCGGCCCGGTGTCAGGATAATGTGACTGGGTGGGGTACCCTTGCCATGTGCCTGCGACAGGGGGATTCCAGTGAGGCAGCACTATAACTTGTCTCAAGCGGTTGCTGTCTGCAAATAACTGAAATACTGTTGGTCGGACGTAAAACCCAACTCACTCACTCACTCATTGTGATAAATAGAGCTTTTGCTTCATAGGAGCAAATGCTCTATTTATCACATTGGTTTCAAAAAGTGACTTTTACAGAGGCGTCAAAATCGGTCAATATGAGGGAATGGGTTAAACAACCAATCTGCAAGAACAACAGTAATACATATGATTGCGTAAAGATGATTGTTTTCTGTTCTGTTTATCAGAATGTGTGTTACATGAAAATTGAATAATTAATATTTTGCAGGATGCTTGCCAGCGAGTTGGGCAATGGAAGTGACACATTCAAACAGCTGTTTGAGCATGACGAAGACATTCTATTCTCTTAACCCTTTCGCTTATGAACATTTATGTATGATTTAATCACATATTTTTATAATGTAATGTTTTCAAGAGAATTTTTGGCTTGGACAAAAACTGAAGGATCAGATATATATAATTCCATAGTCAAACAGAGCAGTCTACACTATTTGCAAAGGCATGACAATGCATTTATATGAGGGAAGGGGTTAAGTCTTTGTATTCCTTGTTGTTGACATTTTGTCTATTACTATTTCCAAATTTATTTTTTTGCTCGATTATTCCATAGTCAGATTGTCATATAATTTGAATCTTGATGAGATGTTTTGCTAGATAACTATTTGCATTAGTTATCATCATTTTAACATACAGAGAACTATTCTGTGTTTATTCCAAAGTTCAATACCTACTGAATATTCATGGACAAAATAGTTGTAATGAAATATGAAATGGTGGAACATTGTAGCCATTTTAGGAAGTAAAGAAACAGATCTATCGAATTCCATTAGCAAACAGAGCAGATCCTGATCAGATGACTCCTATAGGAAAAAATGTAATGTTTTTGTGTCAGGAGCCATATATGTCAGAAACTGTTTAGAGTTAGCCTATGAAACTTTTGTAAATGTTTAGTACCATGTAATGTCGCCCTGCAAATATCATTTATATTGATCTTGGAACCCTTACCTTACCTTTTTGTCTGTCTGGGTCAAATCTCAGAAAATGTTGTCCATGACTTTCTCATTTAGTTTTTCTATTAAAATTGGTGTAAATATTTAGAACCATAAGGTAACTGTTGTGGACTTTACACAAACAAAGGGTTCTGGTGTTCTCTTGTAAATGCTGGGTCGCATTTCTTTATGGTACTAAACATTTACACATTTTCATTGAAAAAGTCCACAATGAAACTTTGTGTAAATGTTTTATTAGTACCATAAAGAAATGAGGCCCAGCATTTACAAGGGAACACCAGAGTTATGACCCTTTGTTTGTGTAAACTTAACCTTATTGTTCTCTCTTTGTGGAAAATGAGCCAAAATCTCTCTAACATGAGCTTTTTTTGTCCTAACCTGGACTATCTCTTACTTTGTTAATATTGACACAAGTTTTGCCATGCCAAAGGTTAGGGACAAAATACATATCTTAACTCATTGCATGCCAAGTAATTGCCATCTGCAAAATTTATTGTCTGCTACAAATTCTTAAAAGTGAATTTTTTGCATTGTTCGTCAAAAACAGTTAATCAGTGTCAATTTTTTTTAACCCCGTCAGAAGAGACAATGAGGTAACCACCTTATCTGGATCCAGACTGTTTGCATAGATGATCATGAATTTGCTACTAGTGTGTTAAGACTTTTCTTATTAATTAGTACCCCACTAGATTGGGACTATAGGTTTGTACTCTGTCCATCTCCTCAACCACTTAGGATTTCCAAATTTCTTATGCAGGTGCATCATGGGAAGGCAGAGTGTTGTATAATACTTTGGTGTCTCTGTGACGTTGACTTCAGTTTTAGTAAGAATTGGCAATTTATGTGGATGATATATCCTCAACCCATACTACTTTGGTGTCTCTGAGACCTTGGCATTAATCGTGGCCTCAGTTTAAGTAAAGAATTGAAATTTGTCCAGATAAAATATCCGCAACCCTTTGGGTTAAGACTTCCAAATTTATTGTGAGTGCATCTTAGGAAGGAGAAGCGTCACATACTACTTCAGTGTCTATGTCTGGATGATAATATCCTCAACCCTTTTGGATAGGATTTTTAAATTTATTGTGTGGGTACTTCTTGGGAAGGGCATACTGCTCTGTAACATTGACCATGACTTCACTTTTAGTAAAAAAAACTGCTTGAAATTTGTCTGGATAGATATGGATTATAAATTTAAGCCCTAGAGTGAAGGATTTCAAAATCCTGTTAGACCCTGTTAATCAACTGTTTCTAGACTTTTCTGCCATTTTGTCTCGCTATAAGTTTGCCTCTATCCACTGGAATGCATCACTTTGTATTTATACCCCCCACAACGAAGTTGTGGGTTGGTGGGTGTGTGTGGGGTTATACTGGAATCAGGTTGTCCATCCGTCCTTTTCTAACAGGGATATACTTATGTCATTATTATATTTTATGTACAAAAGTTGCTTTTGTGTTTATTTTTTCTTGTGTGTCTAGTCACAGAAGAAAATCCGTGGACACAATTTTGTCCGACCTTCTTCTTCTAGAGTTTTGATTCAATTTTGTTGAAAGTTTATGTACAGCTTTATGACCATATAAATCTGTGCACCGCATATTTCCATTATGATCAAACCACTAATTCAGGAGTTATCTCCCCTTTTAGTCCCCTACTGATGTCTTTCGGTTGTCTGGACTTTTTATGGAAGTTGTTGGAGCTATCAACTCTATATTAAGTACAAAGCTATATCTAGATGAGTTACTGCTTAAGTTCCAATCTGTCCGGTTGAATAATTTTTGCCAGAGTTATGGCCCTTGAACTTTAAAAAGTTTCGTTAATTTTTTAATTGTTGGAGATATTAACTTTATATTTGGCATAAAGCTAAATCTAGATGAGTTACAGCTTAATTTCGAATATCAGTCTGGTTGAATAATTTTGGCAAGAGTTACGGCCCTTGAACTTTTTTCGTCAAATTTTCAATTGTCCGCATTTGTTATGGAAGTGGTTGGAAATATTAACTTCATATTTGGCATAAAGCTAAATCTAGATGAGTTACATCTGAAGTTCAAATATCGGTCTGGTTGAATACTTTTTTGTCAGAGTTATAGTCCTTGAACTTCATGTTTTTGTGAAAAGGTACCTTTGGAGTTGACACTTCACAAAATAAACAAAGCTACATGACCTTATTAGATGACATTATCTGGCTGCAGCCACAACACTTCTATGAATTTTAAACAGAGTTATCCCACTATTGTAAATACATGCGTGTTGGGGGGAGGGGGGGTATTAATTAGCCTTTGGCTTACAGTTCTAGTTTATGTTTGACATGCGTGTTCTGTTTTTCATTTAAAATTTAAAATGTTTGTGTAAAAGTTTAGCCAAAAAATCTTGAACATTAATTTATTGTTATTAAAAAGAAATGATTAAACTCTTTACCTAATGAATATTCATGTTAGAAATAATGATTTTATTACTATCAATTAGCATGGCATATGATCATGGGGGACATTCGACCATGGCACAAACTTAGATTATTCCATTAGCAAAGAGAGCAGACCCTTATCAGACAGTTCCCGCAGGAGCTGTCTCGTCTGGATCTACACAAAAATGCATCTCTATGAGTAAATGTTTAGAAGTTTATTGTTGCCTTACTCATTGTTACTTGAGTAAAAGCAAGCAAAGTTAAGAACTGTTTTAGTTGTTTCTTTCCTTTCCTATCAAGATATTAGAACAAGTTGTTATTCGGAGATTTGTCCTTTTAACCCATTCCCTCATATTGACGCCTCTGTAAAATCACCATTTGAAACCATTGCGAGCAATAGAGCATTTGCTCCTATAGGAGCAAATGCTCTATTTATCACAATTGTTTCAAAACTACACAATCCTTAAAGTTTCCTTTTCTCTAGTAAATGCACCTTTTCGTTTGATTCATTCAAAGAGGTCAGGTCTAAAAATAGCCTATAAGGGAGTAGGTTAATGCAGGAAACAACTTTTGTTACAAGTGTACCGGCATTTGCAAACATTGTAGACCCAGATCGGAGGGTTACGGAATTTGATATGAAATCAATAAACGATAAATGAACGCAACTATTTAAGCTTGATTTATCACATAATCTGCCTTGTGGGAGTGCCATAGCAGTGCCTTAAATTGCCGAAATGCACTAGAGCCAAATGTAGTCCTCATTTAAGTGTAAGCCAATCATAGTGCTCCATGTGTGTTGTCCGTTTGTATTACTACGCTGTTTGTGAGGAATGGCGGAAACAGCCGTCAGCAATAGCCTGTTTTATTTTCTATGGCATTTTTAAGGCTTATGTGATAAAAAGAATTTTACATTCGTGTTTATTACAAATTATTTTCCTGAAACTCGTTTACTATTATGAATATGACACTCGCTAATGCTTGTGTTATATCATTATAGTAAACTCGTTTCAATTTGTAATGAACACTCGTGTAAGATCCTCAATGTAAGATATGTCTGGTGCGATACACAATTTTCCATATGATAAAATTCTATCAGAAATCTTCACATTTTGTAATGACATGCATAACTTGGAATATAAGTTCTCAGCATCAAGACAATGTGTCGCACTAACACCCAGGTATGTCTCTTAAACGGTCAAGGGCATGACTCCATACTTCCATGTCTGCCAACTCTTGACATGCACATATGGATTTTAACCCTTCCCTCATATAAACGTTTTTTCATGCATTTGCAAACAAAGTAGACCCAGATCAGATGGCTCCTGTAGGAAATTTAATACCAGACATTATGTTAAAATACCAGACATTGTGTCAAAATGGTGTGAAGGGTTTTGCAAACTGTAGCCCAACACAATCAAAATAGAGAAGTGAAGCTTAACCCATTCCCTCATATTGAAGCCTCTGCAGAAACTCCAAGAAACCATTGTGCATTTCTGCAGAAACCATTGTGATAAATAGAGCATTTGCTCCTATAGGAGTAAATGCTCTATTTATCACAATGATTTCAAACTACAAAATTCTTAAATTTTCCTTTTCTCTAGTTAATGTTCCTTTTCGGTAGATTTATTCAAAGAGGCTGGATCTAAAAGTAGCCTATGAGGTAATTAATGGTGTACAACAGTGGAGACATTTAACCCTTTCAACCCTGAATTTTTAAATGGAATATTCCAAAATCAAACAGGTCAGGCTTACCATGAATAGTCATAAAAGTAGCAAGACATACTGTGCAAACCCTAATGAGAGGGCTCCTCTAGGAATCTTCTCATCTGGGTCTACATTGTTTTCACTGTTTACTCCTACAGGTCTATTCTGTTTGCACAGATGATGTGAAAGGCATTTATATGAAAGTTTGGTTTTTATCGTTTTTTACGTCGTTTTAACAGTATTTCAGTCCTATCACGACGTCCAGCTAATAAAAGGTGAAGGAATACCCTAGAGGCTCTTCCATGCACGGAAAAAACTGAATTGTTTATTCTGTGCAAGGAAGAGTCCCACGGGTTAATCAACATGCGCTACATTTGAAAAAGAAATGCACTGATATCAAAGATCAATAAAAGTACAGAAAGACACCAAATTACTGACAAAATGAAAACAACCCACAGAAGTTTACAGACGGGTACAAAATGTTAGTATCTTATACACACAATGAACACAATCAAAGAGGCTGACTTCTTTTATTTACATCTAGCTATATACAAATGTACATTATATCTCATGCAAGCATTAAAAAGCGACTTTTACTTCGAATTAAACAAGATGTGTTTGTGAAACCCTATGCCCCACGATATGACCTTTGACCCTGGAGGATGACCATATCACCCCTCAAAATGTGCAGCTTTATGAGATAAACGTGCATGCCAAATATCAAGTTTCTATCTCTACTGGTTCAAAAGTTATGACCAATTTTAAAGTCAGTGATTTGACCTATATATTTGACTTCTGACCTTGAAGGATGATCTTGACCTTGACATGTCACCCCTCAAAGTATGTGGCTTCATGAGATATATATGCATGCCAAAGTTTCTAACTTTACTGGCTGAAAAGTTATGACCAATGTTAAAGTTGTCCTCATACAGACAAATGGACAAACAGACACGGCAAAAACAATATGCCCCCAGATTTGATCTGGGTGGCATAAAAAGTACTTGATTGATTAAATGCCTTCATAATCCCTAGATATAATCAAAATTACCATTTTGGTGATGCTAAACTCATCAGCTGCATTTGATACTATCGATCATAAAACATTGCTAAAACACCTGGAAAATGATTTTGAAAATCAATGGAAAACCTCTTGAGTGGATGACCTCCCATCTGAATGACCATTATCAAATAGTCTCAGTAGATGGAGAAGTGTCCACCCTGGTTAACCTGAAATACACCGTGCCACAATCAATGCTTGCAATGATCCAATCAAAGAATTAACAAATGCTTTTGCATCTGTGTTGATTTTGTCCATCAAAACTTTTGCTTTTTTTCACTTTTTTGATGTACCAAATCCTGAGAAACCCATCAAGGCTGCCATGTCTGGATCCACATCCTGATCTAGATCACCCTCTGCCTTTCTTTTCCTTTCTTTTCGCTTTTCCTTTCTGTGTGCTTTTTGCTTTTCCTCCTGTTAATAAAATCATTTAAATGTTCAGGAAAACTTCCTTTAATATTTATATTTTAAAAATTCATTTCTGTAAGGACCACTAACTTGTTGAGAAACATATTGCTGGCACATAATTATAAAGTCAACAAAATTTGCTATTTTGTTTTGGCATATTTTTTTTCACAGATGTACAATAAATGTAACAAATATAGCTGCTTTTATTTCCCTAAGTAACGTTCTGATCAGGATCTACACAGTTTGCTGCTATGTCGGTCTAATTTAATCCTTGAACATTTCATGTAAGAAATGATTACATCACGAATTAATGTTTAGATAAATTTTTAATATTGGCATATAAGCACATAAAAAATTGCCTAGGCAGAAACTGTAGAATCAGATCTATATTATTCAATTATCGACAGCAGACCCTGATCAGACGGCTCCTTCTAAGCCATCTAATCTGGGTCTACTCTGTTTGCAAAGTCATTAATAGGCATACTTGTAGAGTAAATGGTTAAAATAATATACCCGCATATCAAGATCTTGGGGGCATAAAAATTAATGGAGAAAACACTTTTGTCATTGTTTGTTAGTTTTAAACACTGTAATGCATGTACATGTACTTACTTCTTCCTTCAATTCTTTAATTCTCTCTTCAAAGTCATATTCCTTCTTCTTTTCCTCCATTTTCCGTTTGTTTACCTCGAATCTTTTTCTAACCTGATCTAATGATGATCTTTCAATTTTCATAGACATACCAAGATTTCGCTGATCTGTAAGAAAATCAAATCATTATTTACAACAGTTTTATAACTGAGCAATGTCTTGAGAAAAAATATCTTCGGGATTTTCTGTTTTGAAAATGGTGCCAATTCCTACATTCCTGTGCATTAGAAACAGCGTCTACATTATTTGGATCATCCAAGCTTATGCTGCTGGTAGATTTGGATAATCCAAGCTTTTGCTGCAGGTAGATTTGGATCATCCAAGCTTATGCTGCTGGTAGCTGCTGGTGAATGTAAAATGGTATACAGTAAAATCCCTCTAAACCGGAATTCTAGCAGAGATGGATTTAGATACTTTCGGGCAGGTGGCAACTTATGCAGGATGAAAGTCTTGTAGAAAGCTACTAGAGGAGCTTTCTGCATGACTTTTACCCTGCATTAAGTTGCCACCTGTCTCCAAGACCGATATTTATACTAAATTGAATGTCTTGTTAAGAGGGGTTTTACTGTAGACCCTGGAAAGCTGCAGCACCCCTGGTGTGGCAGGAAGACTGGTTTAACCCTTTACACTACACATGCCTTTTAATGCCTTTGCAAACAGAGTAGACCAAGATCAGACATCTGCTCTGTTTGCTTATGGAATTATATATGATGTGTGTTTACAGTTTTTACCAGAGCCAAAACCCTTTCCTTCATATAAACACCTTTTCACGCATTTGCAAACAGAGTAGACCCAGATAAGATGGCTCCTATAGGAGCCATCTGATCAGGGTCTGCTCTGTTTGCTAATGGAATTTGTTGAATCTGCTTCTTTAGTTTTCTAAAATTTCACCTTCCATATTTCATTATAATTATTTTATCCATGAATACTCAGTAGGTGTTGAAATTTGGAATAAATCTAGAACAGGGAAAGTGTTAATATTTAAATATGCGGTATATAATGCCATTATAATACAAGAAACAAGTCAACTGCATATTGCAAACAGTAAGATCAAATGGTTCCTTCACCATGTAATTCAAAGTACATTGTATTAGCAAATTTAATCCTTTCACAATGATTGGATTTTACCATTGACCATTTGCTCCATCAATATTCATGTAAGAAAAACGACTCCATGCTTAATAATAAGATTAATTGTTATAATAGCACATGCACTCAGGAAATTTTGGCCATTGCTGAAACTGCAGAATCATATCTATATTATATCTTAAGCAAACAGAGCAGACCCTGATCAGACGGCTCCAGGAGCTTGTATGATTCTTGTATGAGACTCACTGCCTATTCATGGCTAAGATATGTTCCAAATTATACTGAAATCTGTCCATGTAAAATAAAAGTTTTAGCACAGACATAAAAAACAAGAGGGCCTGAAAGACCCTGATATCGCTCACCAGACAACCAGATGAGAAGATTTTCGAAGTTTTCACTATGTGTTTCTATAGAAAACTAGCCGGCCCTGGGGCGGGGCCAATTTTGACCCCAAGGGCATAATTTATGTAAATTTTGTACAGGATCGCAAGTGAAGAAAATTAAAGACAAAAGAGTTAATTGTAAGATATGTATTGAAAACAGTGTGAACAAACTTAATCAAGCAGACAACAATTCTAAAGAATGCTAGAGCATATGAGGTGATTGCATAACACTCCCACTGGCTAGCCTAAGCTAGTCTCAGTACACTAGCCTCACTGATTAAGGGGGGACCTTTAAACTAGTTTCTGATGTGAAGAAGTTTATACACACAGGGCAGGGCCAATTTCAACCCCAGAACTATGATACTTAAAAAACTCATAAAGTTATGCTAAGTAAATCTGTTTCAGCAGTCAGCTACAAAAAATTGGCCATCCCTGGGGTGGGACCAATTTTGACCCAAGGGGCATAATTTATATAACTTTTGTAGAAGAACTGAAGTTGAATCAATGTGCCAAATATGAAAGCTGAGAACATTTAAGTTTCAGAGGAGAAGATGTTAAGTTTTCACTATATGTTTCTATTGAAAATTTCACATCCCAGGGGCGGGGCCAATTTTGACTCCAGGGGCATAATTTATATAACTTTTGTAGAGGACCTATAGGTGATGCTATGTGCCTTGTAGATTCAGAGGAGAAGATATTTAAAGGTTCAAATTGTTGACACGGGACGACGCACGATGACGGACAACGGACATCAGGTGATCACAAAAGCTCACCCTGAGCACTTTGTGCTCTGGTGAGCTAACAAGAGCACCACATGCGGGTGCCAAGGCTTATCTGTCGTAACATTTCATGGTTTATATCCTAAGTCCATAAAGGGGCATCATGTTGTAAAAAAGCCTTACAGAGTTATGGCCCTTGGTCATAGTGTAGCTTGTAATGGCGAACAAGTGTGTGAAATTTCATAGTTTTAAAACAGTAGGCAATGTTAAAGGTTTTTGTTAAAGTTTTAAAAAATAGGTCAAAGTTAAAAGGTCAAGGTCATATGTCCATAAATGTGAAAGCCCTGCTGGTTACCGTTACAAAATCGCAGACATCTAAAAATTGTATTTCCTATGTCGGTAAAGGGGCATAATTTTGTTAAAAACCTTACAGAGTTATGACCCTTAGTCAGATTATAGCCCTTGCAATAGTGAACAAGTGTGTGAAGTTTCATAAAATTTGGATGATTAGTAAAGAAGTAACAGCCAAAATTAAAGTTTCCTGACGATGATGACAAACAACAACGCAGACCCTGGAGTTACGACAATAGCTCATATTATTTTCTTCAAAAAAAACCAGACAAGCTAATAAACAAGAGGGCCATGATGGCCCTGATATTGCTCACTAGACAATCAGAGAAGATTTTCAAGTTTTCACTATACGTTTCTACAGAAAACTGGCTACCCTTGGGGCGGGGCCAATTTTGACCCCAGGGACATAATTTATATAACTTTTGTAGAGGACCTGAACATGATGCTATGTGCCAAATATGAAAGCTGAGAACCTTCCAGTTTCAGGAGAAATTTTCAAAGTTTTCACTCTATGTTTTTATTGAAAACTTGCCACCCCTGGGGCAGGGCCAATTTCGACCCCAGGGGTATAATTTATAAACCTTTTGTAGAGGACCTACAGATGATGCTATGTGCCAAATATGAAAGCTGAGAACCTTCCAGTTTCAGGAGAAGATTTTCAAAGTTTTCCCTGTATGTTTCCACAGAAAACAAGGCACCTCTGGGGCAGGGCCAATTTTGACCCCAGGGACATAATTTATATAAGTTTTGTAGAGGACCTACAGATGATGTTATGTGCCAAAGATGAAAGCTGAGAACCCTGAAGATTCAGGAGAAGATTTTTAAAGGTTCAAATTGTAGACGACGCACGACGGACACCACTAGACGGACATCAGACCATCACAAAATCTCATCCTGAGAACTTTGTGCTCTGGTAAGCTTCAAAAATCTGAATTACATGATATTTTTAATCGATGAAATGTTTACTCAGCATTTTAAATATTCAAGCATAGCTACTTACGTTTCTTTCCATTGATGTGGTCGAGAAAGTTGATGGAATCTTTCACAACACAATCACAGACATTGCAGTAATACCTGAAAATGAAAGTTTAAACATCTTTCAACACTAAATAACTTTCGTCCTCAAAATTTGACATCTATTTTAAACTAAATAATTTTCTTCCATTTCTTAAAAATACCCCAGGTAATTGCATGACTCATCTGGGTTCAATCTGTGCATGAAGGGTATCAAAATTTGGTCCAGAATACTGAACCTTGATCCTACTGTAAAAACTGATGTTTGTTAAAACTCTGATCCGCTGCTATCGTTTGCTTTATACTTAATTTAATCTTTTGAGAAACTAATGGCCAAGTGTCAGAATAGCTTGGATACTGACCAGCTGTCTATCTCAGGCATGGTCAAGTGTCAGATAGCTTGGATCTTGACCAGCTCTCTATCTCAGGCATGGCCAAATGTCAGAGAATCCCTTAGATTTTTTGAGAGTCCCAATGGTTTTACACCTAAATTTTTAAATTGACTATGCTATCTTGGAAAATGGGGATAAACAGCAAACTTTACTGATTTTATACTTTAACCCATTACCTCATACTGCCGAACTCGGAGAAAAAACAAGTTTAATTTCAGGGCGATTTTAGCCTTTTGCGAATCCTGAGGATGCACAGCTACATGCAGAGGGGAGTCCCGTGTCTAAAAATTGCGTCCCTGATGCAGAAAAGTTACATTCATGAAATCCCTGCTATCTGAATCCAAGCTATTTGCAAATGCCCTGCTATCTGGATCTGGATCCAAGCTATTTGCAAATGCCCAGCTATCTTAATCTGGATCCAAGCTATTTGCAAATGCCCTGCTATCTGGATCCAATGCCCTGCTATCTGGATCCAAGCTATTTGCAAATGCCCTGCTATCTGGATCCAATGCCCTGCTATCTGGATCCAAGCTATTTGCAAATGCCCTGCTATCTGGATCCAATGCCCTGCTATCTGGATCCAAGCTATTTGCAAATGCCAGTTCGGACATGATAAGCAGGATACGGTTTAACCGTTTATCTCATGAATACCAATAAGCCAGAATTCAAATAATCTAATTTAATACCAATAGTATCAAGACCTAGGCAAATACAGGCAAACAGTGCAGACCCAGATAAAATTACTCTTGAAGGAGTAGTTTGATCAGGGTCTTCACTATTTGCTACCATGTCAGTCTAATTTATGGTTATCAAAATGGCACAACAATGAATTATTCAGCTTTACAAACATGTGGATATATATGTACAGTGTACACAGGGTACATTGTGTATATTAGAACTGTTCCATAACTCATTCCCTCATAGGCTATTTTTAGACCCAACATCTTTGAATAAATCTACTGAAAATGAGCATTTACTAGAGAAAAGGAAACTGTTGGAATTATTCAGTTTTGAAACCCTTGTGATAAATAGAGCATTTGCTCTATTTATCCCAATGGTTTCAAGAAGTGACTTTTACAGAGACGTAGAAAGGCGTATTTATGGAGGAAAGGGTTATAAACTAATTTCATCATAACTATTTCAGAAATCAAGCACTGAATAAATTGAAAAGGAACTTTCCACTGGAACAAGTTAAAATTTAAGTTAAAACTGTGTTTTATACAACCAAAAATGTAACGTGCACTAAGCTATGTCACAGTGTTTACATACCCTCCCTGTTGACTGGCTGGTGTTGTCTTTGTAATCACCTGAGATTTACCAAGCTTAGAATCCAAGTCAACCTGTTGAAGAAAAGAAGTATATTTTGTGTTACTTTCTCTTCTATTTTACCTGGTGAATATTCATGAGAGAAATGACATCATGAAAATGCATTATCCAATTTATAATAATGGTATAATATGAACAAACAGAGCTCCAGATAAGATGCGTAAATTAAGATATTTTCAAGAATAACTTTCTTTATTTCTCCAACAAACCCTCTGTTGTGACCACTCTTTAGAATCGTCTCTTCGAGACGATTCTAAAGAGTGGTCACAGCATAGAGTTTGGTGGAGAAATGACGATTTTAGTATCTGAGTACGCACCTTTATCTGTAGCTCTGGAACAAAGGATTTTTTGCCATATGCGGTAATTGTAGAATCAGTTCAATATGATTCCATAAGAAGCAGAGCAGACCTTGATAAGACAGCTCCAATATAAGATGTCTGATTGGGTCAACTCCATTTACATAGGTGTCAAAAAGGCACCTTCATCAGTTAACCCATTCCCTCATATTGACGACTTTTTACGACTCTGTAAAAGTCACTTTATAAAACCATTGTGATAAATAGAGCATTTGCTCCTATAGGAGCAAATGCTCTATTTATCACAATGGTTTCAAATTACAAAATTCTAAATTTTTCCTTTTCTCTAGATAATGCTCCTTTTCGGTAGATTTATTCAAAGAGAATATATCTAAAAATAGCCTATGAGGGAATGGGTTAAAGGTAATACCATTCAACAGAGAAAATACTATACAGATGAGTTCTTACAGGATGTCTGATCAGGGTCAGCTCTGTTTGCTTCTGATGTAGATATGACTCACTAGTTTCTGCCAAGGACAAAATTTCCTGTGTCCATGTGCTATGTAACAATTAATCTCATTAATATTCATGAAGTCATTATTTCTGACATGACTATTCATGGGGTAAAGGATTATGCAGTTTGGAACCTGATGATGTCAAAGTAACTTGGCCTCTCATTTGGATCCAATTTGCAATAATAATGAAAAAACAAAATGTTTGTGATACACTATGCCCCCGATTTGACCTTTGACCTTGACCTTAATAAGTCGCCCCTAAATATGTTCGCCTCAGTAAGTTGCACATGCATGCCAAGTTTGAAGTAGGTATGTGCAATGACTACAAAATCATCACCAACATTAACGTTGTCCACAAATCAACAAACGTACAGACAGGCCAAAAACAATAACACCCCCTCCCCCACTTGATTGGGGGTGAGGGTGGGGGTGACTTAATAATAATGAAAATAACCATAATAATGAAGAGTTTCATTAAGAGACACCATATAAAGTCATACCCATTCTTCGTCAGTTTGAAATTTTCATCAATTTGCCTTTTCAATGTTTATATGACATTGTGGTACCTTATAGCTTACCTGCCTTAACAGACACTGTTTATATGTAGTACCTTATAGTCTCTTGGTTTGAGCATTTCCCTCCGGATAGGTTCTTCTTGCCGCAGTTCTCTCTCAAGTGCCTTTCGCTCCTCCTCTTCCAGCCTTGCTGCGGCAATCTTTTCATACTCATCTTTGTCCCACTTCCGTCTGTGGTCAGCTACTGGCTTCTGTAAGTGGCAAGCATTTCACTAATGATTGAGTACATGTACATCATGTATATTGTGAATTCATTTGAAATTATATACAGAACTCGTCAAGTCTATAAATAAGTTGAAATACCCGAGAAATTGTTAACTTGAAGAATTGTTCTTTCCTCTGAATTTAATTTGCAACTGTAATAACCCATTCCCTCATAGGCTATCTTTAGACTCAACCTCTGAATAAATCTACTAAAAAGGAGCATTTACAAGAGAAAAGGAAACTTTTAGAACTGTGTAGTTTTGAAACCATTGTGATAAATTGACCATTTGCTCCTATGGAGCAAATGCTTTATCAATCACAATGGTTTCAAGAAGCGACTATTACAGAGGCGTAGAAAGGCGTATTTATGGAGGAAAGGGTTAAAACTTGAGCTACCACTAAAGGTGATAAATACGGTTTACGGACGTTTCGCTACACAGCGTTTCGCTACCCTGACCATTTCGCTACCCTGATCATTTCGCTAGTCATTTCGCACCCTTACGGGAAGTCATTTCGCTACCCTGTCACCCAATTTATTATAATTATTCACAGATTTAATTGATTTGGACGATAACAGTTTAACAGATGAAAAAGATACATTTACCAATTTGAAATACCGAGCGTAGCAGCATAGGCAAACAATTTGGATCCGAATGAAATGTTCACAGTAAATTAGTTAATTCGCATATAAGATATAGCTGTTCGGAAATATGTTCAACGTAAGTATATCACAAAACTAACAATTAGGTCACATTAGATTGGTTCAAATGTACATTGAAGACTCTGCTGAAACAAAATGGAAATTTAACAAAAATGACATAAGCACATACACGAATCAGGCATTTAACCATATATGGATACTACAGTAAAACCCGGCTAATGCAAACACCTAAAAGGGGTATAATTCTGGGTGCTAGATGCAGATGGTAGATGCAGATGTTAGCTTGATGCAGGACAGAAGTAAGCAGAGGATCTTTCTGCATTACTTCTGTCGTGCATTAAGCAGCCACCTGCTTATAGAGGCACCCGTATTTATTCAGAAAGTGGTCACATTAGATTGGTTCAAATGTACATTGAAGACTCTGCTGAAACAAAATGGAAATTTAACAAAACATGACACAATACACTATACATTAACAAAACCTGACATAAGCACATACACGCGAAAAGAGGTATAATTCTGGGTGTTAGATGCAGATTGTAGATGCTGGACAAAAGTAATGCAGAAAGCAGGACAGAAAAGAGCTTTCTGGATTACTTTTGTCCTGCATTAAGCTACCATCTCACTGTATTCGTATACACCATACATTAACAAAACAAAACCTGATATAAGCACATGTGTCATTCATTTAACACTTTGGTTACTACAGTAAAACCCCGCTAATGCTACCACCTCAAAGAGGTATAATTATGGGTGATAGATGCAGATCGTAGATGTAGACAGTAGCTTAATGCAGGACAAAAGTAATGCAGAAAGGAGTTTTCTGGATTACTTTTGTCCTGCATTAAGAAGCCACCTGCTTATAAAGACGCCCATATTTATTCATTGAGTGGTCACTTTAGATGGGGTTTACTGTACATTGAAGATTCTGCTAAAACGAAATAGAAATTGAAACATATAGGCCTAGTACCTCGCTGTATTGGTATACACTATATACATTACCCCCGCAACAATATTGGTTTTCCTATTAAATTCGATATGTAGCGAAACATACAGGGTAGCGAAATGACTTCTAGGTGGGTAGCGAAATGACTGTAGCGAAATGGTATGGGTAGCGAAACGTCTGACAATCATAAATACCCCCAAACGGCAGCCTTAGTCGCAAATCAAAGGGCTGATAACTTGTGTATGTTAGATAATGAAAACATTTATATTATGCACATCTACACTTTAAAGAGATCATCGCTGAATGATGTTGAAAGCTGTAGAAGTTCATTCCACAAATTTTATTGACTAGCAAAACATTTGGTACAAGTCCAGGAGCAGACTTCTCCTGTACTGAAAAGAATTGCCAAAATGACAAAATATACTCAAAGTTCAAGAGGGGATATTTCTGCAATGCCTAGAGCTAAACACATGAAAAATGTGCCTTGCATATATCTACCACATGTTGTTATTATGCATGCCAAATATAAATTCACTAACTTTCACATAAGAGAAGTTAGTGATACTAACTATGGACAGACTGACCAACCGCCCGAACCGACTTTGTTTGCTGGGTAAAATAAACTAAATCAATAAAATCATCATTAATTCTTAACCTTGCAAAAATTTGCATACACATCATAAAATAACAGTTTTACTAGGATTGTATCTACAAAACTTTCTTTAATGTCAAATCAGCAATGTCCTATGACCTCCTTATTTCAAAATCAGTAATATTACACCAAAAGAAAACAGAAAGATGTCCTCCCCTCTTTCCTAAATCCCATTCTAGTTTAGCATGGGAGTTCCTGGAAAACGATGCAATCAAATGAAGTAGATTTAAGTTCAATCTGATCCGAAATAAAAAAGAATATCGATTCAAATTCAGGGACAACGTATGTTGAAATGGCATGAATGGACAGTAGATCTACATCATTTTCACATCAATTATACCATCAAACATAATCACACTAATAATCTCGAACATATAGCGATGATAGGTCTGATAAACTCCCACTATATGTTTGCTTAATTGATGAAAAAAACTTTTAGGTTACTATATAAATTAGACTGGTTGAAGAGGGTGACTGTCGTATTGTCAAACTGCCAGTTCGTCAAAAAGGTTATACAGTACAAAAGGGGTTGTGGTTTCGTCAAAAAGGATTATATAGAGAATTGATAAATTTATATATCCCCTTGCAGTTTGACGAAATGACCTATATGATTAGATCTATTAACCTTAGTTTGGATCTAGATGAGATCTGGATCAGAATTGTATGCTTTGTGGTGATTAATTAACTCAGAAATAGTGAAGAATGCGACAGTACCGCATACTTTATGCACGCTACGGACCAATTCGTGATTAATGTTTCAAATAGTTTGGGTCTAGATGAGATCTGAATCAGAACTGTATGCTTTGTAGCGATTAATTCACTCAGAAATAGTGAAGAATGCGACAGTACATACTTTATGCACGCTACAGGTCAATTCGTGATTACTGTTTCAAATAGTTTGGGTCTATATCTGATCCGAATCAGAATTGAGTGCCTTTTAGTGATTATTTAACTCAGTTAATTTATGAAGAATGCGACAGTACCGTAAATACTAAAAATATCAGGTAATATATCCTTTTTGACGAAACATCTTTCGTCAAAACTACATATCACTTTTTTGACGAACTGGCATTTTGACGAAACGACCGTAATTCGTTGACGAAACGTCCAACCGTCAGCCGAGTTGACCATGAATTAAAGCAATATAAGACACAGATCTACTTTCTGTTAAAGCCAAGCTTTAGCGTATTGTATTCAACAACACAATAATTATTTGACCTTGTTCAAAGTGACAGGACGTGTAGCTATTCAAAAAAAAAAATATTTGAAAACATGCTATAAAATACTTACAGTGTACGCCATTTTGTGTATTGGAAACGTTCTATTAATTTAGCACACGGCGATGATAAATCTAGAACAATCAAGAACTTGTTCTGATGATTCGGCCCTGGTGAAAACGAACAGTCTAACTCAATCTAAAAACGGACCTGATCAGATGGCTGCTTCAGGAGCTCTTTAATCAGGATATACAGAGTTTGTTTCACAAATCATATTCCAGATACTTACAGAAACACCACTCCAAATGAAAATGATGGTCAAAAACTCAAAAAGAAAAAAAGTCTGTATATCGCAGGTTTGAAAAATACGCCAAGTTATCTAATGTTTTAGCGAGGCTGTTAGGTATAGCTCTATATTCTCTCCTGCCCGGAGACACATTCTTCGAGATAACAGAGGTTCGAGTCATCCGATTTCTAATCTGAACAATTAAAAAAATGAATTTCTCAAGTTCACAGCTTAATGCAGGTCTAAAATAATGCATTCAGCATTACGTCAGACCTTCATTATGCTGGCACATGTGCTTCTAGATATGCGTAGTGATACATTTTTGAATACTTTTGTTTTGCAAATTTTGGCAGGATTGATTTTTTACTCCGAGTTATCCCGAGGTTCGAGTTATCCAAGTTCGAGATTTCGAAGTTGAACTGTACATTCAAATTGTCAGCAAAATGGAGAGAAGTACATTTTGTCAAATATGTGTGGTAAATTTTAAATATTCTTGTATCTATATAGGCAGAGTCTATTACCACGTAATTACGTGTCATTAGCAAGTCATCTAAAACCACGTATGCACATAATAATCACCTTTTCGTGAAAATCACCCCCATCTCAAGAAAGTTTCCGGCCTATATATACAAATAGTCTTATTATAAAAGAAGAAGAAAAAGTTAGAATTTTATTTTACTTTTAATGTGTTACATGAATAAATGAAAGTCTGTTATTGTTTAAAACGAAGAAATGGACGATTTTTAATTTTTTTTACTATAATTTGAGATGTCTTAGTATCACGTAAGTAGATCTGTACAGTGCTTAGTGCCACGTATGGCCTTTTAATACCTTATTATATACAGTTTTGCTCCAGTTTTGTTGCAAACAGATGTGTAATAATAAGCTTAATATATTAACTATTTGTTACAATGGTAAAATTAGTGTTATGTCTTAAAATAAGAGAAAAATTGCCGTACGTGAAAGCATTTTCAACGGTGATGTCCCTTTGCTTATTGACCCGTATTTTCTGTTAGACGGGATTTTACATAATTCTCTCAAGAGAAAAAAATTGTATAGAAAACCTGATATATGGAATAGTTGTTGCAATGAAAAAAGTAGTTTTATGCCTTAAAATAAGGGAGAAATCGCCGTACCTAGCCTACGGTTATCGAATTTTCAGCGGCGATGTCCGGCCTTTGCTTATTGACCCGTATTTTCTGTTAGAATGAATTTTTCATATTTCGCTCAATATTTCAGAAAAAAACAAAATTGTATCAGAAAACCTGCTATATGAAATAGTTATTACAATGAAAAAAATAGTTTTATGTCTTAAAATAAGGGATAAATCGCCGTACGTGTCACCAAAGGAACGATAACCTAGCCTACGGTCATTGA
Organism: Azorinus chamasolen; assembly: GCA_963576725.1. NCBI lineage: Eukaryota > Metazoa > Mollusca > Bivalvia > Cardiida > Solecurtidae > Azorinus > Azorinus chamasolen. The sequence continues at coordinate 44,207,044 of OY755242.1, read as the reverse complement.
ATTTTCAGCGGTGATGTCCCTTTGCTTATTGACCCGTATTTTCTGTTAGAGGAGATTTTACATAGTTCCCCTCCAGATTTCCGAAAAAACAAATTTGTATTAGAAAACCTGATATATGAAATAGTTATTACAATGAAAAAAGTAATTTTATGTCTCAAAATAAGGGAGAAATTGCCGTACGTGGCAGCAAAGGAACGATAACCTAGCCTAATATCATTGACTTTGTCAGCGGTGATGTCCCTTTGCTTATTGACCCGTATTTTCTGTTAGACGGGATTCTACATAGTTTCCCTCCAGATTTTCGAAGAAAAATTGGTATCAGAAAACTTGATATATGAAATAGTTATTACAATGAAAAAAGTAGTTTTATGTCTTAAAATAAGGGAGAAATCGCCGTACGTGGCACCAAAGGAACGATGACCTAGTCTAATAGCATTTACAATTTTCAGCGGTAATGTCCCGTTGCTTAGTGACACGTAGTTTATGTTTTACGTGATTTTATACAGTTTTTCTCAAGATTTTTTGCAAACAGTTATGTTACAATTCATTTTTGGAACGTTTATTACCATTTTCACTGCAAAAAAGGCATCGGTACACGAGATAAACGTGTTTTCACGCATTTGCAAACAGCGTAGACCCAGATCCTATAGAAGCCGTCTGATCAGGGTCTGCTCTGTTTACACCCGTTTCCAACATCCAGGTACTTGAGGATTACTGCAAAAAGGCGTCAGTATACTAGTTGAACGTGTTTTCACGCATTTGCAAACAGAGTAGACCCAGATCAGATGGCTCCTATAAGGGCCGTCTGATCAGGGTCTGCTCTGTTTACACCCGTTTCCAACATCCAGGTACTTGAGGATGAAATCTCCGACGTACAGAACATGGCATCAAAAGAAGTCTTTGCCTCGTGAGAAACAGATTATTCGATGAAATTGATTTCTCTGAAGCTTATATATGGTAAATCATGTGTCATTCAGCTTGGTCAAAGTTTGCTCCACAGTAGGTTTGGTTGATGTTAGACGTTTACGGGTGTGAATGAGTAACACCAATTAATGCGTTTTACCAACGCTGTTAGACGTAATTAAGCTGTCGTGTGCTTGGTGTTTGGTGTTTGCATTGCAAACAACTCGTAATTACCGACTGTGATATTTGTGTATCAAAGTACAAAAATGAGTCATGCAGGAAACACCACATACAGAACAAACACTCGCCCGAACAGCAACACAAGGAAACAGCAAATGTACATAGGTAGAAAAAACAACAAGAGACGCACAAAGACAAAACAAACATACAATAGGAGGAAGATGGAAGTACCGCCTTGGAACGGTCAGTGACAAAAGTCACCGGGGGTTTAAACCGGTTTATGGGCGCCCAACCTCACCCTTATTCCATCCCCATCCTAAAAGACAAACAGTGTAAATAAACGTATCCCCTCTCCGACTAATCTACAACAACCGCGACAGCAAATACAGTGGTAAAGTGCATGTATAACAAAAAAACATTTTATTGAAAATACTGTATCCACCTATCGCTATTGTACTCAATGATTGAGCTGCAAACAGAGTAACTGTAGAAAAGTAATAAAGGGTACGACAAAAATGAAATAGTACAGATATCCGACGTTCTCCTTCCATTTCTGGATTTAAGAGGTCGCCTTCATAGAGTACTAAACCTTTCTTGTCGGCGTACATGCAAAGAGGCCAGCGTGATTGCCAACTGTAAAAGGGTTCACAACCAAACATGCAGTATGTTGTAGTAATACAGGATCATATCCCTTTTTAATGAATTGTTTTATATATTTGATGAACAAAGTGAGAAAATGGGTATGTCCAATAATTTTACGAAGTTTGTAAATCACATCACCATAAAATTCCGGATGTGAAATACCGTGTCGCAAAAGTACCTTGAGATTACATTTGTACTTGCCAATAAGCGAGAGATTTCGATAGTAAAATTTAGAGAAAGTTTTTCTTAGTTACATAAACTCGGCTTGCATGCTGAGTTATCAGTCAAACCTAGCTGACTTTTGCATTAATTTCTTTAGTATTCCAAGGACGCTTGTGGGAAGCAGGGATACTTTCACATAAGTGAAATAGATTATTGTGGATTTATGTGAATGTGTCGTTAGTTAATAATCATATGGAATTTTACTTATAAGTGGATCAACACTAAGGTGGGTAATTTATCTAGTCATTATTTTCCGTACTATTATTGCAATAGTATTCTATACCACGCATTGTTTTCCCCGTTAATATTATTTCGTTCATTCTTTGAGCCTTAATTTCTTCATCCCGAAAGTTAGATATAATCTGAACTTAGTTTGGGCAGCTCATTAGGCCTACTTTTGCATATAACGAACAAAAATGATTATATTTTAAAGTCTGCATACATTCTGCTTACAAGAAATAGTGCTACAAAATATATCTTACTTATCTAGGTGTGTAATTCGTCCAAATAAATGCATTTTAATCATGATATTAGAATGCTATCTGAATTTATTGCCGTATAGTGTAACTCTCACGATGCGTGTGATTTTTACCCTGTCACCGGTTATAAAAATACGTGGCAATAGACACTCCGATCTATATAACTGTCCATTTTTATTTTCGTACAAATCAATTGACATCAAAAGTTGTTAACATAAATATATCATGAAATAATGCTTACAGGTACTTTTCCCCTCAACATATATATATGTGATGATACCACACAATTTTTTGTTATAAAACTTGAAGTACGAATGCTTGGCTCTTTAATTTTTTTACCAGAAATTCAAATGCGAGAAAATCTGGTGGGAAACTTACAGATGAGTAAATGTAGGCCTTAGGCAAAGAGTAACAACCTTTACAATATGGTTCGCTATCTACATCATAACCCAGCAGATGAACAATGATCCAGCTAAAATGGATTTGAGGAAACTGACATGCGTGAACAATGCATATGAGGCGAAGCGATCTTGGGACGTAAGATGTCCACAGCGGATACAAATCAAGTACACCCATTTCATTTTCGTTGAGTCAGTATGCCAATGGATAAGTGAGCTAAAACCAATGACTAAATCACTCGGCACTCGCATGTATGTTTCGGCTATCTTCGGCTACCGTAAACCGGTTTAAATATGTAAGTCTAAAACACGCAATGGAAGAAATGGAACACAAAACACGCAATGGAAAGTTTAAAGTCATTTATAGATCGATTTTAATAGGGGTTTTTCAAGCAGTATAAGTACAATAAGCTAATTTCGATTGAATTAGACCAACTTAAACAAGAATTGTCAACAGATAACAATAAAAACTCTAAACCCTTTCCCTCATACAAACGTGTTTTCACGCATTTGCAAACAGAGTAGACCCAGATCAGACGGCTTCTACAGGAGCCGTCTGACCAGAGTCTGCTCTGTTTGCTAATAGAATTTGACAGATCTGGTTCTTTAGTTTCCAAAATGGCTACAATATCCATCCTTCCTTATTTCATTATAACTATTTTGTCCATGAATATTCAGTAGGTATTGAAATTTGAAATAAACACAGAACAGGGGAAGGGTTAATTACTGAACAATTTCCATTTTGCCAGGGGAGAAATGGAGATTTATAGTAGAAATGGAAATGAAATATGCATTTATAAATATGTTGATTTTGTTAATTTTTTATCTGGTATTATGACTACTTTTACACGAAGTCTATCGAATTAGATCAAGCTAAGCATCTGTTATCCATTATTAACTGTGCAATCGTATATTTACTTTAAAAAGTCCATTGCACCACTAGAGAAATGGAAAGAAAACACGCAATTGAAATATTAAAGTCATTTCTGGGTTGATTTTAACAGTTTTTAAGCAGTATAGGTACAATGAGGTAATTTCAATTGAATTAGACCAACTAAAACGAGAATGAGCAATAGATAACCATAAAAATGTCCATTTCATCAGTGGAGAAATGGAGATTTATAGTAGAAATGGAAATGAAATAGACATTTATATGTTGTTTTTTTGGTCATTTTTTTCAGGCATTATGACTACTTTCTTTACACTAATTCTATCGAACTAGACCATGCTGAGTTTCATTTGTCCATTATTAATTGTGCAATCGTGTATTTATTTAATAAAATCCATTCTGCCACTAGAGAAATAGAAGGAAAACACGCAAAGGAAAATTTAAAAGTAATTTCTGGGTAGATTTTAACCGTTTTTTATAAACAATATGGTTACTTTAAGGTAAGATCGATTGAATTCCACCTAATAAAACACGAATTGTCAACAGATAACCATAACATCGTGTATTTACTGAACATTTTCCATTTCGCCAGTGGAGAAATGGAAAGAAAACACGCAATTAAAGTCCTATGGTGGACTGAGTGGAATTAATGGCAGGCGCAAGCAAACCGCACAGACACAGTCACAAAGTGCCGGGAGCCTTCTGTCAGTACATGGCCGGACACGTTTTGTCCATTCTAAGCATTTCTCTGCGCAGTTAACTGTTCAAAATCAAGTTTAGATCCCAAGATGATGGTGGATGATAAAGATGATAATGGTATTGATCATGATAAAGAATTTAATTTACGGCGAATGCTGATTTGAACTTGATTATGACTAGGGTCGCTGTGTTATTTTCAGGTCAAAGTCTAACGTACCCTACCATCTTTCCTTGTTAACTATGCATGGATTTGTGATAGCCTATGACAAGAATTTGCAAACATACACGATCAGGGTGTTAAACAGTTTGGATCCAGATGCGACTCTGATTTAGCGAATACGAACCCAAACAGCCTTACAGTGCGCGTCAATATAAATTGTATGACAATTTATATATGACAGAGCTGCGGCATGTGTAAGTTTTCACTTGGCTAAGGGTGGATGTGTCCCTGTTCTTTCCATCGTGCATTTGAGAGAGAGAGAGGGGAGGGAGACAGACAGACAGACAGACAGACAGACAGACAGAGACATAGACATAGACATACATACATCCTTTGAAAACATCACTCCTGCTTTACCGGGACTGGGGACCCGCAAAAACCTCATTTTGAATTGATCGAATTCCAATTGATTTAATGCATCTTAACCGCCTACGGACAGGATTCCAATAAATAACTCAACTGTACATGCCATAGACCGAATTGCAATGGACAACTCACCTATACGGTATAAATGTATGTTTCCAATGGATAGCTCACCTGCACAGGCCATAGACCGAATTCCGATGAATAACTCCCCTTTACAGCCTAAATACATGATTCCAGTGAATAACTCACCTGTACAGGTCATAGGCCGAATTCCAATGGATATCTCACATATACGGCCAAAATGCATGTTTCCAATTAATAACTCACCTGTACATGCCATAGGCCAAATTCCAGTGGATAACTTTTCTATACGGCCTATATGCATGTTTCGACTGGATAACTCACCTGTACAGGCCATAGACCGAATTCCAATGGATAACTCCCCTGTACGGCCTAAATGCAGAATTCCAATGGATAACTCCCCTATACAACCAACATATAGGATTCCAGTGAATAACTCACCTGTAAAGGCCATAGGCCGAATTCCAATGGATAACTCACCTATACGGCCTAAATACAGGATTCTAATGAATAACTCACCTATACAGGCCATAGGCCGAATTCCAATGGATAACACCCCTATGTAGCCTACAGGAAGGATTCCAATGAATAACTCACCTGTACAGACCATAGGCCGAATTCCAATGGATAAGTCACCAAAACCGCCTACAGGCAGGATATCAATGACTAACTCAACTGTATAGGCCATACACCGAATTCCAATGGATAAGTCACCTATACGCCTTAAATGCAGGATTCCAATGAATAACAATGCTAACCCATCTATACAGGCCATAGACTGAATTCCAATGAATAACTCACATGTACAGGCCTTAGACCGAATTCCAATGGATAACTCACCTATACGTCCTAAATGCAAGGTTCCAATGAATAACTAACCTGTATAGGCCATAGACCGAATTCCAATGGATAACTCACCTATACGCCCTAAATGCATGTTTCAAATGGATAACTCGCCTGTACAGGCCATAGACCGAATTCCAATGGATAACTCACCTATACAGCCTACAGGCAGGATTCCAATGAATAACTTACCTGTACAGGCCATAGGTCGAATTCCAATGGATAAGTCCCCTAAACCGCCTACAGGCAGGATTCCAATGAATACCTCACCTATACAGGCCATAGGCCGAATTCCATTGAATAACTCCCCTTTACGGCCTACAGGAATGATTCCAATGACTAACTCACCTGTATAGACAATAGACCGAATTCCAATGGATAACTCACCTATACGCCCTAAATGCATGTTTCCAATGCATAACTCATCTGTACAGGCCATAGACCGAATTCCAATGAATAATTCACCTGTATAGGCCATAGAACGAATTCCAATGGATAATTCACCTATACGGCCTAAATGCAGGATTCCAATGAATAACTCACCTGTACAGGGTATAGGCCGAATTCTAATGGATAACACCCCTATATAGCCTACAGGCAGGATTCCAATGAATAACTCACCTGTAAAGGCCATAGGCCGAATTCCAATGGATAAGTCACCTAAACCGCTTACATGCAGAATTCCAATGACTAACTCACCTGTATAGGACATAGGCCGAATTCCAATGGATAATTCAACTAAACCGCCTACATGCAGGATTCCAATGAATAATTCATCTATAACGGCCATAGGCCGAAATCCAATGGATAAGTAACCTGTACAAGCCGAATTCCAATGGATAACTCCCCTATACAGCCAACATATAGGATTCCAGTGAATAACTCACCTGTACAAGCCATAGGCCGAATTCCAACGGATAACTCCCCTATATAGCCTACAGACAGGATTCCAGTGAATAACTCACCTGTACAGGCCATAGGACGAATTCCAATGGATAAGTCACCTAAACCGCTTACAGGCAGGATTCCAATGACTAACTCACCTGTATAGGCCATAGGCCGAATTTCAGCGGATAAGTCACCTAAACCGCCTACAGGCAGGATTCCAATGAATAACTCACCTTTATAGCCTTAAGGCAGGATTCCAATGAATAACTCACATGTAAAGGCCATAGGCCGAATTCCAATAGATAAGTCACCTGTACAGGCCATAGGCCGAATTCCATTGGATAACTCCCCTATACAGCCAACATATAGGTTTCCAGTGAATAACTCACCTGTACAGGCCATAGGCCGAATTCCAATGGATAACTAACCTCAACCGCCTACAGGCAGGGTTCCAATGACTAACTCACCTGTATAGACCATAGACCGAATTCCAATGGTTGACTCCCCTATACGCCCTAAATGCATGTTTCCAATGGATAACTCACCTATACAGGCCATAAACCGAATTCCAATCGATAACTCCCCTATAAAGCCTACAGGCAAGATTCCAATGAATAACTTACCTGTACAGGCCATATGCCGAATTCTAATGGATAACACCCCTATATAGCCTACAGGCAGGATTCCAATGAATAATTCACCTGTAAAGGCCATAGGCCGAATTCCAATGGATACGTCACCTAAACCGCTTAAAGGCAGGATTCCAATGACTAACTCATCTGTAAAGGTCATAGGCCGAATTCCAATGGATAAGTCAACTAAACCGCCTACATGCAGGATTCCAATGAATAACTCATCTATAAAGGCCATAGGCCGAAATCCAATGGATAAGTAACCTGTACAAGCCGAATTCCAATGGATAACTCCCCTATACAGCCAACATATAGGATTCCAGTGAATAACTCACCTGTACATGCCATAGGCCGAATTCCAACGGATAACTCCCCTATATAGCCTACAGACAGGATTCCAGTGAATAACTCACCTGTACAGGCCATAGGACGAATTCCAATGGATAAGTCACCTAAACCGCTTACAGGCAGGATTCCAATGACTAACTCACCTGTATAGGCCATAGGCCGAATTTCAGTGGATAAGTCACCTAAACCGCCTACAGGCAGGATTCCAATGAATAACTCACCTTTATAGCCTTAAGGCAGGATTCCAATGAATAACTCACATGTAAAGGCCTCAGTCCGAATTCCAATAGATAAGTCACCTGTACAGGCCATAGGCCGAATTCCATTGGATAACTCCCCTATACAGCCAACATATAGGTTTCCAGTGAATAACTCACCTGTACAGGCCATAGGCCGAATTCCAATGGATAAGTCACCTCAACCGCCTACATGCAGGGTTCCAATGACTAACTCACCTGTATAGACCATAGACCGAATTCCAATGGATGACTCCCATATACGCCCCTAAATGCATGTTTCCAATGGATAACTCACCTGTACAGGCCATAAACCGAATTCCAATCGATAACTCCCCTATAAAGCCTACAGGCAAGATTCCAATGAATAACTTACCTGTACAGGCCATATGCCGAATTCCAATGGATAATTCACCTATACGTCCTAAATGCAGGATTCAAATGAATAACTAACCTGTACATGTACATGCCATAGACCGAATTCCAATCGATAACTCCTCTATACAGCCTACAGGCTGGATTTCAATGAATAACTTTCCTGTACAGGTCACAGGCCGAATTCCAATGGATAAGTCCCCTAAACCGCCTACAGGCAGGATTCCAATGAATACCTCACCTATACAGGCCATAAGCCGAATTCCAATGACTAACTCCCCTTTATGGACTACAGGAAGGATTTCAATGACTAACTGACATGTATTGGCCATAGACCGAATTCCAATGGATAACTCATCTATACGCCCTAAATGCATGTTTCCAATGCATAACTCATCTGTACAGGCCATAGACCGAATTCCAATGAATATCTCACCTGCACAGGCCATAGACCGAATTCCAATGGATAAGTCACCTATACGGCCTAAATGCAGGATTCCAATGAATAACTCACCTGTACAGGGTAAAGGCCGAATTCTAATGGATAACATCCCTATATAGCCTACAGGCAGGATTCCAATGAATAACTCACCTGTACAGGCCATAGGCTGAATTCCAATGGATAAGTCACCTAACCCGCCTACAGGCAGGATTCCAATGACTAACTCATCTGTAAAGGTCATAGGCCGAATTCCAATGGATAAGTCACCTGTACAGGCCATAGGCCGAATTCCAATGGATAACACCCCTATACAGCCAACATATAGGATTCCAGTGAATAACTCACCTGTATAGGCCATAGGCCGAATTCCAATGGATAATTCCCCTTTACAGCCAACATATAGGATTCCAGTGAATAACTCACCTGGACATGCCATAGGACGAATTCCAATGGATAACTCCCCTATATAGCCTACAGACAGGATTCAAATGAATAACTCACCTGTACAGGCCATAGGTCGAATTCCATAGGATAACTCCCCTATACAGCCAACATATAGGATTCCAGTGAATAACTCACCTGTACATGCCATAGGACGAATTCCAATGGATAACTCCCCTATATAGCCTACAGACAGGATTCAAATGAATAACTCACATGTACAGGCCATAGGTCGAATTCCATAGGATAACTCCCCTATACAGCCAACATATAGGATTCCAGTGAATAACTCACCTGTACAGGCCATAGGCCGAATTCCAATGGATAAGTCACCTAAACCGCCTACAGGCAGGATTCCAATGAATAACTCAACTATACAGGCCATTGGCCGAATTCCAATTGATAAGTCACCTAAACCGCCTACAGGCAGGGTTCCAATGACTAAATCACCTGTATAGGCCATAGAATGTAAGGTGGAATGACAGTTATTACAGACGGAATGACATACCTTTGAGACATTGTAGCCCCAATATGACCTTTTGGAAATTGAATGACACTATTTAAGGTGGAATGACAGTGCTAATAGGTGGAATGACAGGGACATACTTCTGAGACATTGTAGCCCTAATATGACATTTGGGAAATGGAACGACATAGTTGTAAGGTAGAATGACAGTTATTATAGGTGGAATGACATATTTTGAGACACTGTAGCCCCCATATGACCTTTGGGAAATGGAATGACACCATTTTAAGGTGGAATGAGTTATTATATGCGGAATGACATACCTTTGAGACATTGTAGCCCCATATGACATTTGGGAAATGGAATGGCACTGTTGTAAGGTAGAATGATAGTTATTATAGACGGAATGGAATACTTTGGATACATTGTAGCCCCGGTATGACCTTTTGGAAATGGAATGACACCATTTAAGGTGGAATGACAGTGCTTATAGGCGGAATGGCATACACCTGAGACTTTGTAGTCCCCATTTGACCTTAAATAGTGTCATTCCATTTCCAAAAGGTCATGTTGGGGTTATAATGTCTCAAAAGTATGTCATTTCGCCTATAATAACTGTCATTCTACCTTATAACAGTGTCATTTTATTTCCCAAATGTCAAATGGTGGTACAAGGTTTCAAATATATATCATTCCACCTATTAGTTCCTGTGATTTCACATTACAACAGTGTCATTCCATTTCCAAAAGGTCATATCGGGGCTACAAAGTCTCGGAAGTATGCCATTCCAACTATAAGCATTGTCATTCCACCTTAAATTGTGTCATTCCATTTCCATAAGGTCATATAACGGCTACAATGTCTAAAAAGTATGTCATTCCACCTGTAATAACTGTCATTCTGCCTTTCAACAGTGTCATTCTATTTAAGAAGGTCATATGGCGACTACAATGTCTCAATAGTATGTCATTCCGCCTAAACAAACTGTCATTCCACCTTACAACAGTGTCATTCCATTTCCCGAATGTCATATCGGGGCTACAACGTCCCAGAAGTATGTCATACCAACTATAAGCACTCTCATTCTACATTACAACAGTGTCATTCAGTTTTCCATTTCCCAAATGTTATGTCATATGGCGGCTACAATGTCTCAAAAGTATGCCATTACGCCTATAATCAATCATGTCATCTTTAATAGTGTCATTCCATTTACAAAAATCATATAACGGCTACAATGTCTAACGGCATTTCATTCCACCTGTAATAACTGTCATCCTACCTTACAACAGTGTCATTCCATTTACGAAGGGCATATAGCGACTACAATGTCTCAATAGTATGTCATTCCGCCTATACAAATTGTCATTCCTCCTTACAACAGTGTCATTCTATTTCCCAAATGTCATATGGGTGCTGCATTGTTTCAAAGATATGTCATTCCACCTAAAATGACTGTCATTCCTCCTTACAACGGTGTCATTCCATTTCCCAAAGGTCATATCGGGCTAAAAAGTCGTCAGAAGTATATCATTTCACTTATAAGTACTGTCATTCATTCCACCTTAAATAGTGTCATTCCATTTCCAAAAGGTCACATGGGGCTACAATATCTCAGAAATATGTCATTCCACCTATAATGACTGTCATTTCTCCTGACAACGGTGTCATTACATTTCCCAAAGGTCATATCGGGCTACAAAGTCGTCAGAAGTATGTCATTCCACCTATAAGTACTGTCATTCCACCTTAAATAGTGTAATTCCATTTCCAAAAGGTCATATGGGGACTACAATGTCTTAGAAGTATGTCATTCCGCCTATAATAACTGTCATTATACCTTACAACATTGTCATTCCATTTCCAAAAGACCATATGGGGGTTACAATGTCTAAAACATATGTCACTCCACCTTACAACAGTGTCATTCCATTTCCAAAATGTCACATGGAGCTACAATGTATCAAACATTCCACCTATAAACACTGTCATTCCACCTTACAACAGTGTCATTCCATTTCCCACAGGTCATATCGAGGCTATAAAGTCTCCGAAGTATGTCATTCCACCTATAAGCACTCTCATTCCACCTTAACCCATTCCCTCATATTGACCACTTCTGACGACTCTGTAAAAGTCACTTTATGAAACCATTGTGATAAAAAGAGCATTTACTCCTATAGGAACAAATGCTCTATTTATCACAATGGTTTCAAACTACAAAATTCTGCACTTTTTCTTTTCTCTAGTTAATGCTCCTTTTCGTTAGATTTATTCAGAGGTTTTATCTAAAATAGCCTATGAGGTAATGGGTTAATAGTGTCATTTCATTTCCAAAAGGTCATATGTGGGCTGCAAGGTCTCAAAAGTAATGTATGTCATTTCTTGCCTCAGTTATTGATTGGAATCCTGCCTGTATGCTGTATCGGGGAGTTATCCATTGGAATTCGGTCTATGGCCTATACCGGTGAGTTAGTCATTGGAATCCTGTCTGTAGGCTATATAGGTGAGTTATCCATTGGAATTCGGCCTATGGCCTGTACAGGTGACTTATCCATTGGAATTCGGCATATGGCCTTTACAGGTGAGTTATTCATTGGAATTCCCGCCTGTAGGCGGTTTAGGTGACTTATCCATTAGAATTCGGTCTATGGCCTATACAGGTGAGTTAGTCATTGGAATCCTGCCTGTAGGCGGTTTAGGTGACTTATCCATTGGTATTCGGCCTATGGCCTGTATAGGTGAGTTATTCATTGGAATCCTGCCTGTAGGCTATATAGGGGAGTTATCCATTGGAATTCGGCGTATGGCCTGTACAGGTGAGTTATTCACTGGAATCCTATATGTTGGCTGTATAGGTGAGTTATCCATTGGAATTCGGCCTATGGCCTGTACAGGTGACTTATCCATTGGAATTCGGCCTATGGCCTTTACAGGTGAGTTATTCATTGGAATTCCCGCCTGTAGGCGGTTTAGGTGAGTTATCCATTGGAATTCGGTCTATGGCCTATACAGGTGAGTTATTCATTGGAATTCTGCCCGTAGGCGGTTTAGGTGACTTATCCATTGGAATTAGGTCTATGGCTTATACAGGTGATATAGTCATTGGAATCCTGCCCGTATGCGGTTTAGATGTCTTATCCATTGGAATTCGGCCTATGGCCTGTACAGGTGAGTTAGTCATTTGAATCCTGCCTGTAGGCGGATTAGGTGACTTATCCATTGGAATTCGGTCTATGGCCTGTACAGGTGAGTTATTCATTGGAATCCTGCATTCAAGCCATATAGGTGAGTTATCCATTGGAAGTCGGTCTATGGCCTGTACAGGTAAGCCAAACATTGGAATTCGGTCTATGGGCTGTACAAATGTGTTATGCATTGGAAACATGCATTTAGGGCGTACGGGTAACTTATCCATTGGAATTCGGTCTATGGCCTATACAGGTGAGTTATTCATTGGAATCCTGCCTGTAGGCGGTTTAGGTGCCTTATCTATTGGAATTCGGCCTATGGCCTGTATAGGTGAGTTATTCATTGGAATCCTGCCTGTAGGCTATATAGGGGAGTTATCGATTGGAATTCGGCCTATGGCCTGTACAGGTGAGTTATTGACTGGAATCCTATATGTTGGCTGTATAGGTGATTTATCCATTGGAATTCGGCCTATGGCCTGTACAGGTGACTTATCCATTGGAATTCGGCCTATGGCCTTTACAGGTGAGTTAGTCATTGGAATCCTGCCTGTAGGCGGTTTAGGTGCCTTATCTATTGGAATTCGGCCTATGGCCTGTATAGGTGAGTTATTCATTGGAATCCTGCCTGTAGGCTATATAGGGGAGTTATCCATTGGAATTCGGTCTATGGCCTGTATAGGTGAGTTATTCATTTGAATCCTGTCTGTAGGCTATATAGGGGAGTTATCCATTGAAATTCGGCCTATGGCCTGTACAGGTGAGTTATTCACTGGAATCCTATATGTTGGCTGTATAGGTGAGTTATCCATTGGAATTCGGCCTATGGCCTGTACAGGTGACTTATCCATTGGAATTCGGCCTATGGCCTTTACAGGTGAGTTATTCATTGGAATTCCCGCCTGTAGGCGGTTTAGGTGACTTATCTATTGGAATTCGGTCTATGGCCTATACAGGTGAGTTAGTCATTGGAATCCTGCCTGTAGGCGGTTTAGGTTCCTTATCTATTGGAATTCGGCCTATGGCCTGTATAGGTGAGTTAGTCATTGGAATCCTGCCTGTAGGCTATATAGGGGAGTTATCCATTGGAATTCAGCCTATGGCCTGTACATGTGAGTTATTCACTGGAATCCTATATGTTGGCTGCATAGGTGAGTTATCCATTGGAATTCGGCCAATGGCCTGTACAGGTGTGTTAGTCATTGGAATCCTGCCTGTAGGCGGATTAGGTGACTTATCCATTGGAATTCGGCCTATGGCCTGTACAGGTAAATTAGTCATTGGAATTCGGTCTATTGCCTGTACAGATGTTTTATGCGTTGGAAACATGCATTTAGGTCGTACATGTGACTTATCCATTGGAATTCGGTCTATGGCCTATACAGGTGAATTAGTCATTGGAATCCTGCCTGTAGGCGGTTTAGGTGACTTATCCATTGGAATTCGGCCTATGGCCTGTACAGGTGAGTTAGTCATTGCAATCATGCCTGTAGGTGGTTTAGGTGACTTATCCATTGGAATTCGGTCTATGGCCTGTACAGGTGAGTTAGTCATTGGAATCCTGCCTGTAGGCGGATTAGGTGACTTATCCATTGGAATTAGGCCTATGGCCTGTATAGGTAAATTAGTCATTGGAATTCGGTCTATTGCCTGTACAGATCTGTTATGCATTGGAAACAGGCATTTAGGTCGTACATGTGACTTATCCATTGGAATTCGGTCTATGGCCTATACAGGTGAATTAGTCATTGGAAGCCTGCCTGTAGGCGGTTTAGGTGACTTATCCATTGGAATTCGGCCTATGGCCTGTACAGGTGAGTTAGTCATTGGAATCATGCCTGTAGGCGGTTTAGGTGACTTATCCATTGGAATTCGGCACATGGCCTGTACAGGTGAGTTAATCATTGGAATCCTGCCTGTAGGCGGATTAGGTGACTTATCCATTGGAATTCGGCCTATGGCCTGTATAGGTAAATTAGTCATTGGAATTCGGTCTATTGCCTGTACAGATGTTTTATGCGTTGGAAACATGCATTTAGGTCGTACATGTGACTTATCCATTGGAATTCGGTCTATGGCCTATACAGGTGAATTAGTCATTGGAATCCTGCCAGTAGGCGATTTAGGTGAATTATTCATTGGAATTCGGCCTGTGTGTGGCCTGTACAGGTGAGTTATTCATTGGAATCATGCCTGTAGGCGGTTTAAGTGACTTATCCATTGGAATTCGGCACATGGCCTGTACAGGTGAGTTAGTCATTGGAATCCTGCCTGTAGGCGGATTAGGTGACTTATCCATTGGAATTCGGCCTATGGCCTGTACAGGTAAATTAGTCATTGGAATTCGGTCTATTGCCTGTACTGATGTTTTATGCGTTGGAAACATGCATTTAGGTCGTACATGTGACTTATCCTTTGGAATTCGGTCTATGGCCTATACAGGTGAATTAGTCATTGGAATCCTGCCAGTAGGCGATTTAGGTGAATTATTCATTGGAATTCGGCCTGTGTGTGGCCTGTACAGGTGAGTTATTCATTGGAATCATGCCTGTAGGCGGTTTAAGTGACTTATCCGTTGGAATTCGGCCTATGTCCTGTACAGGTAAGTTATTCATTGGAATCCTGCCTGTAGGCTGTAAATGGGGAGTTATCCATTGGAATTCGGTCTATGGCCTATACAGGTGAGTTAGTCATTGGAATCCTGCCTGTATGCGGTTCAGGTGACTTATCCATTGGAATTCGGCCTATGGTGAGTTAGTCATTGGAATCCTGCCTGTAGGCTGTATAGGGGAGTTATCCATGTATCATTATATAAAATTGTCCATCAAATAGTCGCTATCTACCCTGAAAACAGCCTCTTGATACCCTCCACAGGTAATATAAGAACTCGAAACACCAACCCATATTCATATAGACAAATCAGCACATCTAAGGATTCATACAAGTATTCATTCTTTCCGAGAACTATCTGTCAGTGGAACATGTTGCCCCTCACCGCCCATGAAGCAGGTACAGTCGACAATTCCAAAACAATTGCCACTGTGCCTGTTGTTATGTCAATAATCTCTTCAGTATAAACAGCAATCAGTGTATATAGTTTTAAACCTGACTTTTATTTTAGCACTATTTCACTTCTGACTGAAGCTTATATATTATACACCCGAAATTTTATTCAAGCGTCAATACATAATCTTCAATCTTGAAGGAGTATTGTTTATTTAAAGAAGAAGAACTTGTTTTTATAGGGCGGTTGCACAAATTTAACAAACTTCTTGTGAAATGCATTAAGAATCTGGCCGACAAATTACATTTATTTTAGGTAATGTCATAAATAATTATTTTTATATATTTACTTTACAAATAAAAATATTTCAATGTCGTAAACAATGTCGCTAAAGAGCGATCGGTACCGAGCGGTACCGGATATTTAGACATTGGTATTATCCTGACTTAGTCATTGGAATACAGACATCACCTTTCATTTTACAACTTTAATCTAATGACGTGTTAAATTTCTTTAAGTAATATAGCAAGCGAGGTCCAAGTCAACCATATTGTGTTTGAAGAAGTTAAAGTAAGTGCTTTAATTTTCCTTTTAAGTTAGAGGGAGTGAATTGCCTAGCTGCCTCGGGTCATAGAAGTCTTACTATATGAAGCAGAACAGAAGACCCATTGCCCAATGTAACAGAAACGCAGTTAAGATTGAAGCATTACACCCAACACGAGACTACTGCACTGATATTGAAAAGTCACCCCCTTGATCTTAGTAGGCACAATGTTAATACAGTTAAACCCCTTTAAGCCAGAATTCTATTACATACTGTCAGAAGGATTTAGATACTTTTAGGCTGGTGGCTGCTTAATACAGGGTGAAAGTCATGAGGAGCTTTCTGCATGCCTTTTACCTTGCATTAAACTGCCACCTGACCCCAAGATCGATATTCTAAATTTAATCTCCGGTTTAGAGAGGTTTTACTGTACACTTGTTGTATGCTTGTTTTGTCAGTTATCCAGGATGTGTACTGAGGGTCCCTTAATTTTTACAGAAGATCGTTATTATGTTTTGGTCATATTAAATAATTTGTAATTTTTTATTATTTCTGTAGTCTTGGAGGTTGGGTATCATGAGAATTACCATGTATGTAAACAGCCATGTTTCAGCTTTTGCCAGCAAACTTTTTCTGATATTCAACAGGTTAACCCTCAAGCCTGTACCTAATGAATATTCATATGTATTAAAATAATGGCATCACAAATATTAACCCATTCCCTCATAGGCTATTTTTAGATCCAACCGCTGTATAAATTTACCGAAAAGGAACATAACTAGAGAAAAGGAACATTTTAGAATTTTGTAGTTCTGAAACCATTGTGTTAAATGCTCTATTAATCACAATGGTTTCAACATGCAGGTGATGTTTACAGAGGTGTAGAAAGACCTATTTATGGAGGAAAGGGTTAAAGTATTGTAGAAGCCCTTAATTTAACTTGACCTTTGTTTACAGTAACTGTTGTTCGTTTACTGCTCTGTTTCTGTCTATTACAGTTACCCTGGTCATCAGTAAGGATGTCAGACTCCGATGAGGCTTTTGCCAGTGCTGATGAGGGGGAAATCACCGACAGTCTAAATACTAGAGGTATATCATGTCATCTGATATCAACAGATCACTCTTTCATAAGGTTGTAGATATCATTATTAACAATTTACTTATTATTCATGATTCATTAACTCATTCCCTCATATAAACTCATATTCATGCCTTTGCAAACAGAATAGACCAAGATTAGACAGCTTCCGTAGGAGCCATCTAATCAGGGCCTTCACTGTTTGCTTATGAATTATAATAAATCTATCTACAGTTTGTATTGATTTAAACAAAATAACCATGTGTACATTTGCTGTTATACAAATTCAGCTAATAAATGTTCATGATGTCATTATTTCTAACATGAACTTTCAACAGGGAAAAGGTTAAGACTATTTTGAATAGCACAGATACATCACATGAAACTAACAGAAAAGTTCAAATACTGAGAAGTATTTCTACATGATTATCATTTACCATACTGATAGACAATGAATGTGACAAAACATAGCTAATTGGAGAGACAATGATTTTTAACCTTTTCTCTGTTCTATATTTATTCCAAATTTCAATACCTTCTGAACATTCATGGACAAAATAGTTATAATGAAATATGTATTTTTTTAGGTGGAACATTGTAGCCATTTCAGATTTAGTAAAGAAACTAAAAAAACTATGAAATTCCATCCTTCAGGAGCCATCTGATCAGGGACTTCTCTGTTTGCAATGCATAAAAAAAATGAGATTTATTGCCCTGGCAGCAAAGAATCAGATCTGTGAAATGTAGGCAATCAGAGCAGATCCTGTAGGCACAGTAGGGGCTGTCTGAAAATTGTGAAAAGACGAGACGGAAATCTGCAATCTCATGAGTAGCATTTATTAACCCTTTCAACCCGAGAGACCTTCACTAACTGTCTTTTGCTAACAGTGTATACCCAGATCAGAGGACACCAAGCGGATTTGGGTCTGCACTGTTTGTCATTGAAAATCATCTAGCAAGTTTAACCCTTTTCTCCATAAATACAGCTTTATACGCCTCTGTAATCCTGCAAATGCTCTATTTATCACAACGATTTCAAACTACAAAATTCTAAAAATTCCTTTTCTCTAGTAAATGCTCATTTTGGGTAGATTCAGTCAAAGAGGATGGGTCTAAAAATAGCCTATGGAGGAAAGGGTTAAGCCTTTCATACTCAGTGGACTATGTAGTTAAACATTGATAGGATTTTCACGAATCTACAAACAGAGTGGCAGCATACTTGTCATATTTTATTTTTCTGTAGCAGATCCAAAACCTCAGCAAACAGAGGATAAAACGTTGGCTCCAAAAACAGAAGCAGCTGAAAGTAAGGCTTCAGGTGATACTTCAGGAGGCAGTGACAAACCGCCACAAGCACAAGCTTCTAATGTCAAAACTAAACAGGCAGAGACTTCTAAAGGCAAGAAGAAAGGCAAAAAACAAGACAAGAAAGGTCCGAAAAATTCTGACAAACCCACAGTCAATAAACCTCCGGCAAAAAGCGAACTCACAAAAGGTGATAATAAGACATCTTTAAAACCAGGTAAAAAGACTCCCAGTGACAAGGAAAGTACTGTTAAATGTGATTCAGAAAAAGAAGCTAAGAAAACACCAGATGCCAAAAAAGAAATTCTGGTACAGAATGATGACAAAAGTGCTACAAGTGAATCTGGTGTTTCAGTAGAGAAGAAGAGTGTTGTGAATGAGTTACCTGCAAATAGTAACACCTCACAGTCTGAAGATTCTGGACACAGTGAAGATAAGGAAATAAAAGACACTGAAAGTGCAAGTGGAAGTTCTAAAACACCATCAAAGTCAGTGTCAGAAAACAGTGCTGCAGATACCAAGGAAGAACAGGCATCACTACTGAAATCACCATCATCCCAGAGCATTTCTCGTCCAGAACCAGATCACACAGACGAGCAGGAATCCGTCCTATCAAAGTTAGCAGATGCTGCCACTGAGAAAAAGGTACACATGCAGGATGATTGATTACTTTGGGGTAGAAATAGGTTTCAGTGTCTATTCTGGGATGCACCACTGTGGGATTTGCATATTATTTTACATTGATACGCTATGGCAAGAATATTTTGCATAAAACCAAACAGTTATCAAGAACATTAATCCCCTTTTCATTCCGTTTTCTGGAGTTTTCGCTGTCAATATTTAAATCGGCCATATTTGTTTATAGCGGATTTCTTTACATGTGCAAGGGGCACTGGTTGAAAAAAAAGTAAATGATTTTGTACTCAGCGTAGATGACATGTCAAATCAAAGAATTAGATTTCTTTTCAAAACTCACAGACAATATGACAAGTGAAAAGTTACTGACAACCCGTAAAGTCCAAGTCCAAAAATTGGAACTGACTTTTCCCTTAAAGCGGCTTTCTACTTATTTGAAGATCCCCCTGTTTTTGTTGTGGAGGTGAGCTAATCCCCCACAGACTTGAAATCCTAGAATAGACACTGATGTTTGGTCATTTAGCACATGCAATTTACCTTTGTTAATTGCATGCGTAAACCTTTCCATCATAATAACACATTTTCACACCATTACAGTGTAAACTGAGATCAGATAGCTCCTGTAGGAGCTGTCTGATCAGGATCTGCTCTGTTTGCATATGGTATTACATGTATATAGATCTGATCCTACAGTCTAAGATAAAAAAAAAAATGAAAATTTTACATTCTGAAAGTGAAGTTAATGAATAACCAAGCCAATTGTGTTTTATGGACATTTAAAGCCAGGTGAGGTTTATGGATATTTGAGCCAAATGAGTTTTATAGATATTTAGAGCCAAATTAGTTTTATATTGATATTTGAAGTCGATTGAGTTTTTGGAATATTTTAGAGGTATAGAGGAGATGTGTTGAGTAGTTCTGGTTTTTGAAGATTTTCTACCAAACCCAGTGTTGTGGCCTGTCTTTAGAAGGAAGAGTGGTGATAATATAAGGTTTAGTTGAGAAGTGACAATGTTTTATTTGAAATGCACTCTTTTATCTATGGCTCTGTACTTCAGCCTTTTCTAGCAAGAAATAACTACTCAGAGGTCCAGATAAGATGCATACATTAAAACATTTTCAAGAATAATTTCCAAACTCAATGTTGTGACTACTCCTTAGAATTGTCTTGAAGAGATGATTCTAAAGAGTGGTTACAAGATAGGTTTGATGGAGAAATGATGATTTTAGTATTTGTGTACACACGTTTATCTGTTGCTCTGCTGTACCATTATTTTCATATTTCAGTCTGGTTGGGGCTGGGGCTGGGGGTCATCATTGCTGAATGTTGCTTCAAGTTCTGTGTCAACCTTTACAAGTCAAGTGGGTAAGTGACCTCAGAATGGGATGAGGATCTTACTACAATGATACGGACGTAAAAAATATTTTGATTTAATTCTTTATGCCATAAATATGCCTTTGCAAACAGAGTTTACCCAGATCAGACGTCATTTGTAATAAAAACTTATCAGTTACAATTCTCAGTTGCCATAACCGTTTTCTTCATATAAATGCCTTTTCACTCCTTTGCAAACAGAGTAGACCTAGATCAGACGACTCCCGTATGAGCCATATGATCAGGGTCTGCTCTGTGTTCTTATGGAATGAAATTATCATATATCTGATTACACTTTTCACCAATATCAAAAGATACTGTGTAGTACATGTGTCATTATAAAATTCAGCTAATAAATATTCATGATGTCATCATTTCATACATGAACATTTAACATAAAAATATTTATACACCTACTGACAAAGATTAGTGGGGGATTAATGGGAGTGACCATGTCAATCTGCCCCTGTGTACATTGGTCAGGTAATGGGAGTGACCATGTCAATCTGCCCCTCTGTACATTGGTCAGGTAATGGGAGTGACAATGTCAATCTGCCCCTCTGTACATTGGTCAGGTAAATTAATGGGAGTGACCATGTCAATCTGCCCCTCTGTACATTGGTCAAGCAGATCTGTACATTGGTCGGGCAGATCTGTACATTGGTCAGGTAATGGGAGTGACCATGTCAATCTGCCCCTCTGTACATTGGTCAGGTAAAATCTGCCCCTCTGTACATTGGTCAGGTAATGGGAGTGACCATGTCAATATGCCCCTCTTTACATTGGTCAGGTAATGAGAGTGAACATGTCAATCTGCCCCTCTGTACATTGGTCAGGTAATGGGAGTGACCATGTCAATCTGCCCCTCTGTACATTCAGACAGGTGACAGCTTAATGCAGATTGAAAGTCACTTTCACCCTGCATTAAGCACTCACCTGCATAAAAAACCTAAATTGTTCTGTAATAAAATTCCAGTTAAGAGAGGCCCTACTGTAATAATATTTGCTACTCTCTAAACCTAGTTGTTGTGATATTGAAGCAGTCTTGGATTTTTTCTTTTTCCAGGAGAGGGATTCAACACAGTCATGGAAACGATGGAATCCACCTTAAACGTCCCAAATCCGGAAGAAATGGCCCAGAAAAACGCTGAATTAAAACGAGAAGCAGAGGAACCGAAGAAAGAAGGTACAGCGATGTGGTGTAAAATCAAGAGTTTAGTGCATAAAAGTTGTAACTACTGTGTAAACCTGTATACAGTGACCATATAATGAATAAAACAACCATATAATGAATAAATCTGTATACAGCAGCCATATAATGAATAAATCTGTATACAGCGACCATATAATAAATAAATCTGTATACAGCGACCATATAATGAATAAATCTGTATACAGTGACCATGTAATGAATAAACTTGTATACAGCAACCGTATAATGAATAAACTTGTATACAGCGGCCATATAATGAATAAACCTGCAATCAGTGACCATATGATGAATAAACATGTATATAGCAACCATATAATTATTCGAATAAACTTGTGAACCGTGACTATATAATAAATAAACTTGTGTACAGCGACCATATAATGAATAACCTGTATACAGCGACCATATAATGAATAACAGCGACAATATAATTAACCTGTATGTAGTGACCATATAATGACTAAACTTGTGTTTCTATAAAAGCAGGTGGTTGCTTAATACAGGACAAAAATAATGCAGAAAGCTCCTTGTGTTAAGTAAATTGGATCCTGAAGGCATGCATATCTGGTACTTCATCTGGATCCGAGCTCTTTGCAAAAGTCAATTGTACTTACAATAGTTTTGCTATAAGCCTTCTCTTTAGGAAATGTGCCTCTCGAAAAACAATTACCAGGGTAAGGGTTAATCCTGACAGTTTGCGACTCTTGAAGGTATTTTGGCAATGGTTTTGTTGTCATTTAACTCTTTCTTTCATCATGTAAGCTCCTTTTCACACCTTTGCAAACATAGTAGACCCAGAGCATCTGATTCCTGTAGGAACCATCTGATCAGGGTCTGCTCTGTTTGCTTATGGAATAATATAGATATGATTCCAATGTCTACCAATACCACACACTTCTGTTTACTTATGCCATTATAAAAATTCAGGTAATAAATATTCATAACATCATCATTTTTAGCTAGTTTGTTTTTTGAATAAAAAATATGAGCAATTGTAACTCTTTGTCTAGCGTCCACACTGTCAATGTCGGTGTTGTGTCTTAACATTAACACTAATTTTAACATTGGTGACTACAATAGAACAGACAAGCTTTGGTACCAGCTCTTATTTACTTAAATATTCAATAGGGAAAGGGTTGAAAAGAAATAAAACAAAAACAACAAAAATGATAAGCTGTTAAAGTTTGCAAAAAAATATATTTCAGTCTTCATATCAGTCATATAATGTCATGACAAAATTCTCGGTTGGCTGGTGTATTTTTTTCTCTTTTGCAGAGACACAAATCCTATAAATAATGTTTTTATGTGCATGAATTTTCCAGTTAACCCATATGTATGCCGTTTGACACCTTTGCTAACACAGTAGACCCTGTAGGAGCTGTCCGATCTGGGTCTACTCTTTAGGAGCTGTCTGATCTGGGTCTACTCTTTAGGAGCTGTCCGATCTGGGTCTACTCTTTAGGAGCTGTCTGATCTGGGTCTACTCTTTAGGAGCTGTCTGATCTGGGTCTACTCTTTAGGAGCTGTCCGATCTGGATCTACTCTTTAGGAGCTGTCCGATCTGGGTCTACTCATTAGGAGCTGTCTGATCTGGGTCTACTCTTGAGGAGCTGTCTGATCTGGATCTACTCTGTTTGTTTGTATATTTCAGATTTAATTCTGGACAAATTTTTAGACCCAGCCCCTTTGAATTAATCTACCGAAAAGCAGCATTAACTATGGAAAGGGAAACTTTTGGAACTGTGTAGTTTTGAAACCATTGTGATAAATAGAGCATGTGCTCCTATAGAGCAAATGCTCTATTTATCACAATGGTTTGAAAAAAAAGAAAAAAAAAAGAGAAGAGTTTTACAGAGCGCAAAAACCCGTCAGTAGGAGAGCATGAGTTAATATCCATGTCCATTTCGTCTTAGAAAAAAACGTTACATCATAACATGGTGAAACATAGAAAATGACCCTTTGATTTTACACACTGGAATGGCCCTTCATTATTTCACCCTTTACTTCATTAGAGGCAGAGAAAACGTCCAATGACAAGGAGCAGGAATCACCTTCAGAAAATGTGGATAGCAAGCCAGCGGATACAGAAGATGGGAGCCAGTCCAAGTCTGCTGACGGTGACAGCTGGTTCTCTGCCTGGGGCGTCTCAAATATCACCAAGATTGTGGAAAACACAGTAAGTTATGGAGAGATAATATGTCATGGTAAAAGTCCATAATATTACACTATTTAAATTAAACTTTAGCTTACTAAACTGTCTGCATATTTGTTTAATGTTTCAAAGTAAAATTTATTATCCTCCAAGTTGATAGGAGACAGGAATGTCAGGATTATCTCCTGTACATACATGTGTCAGGATTGTCTCATGTACATACATGTGTCCGTTTTTAATTCCTTTCATGAAATTTTGGCAAAACATTCCTCTTATCAAGACCGAGTGCAGAAACCACATTTCATTGGTGCAAGTTGAAGGTCAAGGGCACAAGGTGTCAAGGTCACAAGGAAGT
The DNA here is from genome assembly GCA_963576725.1 of Azorinus chamasolen. Classification (NCBI taxonomy): domain Eukaryota; kingdom Metazoa; phylum Mollusca; class Bivalvia; order Cardiida; family Solecurtidae; genus Azorinus; species Azorinus chamasolen. The sequence goes on along the minus strand of OY755242.1, from coordinate 44,182,440 downwards.
AACTGTAAAATAATGTCTGTAAATTTTTATAAGCAAACAGAGCAGACACTGATCAGGTGGCTCCTGCAGGAGCTATCTTATATGGGTCTACTCAAGGCATTGAAAGGAGTATTTATAGAGTTACGGGTTAATAAAGATTCAATGAAGTGACCAATTCACGCATAAATGTTCATTAGGGAAAGATTTAAAGTGTCATCCTGATACAGTCTGCCTGCTTCATAAAGGTAACAAAATATATTTACCCTTTACTCCATATATATGCTTTTTTATGCCTTTGCAAACAGGACAGACCCAGATCAGATGGTTCCTGTAGGTGCTCGGTTTACTTGTGGAATAATATTCCCTAAAGTTCCTATGTTCATATGACATTATAAAAATGAATATATTTGATAGTTATGATGTCTTTATTTCTAACATGAATAGTTATTGAGCAAAGGGTTAGGCAATGAAGAAATGTTTTATGTTGTAAGTGTAGTTAAGCTCAATGACATTATCATATATCTTCAAAAACTTCTTTATATGTGTAATGATTTTATGAAATGTGATGTCACATGCTGTGGACCATTCTTTCTCTACCCATTTACTAATCTCCCCCGGGTTATAAAGCTGACGTATACCTGGGACTGATGGTCTTGTTCTGTATACATTGTGTGTATCTTTCAACCAGAGCAAAACAATTGTCACTGGAGGATTGGACGTTTTGGAGACAATTGGCAAGAAGACATTTGATGTCATCAATGAACATGACCCAGGACTGAAGAAGACTCTTGGCATAGTCAGAGACAGGGGAGATAAACCTAATCTGTCGTCCACACTACGTGAGGCCAAGTCACAGCATGAAGCAAGGGTCATACAGGAGAAAGAGTCTGAGGAAGCTCGAAAATCTCACTTTGGAGCCTTGTTTGATGAATTTCAAGGTACATGTACATGCTTTGAAAATCCATCGTATTACAATTAAGTTTGAAAATCGTCACTGTATTTTTCCATAAAGAAAAACAGGTAAAATGTAGATAATGACAGTTCACAGTGTTATTTGGACTTTAAGGAAGGTGGCTGCTTAAAGCAAGATGAAAATTTAAAAAATTGCAGCTCGAGGAGCATCTGTTTTACTTTCACCTTACTTTAAGCTGCCGCCTGTGTTTCATACAATCAATTAGCTTTCGCTTTAGTGGCCGTAATAGAGAAGTTTTACTGTATTATGATAAAAAAAAAATAAAAAAATGATGACTGATGAAGATGTAAATCGAAACATGTATGCAGTTAAATAAAAAACGTGTTGGTTGTTAATTTATCCCATAACTGTATTATGATCACAGTGCACTACATTTAAGGAAATGTTTGTGGCAGATATTCAATTAATCAACAGAACAATCTAATTTGGGTACATTACAACAGTAACATATTTGTATAAGCTGTAAGTGAATGTCTTAGACGATTTGTGTTCTATTCTGTTCTATTTAGATTTTATAAATTTAGTTTGTTGTATAAGATCATACAATTAATGGGCTAAATAGATCCAAATATGTTATGATGCAATCTCTTTGTTCTTTTTGTGAATTTGTAGGCAATTTTATTCATGGAAACTGACAAATATGGGTGTTTTTATCAAACACATGGTGTTATGGCGGCCATCTTGGACGCCATCTTGGATTTTGACAGAACTAGGGTAGCCAAGTCGGGCACCCCCAAATATTATGATTATAGACTACAAATGCAACTCATATACCAAGTCTTATACTTTAATCCAGTCAGTAATGATTTTGCCCAAAATTGGACTATTAGTCTAGTTGCTTATGCAACTAGACTAATAGTGTTTTTATGACCTTTGACTATAAAGCTAAATGATTGTTGTAAATTTGATAAAAAAAATCCCCTTCATGCCATGAAAAACTTACAGAAACAGACATTCAGTGGCCAGTGACTGATTTCTTTGTCTCTGACTCTCAAGTTCATAACAATTTGATGATTTTCCAAAATGTTACTGTCTAAGTTACATACAAATGTATACTGTCAGAGATGTGTCAAGCATGGGGCCCTTCCATAGGGACCAATTTCAAGGTCTTACTTCAGTGTTTCATGAGCCATTTGCCACAATAAATCTAAATATCCCTGTCTTTTATGTAATATTTCTACCCTTCAAAACTATAAAGTAACGTTAGTTTGAAAATACAACACTAAAACCTGTCCTAACCCATTCCTCCATATGCTATTTTTACCGAAAAGGAGCATTTATTAGAGAAAAGGAACAGTTTAGAATTGTGTAGCTTTGAAACCATTGTGAAAAATAGAGCATTTGCTCCTATAGGAGCAAATGCTCTATTTATCACAATGTTTTCATGAAGTGATTTTTACAGAGGCGTAGAAAGGCGTATTTATGGAGGAAAGGGTTAAATGGCCATCAAAAAGAGGTCTAATTATGGATCTGTAAGACAGGTGGTAGCTTAATGCAGGACAAATATATATCCTTAATATAGGAGCTTTCTGCATTACTTTTGCACTGCATTAAGCAACCACCTGCTTTTTATGCCCCCCAGATCAAATCTGGGGGGCATATTGTTTTTGCCCTGTCTGTTTGTTTGTTTGTCTGTTTGTCTGTTTGTCTGTTTGTTTGTCAGCAACTTTAACATTGGTCATAACTTTTAAGCCAGTACAGATAGAGACTTGATATTTAGTATGCATATGTATCTCATAAAGCCGCACATTTTGTGGGGTGACATGTCCAGGTCAAGGTCATCCTTCAAGGTCAGAGGTCAAATATATTGGTCAAATCACCGACTTTAACATTGGCCATAACTTTTGGACCAGTGGAGATAGAGACTTGATATTTGTCATGCTTGTGTATCTCATGAAGATGCACAATTTTAGAGGTAACATGTCAAGGTCAAGGTCATCCTTCAGGGTCAAAGGTCAAATTATCTGGTTTTTTGGCTGTAACTTTAACGCAACTTTAACATTGGTCATAACTTTTGAATCAGTACAGATAGAGACTTGATATTTGGCATGCATATGTATCTCATAAAGCCGCACATGTTAAGGTCAAGATCATCCTTCAAGGTCAGAGGTCAAATATATGGGTCAAATCACCGACTTTAACATTGGCCATAACTTTTTGACCAGTAAAGATAGAGACTTGATATTTGGCATGCTTGTGTATCTCATGAAGCTGTACGGTTTGAGGTGTGACACGTAAAATTCAAGGTCACCCTTAAAGCTCAGAGGTCGAACATATGGGTCAAATCACCGACTTTAACATTGGCAATAACTTTTGAACCAGTACAGATAGAGACTTGATATTTGGCATACTTGTGTATCTCATGAAGCTGCACATTTTGTGGGATGACATGTCAAGGTCAAGGTCATCCATCTGTGTCAAAGGTCGACAACTTCAAAGTGGTCATAACTTTTGAACCAATAGAGATAGAGTCTTGATATTTGGTATGCATGTGTATCTCATGAAGCTGCACATTTTGTGGGGTGACATGTCAAGGTCAAGGTCATCCATCTGGGTCAAAGGTCACAGACTTTAACATTGGCCATAACTTTTGAACCAGTAGAGATACAGACTTGATAGTTTGTATATATGTGTTTCTCATTTGGCTGCACAGTTTGAGGGGTGACATGTCAAGGTCAAGGTCATCTTTGAAGGTCAAAGGTCGTTAACATTGGCCATAACGTTTGAACCAGTAGATAAACCGCCTTGATGCTGTTATGCATGTGTATCTCATGAAGCCGTACAGTTTGAGGTGTGACATGTCAAGGTCAAGGTCATCCTTCATGGTCAAAGGTCACCAACTTTTAACATTGGCCATGACTTTTGAACCAAAAAGAGATATAGACTTGATATTTGGTATGCATGTGTACTCCATGAAGCTGCACAGTTTGAGGGGTGACATGTCAAGATCAAGGTCATCCTTCAGGGTCAAATATCATATTGAGGGGGCATAGTGTTTCACAAACACATCTTGTTAATAAATGAATGGCCACACAGGACATGTTCTACTGTGTTGTGTAGTTTGCTACAATTTTAAAAGTACATGTTCTCCTTGTTCTTTTCAAAAGTAGTAGTGATTGAGTATGAAACAGTTTGGATGCTGATTAGACCCCCAGTTACTCTACATCTCATGTACATCTAGTCTGTAAACCCCCAGTTACTCTACATCTCTTGTACATCTAGACTGTAAACCCCCAGTTACTATACATCTCATGTACATCTAGTCTGTAAACCCCCAGTTACTAAATATCTCATGTAGATATAGACTGTAAACACCCAGTTACTCTACATCTCATGTACATCTAGACTGTAAACCCCCAGTTACTCTAGATCTCATGTACATCTAGTCTGTAAACCCCCAGTTACTAAATATCTCATGTAGATCTAGACTGTAAACCCCCAGTTACTCTACATCTCATGTACATCTAGACTGTAAACCCCCAGTTACTATACATCTAATGTATTTCTAGTATGTAAACCCCCAGTTACTCTACATCTCATGTACATCTAGACTGTAAATCCCCAGTTACTCTACATCTCATGTAGATCTAGACTAAACCCCAGTTACTCTACATCTCATGTAGATCTAGACTGTAAACCCCCCAGTTACTCTACATCTCATGTACATCTAGACTGTAAACCCCCAGTTACTCTACATCTCATATACATCTAGACTGTAAACCCCCAGTACTCTACATCTCATGTAGATCTAGACTGTAAACCCCCAGTTACTATACATCTCATGTGGCTCTAGACTGTAAACCCCCAGTTACTCTACATCTCATGTAGAATTAGACTAAACCCCCAGTTACTCTACATCTCATGTACATCTAGACTGTAAACCCCCAGTTACTCTACATCTCATGTAGATCTAGACTATAAACCCCCAGTTACTCTACATCTCATGTAGATCTAGACTGTAAACCCCCAGTTACTCTACATCTCATGTAGATCTAGACTAAACCCCAGTTACTCTACATCTCATGTAGATCTAGACTATAAACCCCCAGTTACTCTACATCTCATGTAGATCTAGACTGTAAACCCCCAGTTACTCTACATCTCATGTAGATCTAGACTAAACCCCAGTTACTCTACATCTCATGTAGATCTAGACTGTAAACTCCCAGTTACTCTACATCTCATGTAGATCTAGACTATAAACCCCCAGTTACTCTACATCTCATGTAGATCTAGACTAAACCCCAGTTACTCTACATTTCATGTAGATCTAGACTGTAAACCCCCAGTTACTATACATCTCATGTGGCTCTAGACTGTAAACCCCCAGTTACTCTACATCTCATGTAGAATTAGACTAAACCCCCAGTTACTCTACATCTCATGTACATCTAGACTGTAAACCCCCAGTTACTATACATCTCATGTACATCTAGACTATAAACCCCCAGTTACTCTACATCTCATGTAGATCTAGACTGTAAACCCCCAGTTACTCTACATCTCATGTAGATCTAGACTAAACCCCAGTTACTCTACATCTCATGTAGATCTAGACTATAAACCCCCAGTTACTCTACATCTCATATAGATCTAGACTGTAAACCCCCAGTTACTCTACATCTCATGTAGATCTAGACTGTTACCCCCAGTTACTCTACATCTCATGTAGATCTAGACTATAAACCCCAGTTACTCTACATCTCATGTAGATCTAGACTATAAACCCCCAGTTATTCTACATCTCATGTAGATCTAGACTGTAAACCCCCAGTTACTCTACATCTCATGTAGATCTAGACTAAACCCCAGTTACTCTACATCTCATGTAGATATAGACTGTAAACCCCCAGTTACTCTACATCCCATGTAGATCTAGACTGTAAACCCCCAGTTACTCTACATCTCATGTAGATCTAGACTAAACCCCAGTTACTCTACATCTAATGTAGATCTAGACTATAAACCCCCAGTTACTCTACATCTAATGTAGATCTAGACTTTAAACCCCCAGTTACTCTACATCTTATGTACATCTAGACTGTAAACCCCCAGTTACTCTACATCTCATGTAGATCTAGACTGTAAACCCCCAGTTACTCTACATCTCATGTAGATCTAGACTAAACCCCAGTTACTCTACATCTCATGTAAATCTAGACTATAAACCGCCAGTTACTCTACATCTAATGTAGATCTAGACTTTAAACCCCCAGTTACTCTACAACTCATATAGATCTAGACTGTAAACCCCCAGTTACCATACATCTCATGTACATCTAGACTGTAAACCCCCAGTTACTCTACATCTCTTGTAGATCTAGACTATAAACCCCCAGTTACTCTACATCTCATGTACATCTAGACTGTAAACCCCCAGTTACTCTACATCTCATGTAGATCTAGACTGTAAACCCCCAGTTACCATACATCTCATGTACATCTAGACTATAAACCGCCAGTTACTCTACATCTCATGTGGATCTAGACTGTAAACCCCCAGTTACTCTACATCTCATGTAGATCTAGACTATAAACCGCCAGTTACTCTACATCTCATGTGGATCTAGACTGTAAACCCCCAGTTACTCTACATCTCATGTACATCTAGACTATAAACCGCCAGTTACTCTACATCTCATGTGGATCTAGACTGTAAACCCCAGTTACTCTACATCTCATGTAGATCTAGACTAAACCCCAGTTACTCTACATCTCATGTAGATCTAGACTATAAACCGTCAGTTACTCTACATCTAATGTAGATCTAGACTGTAAACCCCCAGTTACTCTACATCTCATGTAGATCTAGTCTGTTTGCCAAGGTAATTCACAAATTGGTCCATAGTGTTGGAAGAGTAGTCAAGTATTTTTAATTTGTTTTTGTAGGACTTGCCCATCTGGAGGCCCTGGAAATGTTGTCTAACCAGAGTGAGAAACAGGTGAACACATTACTAGGGGCCTTCTCTCCAGCCCAGATAGGGGCCATCAAACCCCAGCTGCTACAGATCAAGCAGCACTTTGAAATAGATGAGGAAGAGGAGGAGGAAGAGGTGAAAGAACAGGACTTCGTAGGACTGGTTGAAAAGGCACTAGCACAAATAAATGTCCCTATGACTCCAGACAAACTTGTCAAGGTAAGCAGCTAGGTTTTATTTATAACATTAATCTCAGGTTAAGACAACGGTCAAATTTTTTTTGTCCTATCCATGTGTAAGACAAGATTTAATGTTGTTGAGTAATTGTATGACGTCATGGATGATATATTATGTGAGTTGTTGTCAACAATTTTTATGTTGTATGTCACTAATTTGGTGTACAAATGTCATATAACGCCAGATATTTCACACCGAAACGACTTTAGGGTATAGAATTACATTTTTGGTGATTCTCCAGTCATGTGGTTATGTGATTCTTCAAAAAGCCTAGTTGGAATGTGAAATAAAATCCTTTCCCTTATACAAACTCTTTTTAATTCCTTTTCAGTAGGAGCCGTCTGATCAGGGTCTGCTCTGTTGGCTTATGAAATTATAATAGACCTGACTCTACAATTTCTACCAATAACAAAAAATCCTGTGTGCATTATACGATTGTAAAATTAAGGTGTAAATATTCATGATGTTCTTATTTCTTTCCTGATTATTAATGGAAAGAATTAATAATTCCTTTCTGGACTGGTCCAATACGATTGTATCTCAAATGACAACTCATTTTGGAGCCTGTATGTCATGGGACATCCATACTGTATTTGACTCAATGGGTAACTATAACATACAGTAAAACCTCTCTATAACGGCCACTAAATTACATCAAGTATTTTGTGTTAAAGGCAGGTGGCTGCTTAAAGCAAGGTGAAAGTAAAACAGAACGCTCCTATAGGAGCGTTCTGTTTTACTTTCACCTTGCTTTAAACTGCCACCTGCCCTAAATACGAACTAATTAACATAATTTAGTGGCCGTTATAAAGAAGTTTAACTGTAAGTTTCTCAAAGAGTTTAGATTCAGATGATGCTAAGTAATTTAATGTCTCTAAGATCTACTCAATGGGCAACTATAACATAAGTTTCTCAAAGAGTTTAGCTTCAGATGATGCTAAGTAGTTGAACATCTGTCTAAGATCTTAATTAAACCTTTCCTCCATGAATATTTATGTAAAGAATATGACATCATGTATATTAATTAAGATTAATTTGTTATAAAAGCATATAACACATGAATATTTGGCCATGACAGAAACTGAAGAATCATATCTACATTCTATCATAAGCAAACAGAGCAGACCCTGATCAGACGGCGTCTGATCTGGGTCTACTGTGTTTGCAAAGGCGTAGAATGGCGTATTTATGGAGGAAAGGGTTAATTGGCCTTATTTTGATGGCTGAATTTACTCGTATCCCGCTCTGAAAAAATGTCTGCTAAATTTGGAGCTGGTGCAATGTGGCTACTATTGATTTGATCTGACAAGCTTTGGATTTAGGTATTGACCAAGTGTCAAACATCTTGGATCCTGATGAGACACCAAGGGACTCGTAGTCTTATCTACATCCAAGCTGCTAACAAATATGAGTCAAGTCGTGGAGAGCAGGATAAGTGTTGAATGGACATAGTAGCAAGTAATGTAGACCCTAGGTCCGAGATTATAAAACTTCTGATCTCAGACTCAAGCAAAAAGTTTTATAACCTTGGGCCTGATCAAACTGCTCCTTCAGGATCTGGGTCTGCAGTATTTGCCAAAGTTTTCAGACTGAATACTTATGATAGTTAGGGTAGCTCCTTGTCAGTTGTCAAAATGAAGCAGTGTTTTGTCACCTTTTTAACTCACCAGAGCACAAGGTGAGCTTTTGTGATCGCCTTATGTCCGTTGTCCGTCAGTGTGTGTCGTCAATAAATTGAACCTTTTATTATCTTCTCTGAATCTACTAATCGGGTTCTCAGCTTTTATCTTTGGAACATAGCATTATCTGCAGTTATATAAATTATTTCCCTGGGGTCAAAATTGGCCCCGTTTCTATAGAATCCGGAAGGTTCTCATCTTTCATATTGGCACATAGCATCATGTTCAGGTCCTCTATAAAAGTTATATAAATTATGCCCCTGGGGTTAAAATTGGTCGTGCCCTAGGGGTGGCCAGTTATCAATAGAAACATATAGTGAAAACTTTGAAAATCTTTTCCTCTGAAACTGGAAGGTTCTCAGCTTTCATATTTGGCACATAGCATCATGTTCAGTGTCTCTCCAAAAGTTTTATAAATTATGTCTCTGGGTCAAAATTGGCCCCGCCCGAGGGGTGGCAAGTGAAAATCTTCTCTTTTGACTGTCTGGTGAGTGATATTAAGGCCATCATGGCCCTCTTGTTATTGAGAACTATTTGAAATGTTAATACTGAGTTGAAAATATTTTTTAAGGTCCAGGAGAAAATCTCTGACTGTTTGACCAGAGTCCAGGATACAGAGAATAGTGAAGCAGTAACACAAACGAAGGTAGGCTGAATGAAATGAAATCTCTGTAACCCTTTACTTCATGAATATTCATGTAAGAAATAATGACAACCTGAATATTAGATTAATTATTACAATAGCACATGGACAAAGGAAATCTTGACAGTTGCAGAAAATTGTAGAATCATATATATATTATATCATAAGCAGACAGAGCAGACCCTTATCAGACAGCTCCTACAGGAGTCGTCTGATCTGGGTCTACTCTGTTTGCAACGACGCAGAAAAACGTATTTATGGAGTAAAGGGTTAAAGTGCCCATTAAAAATGTATTATAGCATGGCACAGTGCAGGAAAAAAGTAACGCTGAAAGCCTCCAAAGGACCTTTGGGTCGTTGATGTTATACTTAGCCATTGTGCTTACAGATTTATAGTTAAATGAAACTAAATGGATATGTTAGAAATATTATGATTAAGGAATATAAAAGTTTCATGCAGATTGTCGATGTTAAGTTAACCAGAATTTTGAAAACTAAGATTTTATTTAACCATTTACTCGATAGATAAGCCTTTTAATACCTTTGGTAGACCAAGATCAGATGGCTCCTGTAGTAGACCCAGATCAGATGGCTCCTGTGCTCTATTTGCTTATGAAATCACATAGATCTGTATCTACTGTTTCTGTCATGGCTAAATATTCCTGTGAGTGTTAATACACCATTATAAGTATTCTGTCAGCTGATTTATATACATTTAGTCATTATTTCTTATGTGAATCTTCATAGATTAACCCATTCCCTCATAGGCTATTTTTAGATACAACCTCTGAATAAATCTACCGAAAAGGAGCATTAACTAGAGAAAAGGATTTTTTTTAGAATTAGAATTTTGTAGTTTGAAACCATTGTGATAAATAGAGCATTTGCTCCTATAGGAGCAAATGCTCTAATCACAATGGTTTCAACAGGTGATTTTTACAGAGGCATAGAAAAGTGTATTTACTGAGGAAAGTGTTAAATGGTTAAACAGATTAAGAGATAGTTTGGACTCAGACTACGGAAGACAACACGATTTAGATTTAGGAAGTATTTATAAATGTACAGGTAGGTAACATAATTCTACATTCTAGCTGGCACTCAGTAAAATCATCCCTGATTCTGAGTAGAACCAACATGCTAGTACCAACATGAACTCTTTGGCTGCCAGGCTGAGAAATAAAAGATTTTGATATTTTTATAGGTTCATGCTCTGTATACCCCCCCCCCCCCCCCCCCCCCCCCCCAGCGAAGACATGGGATGGGGAGAGGGGGATGTTATACTGGATTTGGGTTGTCCCACCGTCTGGCCATCCATGGACTTCTACAGTTCTGCTTTAATTTTCTTGAAAATGTATTGGTACCCTTATTATCAGGGTAACCTGTCCACCTGTGATTGCCATTAGGACTGGCCTATCATTACAGTAGTTATTGCCCCTTTATTAGCTCGTCTGTTTTTCAAAGAAAAGAATACGGGCTATTGTCGTAACTCCGGTGTCCGTGTTGTCGTCATCATTGTAGTTCGAAAACTTTAACATTGGTTTATTACTTGTTTACTATTCATGCAGATCTAATAAAACTTCACACATTTGTTCACCGTTACAAGGGCCACAATCGAACAGATGAGTGTTTGCACTCCCACGTGGTGCTCGTTATATTTTTGGCGCATGTTTTGTGTTTCAGTCCAGATTTCGTCATGTCTTTCAAAGCTGTTAGCTTGCAACTAAGTACAGTTATTAACCATCATTAGTTGATTTATGTAGTGCAAGGACTACAACTGGCTATTCAGTCACTGGCTTCTGAACACAAATGTAACAAATGTGTGTACTATTTGCAGGAGGTGCACCAACTTGCCATTCAGTCACTGGCTGAGTTCACATCCAAGGCTATAGAGCATTTTCATAAGCTTGGGGAGTTGGTTCTTCTGAATAAGGCAGAGCTGTCCGACTTTACATTGACCGGCAAACAGCTGCACAGGTAAAAGTCAAAAACACAATGTATGATACTGTACCGGTAACCATCTTCAAATTTCCAACTATTGTAGTGTACTGTTGCTTTGGTCATTTGCCTTTGTACTCTCTACCAATCAAATAAGGTGTAACCTTTTACTCCATGAATATTCATGTAAGAAATAATGTATTTTGGTATATTAACCCTTTCCTCCATAAATATGCCTCTGTAATAGTCTATTCTTGAAACTATTGTGACAAATAGAGCATTTGCTCCTTTTTAGGAGCAAATGCTCTATTTATCACAATGGTTTCAAAACTACAAAATTCTAAAATTCTCCTTTCTCTAGTTAATGCTCCTTTTCGGTAGATTTATTCAAAGAAGTTTGATCTAAAAATAGCCTATGAGAGAATGGGTTAATCGATAGCTGAATTTTTGTAAAGATTTATAAACACATGAAAATTCTTGGTCATAGCAGAAGCTATAGAATATAATTCCATAAGCAAACTGGAGCCTATAGGAGCCGTCTGATCAGGGTCTACTCTATTTGCAAAGGCATTGAAAGGCGTATTCACGGAGTGTAAGGTTGACCAAAAATACAGTAACAGTTGTAAATATTGCTCCCATTTCTTATCAAAACATGATATTTGACAAAATGCTAGAATACTGATACATCAGATCCTTTTGCTAGGCATTTCAATTTGTACAAATTGTTTGCGAATTGTTATAAATCACAGAAAGGGTAAGTTATTATTGCCAAGTTCTTTTCTAGATTTTCAGCTCATATTGTAATCAAACCCTCATTTAACCATATCCTTCATATTTAAACATGTTTTCATGCATTTGCAAACAGAGTAGACCCAGATCAGACAGCTCCTGTAGGAAATGTCTGATCAGGGTCTGCTCTGTTTGCTAATGGAATTTGAAGATCTATTTCTTTACTTTCTAAAATAGCTACAATGTTCCACCTTCTATTACAACTTTTTTGTCCATAAATATTCAGTAGGTATTAAAAATATGGCATAAATATGGAACAGGGAAAGGGTTAGAGTGATCCATGAATCCTTTTAAGTTTGCTTATGGAATTATATAGATCTAATTCCCTACTATTTTCCATGGTTATAAATTGTTGAATTTGTAAAAAAAAATACAAGAACTAAATTTGCTATTAATTAACTTGTTAATCCATGAATGTTCATATAGGGTAATGACATCATGAATATTAATTAGATTAATTTTGGCATATGAACACAAAGTCATAGCTGAAACTGCAGAATCATATATCATTTCAAAAGCACGCAGCACAGACCCTTATCAGATGGCTCCTATAGTAGCTGTCTGATCTGGATCAGTGTTAAAAGATGTATCTATGGAGTAAAATGTTACTATTTAAACTGGTCAGTATCTGACATGAGTAACTATAAATGAATTTTAGTAAATGGTCAAGTCTTTAGCTATGAATACATTTCAAAGGCAATATTACCAAAACTGGTCCAAGAATCAGTCACATACAAGCAAACAGGAGATCCTGATGAGGCAGCTCATAAGGAGTTGTCTGATCTGGGTCTGCTCTGTTTGCAAAGGCATTAAAATAATAGATTATAGTGTATGGATTAAAATACCAACTTAAGTTTCTTTCCATTACAGACAAAGTTCACAACAAAACCACATGTTAGAAAAAATGATCAATGCTTTCTGGAAGACTTCTTGCAATGAATTATTATTTAATGTGCAGTAATTTTCATTCAATTCACATGAATGATTATATATGTACTAATGTATTCTTTACCCTTTATTCCATAAATATGTTGATATGCCTTTCAATGCCTTTGCAAACAGAGTATACCCAGATCAGATGGCTCCTATAGGAAACGTCCATTCAAGGTCTGCTCTGTTAAGCTCTCTAATAAATATTCATGATGTCATTATTTCTTTCTTAATTAATTTATCAAGCATTTCAGCATTTTATACAATTTTAGCAGATGTTGAAATTGTCTTTGTTTTATTGTCAGTTTAACGAGAGTGCTGTGTACAGAAGTGAGCATTATTGCAGCCAGATTTACAGATGCTTTGAATAAGAGAGAGGTAAAAACCACCTTCAATATGCACACATAATGCTTATGCTTTCTTTTACTTTGAACATATAATTTGGTTCGTCTGTTTTCCAATCAATATCTAATTGGCAATTTTACCTAGAGTTGTGGTATTTGGTAAGGGGAGGTCTATTACAAAAGTTATATAAATTATGCCCCTGTATTCAATATTGGCCCGCCCCAGGGGTGCCATGTTTTCTATAGTAATATATAGTGAAAAATTTAAAAATCTTCTCCTCTGAAACCGGAAGGTTCTTAGCTTTCATATTTGGCACATAGCATCATGTTCAGGTCCTCTACAAAAGTTGTATAAATTATGCCCCTGGGGTCAAAATTGGCCCGCCCCAAGCAAGGTCAGTTTTCAATAGAAACATATAGTGAAAACTTGGCCCACCCTAGGGGTGGCTAGTTTTCTGTAGCAGACTGCCGTTTGCAGCAGCTTTATGATCCTTTGCTTCGGTCAGTGAGAGTATAGTGGTCTACTCCTTGATCAGTGGCTATTTTTAGCATACACATATTGCTGGAGTGTATCATATTGCACATTGGGACTCACCAGTTAGCCAAGATGTAGTAGGTTTTGGAGTTTTTTGCCTTGTTTTATTAGCTCACCTGGCACAAAGTGCTTACTTAATCTTCTTCTCTGGAACCACAAAGCCAAGAGCTTTGATATTTGGTATGTAGCATGATGTAATGGTCCTTTACAAAGATTGTTCAAATTATGTCCCCCGGGCCAAAAATGGCCCCGCCCCGGGGCTTATCAGTTTTTCATAGGAAAATCTTTAAAAATCTTCTTCTCTGAAACTGTAAGGTATAGACCTTTGATATTTGGTATGTAGCATGATCTAATGGTCCTCTACTAAGATTGTTCAAATTATGACCCCTGGGCCAAAAATGGCCCGCCCCGGGGCTTATCAGTTTTTCATAGGAAAATCTTTAAAAATCTTCTTCTCTGAAACTGTAAGGCATAGACCTTTTGTATTTGGTATGTAGCATCATCTAATGGTTTTTTACCAAGATTGTTCAAATTATTACCCCGGGGCTATTTTTGGCCCCGTCCTTGGGCTTATCAGTTTTTCATATGAAAATCTTTAAGAATCTTCTGCTCCAAAACTGTAAGGCCGAGACCTTAAATATTTGGTATGTAGCGTTATCTAATAGTTTTCTACCAAGATTGTTCAAGTTCATATCAGTTTTTCATAGGAAATTTTAAAAAATCCTTTTCTTACAATCCTCTGTCTCTCATCCCTTGACATGCATCATGCAGGCCTTAACATTTAAACATATTCTTTTCTGAAACCACAAAACGTACAATTTTGATATCTGGTATGTACCATGATCATGGTCCTCTACAAAAATTGTTCAAGTTATAACCAAAAGTTTAAAAATCTTCTCTGAAAATGTAAAGCCTAGACATTTGGTATGTAGGATCCTTTAGTAGTTCTTTTCCAAGATTGTTCAAATTATGACACCTTTAATAACAAAAAGTGTCCCGCGCAAGATTACATGCAATCTGTCATTGAAATCATAAATCTGTTACGAACAGGTGAGCGATTAAGGGCCATCATGGCCCTCTTGTATAGAAATATATTGTGAAAATTTTGAAAATATTCTCCTCTGAAACTGGAAGGTTCTCAGTTTTAATATTTGGCACATAGCATCTTCTTGAAGTCCTCTACAAAAGTTATATGAATTATGCCCCTGGGTTCAAATGAGGCCCCACCGCAAGGGTGGCCATTTTCTATAGAAACATAGTGTAAATTTTGAAAATCTTCTCCTGATTGTCTGGTGAGCGATATCAGGGCCATCATGACCTTGTTGTTGTTCTTTAGGTCAGTATGTCGAAGGTTAAGGTTATTGAGCCATTGTAGCCAATATACTGTTTGAGCCACTCTAGCCAATATACTGTTAGAGCCACTATAATGGTTTCCAACTAATCAGCCTTGACCTAGAATCCTCATATTTAATAGGGAGGTTATTCATGATGAGAAGACCATTTCTGCTGAGTTGGTGTAATTCGTTCAAAGTTCAAGGTCATTGTGTACTTGAACAATATATAGTTTTCAATCATTAATTAATCAATCTTTTAATCTAAAATCCCTGTAGATGTACATGTAATTAGTAGACGGTTTTGTCATGATTATTAGGTTATGCCTATTGTTTTTAGGTCAGTCTCTGAAATGGCCATGTCATTGTGTACTTTAACAATATGGCCTGTAGCCTGTTTACAATACCGGTACTTTAGTTGCTCAGTGTATTTCTGTGGAAATTAGTTTTTGTGGTTTTTGAATTTGCTTACAGTGTATGGAAATGGGGACATTTTTATACATTTACAAACAGTAGACTCAGGTGTAAGAACTGACTCAGCAGTTTCTTCTCTGTTTGCTTATGGAAAATATAGATCTGAATCCAGTCTCTGTCATGACAGAAGGTTGTTATAAAATTTCAGCTGATCAATATTCATAAATTATTATCTCTTACTTGAATGTTCATTAAGTGAAGAGTTAACCCATTCCCTCATAGGCTGTTTTTAGATACAACCTCTTTGAATAAATCTACCGAAAAGGAGCATTAACTAGAGAAAAGGAATTTTTTTAGAATTTTGTAGTTCGAAACCATTGTGATAAATAGAGCATTTGCTCCTATAGGAGCAAATGCTCTATTTATCAGAATGGTTTCAACAGGTGATTTTTACAGAGGTGTAGAAAGGTGTATTCATGGAGGAAAGGGGTAATATACATGTATGTTAATTTAGTTGAAAACCACTTTCTCTATTTCATTTACCAGGAAAGTGAGGGAACATTAGCCATAAACCAACTGGTTACCAATGTCTACTTGGAGGTAAGATTTGGCTTTAACTATTTCATACCTGGAATCTTACTGTGAAAATATTCAGGCATATTTTGTGTCACCTGACGAGAGGCAGTGTGTCACTTAGGGATCACTTATCCGTCGTCTGTCTGTCCATCTGTCTGTCTGTCTGTCTGTCCATCTGTCTGTCCGGCGAACTTTCTTTTTTTGGCAGTCATTTCTAAACTAATCATTATAGAGCTTTCAAATTTCACATGTGTCTTCCTCTCATTGAGGACCATTGATGTAACTCCAGCATATTTACACTTTTTATACCCCCACAAACAGAGTTTGAGGGGAGTATACTGGAATCAGCCTATCGGTTGGTCGGTCGTTGGACGTCGGTCGTTGGTCTGTCCGCAAAATCTTGTACTTTCAACTCCTCCTTCAGTTTCAACCCGATTCATTTGATACTTGGCATACATGTTACTCAGGAGTAGTAGATGTGTAAGACACACATTTCAGGTCTCTGTGACCTTGACCTTGACCTTTGGCCTTGAAATTGGTCTTGAAATTGGCAGGCAAAATCTTGTTCTTTGAACTCCTCCTTCAATTTCAACCTGATTCACTTGATACTTGGCATAAATGTTACTCAGGAGCAGTAGATGTGCAAGACACAAATGTCAGGTCTCTGTGACCTTGACCTTGACCTTTGGCCTTGAAATTGGTCTTGAAATTGGCAGGCAAAATCTTGTACTTTGAACTCCTCCTTCAATTTCAACCTGATTCACTTGATACTTGGCATAAATGTTACTCAGGAGTAGTAGATGTGCAAGACACACATTTCAGGTCTCTGTGACCTTGACCTTGACCTTTGGCCTTGAAATTGGTCTTAAAATTGGCAGGCAAGATCTTGTACTTTGAACTCCTCCTTCAATTTCAACCTGATTCACTTGATACTTGGCATAAATGTTACTCAGGAGTAGTATATGTGCAAGACACAAATTTCAGGTCTCTGTGACCTTGACCTTGACCTTTGGCCTTGAAATTAGTCTTGAAATTGGCAGGCAAAATCTTGTACTTTGAAGTCCCCCTTCAATTTCAACCTGATTCACTTGATACTTGGCATAAATGTTACTCAGGAGTAGTAGATGTGCAAGACACAAATTTCAAATCTCTGTGACCTTGACCTTTGGCCTTGAAATTGGTCTTAAAATTGGCAGGCAAAATCTTGTACGGCGAACTCCTCCTTCACTTTCAACCTGATTCACTTGATACTTGGCATAAATGTTACTCAGGAGTAGTAGATGTGCAAGACACAAATTTCAGGTCTCTGTGACCTTGACCTTGACCTTTGGCCTTGAAATTGGTCTTGAAATTGGCAGGCAAAATCTTGTACTTTAAACTCCTCCTTCAATTTCAACCTGATTCACTTGATACTTGGCATAAATGTTACTCAGGAGTAGTATATGTGCAAGACACAAATTTCAGGTCTCTGTGACCTTGATCTTGACCTTTGTCCTTGAAATTGGTCTTGAAATTGTCAGGCACAATCTTGTACTTTGGACTCCTCCTTCACTTTCAACCTGATTCACTTGATACTTGGCATAAATGTTACTCAGGAGTAGTAGATGTGCAAGACACAAATTTCAGGTCTCTGTGACCTTGACCTTTGACCTTGAAATTGGTCTTAAAATTGGCAGGCAAAATCTTGTACGGCGAACTCCTCCTTCACTTTCAACCTGATTTACTTGATACTTGGCATAAATGTTACTCAGGAGTAGTAGATGTGCAAGACACAAATTTCAGGTCTTTGTGACCTTGACCTTGACCTTTGGCCTTGAAATTGGCAGGCAAAATCTTGTACTTTGAACTCCTCCTTCAATTTCAACCTGATTCACGTGATACTTGGCATAAATATTACTCAGGAGTAGTATATGTGCAAGACACAAATTTCAGGTCTCTGTGACCTTGACCTTTGTCCTTGAAATTGGTCTTGAAATTGGCAGGCAAAATCCTGTACTTTGAACTCCTCCTTCACTTTCAACCTGATTCACTTGATACTTGTTTTGGCTTGTAATATGGGGAGTTGGTGTCGCAAACTCCTCCTTCAGTTTTGAAGTTACTGAATTTATATTTGGGATACGTAATGGTCACAAATAGCAGATGCGCAAGACACAATTTTCATGTGTTTACGGTTAGCCATTATAGAATTATCCCCCCCTGAACTTTGAATATTTTTTGTCATTTTTGCATGAAACATGGGGAGTTGGTGTCACAAACTCCTCCTTCATTTTGAAACTTGTTAAATTGATACTTGCCATACATACTAAACACGAATAGTACATGTGCAAGACACAATTTTCCTGTGTTTAGTGTTAGCCATTACAGAATTTTCTCTATTTGAACTTTGGGTATTTTTTTTATTTGGTCCTGTTACATGTTCAAAACTTGGATTTGCAATCAAGGCTGCCGTGTGGGGGTATTCATCACCTTTAGTGATAGTTCTAGTTGTGTCAGTTGCGAGCAGGTGACACACATGTTCCCCCGAACACTCTTGTTTAAAGAAAAGTGTAACTTGACAAACAGTGCATACCCAGATGAAAGAACTTTTCACACACCTGCAAACAGAGAAGACCCAGGGTCTGCTTTGTTTGCTAATTGAATTTGAAAGATCTGTTTCTTTAGTTTCTAAAATGGCTACAATGTTCCACCTTCCATATTTGATTATAACTATTTTGTCCATGAATATTAGTAGGTATTGAAATTTGACCTAAATATAGAACAGGGAAAAGGTTAACAGAATCAATACAATTTAATATGGAAATGGATTTTTATGCCCCCCAACTGTGGGCATATAGTAATCACATTGTCCATCCTTCCATCTGTCCATCCATCTGTCCATCCGTCCCAAATTTCGTGTCTCTTTTGTAACTTTTTTTTATCTGTAAATGGATTTCAAAATAACCTGGCACAAATTTTCACCACACAAAGACGATGTGTTCAACTTCCTCGTCCATGGGTCAAAGGTCAAGGTCATCCTTCAGGGTCAAAGGTCAGGGGCATAAGTGTTTTACAAACACCCTCTTGTTTTTCACCAAGATAGAAACTGTAAAATTACATTTATTACATTCCATAAGCAAACAGAGCAGAGCCTGGTCAGATAGCTCCTACAGGAACTGTCTGATCTCAGTCTTCTCTGTTTGCAAATGCGTGAAAAGGTGTTTATTTGAAGGAAAGGGTTTAAGTTTTAAAAATGGTGCCAAATTAACTTATTCAGCTTTGCAAACAGAGCAGACCTTGATCAGATAGCTCCTACAGGAAGCGTATGATCCGGGTCTACGCTGTTTGCAAAGGTGTAGAAAGGTTTATTTTTGGAGTATTAGGTTAAGCAAGTACACTGCTTATTCCTGTACACTCCAGGTCAGTAACAGGCCAATAACTGCCCATTTCTCTACCATCTAGGCCAGTAACAAGCCAATAACTGCTCATTTCGCTTTACTCCAGGCCAGTAACAGTTCGTCCTACATCCAAGATGGCTTCCAGTTACTGCTACCAGTTTTACAGCAAGCCACCATGGAGCATTGCAATATTGAGGACCAGTGAACACCTAGGAAAAAAGCAACAATACTAGCCTCTGTTCCAGAGTATTACACCATCTGCAGTCTAGAGCCCATCTATGTGGGGTAGCATTACTTCTAAAACCACAGTTACTGTCTCAGAGTACTACTTTTGGAGCCAGTTGACATGCCTGCAATTATTATAAAACATAGAGGAGTAGCAAATTATTATCTGGATATGGCATGAAATGACAATCTTGATCTGATTTAGATAAGTTAATTGAGTTCGTTCTTTGAATGCTGAATTTTCAGAGTGGAATGGTCCATCATTGTTTATCAGCAGAGTCCATTCAGTATGAAAGGCTTTAACACATTACCTCATAGGCTATTTTTAGATACAATCTCTTTGAATAAATCTACCGAAAAGGAGCATTAACTAGAGAAAAGGAAAATTTTAGAATTTTGTTGTCTGAAACCATTGTGATAAATAGAGCATTTGCTCCTATAGGAGCAAATGCTCTATTTATCATAATGGTTTCACAAAGTGACTTCTACGAAGTCGTCAATATTAGGGAATTGGTTAAAGTTGCTCAAGGATTTTGACAAACCGTGCAGACCATGATCTGAGGGCTCTTATAGGAGCCCTTTAATCTGGGTCTACACTTTTTGCAATTATATAGTCAAAAGCAAACAGAGCAGATCTAGATCAGACGGCTCGTACAGGAGCCATCTGATCCATGTCTACTCTTTTTGCAAATGTGTGAAAAGGCGTTTATATCTACAGCTCGGATAAATACCTTGTAAATAGTAAGCCGTGTATACTTTGGTATATGACCTTAAGGTGTGACTGGTGGCTGATGAATTGTACAGTTGCCTCCATATGTATACAAAGCTCTGTATATACTGTGTACTTACAGAAGTTATAATTTATTTAACAATTTACTCTGTTAATATTCACGTGAGAAATAATGACACCATGAATATTATTAGATGACTTTTTATAATGGCCTATGAACACTGGGTAGTTTCATCATGATAGAAACTTTAGAATTCCATAAGCAAACACAGACCCTGGTCAGATGGCTCTTACAGGAGCTGTCTGATCTGGGTCCACTTTGTTTTGCGATGGTGTATTTATGTACTTATCTCTGTCAATAGGGCTACAGATAAGGGTGTGCACCCAAATACTAAAATAGTAATTTCTCCACCAAACCCAATACTGTGACCACTCTTTAGAATCGTCTCTTCGAGACGATTCTAAAGAGTGGTCACAGTATAGGGTTTGGTGGAGAAATAAAAGAATTGTTCCTGAAAATGTTTTAATTTATGCATTTTTTCTGGAGCACTCTGTCAACACTGTTTGTGATAGTCTTTGCAAATGGTAGATCCAGATGAGACAGCCATTTTACTCTGCATCTCATCAGGATCCAAACTCTTTGATACTGACACAATTTTTTCAAAATAATTTGAAGTAAATGGTACTTTGAGAATTGTAGCAGACAACATGATTTGCAAACAAAAGTAGACCCTCACCAGAGACTCCTGTACGAGCTGTCTAAAGAGATCTATGAGAGTAGACCCTCATCAGACGACTCCTGTACGAGCTGTCTAAAGAGATCTATCGGTAGACCCTCACCAGACGACTCCTGTACGAGCTGTCTAATGAGATCTATCAGTAGATCCTCATCAGACGACTTCTGTACGAGCTGTCTAAAGAGATCTATGAGAATAGACCCTCATCATACGACTCCTGTACGAGCTGTCTAAAGAGATCTATGAGAGTAGACCCTCACCAGACGACTTCTGTATGAGCTGTCTAAAGAGATTTATGAGAGTAGACCCTCACCGGACGACTCCTGTACAAGCTGTCTAAAGAGATCTATGAGAGTAGACCCTCACCAGACGACTCCTGTACGAGCTGTCTAAAGAGATCTATCAGTAGACCCTCATTAGACGACTCCTGTACGAGCTGTCTAAAGAGATCTATGAGAGTAGACCCTCATCAGACGACTCCTGTACGAGCTGTCTAAAGAGATCTATCGGTAGACCCTCATCAGAAGACTCTTGTACAAGCTGTCTAAAGAGATCTATCAGTAGACCCTCATTAGACGACTCCTGTACGAGCTGTCTAAAGAGATCTATGAGAGTAGACCCTCATCAGACGACTCCTGTACGAGCTGTCTATTAAGGGTCTGCTCTGTTTGTTTATAGAATTCTAGTTTCTGCCATGACCAATGCATACCTTGTTTTTAACCCATTACCTCATACGCTATTTTTATATCCAACCACTTTACATAAATCTACCGAAAAGGAGTATTAACTAGAGAAAAGGAAAAGTTTAGGATTGTGTAGTTTGAAACCATTGTGATAAATAGAGCATTTGCTCCTGTAGGAGCAAATGCTCTATTTATCACAATGGTTTCACAAAGTTAGTTTTACAGAGTCGTCAAAAGTCATCAATATTAGGGAATGGGTTAATGCTCATTATCAACATTCAGTTAATATTTTCATGATGTCATACTTTCTTACATGAATATTCATGTGAGAAATAATGATGTCATGAATATTAGTAATATTATTGTTCATAATGACACATTGGCACAAGGCTTTTGGCCATAGCAGAAACTATAGAATCATATCTATATTATTTCATAGGTAAACAGAGCAGACCCTGATAAGTCTGCTCCTACAGGAGCAGTCTGATCTGGGTGTCCCCTGTTTGCAAAGAGATGAAGAAAGGCTTATTTATGGAGGAAAGTGAAAATAAAGTAAGTGTAGACTAGAATCATGTCAAAGTGCAATATATTCCATTTGGGCATTCAGCATTGCTTTGAGATAAAATTGTGCAGTGAAGTAAAATTATAATTATGCAGATATTCTTTTTGTTACTATGGTTACTATTATATGTAGATACTCTTTTTGCTGCTATGGTTACTGTTGTATGCAGATACTCTTTTTGCTGCTATGGTTACTGTTGTATGCAGATACTCTTTTTGCTGCTACAGTTACTATGGTTACTGTTGTATGCAGATACTCTTTTTGCTGCAATGGTTACTATTGTATGCAGATACTCTTTTTGCTGCTACAGTTACTATGGTTACTGTTATATGCAGATACTCTTTTTGCTGCTACGGTTACTATGGTTACTGTTGTCTGCCAAAAGATGGCCCTCTTGTTTAACTCTTTACCTGATGAATATTCTTGTATGAAATAATGACATAGAGAATATCAATGAGCTAAACTGTACTACTTGTGTTATGATCAAGGAACTTTGTTTTATCATATCTATATACAATATTATTTTGAAAGTTAACAGTGCAGATCAGTGAGGTGGAAGGTAATTCTTAAAGTCCATGCTGTTCGTTTCAAAAGAGTATACCCTTTACTCCATGAATATTCATGCAAGAAATAATGACATCATGCATATTAATAGTCTGAATTTCTATAATGGTATAGGAACTATAGAATCAAGGTCTATATTATTCCATAAGCAAACAGAGCAGACCCTGATCAGATGGGTCCTACAGGAGCCTTCTGATCTGGGTCTGCTCTGTTTGCAAAGGCCTTGAAAGTGTACCACTGGAGTGAAGGATTAAACAGTTAAAATCCAGAATTAATCTGCCTCTCATCTAGAAGACCCTAACTGTCTGCATACTTTTATCACAGATAGACAAAGTGAAGTTGTGTCACAATATAGTCTATTTGCAACTTGCTGGGTTTTTATTTCTTAACCCATTTGCGCCCAGTGGATTCTTCCATGTTTAAGTAAGTAACAAAACTAACATTGCTTATAACTTCTGAATTACTTAAGCGAGACGATTCATATTTGGTGTGCAGATAGCTTGGGTGAAAGCCTTTAACTTGATACAAGGATACATGAAATCATGTCAAGGTCAAAACATTGTCGTTTTTTAACAAACTTTAACATTGCTATAACTTCTGAACTACTAATGTTAGGCAATTCATCTTTGGGATACAGATGGCTTTGGTAAAGGCCTTTCAGTTGATATAAAGATATTTGAAATTAAGTGAAGGTCATGGTCACTATTTTGACGAGTTGTCTATAATTGAAAAACTTCAACATTTTGTCTTAACTTCTGAACCACATATGCTAGACAATTCCTATATGGTATGGAGATAGCTTTGGTGAAGGCCTTTCATTTGATACAAGGATACATGAAATTGGGTCAAGATCAAGGTCACTATTTTGAAAACTTGGCTGTTTCAACAAACTTTAACAATTTGCTATAACTGCTGATCCACGAACGCTAGGCAATTCACCTTTGGTATTCAGATAGCATTACAGATGACATAAAGATACCTGAAATCAGGTTGAAAACTTGACTGTCATTAAAATTTTGTTATAGCTTCTGAACTACATATGCTAGACAATTTATATTTGGTATGCAGATAGCTTGGGTGAAGGTCTTTTCGTTGATACACGGATACATGAAATTGGGTCATGGTCAACACACAAAAAAATCTGGCTTTAATGCAGTTTCCGCTTTTTTTCCTTGTTTTATTGTGAAAACTATCAGGTTTTCTAATATCATTTTGTTTTTTCTAAAATCTAGAGGGAAACTATTTTCCGTCTAACAGAAAATACGGGTCAATATGCAAAGGGACATCACTGCTGAAAAATAATTTACATTAGGTTAGGTTATCGCATTATGCGGCTACACTGTCTACACTGTTTGCCTATGTCCCGTATATGGGATCGTGGGCACAAATGGGTTGATGTATATTGTTAAAGATACATTAAAGGTATGTCTGTGAAAATTTCGTTGTTTCAACTTTTTGCCCTCCATGAATGCCTTGTTCTAGTTGAAACCACAGGGGTCTGAACCGCTTCATGGGTATATGTACTTTTTAATTTGAACCACTTCATGGGGGTCCATATGTACTATATAATATTACAAGAGGGCCATGATGGCCCTGATATCGCTCATCAGACATTCAGAGGAGAAGATTTTCAAAGTTTTCACTATATGTTTCTATTGAAAACAAGCCACCCCAGGGTGGGGCCAATTTTCATATAACTTTTCTAGAGGACCTGAACATGATGATATGTGCCAAATATAAAAGCCGAGAACCTTCCAGTTTCAGAGGAGAAGATTTTCAAAGTTTTCACTATATGTTTTTATTGAAAACTGCCCACCTCTTGGGCAGGGCCAATTTTGACCCCAGGGCCATAATTTATATAACTTTTGTAGAGGACCTGAACATGATGCTATGTGCTAAATATGAAAGCTGAGAACCTTCCAGTTTCAGAGTAGAAGATTTTCAAAGTTTAACTATATGTTTCTATTGAAAACACGGCACCCCTGGGGCGGGCCAATTTTGACCCCAGGGGCATAATTTATATAACTTTTGTAGAGGACCTGACAGACATCGGGCGATCATAAAAGCTCACCCTGAGCACTTTGTGCTCTGGTGAGCTTAAAAGGGGAATAACTCTGTCAAAATGCTTGACAGAGTTTTGTACTCTTGCCTACAGGTGAAGGTTGTGATAGTGAACAAGTGTTCCAACTTCCAAGTGTCCAGGCTTTATCTCAAAAGGTTATGTAAATAAGTTGACTTTATCAAAAATTCTAAGTTAAAAAGGGGCATAATTCTGTCAAAATGCTTGACAGAATTATATACTTTTGCTTACAGGTGAAGGTTGTGATGGTAAATAAGTGTTCCAAGTTTCAAAGCTAATGGACTTACAAAAATGTGTTCCACATAAATTGAGGTTAACATATTTGCTAAACGCAAATGCTAAATGCAAATTCTGAATCCAATTGTGCGACCTTGACCTTGGATAAACGTACCAGGAAACACCCATGCTGCTGTAGCATGTCCAGATAAACATTATGGTGAAATTTGAGAAGGATCCACCGAGCAGAGCTTGAGTTAGAGTTGTTACAGACAGACAGGTTAACATTTTTGCTAAACGCAAATTCTAAGTCCAACTGTGCGACCTTGACCTTTGATATACGTACCGGGACTGGGTATGCTACTGTGGCATATCCAGATACACATTGTGGTTAAATTTGAGAAGGATGCACCAAGCAGAACTTGAGTTAGAGATGTTACAGACAGATGGACGGACAGATACCGCCATACCATAATACGTCAAACGGGCGTATAAAAACTAATGGGCTAACCCTAAACTATGGGCTATCCTACTCTGAAAATTCAGTATTGCTTGTCAGAGTTAATGATACACGGATAATGAAAGGGCCATAAATGAAAAACCAGAACATACCGTATAACGGGTTTTGTTTACATACCGCTATTTTTACTAATTTTTACTACCATGTCAGTTAGTAAACAAGAGGGCCATGATGGTCCTGTATCGCTCACCTGGTTAAATGATGTCATGTGACCTATCAATTTTGACCACAGGGGCATAATTTTAACAGTCTTGGTGAAGCTCCACCAGATGATGTTCTGTTAAATATCGCCTCGAGTCCTATTCATCCTACAGACCCCCTATATTTTCGTAGTGGGTCAGTGACAAACCCTGTAACTAATAATAGGAGACATATGAAGAAGGATAACTCTGACTGACCATCAGTATCAGATATGCAGAGTTATCGTTCACTTTATCTCATTGCGATTTAATAATCCTTTATACCATGGAATAATAAAACCATGGATATTAATTAGAATATTTTTATAACGGCTCATGAATGCAAGAAACTTTTGCCACGGCAGAAACTGCATAATCAGATCTATATAATTACATAAGCAAATAGAGCGGACCCTGATCAGACGGCTCTTGCAGGAGACATCTGATCTGGGTCTACTCCGTTTGCAAAAGTGTTAACCATTTCCTTAATGAACAGTTGTGCGTGAATTTGTTACTTCATGCATATTCATTAACATGATTTGTGTAATACAAAATTTCCAAGAGAATAGTTTGCTTTGGCAAAACTGTAGGATCAGACCCTACGGTGTTTCTTAGGAACAAAATACAGTGGGTTAGAAAACGGACGAATGGATGGACATGCCAATACCTGTATCTTTCACCTGCTAGAAAAGGTAGAGCAAAATGTTTAAATCTAGATCTATTAGGACACGCGATATCATTATGCCTCCTATTTTTCATGTTAAAAGAGAGAGAGAAGACAGACGGACAGTCTGTCATACAGAGAAAGAGAGATAGACAAAAGCAGAGACAGAGAGATAGAGGAGAGAGGTAGAAAGAGACAGACAGAAATACAGAGACACACACAGACACATACAGAGTGAGAGAAATATAGATGACAGACAGAGATATAGACAAACAGACAAAAACAGATAGAAAGAGTCAGACAGAGACAAAGATACATGTATACACACAAAGGTGTATGTGGGGTAGTGATCGAGAGATATAGAGAGACACAGAGAGAGGAGGGGAGACAGAAAGACAGAAATGCAGATAGACAGAGACAGACAGACAGACAGACAGAGGCAGACAGGCGGAGGGAAAAGGAAAGAGCTAGACGAGTGAGAGCGTCACTATGATCAGGAATACACATTGCAGAGACAGACAGAGGCAAAGACAGACAGACATACAAATAGACAGGCGGAGAGAAAGGAAAATAGGCGAGTGAGAGCGTTTCTATGGTCAGGAATACACATTGCAAAGACAGACAGAGGCAGACAGACAGAGACAGACTGAGACAGACAGGGACACTCTGAGATTACTAAGAGAGCGTAACCGAGTTCGGCAATACAACTTGCAGGGACAGACAGAAACAGACAAACAGTCGGGAAGACAGACAAAGAGAGAGAGACAGAAAGAGACACACAGACACAGATACATGTATCTAACAGACAGAGACAGACATACAAGCAGGCGGAAAGACAGACAGACAGACTGAGAGTCAGAGACAGACAGACACAGACAGATCAACAGACACACACAGACACACACGTATAAAGATAGAGATTGACAGATATAGAGAAACAGATATACAACAGATACAGACAGACAGGCTGTGGCAGACAGACAGACACAATGGAGAGAAAAACAGACTGTTCAAAATTAACAGACATACAGACAGAGACCGGGAAAGAGGTCACTATGTTCGGGGATACACATTGCATCAATTATGCCAGTGACCTTATCGGTTTACGGTTTAGCCAATCAGAACGCAGTATTTGCTGTGCTCTACCGATATTAATTTCACGGCGTTTGACATTGTGTGTAAAAATAATCTCCGTCAACTAGTAGTGTATTGACTGAATACACAACACAGATGTTCCTTCATTAAAACGTAGTCCTACTGTAGACACTGTATATAGACATAGCTAGGGAGAGTTGCGGCTGACATTTTGTGAATGGATTTTCCCACATTCAAGTAAGTGGTTATGAATTTGTCAAGATAAAGAGTGCATTTATCCAAAAATACATCGCGACAATGTGCTTTTGTTTGACAAATGAGTCATCATTGCATCTCCAACGCTTCGAACCAGGGGATTTAAAACAGTCTGAGATCGCAGAAATTTAATGCATGTTTTATAATTTAGCAGATTTCTTCTGCAAAATAAAAAATGTAACCTGCTTAATATCTCAAATCTACATCGGTTGTAAGATTTAAATGAAAACCACCCTGCACTTTGAAGTGTCAAACTGTTCGGATCTAGATCGGATCTAGATATTATATAGACAAACGGTTTGTAATAGTTCTCACACTTTTACATTGCGCTTTCAAACGACTGATTCTTGTTGTCTACAAAACTGCACAGAGCATGTCAGCTTTGCTCATTATTTTGCATAATATATAAACAAGCTATGTAGGCCTACATCGTCTGCAAGAAATGTTGTCTGCTGCAATTTTCAGTTATTTTTTCTTCCATACCTAATGTCACACAGCAGTTTGGGTGATCCTGCTTAAAGAGACTGAAATGCTCTACATCTCACCTAGATCCAAAGTATTTGCACTAGCCACTAACAAACAAGGATTATCATTTGAATCCAAACTGTTTCAAATATTGATGTAGATCTTTATTATATATATATACATGTAGATAAATATTTTGTGTAGATCTTCTTTGAAATATGCATGGTATTTAGGTCACATTATTTTTTTGGGATAGACGTAAATAGTTTGAGGCAATATAAAGTGAAATAAATGTGTCATGAAGTTTCATTAAGCCTTCTAAATTAGGTCTACAAAGGAAACAGGTAATTTAATTAGCTCGACCCTGTTTAACACTTTGAAGCAGGTTATCTAGCCAGACCCTGTTTAACACTTTGAAAGAGGTAATCTAGCTAGACCCTGTTTAGCACTTTGAAGCAGGTAATCTAGCAGAGCTAGACCCTGTTTAGCACTTTGAAGCAGGTAATCTACCTAGACCCTGTTTAACTCTTTGAAGCAGGTAATCTAGCAGAGCTAGACCCTGTTTAGCACTTCGAAGCAGGTAATCTACCTAGACCCTGTTTAACACTTTGAAGCAGGTAATCTACCTAGACCCTGTTTAACACTTTGAAGCAGGTAATCTATCTAGACCCTGTTTAACCCTTTCCTCCATAGGCTATTTTTATACCCAACCTTTTTTAATGAACCTGCCTAGGAGCATTTACTAGAGAAAAGGAAAATGTTATAATTGTGTAGTAAAGAAACCATTGTGATAAATAGAGCATTTGCTCCTATAGGAGCAAATGCTCTATTTATCACAATGTATTCATTAAGTGACTTTAACAGAGGCGTAGAAAGGCGTATTTATGGAGGAAAGGGTTAACTCTTTACATCATGCACAATCATGGAAGAAATAATGATATTATTTCATTAATTATTAATTTAGATGAATTTTTATAATGGCATGTGCACATCAGAATGTTTGGCCATGGCACAAGTTGATTCTTCTGTTTTATTCCATAAGCAAACAGCAGACCTTGATCTGATGGCTCCTGCCGGAG
This sequence comes from Azorinus chamasolen, assembly GCA_963576725.1. Classification (NCBI taxonomy): domain Eukaryota; kingdom Metazoa; phylum Mollusca; class Bivalvia; order Cardiida; family Solecurtidae; genus Azorinus; species Azorinus chamasolen. The sequence goes on along the minus strand of OY755242.1, from coordinate 44,152,730 downwards.
CTGTCTGATCTGGGTCTTCTCTGTTTGGAAAGCGGATAAAGGGCATATGTATGAGGGAAAGAATTATAAAAGTAAACTTGACTCTGGATCACGATTCAGGCGAATGCAGTTTTGCAGAAGTTTAGTTTTCAAGTTTAATTAACCTTTAGCCTGCTGAGCAAATAACTTTTACAGATTTTTGCACCTACAACATTTTCAATTCTCAAGCTATAACCTATTTGTCTACCAAAATGCAATGAGTGTATCAAACAGTTTGGATCCTGATGAGAGGCTGTGTTACTCGGAGTCTCATTAGGATCCAAACTGTTTGCATAGGTATTCACGCATCTGCCCATAGCAGGCTAAAGGTTGATTTGATGCAGATGATTTTTTTTTAACCCTTTAACCCATGAGTATTCATATAAGAAATAATGACATCATGAATATTGATTAAATTATTTTTAATATCGGTAATGGTACATGAACAAAGGAATTGCTAGCCAGGACAGAAAATTATGTAAAATCAGCTCTACATTATTCCACAGGAAGACAGATTAGACCTTAATGAGATGGCTCCCACAGGAGCAGTATGGTCTGGGTCTACCTCGCAAGGCATTAACCCTTTACTGCATAAATATTCATGTAAGAAATAATAACATCATAATTATATATTAATTTAATTAATGTTTTTACAAAGCAACAGATAAACGTGCGTACCCAAATATTAAACTCGTCATTTCACCACCAAACCCTATGTTGTGACCACTCATTAGAATCATCTCTTCAAGACGATTCTAAAGAGTGGTCACAACCTAGGGTTTGGTGGAGAAATAAAGAAGTTACTTTTGGAAATAGTTTAATATACGCATGATCCATCTTATCTGGACTTCTGTTTACAATGGCACATGACCACAGGAATATATGGCCGTGACAGAAACTGTTGAATCATATCTATATTATGACATAAGCAAACTGAACGGACCCTGATCAGACGGCTCCTATTAGAGCCATCTGATCTGGATCTACTCTCTTTGCAAAGGTGTTAAATGGCGTATTTATGGAGTAAAGGATTAAGAAGATTACTGTTGGATCAGTCAGCTAAGGGTATACTTTGTGGTAAACTATGCAAGCAATTTGGATCCAGATGAAACCTGGAATAACTTGGCATCTCATCAGGATCCAAACTGTTAGTAACTTGGCATCTCATCAGGATCCAAACTGTTAGTAACTTGGCATCTCATCAGGATCAAAACTGTTAGTAAATTGGCATCTCATCAGGATCCAAACTGTTAGTCATTTCTTTAACCCTTTCCCTGATGAATATTCATGTAGGCAATAATGATGTCATGAATATTAATAAGATTATTTTTTATAATGACATATGAACAAATGACATTTTGGCTCAGGTAGAAGCTGTAGAAACAGATCTATATTACACCATAAGCAAACAGCAGACCTTGATCAGACAGCTCCTATAGGAGCAGTCTGATCTGGGTCTACTCTGTTTGCAGATGCATCAAAATGTGCTTACATAAGGGAAAGGGTTAACCCTTCGCTTGCTGAATTTTAAAATACATTTCTCCTTCTTTACCCATGCCCTGTTGTATAATTACATATATCTTCACTGTGTATAAGTATTTCGCTGTGCAATCACTGCTGTGGAGTGCACTGGTTGCACAATCAACCTGTAAATAGTGCAGACCCTGATGAGACAGCTCCTGCAGGAGCTGTCTCATCTGGGTCTTCACTATTTACAGGTATGTATATTGATGTGAATAGCAAGCGAAGGGTTAAGTGAAACAGAAGAGAGAAAACCTTTAAGAATGACAATTGGTTATAGACGATATTTACCTTGGGTTCAAAGAATTGAACTGCGAGCACTTAACCTTTTACTCCATGAATATTCATGTAAGAAATAATGGCAGCATAAATATAGATTAGATTTTAATTTTATAATGCACATGAACACAGGAAATTTTGGCATTGGTAGAAACTGAAGAATGATATCTATATTAGTACATAAGCAAACAGAGCAGACCCTGATCCTACAGGAGCTGTCTGATCTGGGTCTACTCAGTTTGCAAAGGCGTAGAACAGAATTCAAACTGTTTTGACAAATTTTTGAATTAATAAAAAGTGCTGCCAGGTATGGGACTCGAACCCTGGACCACTCCTTCAACCTTTTGCTCCATGAATATTCATGTGAAATATATCGAATGTATGTATAGTAATAAGCTGATTGGCATTATGAACATGGGGAATGTTAATGATAGAAAAACATGTACAATCAGATCTTTGAGCAGATCCTGATTATACGGCTCCTACAGGAGCCATCTGGTCTGGGTCTACCCTGAGTGCAAAGGCATAAAAAAGTTTTTGAATGACGGAAAGGGTTAATTAATACAGGGCTAGTGCTGTACTGGCTGAGCTTAATCAGCTTCTATATTTGAAATGGCCTTGTTCATTTCTACAATTTAGCACCAAGTCTGTGAGCTTGACCTACTACTGTCAGAATCAATTAATTTTCTTCTTTAATATCTGGGTCATGGTGTTTTCACATTTTTAGATACCTAGAGACTTAAATATGAATTCCAACTGCGAATGTGTCAGTTGTGAATGTATGGCTCCCGTATGTACTGATAAGATTATATTTATATTGCTAAATACAATGTAAGCCTGATTATCTGATCAATCAGATACAATGTACATATGATTATTGATCTTTAAGATAGGTGGCAGCTTAATGCAGAGTGAAAGTCATACAGAAAGCTCCTCTGAGCTTTTTGCATACCTCTCACCCTGCATTAAGCAGTCACCTGCCTAAAAGGGTCTAAACTCTTTTGTACAGTCAGCTCTTGTTACAACGACCATGTTAGTTTCCACAAAAAAGGTTGCTGTACTGAAAATGTTGTTATAATGAACATTAATTTATACAATAATACCCCTCTAAACTGAGACATTCAACTTAGCGTCAATATAAGTGATGTAAGACAGGTGGCAGCTTAACCCATTACCTCATAGGCTATTTTTAGATACAACCTCTTTGAATTAATCTACCGAAAAGGAGCATTGATTAGAGAAAAGGAAAATTTTAGAATTTTGTAGTTTGAAACCATTGTGATAAATAGAGCATTTGCTCCTATAGGAGCAAATGCTCTATTTATCACAATGGTTTCACAAAGTGACTTTTACAGAGTCGTCAAAAGTCGTCAATATGAGGGAAAGGGTTAATACTGGGTGAAGGTCATCCATTGGGAATCTTCAGATTAAGTTTATTACAGTTAGGCTATATGGTATTTAGTTTCTTTATGGGTAAACGGTAGAATTGCTTACAATTAATTCTTTACTTAATATTTACACATTTTATGGTTTTGCAAATAGCGTAGCCCCAAATCAGACATGCAGCTCCTTAGACCTATAGGAGCTGTCTGATCTGGGTCTGCTCTGTTGGTTATATGTTGCTGTCTGTTCTGGGTCTGCTCTGTTGGTTATATGTTGCTGTCTGTTCTGGGTCTGCTCTGTTGGTTATATGTTGCTGTCTGATCTGGGTCTGCTCTGTTGGTTATATGTTGCTGTCTGTTCTGGGTCTGCTCTGTTGGTTATATGTTGCTGTCTGTTCTGGGTCTGCTCTGTTGGTTATATGTTGCTGTCTGTTCTGGGTCTGCTCTGTTGGTTATATGTTGCTGTCTGTTCTGGGTCTACTCTGTTTCACTGGGGGCCAACTACATATTATTATCAAAAGTTTTGCTACGACAATTTACATGGATATTTTAGACCAGTTGTTTTCCTACGAAGCCAGTGTATATATTAGGAAATGTTTTCCTACGAAAACAAAGTTGCCGTCGTAGAAAAACAAATCTATTATAATACCTATATAAATTCTCGTAGCAAAACATTTGATAATAATACATAGTTGGTCCCCAGTGTGTTTGGTTATATGTTGCTCTCTGATCTGGGTCTGCTCTGTTTAGTTATATGTTGCAGGTCTGATTTTCTGTTTACCACTATAAAGTTAAGGTTTTACACTTCTACTATTTACCACTATATATAAAGTTAAGGTTTTGCACTTCTACTATTTACCACTATAAAGTTAAGATTTTACACTTCTACTATTTACCACTATATATAAAGTTAAGGTTTTACACTTCTATTATTTACCACTATAAAGTTAAGATTTTACACTTCTACTATTTACCACTATATATAAAGTTAAGGTTTTACACTTCTTCTATTTACCACTGTATATAAAGTTAAGGTTTTACACTTCTACTATTTACCACTATAAAGTTAAGATTTTACACTTCTACTATTTACCACTATATATAAAGTTAAGGTTTTACACTTTTACTTCATGAATACCCATGTAAGAAACAATGAATATGAATATTAACCCTTCTCTTGCTGAATTTTAAAATACATTTCTCCTTCTTTACCCATGCCCTGTTGTATAATTACATATATCTTCACTGTGTACAAGTATTTCGCTGTGCAATCACTGCTGTGGAGTGCACTGGTTGCACTGTCAACTTGTAAATAGTGCAGACCCTGATGAGACAGCTCCTGCAGGAGCTGTCGCATCTGGGTCTTCACTATTTACAGGTAAGTATATTGACGGGAATAGCAAGCAAAGGGTTAACTGAATTTTTATGGTCAGGCAAGCAGTAGATAATCAGTTTTGGTACTTGTAAGCAAACAGAGCAGATCCAGATCAGACAGCTCCTATAGGAACTCTCTGATCTGGATCTACTCTGTTTGTAAGGGCACAAAAAGGTGGTATTTATAATCAAGTTACGGGTTAATCGATCTTCAGACCATCTTCAGACGACCATAAAAAAATTGACCCCTACCTGGTCAAGCCATGGTCAAGAGGTGGTCAACTGGACACCTAATCTCATTAGAGAGTGGCTTATCCTAATATATCAAGTGTTAGGAATAGCAAGATTTAGGCTTAGTTAATCCTTAGATGAAAAATGTCTTCAAACTTTCACTGGTTAATGAATGATCAAGGTTAGCCACTTAGATTTTATTTTAAAAAGTAACAGTTTGGATCCTGACGAAATACTGAGCTTTTTTGAAAAAACAAAAACATAAAATGGGCAATTTATTAGGGCAATTTATTAGGGCAAATTTTATAATGGCATCATATATCCCACAATATCCGTCTGATCTGTGTCTACTCTGTTTGCAAAAGGATTAAAAGATATCTGTGAGGCAATGCGTTAAGTCGGTTTCATTGTTTAAATATAGAGTCCATTCAGTATATAAGTGAAAATTCCAAAAATCGAGTTTTGAATGACAAACAGTACATACCCAGACCACAGGGTTTCTCTATGAGCCCTGCTGGGCTTATGAGCCCTGATGGGCTGAGTCGGTACTATTTGCAAATGACAGTTCACTCCATGCTTGCATTCAAAAGGATTAACCATTTCCCTGTTCAATATTCATGTAAGAAATAATGACATCATGAATATTTATTAGCTCAATTTTTATAATGTAAACTTTTCAAGGGAATTTTTTTCTTTGACAAAAATTGTAGAATCTGATCTATACCATGTAAAAAGCAAACAGATCACACAGTTCCTAATAGGAACCATCAGATCTGGGTTTCCTCTGTTTGCAAATGCATGTAAAAGTGTTTATATGAGGAAAAAGGGTTAAAAAGAATTAGAATAAAAGCGTAATTTGAGAATTAAAGCATACAGCTATTTTTATCAGATGATATATAGCTGCATCACCCCTAATTACCCTGAATATTCAGCCAAACTAACTTAGGAAAACTGCAGATCCAGACCAAACCACTTGAGAAAGAGCAATTTGATCATAACCTACAGAAAACAGTGCAGATCCAGACCAAACCACTGGAGAAAGAGCAGTTTGACCATGGCCTACAGAAAACTGCAGATCCAGACAAAAACACTTGAGAAAGAGCAGTTTGATCATGGCCTACATTATTTGCTCCTTCATTTGTTTCATTTAAAGGTAATTAAACAGTGCTATAAAAATACCTCTATCACCTGCAGGCAGAAGCATGACAAAAAAAGAATGACTGACAGACAGACAGACAGACAGATAAACAGTCGACATAGAAGTGATCCTTAAATGCTACCCTATTTTTAAAGTAGTAGGTGACACAGAACAATGTGAAATTAACTTATTCAGGTTTAACAAAGTGGTTGAGAGGCGAGATAAGTTGTCTGGAGATTAGTTGTCTGGATATTGACAGTAAATACGGTATATATTATAGGTCAAATGGATAAGATAAACAAGACAATATTTTATCTCATATTGTTGTTTTAATTCTTTGCACGCTACACTGGCGGAGTAATTGTCATCTTCAAAACTGGACGTCTGCTACAATTCTCATGATAAAAATTTCCCTCATTGCTCTTCTAAAATGTAGTCAGAATGTCAAACAGTTTAGATCCTGATGAGACACCAAGTTAAGCCTTTCCCTGTTCTATAATTATATATGTTTATTCCAAATTTCAATACCTATTGAATATTCATGGACAAAATAGTTATAATGAAATGTGGAAGGTGGAATATTGTAGCCATTTTAGAAACTGAAGAAACAGATCTATCTAATTCCATAAACAAACAGAGTAGACCCTGATCAGACGGCTCCTCTAGGAGCCGTCTGATCTGGGTCTACTTTGTTTGCAAATGCTTGAAAACACGTTTATATGAGGGAAAGGGTAATATATTTAACTCACAATCTCTTTCAGTTCCAGACTGCTTGTATATAGGTAGCAAATGCCCTTGATAAGATACACGTGGTTCTTTATTTCACCACCAAATCGTCTCAAAGAGATGATTCTAAAGAGTATAGTCACAATATAGGGTTTGGTGGAGAAATGACGATTTTAGTATGCACCTTTATCTATTGCTCTTGTTAGTCACAAATGTGTTGCCATGTAAAGAAATACCAGTGGTAAGATACAGTTGAACTTCGATATCTCGAACTCGGATAACTCAAACTTCGGGATAACTCGAACTTAAAGTTCGATCCTTCCAAAATCTTACAATACAGAATTGCTCTAAAATGTATCAATATGCATATCTAGAAACACATTTCACAGCTTAATGCAGGTCTACAGTAATGCTGAAAGCTCCTTAGTAACAGGAGCTTTTAGCATTACTGTAGATTTGCATTAAGCTGTGAACTTGAGAAATTGTCCAGATTAGATATTGGATAACTCGAACTTCCGTTATCTCGAACTAATTTGTATGGTCCCTTGAAGTTCGAGATATCGAAGTTCAACTGTATCTCCTTATTTCAACATGAAATACAGTTGATCTTGGATATCTCGAATTCAAATAACACAATCTTTGGGATAACTCGGAGTAAAAGCTCAGTCCTTCCAAATTGTTCTAACTGTATCACTACGCATATCTAGAAACATGTGACATACAGCTTAATGCAGGTCAAAAGTAATGCTGAAAACTTAATTCTAAAGCTCAGGTGAACTTGAGAAATTGTTCAGATTAGAAATCGGATGACTCGAACCTCTGTTACCTCGAAATAATTTGCATGATCTCTTGAGGTGTGAGACATCGAAATTCAACTGTAATGCATAATAGAGTCCATTTAGTGAAAAAGTTTAAAACTCTCAGAAAGGAATTTGTAATTGCAAATATCGTGGCCCCTAATCTGGGTCTACACTGTTTGTAAATGCCAGTGTTGTGGGTTTTCAGCATTTGAAGGACTAATTCTTTGAATTAACCCATTCACTCATAGGCTATTTTTAGAACCAACCTCTTTGAATTAATCTACCCAAAAAGAGTATATACTAGAGAAAAGGAACATTTTAGAATTGTGTAGTTTTGAAACCATTGTGATAAATAGAGCATTTGCTCCTATGGAGCAAATCGAGGGCTTGGTGGAAAACTATTCTAACTCCTTCACTTTAGTGAAGGAGTTAGAATAGTTTTGCACCAAGCCCTCGAAATGCTCTATTTATCACAATGGTTCAGAAAGTTAATTCTACAGAGGCTCAAAAGGCGTCATTATATGGGAATGGGTTAAAGTAAAAGTTAATGTAAGCTGCTATTCTCAAAGTTATTTTTTCTTTATTTTCTTATTATTATCTTTATTTATTCAGAGGCTACATTTACCGTTCAAGCTTTAGAATTATTCAGCTAATTAATATTCATAGTTGATGGAATCACATTTAAATATTCAGTGTGAGTTAATTACTGTGAATAAGTAAGCCTTATCTTGCATCAATTAGAAATCTTTTTATATGTAAATGAATTTATTGGGTCAGGGCAGGTGAAAGTTGCTGAAAACAGATTGTATATATGACCCTTGACCTGTTATCTCCTAAGCTATTTAGACCCATCACCTCATAGGCTACCGGTATATTTAGACCCAACCTCTTTGAATAAATCTACTGAAAATGAGCATTTACTATATAGAAAAGGAAAATTTTTGATTTGTGGAGTTTTGAAACATGGAGCAAATGTTCTATTTATATCAATGGTTTTAAAAAGTGAGTTTTACAGAGGTGTCAAGGGCGTCGGTATGAGGGTATCGATGAAAGTTATATTCTGCCTACTTTTCTTATAAAACAATTTAGTTCATCAACTTTTCAAGAGACAGAAAACTGCGGAATTCAACTGACATGTTCATCAAACTCAAATTGTCTCTGTCTCTCTGAATAGAGTTCGGAACAATGCTTAGAATAACAGATAGATGTTCACAACAAAAGCTGTTACGGATCAGTCGAAAGTTATAATTATGTGCAAGAGAATGTCTTCTGTATAATACTTCATGTATATCTACATGTACATTGAAATGAGTATGTTTGGTATAAATAATTGATTTTTATGACAAATTCCGTGAATAGCAGACATGTTTTTTCAAAAACAGATTCAATACAAACAGCTCCTTTCCTTACATGTTAGCTCTGTTAGCTTTAAGTCACATATATTCAGATACTGAAGTCATTTTGTTATGCAAAGTATTTGAAAATAAAAGCAGTGTATATGAATAACCCATTCCTTCATAGGCTATTTTTAGACCCAACCTCTTTGAATAAATGTACCGAAAAGGAGCATTTACTAGAGAAAAGGGAAATGTTAGAATTGTGTAGTTTTGAAACCATTGTGATAAATAGAGCATTGCTCATATGGAGCAAATGCTCCATTTATCACAATGGTTTCAAGAAGTGACTTTTACAAAGGTGTAGAAAGGCCTATTTATAGAGGAAAGGGTTAATATTAGAGGGCCCTCATAGATCATATGATAGACATGATCAGTATATATTTAATATAAGAGAGTCCCCATAGATACTAGATAGTGATCAGTATATGTTTAATATAAGAGAGTCCCCATAGATGATAGTAGTGATCAGTATATGTTTAATATAAGAGAGTCCCCATAGATACTAGATAGTGATCAGTATATGTTTAATATAAGAGAGTCCCCATAGATGATAGTAGTGATCAGTATATGTTTAATATAAGAGAGTCCCCATAGATGATAGTAGTGATCAGTATATGTTTAATATAAGAGTCCCCATAGATGATAGATGTGATCAGTATATGTTAAATATAAGAGGGTACCCATAGGTGATAGGTAGTGATCAGTATATGTTTAATATAAGAGGGTTCCCATAGATGATAGTAGTGATCAGTATATGTTTAATATAAGAGTCCCCATAGATGATAGACAGTGATCAGTATATGTTTAATATAAGAGGGTACCCATAGATGATAGTAGTGATCAGTATATGTTTAATATAAGAGAGTCCCCATAGATGATAGATAGTGATCAGTATATGTTTAATATTAGAGGGTCTTCGTAGATGATAGACGTGATCAGTATATGTTTAATATTAGAGAGTCCCTGTACCCTTTGAATGTGGGAAACAAGTAGACTGGCTTTTGCAAACAGTGTAGACCCAGATCACAGGTCTCCTAGAGGAGCTATCTGATCAGGGTTTGCACTGTTTGTCATCCTGAACTCACTAACAAATTATACTTTTTCATACTGAAAGGACTGCATCATTAAAAAATGATGGAATATTAAACAATGATGGAACAATGATGCATAATAAAACAATGATGGAGCATTAAACAATGATGGACCATTAAACAATGATGGAACATTAAAAATGATAGACTATTAAACAATGATGGACCATTAAACAATGATGGAGCATTAAACAATGATGGACCATTAAACAATGATGGAACAATAAACAATGATGGACCATTAAACAATAAACATGATGGAACAATGATGGACCATTAAACAATGACGGACCATTAAACAATGATGGGCCATTAAACATTGATGGACCATTAAACAATGATGGACCATTAAACAATGATGGACCATTAAACAATGATGGACCATTAAACAATAAACATGATGGAACAATGATGGACCATTAAACAATGATGAACCATTAAACAATGATGGACCATTAAACAATGATGGACCATTAAACAAAATGATGGACCATTAAACAATGATGAACCATTAAACAATGATGGACCATTAAACAATGATGGACCATTAAACAATGATGGACCATTTCACTTTCAAAGTTCAGCATTCAAATGGTTAAAGTCAACATATATTTTGTTTACACATTGTAATTAAATTCAATTTTTTTTCCTCACATAGAAAGGATCAGTAACCTATAAGATTGGTTTGGTTTACCCATATGGTGTTAAAATGACTGTACTCCCATTTGCAAACAGTTTGGATCCAGATGAGACGTGGTGTCGCCAAATAACTTGGCATCTAACTTGGCGTCTCATCAGGATGCAAGCTGTTTGACACTGTGTTTGTAGTTTCTTAAAAGCCTGAATGAATTGGAAGGAAATAAAAATGTTCCAGATCAGAAGTGGAATGGACAGAAGCTTAACCACATGATAAAGGAGTCCGGAGGACGAGACTATAAACCGAGGTCCGATGTATCAGTGCTTTACACTGGGCATCTAAAAGAACCAGAGACACTCTGTCGATAATAAGAGTAGGGCATCGGGCGCCCGGGTTTCTCTGTATCCTCTCCCCTCTCTCTGGGCGTCCAATTAGCCCATAGTGAGCAGAAACTGATGTTAATCAACACAAACAAATAAAACATGATAAAGGTGATGACAACTTTATATGTAGTAATTTGATTGTACTACTTTTCTATGTCCTGTATGTTATTACAATGAGGGACCATTGAAAAAATCTCGGCTTACGAATTGCTTACTTGGTTATTTCAGCATCTAAATTAACCATTTATACCAGGAGTATTCATTTAAATATAATTACATCATGAATATTTATAATAAGATTATTTTTATAATGGCACATGACCACAGGAATAAAACTGTAGAATCAGTCTATATTATTTCATTATTTAGCAAACAGAGCTGAGTAGAAGCTGTCTAATATGTGTTTACCTTGTCTGCAAAGGTGTAGAAAGGCTTATTAATATGGAGTAAAGGGTTAAAGCTTATCAGGCAAGTAAAAATTGTTTTTCTGTATCAAAATGATTGTTTTGAAAAGTGCAATTGTGGTGTGTTTAACCCTTTCCCTGTTGCATATTCATGTAAGAAATAATGACATCCTGAATATTTATTAGCAGACCTTTAATAATGGCATAATTATGAACACAGGATATATTATTTGCTCATGCAGAATCTATATATGTGGCAATATAATAATTGTGACAAGAGTCAGATCTGAACTTTGACAAAAATTATAATATCTCATACTGATACAATAAAACCTCTCTCTAATGACCACTAAATTGTGTTAACCCTTCGCTTGCTATTCGCGTCAATATACCTACCTGTAAATAGTGAAGATCCAGATGAGACAGCTCCTGCAGGAGCTGTCTCATCAGGGTCTGCACTATTTTTAAGTTGATTGTGCAACCAGTGCACTCCACAGCAAAATACTTGTACACAGTGAAGATATAAGTAATTGTACAACAGGGCATGGGTAAAGAAGGAGAATATATTTTAAAATTCAGCAAGCGAAGGATTAATTAGTTGGTATTTTGGGCAGATGGTTACTTAAAGCAAGGTGAAAGTAAAAGAGAGGGTTCTGTTTTACTTTCACCTTGTTTTAAGCAGCCACCTGCATTGAACACAAAATACTTGATGTAATTTAGTGGCCGTTATAGAGAGGTTTTACTGTAGTTGAAAGATGAATGGACTGACAGATGAACATACAACTTATTAAATAATGAGACCATTTATAGTGGTGTGTCTGAAACAGAATTGTTTTCAAGATTCAATGGCTTTCAAGACTGGCTTTTTACATTAATCTAGTTCATCCGTGCAAGAGATATATTAATAGTTTCAGTCAATGTACTGGCCAATAAACACACCCATTAATCATTCTAATCAGCATAGAGAATTTAATACAATTTATTAAGACTGACAGATTGCAGATAAAACTGTCATGATTGCACCAGCCAGGGCTGTCCATGGACAGAATTGTCCCTAAACTGACCATCATTACAAAGTAGGTCATATGCTTTTGCATACTCTGAAATAACCATGGAGCTTTTAGCATAAAATTAGTTTGCCATGCATATAAATGTCATTTCAAATAAGTTGAAATTCATATGAAGTGTACTTAACCCATTTGCTAGCTCCTAGTGGATTCTTCCATGCTTATATATTGGATTAGTCTATCTTTTATATCAAGGATGTCTGGTCTAAATTTTCATTTTTGTTTTGTTTTATATTGAATTTCCTATCAGCAAACAGTGTAGACTCTGATCAGACGCCGCATTATGCATTATGCGGCGTCTGATCAGAGTCTACACTGTTTGCCTACATCCCATATATGGGATCGTGGGAGCAAATGGGTTAACCCTTTTGATGCGAAACGGAAACTGGCTAGCATTTGCAAACAGCTTCATTCTAGATGAGATGCCAAGTACCTTGGTGTCTCATCAGGATCTAAGCTGTTTGACACTCAGTAATTTCTTAAAAGCTTGACTGAATCAGATTTAAGTAATATTAGCAAGAGATCAGGGTATTAGTATCAGCAAGGCGAGGGTAGAGCATTTGGGCATTGATTAGCAAGGCGAGGGTAGAGCATTTGGGCATTTATCAGCAAGACGAGGGTAGAGCATTTGGGCGTTTATCAGCAAGATGAGGGTAGAGCATTTGGGCGTTTATGAGCAAGACGAGGGTAGAGCATTTGGGCGTTTATGAGCAAGACGAGGGTAGAGCATTTGGGCATTTATGAGCAAGACGAGGGTAGAGTATTTGGGCATTACTCACAATAGTAAAACTTATTAACCCTTTCCCTGTTGAAATAATGAAATAGAAATAAAGACATGGTTTTTTAACTGAGAGGCAGTGTGTCACTTAGGGATCACTTTTCCGTATTCTGTCTGTCTGTCCTGTATGTATATTATGAATATTAACTAGATTAATTATTACAGCTCATGGACATGGGATTTTTTGGCTATTTAGTAAAAACTGTAGAATCATATCTGTTATATCATAAGCAAACAAAGCAGACCTAGGCCTATCAGACGGCTCCTTAAGGAGCCGTCTGAGCTAGGTCTTCTCTGTTTGCAAAGGCATAGAAAGGCGTATTTATGGTGTAAAGAGTTAAATGAGATGTTTTAGACAGAACAAGTATTTAGGAATTTATCATGAAACAGCATGATTTTGAATCTAGCATCATAGTTATGCAGAGCTGTAGATAGTGATATATAATGGTATATCAAAGTGTCTTATTTCTCAGTCTAACCCAATCTTACTTACTATTCCTCATTAGAATCACTTCGGAGTTGAATGAGTGGCAGCAAGAAAATGATTGAATTGCTCTTCAAATCAGGATCTGAATTATTTGAAAAAGGGTCATGCAAACTTCCCTTGGATAAGGGACTAATCTTTTAACCCTTTCCCTCATATTGACGCCTTTTGACGCCTCTGAAAAAGTCACCTGTTGAAACAATTGTTATAAATAGAGCAAATCGAGGGCTTGGTGCAAAACTATTCTAACTCCTTCACTTTTGTGAAGGAGTTAGAATAGTTTTGCACCAAGCCCTCGAAATGCTCTATTTATCACAATGGTTTCAAACTACAAAATTCTAAAATTTTCCTTTTCTCTAGTTAATGCTCCTTTTTGGTAGGTTTATTCAATGTGGTTTGATCTAAAAATAGCCTATGAGGTAATGGGTTAAATGAGAGGGAGAGTGCTGACATATGTAAATGGTGGGAGCCCTTCTGATCAGTATCTGCTCAGTTTGTCTTTCAACTTCTCGTAAAGCATAGTACTCTTTCATTCTAAATTGGACTCTTTATATTTACACAATGATGGACCATTCCACCTGAGATATATGGACGATTCCACTTGTAATTGATGGACCATTCCACCTGTAATTGATGGACCATTTTTAGCTCGTCTGTTTCGAAGAAATCATGATCTATTGTCGTAACCCCGGCGTCTGCGTCGTCGTTGTCATCGTCGTCGTCCGAAATCTTATCATTGACAATAACTTCTTCAATTTTTCATTTACAACCTTCATTTTTGGTATGCATGTTCATCTTGACAAGGCCTATCCACACATACCAAAATGATAACAGACGAGCGTTCACATCCGCTTGCGGTACTCTTGTTAAATTGTAGTATCATATAATTATGGTATTAGTTTTAACCCTTTCCACCATAAATACGCCTTTCTAAGCCTCTAAAAAGCCACTTCTTGAAACCATTGTGAAAAATAGAGCATTTGCTCATATAGGAGCAAATGCTCTATTTATCACAATGGTTTCAAACTACAAAATTCTAAAAATTCCCCTTTTCTCTAGTTAATGCTCCTTTTCGGTAGATTTATTTAAAGAGGTTGGATCTAAAAATAGCCTATGAGGGAATGGGTTAACATATACTCCACAGGTATGCAAATAGGGTCTGCTCTGTTTTCTTATAGAATATATTGATCTGGTTCTATAGTTTTTACCAAGGACAAATCTTTTCTTGTTCATATGCTGTTATAGATACATGTATTAAACTAATTGTTTTTCATGATTTCATCATTTCTTAGTTCATGAATGTTCATGGGGTAATGGATTAATTAAAATTGAGTTTGCTATGATCAAATTTGTGAGAATGTTTGCCACCAAATTGGATCCAGATGAGATGCTGATTAACCCTATACTCCATGAATATTCATGCAAGAAACAATGACATCATGAATATTAATTAGATTAATTGTTATAACAGCACATGGACACAGGAAATTTTGACCAAGGAAGAAACTGTAGAATCATATGTATGTTATATTATAAGCAAACAGGGAAGACCCTGATCAGATAGCTCCTACAGGAGCCATGTGATGTGGGTCTACTCTGTTTTGCAAAGGGGTAGAAAAGTGTATTTATGGAGTCAAGGGTTAAAGGAAGATATTCATTGTCTCATCAGGATCCTAACTGTTTCCCAGGCTGATCAGATTTCTGACAAGAAATATAAGAGAAATTAATTTGAAGCTTTGAAGTAGATGACAGTATTTGCAGACGACAAAAATTTCGAGGGCTTGGTGCAAAACTATTCTAACTCCTTCACAAAGTGAAGGAGTTAGAATAGTTTTGCACCAAGCCCTCGAAATGCATAGAATACTAAACATTAAGCTGTTGATTGTTTTTATTGTTTCAGGTTGACTGCTGATCTAAGAACCATGTTTAGTATGGCACAAGACTCCTCAAGACTATTGATCAGTGTTGCATGATCAGTGAAGAGAGTAGTCGTTTTCACGGCAGTATCTGCTGTAGGCGATATTAAGTATGTCAGGAATATGGCATAGACGATTTATAGAAAGAAAGAATGCAGTGTGGAATAAATAGTGAAATGGAATGCATATGATTCAAGATGTAGATCTATGCAAGCCTGTGTCGGGTAGCAGTTGTTTCCTTGGCAGCCATACAAGACACTGGGAAATGGAAAATTGCTGTGGAATTCTTCTTTTCTCTCACATGTTTCTAATTTGAACAAGTTGTAAACCGTAGCAACAACAAACAGTTCAGAAGTGTAAATCAAAGTGCAGTTGTCGGTTTCTGTGCACAGGTTCCCAGAGAACAACAGTTGTGTTTGTATATAGAAGAGGAGTTTAGAATTTGTTTCAATTAGTTTAAGCTGTAAATGGGTTTTGCATGGAGAGAGGTAGTAATAAAAGATTCATTATATATAATAGATTCCATAGACAACTGCTGGAGATGGATCTGACTGCAGTCAGTGTGACTCAGTGGAACGATACAGCTTTATTGATTACAGTAGATGGAGTGAAAAATCAACATGTGAATAATTCACAGGCATGGGCCCCAAACTCATTAAAAAGGCATAAAATACCGTGAAATCCAGATGAGGTGATGTCTACTGCCTCCATTGATTTGCAGGTATACCTTGTATAATTGGACTGGCATAACTGACTCATTTAATTATTGATAGCAGAAAGATGAATTAATTTAATTGATTACATCATAAAATTAAGTGGGCACTGTAGTACCGGTTTCATGTATATACTGAACATATAACGCTCACCGATTATACTGATGAAGGGCAAGATTTTGAATTTCTTTTAATTTGAAAAGAAAGAAAAAACAGAAAATAGAAAATGACTCAGTGCTTGTTAAAAGGTAAATATTTTTACTGTCGTGAATGGGCTTTCAGTAAGGTTAACCATTGTCTGGAAAACCGCCCAGCTTCGAAAACATGTGGGGCCCTTATAATGGGTGGCCCTGGAAGTGGAAAGACAGCTCTGTGCTGTGAGCTGGTGTGGCCAACAGTTTGCGATGGCAAACAGAGCTTATTGAACAAACGGCTTCTTGCATATCATTTCTGTCAGGCACACGACCTCGAAACACTTTCACTGCGACATTTTATCCGCAACATGGTGCACCAGGTGGTGGCATCAGACTTGATTCAGGGATACGCTGAAATAGTTCACACCCCTGCCATACAAAAACTGTTAAACTCGAGTGAATGCGACATGAACCCTGATGATGTATTTAAAGATGCATTTCTTACACCTCTAGCATCGATACAGTCACCTGAAAAGACTCTTTTTGTTCTTATTGACTCAATAGACGAATCTTACTTACACACAGTCAGCGACAGAGAGGAAGGAAGTAAAACAATTGCAGAACTATTAGCCAATCACCATGCACTATTTCCAAAATGGCTGCTAATGGTATGTTCATCGCGTAAACAGAATAAAGCAATTACGCGTATGTTTACTGGATTTCGAAAAATAAGCTTGGATGACTTACGAAAAACTCATGTTGTTCGCGATGTGCAGCAGTATATTCTTTCTCGACTTGATCGTGAAGAGGATCTAAGACAACATCTCAGTCGCGAAACTGCTGAGATGTTGAATCAGCTTCATATTAAAAGTAATGGATGTTTTCTGTATTTGGAAAAAGTATTGAATGGAGTAGCAGAAAGTTTTATCATGTTGCGAGAAATCCGTGAAATTCCCGGAACTTTAAATGGGTTGTATCTTTGGCTGTGCCAGAGACTCTTCATAAGAAAACAATTTTCAAAAATTCAGCCAATTCTAGAAGTAATTCTTGCTTCACGAAAACCCCTGTCAGATTTTGAACTGTATGGATGTGCTCAGATAAAAAATGTTTCACTTTCACATGACGATTTTGAAAAGCGCATGAAATTGTTGTTAAAAGTTTTGATAAAAAGTCCAGATGGTACATACATTTTGTTTCATCACAGCTTTGCAGAGTGGTTGTTAGATGTTAAGCACTGTACGCAAAAGTATCTGTGTAACGCATCAGCAGGTCATGGAATGCTGTCGCTTTACGCTACATTACATGCCTCACACCTTTGCTCGGCAGAAGTTCAAGACTTTGCATTACATTTAGTCAGAAGTAATTTCCAGCCCTCCCTACAACAGTACCATCTAGTCCAGTGGTTGATTCTATCAGGTGCAAATGTAGAAAAATGTCTGACGGCTGGAATACCCAAGGAGCAGAAAGTTTTAAAACTGTTGCTGGATGGTGGTGCAGAAATGCCATGTGAGGAGGAAGCTGATGCAGCAAGCATGAAGGAGAGCCTGACACTGGAGTCATCAATAGAGTCACCCAAGCTTACTGATAAGGATTTGGATGAGCAGGTGCACAGAACAGATGCTAATGGGAGAACGTTACTGCATACTGCAGCGCATCAGGGAAATTTACATATGGTGCAACTGCTACTGCTAAAGGGGGCAAACATCGAATTGCTGGATAAATCTAAACAAACTCCACTTAACTTAGCTGCAAGACAAGGATTTACAGATGTTGTGTCTTCTCTAGTTGAGGTTGGTGCTAATGTTGACAATTCAGACGAAGACGGCTGGACAGCTTTGCGGTCAGCAGCCTGGGGTGGACACACAGCTGTGGTCAGTATACTTTTGTTAGCAGGAGCTTCCGTAAACCATGCAGACAATGACCAGAGAACAGCTTTACGAGCTGCAGCCTGGGGCGGCCATGAAGATATCGTGCTTCGGTTGCTTGAAGCTGGCGCTGATGTGAACAAGGCGGACAATGAAGGACGAACGGCTCTGATTGCTGCTTCTTATATGGGTCATACAGAAATTGTAGAACATTTACTTGATTTTAATGCTGACATTGATCATGAAGACTGTGATGGCCGCACAGCTCTTTCTGTTGCAGCTCTATGTATACCTGCAAGCAAAGGGCATGAAAATGTTGTGAGTCTCTTGTTAGAGAGGAAGGCAGAAGTGAACCATCAGGATAAAGATGGCATGACACCACTGCTGGTGGCAGCATATGAGGGACATCAGGAAGTGTGTGAAATGCTGCTCGAATGGGATGCTGATGTTGACCATGCAGACAAAAATGGTCGCACTCCACTTTTGGCTGCAGCTTCCATGGGTCATGAGAAAATTGTAACACAGCTGCTGTTCTGGGGGTCTGCGGTAGATACAATCGATTCTGAAGGTAGGACAGTGTTGAGTATTGCGGCAGCTCAGGGAAATGTGGCAGTGGTACAACAACTGCTTGACCGAGGCCTTGATGAGATGCACAGAGATAATTCGGGGATGACCCCCTTACACATGGCTGCATACGAAGGTCACAAGCAGGTAATTGCCCTTTTACTACTTTTATAATTTTTTCATATTTTTTTGCCTGTCTGTTTCTTGAAGATCAAAACTCGAAGTATTACTACAGCTTTGGTGTGTTTGTTGTGGTGGGCATTGTTGTGTTGCAAAAACTTTGACATACAATCAGAGCTCCAGATGATTTCTTTATTTCTCTACCAAACCCTGTACTGTGACCACTCTTTAGAATCGTCTCAAAGAGACGATTCTAAAGAGTGGTCACAGTATAGGGTTTGGTTGAGAAATGACGATTTTAGAATTTGAGTATGTACCTTGTGATCTGTATCTCTGCATACAATCTTGGTAAGGGTTCATTACTTTTATCATCCAAATTTACAAAGTTATGGCCTTTGAAATATTATTTTTTTTATTCATCCAGATAATTATGCATTGGCATTTCTTAATTGAAAATGTTTCGATTTTATCTAGGCCTCTGAGCTTGTTGGTGATCAGAATGACACAAAAGTGTCCTAGTCTTGACTTTGAGCCTTGAGCATACCAAGTGGAATTTTGCCATCATAAAATGTCTTCGTAGCAATTTCTTAGCAGATTTCCTTCCAGTTCTTTTCTAAAAAAGATTTAGACAGTTTGGATCGTTAGGGAGTGCAGAGTAACTCATTGTCTCCTTTGGATCCAAACTAGTAACCCATTTATTCCCACATTATTTGAAGAAAACTCGTCCCACTGTCATTGTGGAAGCCGCAGCTAACAAAATAGTTGTTAGAACAAGCCATTGACATCAGTGGTTTCAGCAAACAGTGCAGACTCAGATCAGAGGGATCCTTCAGGAGCGCTCTGATCTGGGTCTACACTGTTTGCCTACATCCCTTTTAAGGGACACTGGGCTCAAGTGGGTTAAATTGTTTCTTGGTTTAGGTTTTAGTTTAGAGGCAAAATGGTAGGTAACATTGGTAAATTTACTTCATAAATATTAACGTAAGAAATAATGACATCATGAATATTAACTGTAGAATCTTATCTATATTATATCATAAGCAAACAGAGCAGACCCTGATCAGACAGCTACTACAGGAGCCATCTGATCTGGGTATACTCTGTTTTCAAAGGCGTAAAAATGCATATTTATGGAGTAAAGCATTAAAAAAAAATCATAGATAACTCTTTCATTTCTCCAGCAAAAAATTGCTCTGACCACTCATTAGAATTGTCTCCTAGACAAGATTGTGAAGAGTCCTCACATCACAGATTTTTCTGAAGAGTCATCACATCACAGATTTTTCTGGAGAAATTTGAAATACACCCTTTATTTATGGCTGTAAATCTCAAACGTTAGCATCATTTATCAAAAGAATAAAACTTCAATCTCAAACGTTAGCATCATTCGTCAAAATAATACAACTTTAATCTCAAACATTAGCATCATTCATCAAAATAATACAACTTCAATCTCAAACGTTAGCATCATTCATCAAAAGAATACAACTTCAATCTCAAACGTTAGCATCATTCATCAAAATAATACAACTTCAATCTCAAACGTTAGCATCATTCATCAAAATAATACAACTTCAATTTCAAACGTTAGCATCATTCATCAAAATAATACAACTTCAATCTCAAACGTTAGCATCATTCATCAAAAGAATACAACTTCAATCTCAAACGTTAGCATCATTCATCAAAAGAATACAACTTCAATCTCAAACGTTAGCATCATTCATCAAAAGAATACAACTTCAGAGGTCCAGATAACATGCATAAATTAAAAACAAATTCAAGAATAACTTCTTTAAAGTCCTGTGGCAAATTATACCCTCCCATACAGAATGGACTGTGCCATTAAAGTATCATGGACCATTCCACTTTGAAAATTCAGACCAGTTTTCAAAGGGGTAAAAAATCTAGGTTAAATATACTGGAGAATCTATACTTGTTGCATAATCACGTTTTACAGAGTGTAATGGGTTTAAAGTAATAGATTTGAAAGTGAGACCATCGTGAAGGTTTATCTGAGTCTAGCATCTTGCATGGATTGTGCTGAGAATATTTCAAGAATTCTAATTTTTTTCCCAGAAGAAAGTTCTCAGCCAGCTGTAGACTACTTTTCAAAGCGAGGTTTGATGAGATTAGCAGCTGCTTGAAGTCACCTGTTGCTGTATATATACAACTGAGTGTTGATGAGGCTGGTAGTTTATTGAAGAAAGGGCAAGGTGGAAAATTAGTCTCAAAATATAATCTACAAGTTCAGTCTGATGAAACCAGAGCTACTCTATTTATTCAATAATTCGGACACCCAATCCTCTCTGCCTGCTGAACAAGACAATTCTGTATCTTTGTGATAATTTAACCCTTTATTCCATAGATATGCCTTTCTATGCTTTTGCAAACAGAGTAGACCCATTACAGAAGGCTCCTGTAGGAACAGTCTGATCAGGGTCTGCTCTGTTTGCTTATGATATAATATAGAAATAGGATTGTACAGTTTCTGCCGACACTGCAGTATTCTTTCCATGAGATCAATGTGATCAAATTTCTGATTTCGTTTAAGTGCTCCTGTTGGAGCCTCTGATATGGGTCTTCTCAGTATGCAAAGGCGTAAAAAGGTGTATTTATGGAGTAAAGGGTTAGTGTTAAGGGTTCACGCTTAACCCTTTCCCTGTTCTATGTGTATTCCAATTTTCAACACCTACTGAATATTCATGGATAAAATAGTTAAATTTTAATATTGCAAGGTGGAATATTGTAGCCATTTTAGAAAGTAAAGAATCAGATCTATCAATTTATAATAGCAAACAGAGTAAACCCTGATCAGACGGCTCCTCTAGGTACCGTCTGATCTGGGTCTACTCTTTTTGCAAATGCGTGAAAACACGTTTATCTTAGGGAAAGGGGTAATTTGCAGGGACGGAGTGTATAAGACCTGGAAACAGTGTAGACAATTAGATGATAGGACTGAGGGCCACCCTTTGTAGCACAGATCACAGGACTGAGGGAGACCTTACAGTGTAGACACAGATCACAGGACTGAGGGAGACCTAACAATATAGACACAGATCTCAGGACTGAGGGAGACCTTACAGTGTAGACACAGATCACAGGACTGAGGGAGACCTAACAGTATAGACACAGATCACAGGACTGAGGGAGACCTAACAGTATAGACACAGATCACAGGACTGAGGGAGACCTTACAGTGTAGACACAGATCACAGGACTGAGGGAGACCTAACAGTATAGACACAGATCTCAGGACTGAGTGTATAAGAGCTGGAAACAGTGTAGACATAGATCATAGGACTGAGGGAGAATTAACAGTATAGACACAGATCTCAGGACTGAGTGTATAAGAGCTGGAAACAGTGTAGACATAGATCATAGGACTGAGGGAGAATTAACAGTATAGACACAGATCACAGGACTGGGTGTATAAGACATGGAAACAGTGTAGACACAGATCACAGGACTGAGTGTATAAGACCTGGAAATAGTGTAGACATAGATCATAGCACTGAGGGAGACCTGACACTATAGACACAGATCACAGGACTGAGGGAGACCTAACAGTATAGACACAGATCACATGACTGAGGGAGACCTAACAGTATAGACACAGATCACAGGACTGAGGGAGACCTAACTGTATAGACACAGATCACAGGACTGAGAGAGACCTAACTGTATAGACACAGATCACAGGACTGAGGGAGACCTAACAGTATAGACACAGATCACAGGACTGGGGGAGACCTAACAGTATAGACACAGATCCCAGGACTGGGGGAGACCTAACAGTATAGACACAGATCACAGGACTGAGACCTAACAGTATAGACACAGATCACAGGACTGAGGGAGACCTAACAGTATAGACACAGATCACAGGACTGAGGGAGACCTAACAGTATAGACACAGATCACAGGACTTAGGGAGACCTAACAGTATAGACACAGATCACAGGACTGAGGGAGACCTAACAGTATAGACACAGATCACAGGACTGAGAGAGACCTAACAGTATAGACACAGATCAGATCACAGGACTAAGGGAGACCTAACTGTATAGACACAGATCACAGGACAGAGGGAGACCTGACAGTATAGACACAGGTCACAGGACTTAGGGAGACCTAACAGTATGGACACAGATCACAGGACTGAGGGAGACCTAACAGTATAGACACATATCACAGGACTGAGGGAGACCTAACAGTATAGACACAGATCACAGGACTGAGGGAGACCTAACAGTATAGACACAGATCACAGGACTGAGAGAGACCTAACAGTATAGACACAGATCACAGGACTGAGGGAGACCTAACAGTATAGACACAGATCACAGGACTGAGGGAGACCTAACAGTATAGACACAGATCACAGGACTGAGGGAGACCTAACAGTGTAGACACAGATCACAGGACTGAGGGAGACCCTTTGTAGCACAGATCACAGGACTGAGGGAGACCTAACAGTATAGACACAGATCACAGGACTGAGGGAGATCTAACAGTATAGACACAGATCACAGGACTGAGGGAGACCTAACAGTATAGACACAGATCACAGGACTGAGGGAGACCTAACAGTATAGACACAGATCACAGGACTGAGGGAGACCTAACAGTATAGACACAGATCACAGGACTGAGGGAGACCTAACAGTGTAGACACAGATCACAGGACTGAGGGAGACCCTTTGTAGCACAGATCACAGGACTGAGGGAGACCTAACAGTATAGACATAGATCACAGGACTGAGAGAGACCTAACAGTATAGACATAGATCACAGGACTGAGGGAGACCTAACAGTATAGACACAGATCACAAGACTGAGGGAGACCTAACAGTATAGACACAGATCACAGGACTGAGGGAGACCTAACAGTATAGACACAGATCACAGGACTGAGGGAGACCTAACAGTGTAGACACAGATCACAGGACTGAGGGAGACCTAACAGTATAGACACAGATCACAGGACTGAGGGAGACCTAACAGTATAGACACAGATCACAGGACTGAGGGAGACCCTTTGTAGCACAGATCACAGGACTGAGGGAGACCTAACAGTATAGACACAGATCACAGGACTGAGGGAGACCCTTTGTAGCACAGATCACAGGACTGAGGGAGACCTAACAGTATAGACACAGATCACAGGACTGAGGGAGACCTAACAGTATAGACACAGATCACAGGACTGAGGGAGACCTAACAGTATAGACACAGATCACAGGACTGAGGGAGACCTAACAGTATAGACACAGATCACAAGACTGAGGGAGACCTAACAGTGTAGACACAGATCACAGGACTGAGGGAGACCCTTTGTAGCACAGATCACAGGACTGAGGGAGACCTAACAGTATAGACATAGATCACAGGACTGGGGGAGACCCTTTCATCAGGATCTGCACTGTTTGTAATGGAAGTCATTTTCTGCAGTGATAAATGTTTTGCGGAATTAATATTCAGAAAGGGATGTGCCAGTTTTAGTTCTTCAATAGGTTAAAGGTTATAACCCATTTTGTTTGATAAAATAACCATATGATCAGTAGCCAAGGGGCCTGTAGTAGTCACATTTGTTGTCTTTCTGTCTATCTGTCTGGCCCCCTGTCTGTCTTCTTATCTTTCTATCAGTGTAGCTGCTTGTCAGATGTGAGAGTTATTTCCTTATGTTTGCTTGCTTTGGTTATATTTAAGGTTTTAGTCTTTGTTGTTATATTTCAACTTGCAGCCCTTTGTTTATGGATTTCCTTCATTATTTCCAAGTCGAACATGAATCTGTCAAGATTGAGGCCTTTATTTCAGTACAATAATCGAACAGGCGAGAATTTTTCTTATTCAACGCAAAGTTTCCGTGAACGATTACCATTAGCCTTAGATGGTGTAATCAATAATCTCAGCGATTATTTTTGTGTTCGCTTCATTGAAGTGCCGTGGAGTTCTACGGCTGCCTAGAAATGTAATCCTATATGGTAATGTTTTCTATTGATTCCCAATGTTTTGTACAAGATCCTCTGTTTCTGAGGTGGTAGAATACTGATGAAATTTATTGCTGTTGCGTGCCACCACATGGGCAGCCATCGATACTATGACTCAGAATTTTTATCTGGATTATCTGAGGGGAAGTAGAACCTAATGCAATGAATGCTAGTTCAAAGGTTCAGATAACTTTAGTTAATGAATATTCATACCAGATCCTGCCTATTTTGAATATACATTAATTTATGATTCTTTCATGAAAAATATATAAAGATTATTGTAATGGCAATACAATAATACACATGTATACAGAGCTATAGATAAGCGTGCGTACATGAATAACTAAAATCGTCATTTCTCCACCAAACCCTATACTGTGACCACTCTTTAGAATCGTCTCTTCAAGACGATTCTAAAGAGTGGTCACAGTATAGTAAAGAGTCGTCTCTTCGAGACGATTCTAAAGAGTGGTCACAGTATAGGATTTGGTGGAGAAATAAAGGAGCTATTCTTGAAGATGTTTAAATTTACGCATCTTTTCTGGACCTCTGTGTATATATGTAACATATAAAAAGAGGTCAACTGGGTATGATTCGTATATTAAACTCCTTTATATCTCCACCAAACCCTATGTTGTGACTACTCGTTAGAATCATCTCAAAGAGATGATTCTGAAGTGGTTACAACATAGGGTTTGGTGGAGAAATGATGATTTTAGTATTTAAGTACGCACCTTTATCTGTTGCTCTGTATAAACAAACAAAGCAGACCCTTATCCGACAGCTCCCACAGGAATTAACTGATCTGGTTCTACTCAGTTTGCAAAGGTGTAAAAAGGCAGGAATATGGTGCAATGATATGGGAAAAGGGGAATATATTTCGGATGTGAAAGTTCCTTATTCTCAGTAGTCCTGAAGTGTGGTTACTCATTAAAATGGTCTATTTTGTGTAAATATTATTATGTCTCCCCCCATATAAATGGGGGAGACATATTGTTTTTGTGAGAGTTGTCTGTCTGTCTGTCTGTCCGTCTGTCCGTCTGTCCGTCTGTCCGCACTCACCAAAGGGTAGTTGTGTGACTTTTTCTAACTAGTCCCACAAGTAAAATCATTAACCTGGCCATCTCTTGTGACATTAACCTGGCCATTTCTTGTGACATTAACCTGGCCAGTTGTGGGACATAGGGTTAGGGTTAGGGTTAGCTTCCAGATCATTCTTTTCCAAAGTTAGAGCCAAAAATAGTTTTTCTTGTGGGACTAGTCACACAAGAAAAGATCAAAGGAAAAAGTCACACAACTACCCATTTGTTAGCACGTCCGTCTGTCTGTCTGTCCGTCACACTTTTTGTCCGGACGATAACTTCAATATGCCTGATGCCAGTTGATTGAAACTTCATATATGGAAAGAGCATAATGAGAGGAAGTGTCATGCACAAGGCCCATAACTCTGGCTTCACTAATATTGGAGTTATTGCCCTTTGTAAAAAAAAAATCACACTTTTTTGTCTGGACGATAACTCCTATATGGCTCATGCCATTGGATTGAAACTTTATATATGGAAAGATCATGACAAGAGGAAGTGTCATGCATAAGGTCCATAACTCTGGCTTCACTAATATTGAAGTTATTGCCCTTTGTAAAATATATCATAATTTTTTGTCCGGACAATAACTTCAATATGCCTGATGCCAGTTGATTTAAACTTCATATATGGAAAGAGCATAATGAGAGGAAGTGTCATGCAGAAGGTACATAACTCTGGCTTCACTAATATAGGAGTTATTGCCCTTTGTAAAAAAAATCACATTTTTTGTCCGGACGATAACTTCTATATGGCTCATGCCATTGGATTGAAACTTCATATATGGAAAGATCATAACGAGAGGAAGTGTCATGCACAAGGTCCATAACTCTGGCTTCACTAATATTGGAGTTATTGCCCTTTGTAAAAAAAATCACAATTTTTTGTCCGGATGATTACTCCTATGTGACACATGCCATTGGAGTGAAACTTCATACATGGAACAATCATGATAAGAGAAAGTGTCATGCATAAGATCCTTAACTCGAGCTTCAATAGATTTAGAGTTATTGCCCCTTGTACATTTGTTTAATTCTTTCTTGTCCGGACGATAACTCCTACATGGCTCTTGCCATCGTATTGAAACTTCATACATGGAAAGAGCATGATGAGAGAAAGTGTCATGAACAAGGGCCATAATTCTGGCTTCAAAAGTTTTGGAGTTATTGCCCTTTGTTACATTTTTTGGCCGATCAATAACTCCTGTTCGACTGATGCTATTGGAATGACATTTTATTTTTGGAAAGAGCATGATGAAAGTAAGTGTCATGCACAAGGGCCATAAATCTGGTATCAGTATTTTGGGAGTTATTAGCTGTTATCATTTTCTTCTTGAAAAATGTAGTGTGGAAAACGCATAATGAGGGGAAGTATCATTCATCAAGACCATAACAAATTTTAGTGATTTCCCTTTACATATTGTTTTTATTAGAGGGGAGACATCCGTTTTTGTGACAAAAACCTCTAGTTTAGAACTGTTTAAAAAAGATGCATACTCAAATGAATAAATATTGATGTAGAATTCAGGAAAAGTGGGAGAGCATTAAATTGTTGTAGAATTCACACTTATTAGGTGTCCTGACAGAGTAGAAACTTCATAAGATGCAATAACTGATCTGGTGTCATGAGTAGTACATAAGATGAATACTGAACTGTTTTCATTGCAGAGTAGTACATAAGATGAGTACTGATCTGTTGTCCTGGCAAAGTAGTACACAAGATAAGTACTGAACTGTTGTCCTGACAGAGTAGTACATAAGATGAGTACTGATCTGTTGTCCTGGCAAAGTAGTACACAAGATAAGTACTGAACTGTTGTCCTGACAGAGTAGTATACAAGATAAGTACTGAACTGTTGTCCTGACAGAGTAGTTCATAAGTTGAGTACTAATCTAGTGTCCTGGCTGAGTAGTATATAAGATGAGTACAGGCAGAGTAGTATAGATGATGAGTACTGAACTGTTGTTCTTACAAAGTAATACATAAGATGTTTACTGAACTGTTGTCCTGGCAGAGTAGTATACAAGATGCATATTGATCTGGTGTTCTGACAGAGTAGTATACAAGATGCCTACTGATCTGTCAAAACCACTTCTTTCTCATCCAAACCGTAGCTTGCTGCTACTCAATAGAATCACCTGAGAGAGGCAATTCTACTCACCTCAGAGAGGCAATTCTACTCACCTCAGAGAGGCAATTCTACTCACCTCAGAGAGGCAATTCTAATCACCTCAGAGAGACGATTCTAATGATTAGCAGCAAGATATAAGGTTTGGTGGAGAAATATGAAAAATAATTATTTTACTTTGATTTTCTAAATACACATTTAGAGATTTTCTAAATACAGTTCTGTAATGATGATGTGCCGTGAACTGTACAGACTGGAGGAGATCAATATGTGGAGAACTAATGTCCACATATCAAAACTCCCACAATATCACTGATACAGCACTACCAATATTACCAATCGGGCCACAGGACAAAAAAATGAAGATAATTAATTCTGTCCTTGCAGGCTAGAAGCAAATTCTTTAAAGCTCTTGTGAACACTTTCATTTCAGCAGAGAAGCTGAGAAGCTCAAACTGATCCAACTTTTTCTTTGTCAATCTTTTCACATGTGTGAAAACAAATCATTTCAGGAATTGGGCAGAACAAGATTTTGGTTTTAGATGACATTTTAAAGATAGTGTACTCAAGAATTGATGTTTCTGTGCTCTTAGCTTTAAGCCATTCCCTCATATTGACAACTTTTGAAGCCTCTGTACAAGTCACTGTATGAGGCCATAGTGATAAATAGCTCCTATGGAGCAAATGCTCTATTTATCACAATGGTTTCACAATGGTTTCAAAACTACACAATTCTAAAACTTACCATATTTCTAGTAAATGTCCCTTTTCAGTTCATTTATTCAAAGATGATGGGGTCAAAAAAACAACAATGCCTATGAGGTAATGTGTTAAACATTTCAGTGATAATTAATCTTTGCACACTTAGTAATATTTGTTTGTAAAATGTTGTCATAGCTACTACAATTCTCTCTTATTATCTCACCTGGCACTCCGGCGTCGTGTGTATGTGCGTCGTCAACAATTTACTTGAACATTTTCTCTGAAACCACAAAGCCAAGACCTTTGA
Organism: Azorinus chamasolen; assembly: GCA_963576725.1. Classification (NCBI taxonomy): domain Eukaryota; kingdom Metazoa; phylum Mollusca; class Bivalvia; order Cardiida; family Solecurtidae; genus Azorinus; species Azorinus chamasolen. The sequence goes on along the minus strand of OY755242.1, from coordinate 44,123,496 downwards.
TATTTGGTATGTAGCATGATCTAATGGTTCTCTACAAAGATTGTTCATATTATGACCCCCGGACCAAAAATGGCCCCGCCCAAGGGCTTATTAGTTTGTAGCTCACCAGAGTACTTTTGTGCTCAGGTACTTTTGTGATCGCCTGATGTCCGTCGTCCGTCGGCGTGCGTCGTCCGTTGTCGGGCATCGACAATTTGAACCATTAAAAATCTACAGGGTACTTAGCTTTCATCTTTGGTATGTAGCATCATCAGTAGGTCCTCTACAAAAGTTTTATAAATTATGCCCTTGGGGTCAAAATTGGCCCTGCCCCAGGGGTGCCTTGTTTTCTACAGAAACATATAATAAAACTTCGAAAATCTTCTCCTCTGAAACTGGAAGGTTCTCAGCTTTCATATTTGGCACATAGCATCATGTTCAAGTCCACTACAAAAGTTGTATAAATTATGCCCCAGGGGTCAAAATTGGCCCGCCCCAGGGTCGGCCAGTTTTCAATAGGAACATTCAGTGAAAACTTTGAAAATCTTCTCCACTGATTGTCTGGTGAGTGATATCAGGGCCATCATGGCCCTCTTGTCTTTCATTTCACTTCAAATATACCATTGGAGTGACAAATGGTTTTGATCCTGAATTGAGATGCTGAGTCAATACCATTTTTTTAGCTCGTCTGTTTCGAAGAAATCACGAGCTATTGTCGTGACTCCGGTGTCGTCGTTGTCTTTGTCGTCCGAAATCTTAACATTGACCATAACTTCTTCAATTTTTCATTTACAACCTTCATTTTTGGTATGCATGTTCATCTTGACAATGCCGACAGACGAGCGTTCACACCCGCTTGCGGTGCTCTTGTCTTGGTTACATAATTCCTCTTGATCCAAACTACATGTTTATGCATTTGTTGTCATGTATTTATTTTTACCACTACCTTGCAAAAAGTTCAGTTAAACCCACTCCCTGTTCTATATTTAGTCCAAATTTTGATACCTACTGAATATTCATGGTACAGATGGAACATTGTAGCCTTTTTAGAAACTAAAGAAACAGATCTAACAAATTTCATTAGCAAACAGAGCAGACCCTGATCAGATAGCTCCTCTAGGAGCCATCTGATCTGGGTCTACTCTGTTTGCAAATGCGTGAAAAGGCATTTATATGAAGGAAAGGGTTAAAAGAAAAACCATAAGTTTGATAGGAACCTTGAGTAATGTTCAAAAACTAATTTTCTGAGAAAAATTCAAATGTTTTATGTTATTGGTTGAAGGTCGTTTTGCTTATGGGGCAGTCTTAACTTATATACATTTTGCATTTGATAACCCTCAGGTTAGTATGATCAGGGTTACTCAGTAAATCTCAGGTTAGTATGGTAAGGGTTACTCAGTAAATGTCAAGGTTAGCATGATAACGATATCCCAATAAATCTTAGTTTAGCATGAAAAGGGTTAGTCCGAAATTGGTCAGTATGACGAGGGTTGCTCAGTAAATCTCAGGTTATATGACAAAGGTTACATGGTAAATATCAGGTTAGCATATTAAGGGTTACTTGGTAAGCATATTAAGGGTTACTTGGTAAATATCAGGTTAGCACGACCAAGGTTACATGGTAAATACATGTATCAGGTTAGCATATTAAGGGTTACTTGGTAAATATCAGGTTAGCATGTTAAGGGTTACTTGGTAAATATCAGGTTAGCATGTTAAGGGTTACTTGGTAAATATCAGGTTAGCATGTTAAGGGTTACTTGGTAAATGTCAGGTTAGCATGACCAAGGTTACTCTGTAAATCTCAGGTTAGCATAATAGGGGTTAATTGAGCAAGAAAAATGAATCAATTGTCTTTATTAGTTCCATGACATCCTCATGCCAAGGCGTAAGAAAAGAAATCTCAGAATTAGCAGGGCCGTTTTGTTGGCAAATATTGATGTTCTCTCAGTGACTTTCTTAGCCTGTGGTAGACATTGGCACTGAATGCATGAGGGTGTTTAGACATGCAGACATGGTCTTAAAGTATAGAAACAAAGACTTTGTCAGTTGCGGTAACTCTTTGAATGCTGAAGGTTCAAAGTGGAACGCCCCCTCATTGTTTATCAGTAGGGCCCATTCAGTATGGAAGGCTTAAATTTGCTAGTGAATTGCATATGACAGGTAGTACAGACTCTAATGAGAGGGTTCCTGTTTGAGCCCTCTGATCTGGGACTTCACTGTTTGTAAAAGCCAGTAACCTCGTTTCCTGTATCTAAAGGGTTAAACATACTGGTGATCATTTGGTGATGATAATGGCAAAAAGCTTGGATTTAGAGACACCTAGTGTTAAAGTAACCATAGTCTCAGAATCCAGAGAACCTAGTAACTAGTCAAATCAGGATCCAGAGACACCTGGTAAATAGTCAAATCAGGATCCAGAGACACCTGGTAACTAGTCAAATCAGGATCCAGAGACACCTGGCAACTTTAGTCTTATCAGGATCTAGAACCCCCCTAGTAACTTTAGTCTGATCAGGATCTAGAAACCCCCAAGTAACTATAGCCTGGTCAGGACTGTTGTATCATTAGGATCTAGAGATACCTAGTACATGTAACTCTAATATTAATCATTGGGATCTAGAGACCTCTATTAATGGTATCTACACCAGGATCTAGAGACCTCTAGCAATGGTATCTACATCAGGATCTATTGACCCTTAGTAATGGTAGCTACACCAGGATCTAGAGACCCCTAGTATTGGTAGCTACACCAGGATCTAGAGACCTCTAGTATTGGTAGCTATGCCAGGATCTAGAGACCTCTAGTAATTGTAGCTACACCAGGATCTATAGACCTCTAGTAATTGTAGCTACACCAGGATCTAGAGACCCTAGTAATGGTAGGTACACCAGGATCTAGAGACCCCTAGTAATTGTAGCTACACCAGGATCTAGAGACCTCTAGTATTGGTAGCTATGCCAGGATCTATAGACCTCTAGTAATTGTAGCTACACCAGGATCTAGAGACCTCTAGTAATTGTAGCTACACCAGGATCTAGAGACCCTAGTAATGGTAGATACACCAGGATCTAGAGACCCCTAGTAATTGTAGCTACACCAGGATCTAGAGACCTCTAGTATTGGTAGCTATACCAGTATCTAGAGACCTCTAGTAATTGTAGCTACACCAGGATCTAGAGACCTCTAGTAATTGTAGCTACACCAGGATCTAGAGGCATCTAATAATGGTAGCTACATGGAAAATTTTGTCTGTGTGGTTTCTCCAAAACCTCTGATCAGATTTTCATGAAACTTAATAGGATTGTAGTACTGATTGGGTCCACTGTACACTGTTTTACTAGTAAAACATGATGCTGATGAATCAGACATTAATTCACAATGAACAACAGTTACTGCTAATGATAATCATTTCTGAGCATCAGTCTATGTTAGTCTAATTTAACGTGATCATCTTTGTACCAAATTAAATTATTTAGCTTTAAATTTACAAACAAACCATGGTGGAGGGGAGATTTGATGTCCAAAAACATCTGTCATGAGCATATGCTGTCTATAAGAGGACATTGCTCTCGCAAGGCCCGTATGCTGTCTATAAGAGGACATTGCTTCCATATGCTGTCTATAAGAGGACATTGCTCTCTCAAGGTCCATATGTTGTCCTAAGAGAAAATTGCTCTCTCATTAGGCATGTGTGCTGTCTATAAGAGGACATTGCTCTCTCAAGGCCTGTACGCTGCCTATAAAAGGACATTGCTCTCTCAAGGTCCATATGCTGTCTATAAGAGGACATTGCTCTCTCAAGGCCTGTATGCTGTCTATAAGAGGACATTGCTCTCTCAAGGCCTGTATGCTGTCTGTAAGGGGACATTGCTCTCTCCCAAGGCCTGTATGCTGTCTATAAGAGGATATTGCTCTCTAAAGGCCTGTAAGCAGTCTATAAGAGGACATTGCTCTCTCAAGGCCTGTATGCTGTCTATAAGAGGACATTGCTCTCTCAAGGCCTGTATGCTGTCTGTAAGGGGACATTGCTCTCTCCCAAGGCCTGTATGCTGTCTATAAGAGGACATTGCTCTCTAAAGGCCTGTAAGCAGTCTATAAGAGGACATTGCTCTCTCAAGGCCTGTATGCTGTCTATAAGAGGACATTGCTCTCTCAAGGCCTGTATGCTGTCTGTAAGGGGACATTGCTCTCTCCCAAGGCCTGTATACTGTCTATAAGAGGACATTGCTCTCTAAAGGCCCGTATGCTGTCTATAAGAGGACATTGCTCTCTCAAGGCCAGAGACATCATTTATCTCACTTATACCTCTTTCCACATTGGGTGAATCACTTTCAGTTCATCTTATCTGGATCAAAATTGTTTAACCCTTCCCCTCCCTTTTTGTGCCTTTGCAAAAGGAGTAGATCCAGATCAGAAGGCTCCTATAGGAAAACATAAAAATTCAGCTAATATTAATTCATAATGTCATAATATAATGAGCCCTACTTTAAGAATTTAAGCGGACAACAGTATTTGTAGATTTTTGCTGATACACAATGTTGAAACATGAAAGTAACTAACAAAGGAACCCATTGGACTGATTGCCTGTGGTGCTGCAGCATCTGTGCATTTGGCTGTGGGCAGCATCCTAATTGCGTCCTCTTGTGTATGACGGTCCTCCTATTTTTCATTTTGCTAATTCCAGCAGCCTGCTTATTTAACCCATTCCCTCGTAGGCTTTTTTTTTTAGATCCAACCTCTTTGAATAAATCTACCGAAAAGGAGCATTAAGTAGAGAAAAGGAAAATTTTAGAAGTTTGTAGTTCTGAAACCATTATGATAAATAGATCATTTGCTCCTTAGGAGCAAATGCTCTATTTATCACAATGGTTTCAAAAAGTGACTTTTACAGAGGCGTAGAAAGGCGTATTTATGGAGGAAAGGGTTAACACTTTGAATACAGATAACAATTAGCAAACTATGTAAACCCAGCTCAGAGAGGCTCCTTGATGAGTCCCCTTATCAGGGCCTGCACTAGCTGTTTGCTATTCAAAATCCTCTCGCATATTACATCCTATTATATTGAATGGACTTTAACTTTAACCCTTTCCTCGTATACAGTAAAACCTCTCTATAACGGCCACTAAACTACATCAAGTATTTTGTGTTAGAGGCAGGTGTCTGCTTAAAGCAAGGTGAAAGTAAATCAGAACGCTCCTATAGGAGCGTTCTGTTTTACTTTCACCTTGCTTTAAGCAGCATCCTGCCCTAAATACTAATTAACATAATTTAGTGGCCGTTACAGAGAGGTTTTACTGTAAATGGCTTTTTCACGCATTTGCAAACAGAGTAGACCCAGAACCTATAGGAGCCATCTGATCAGGGTCTGCTCTGTTTGCTTTTAACATTGTATAGATCTTATTCTATAGTTTTTGTAAAAGCAAGAAATTCCCTTGAAAAGATGACAAAAAATCATGTAATAAATATTCGTGATGTCATTATTTCTTACATGAATCTTGAACAGGGAAAGGGTTAACCCTTTCCTTCATATAAATGCTTTTTCATGCATTTGAAAACAGAGTAGACCCAGATCAGATGGATCCTATGGGAGTCAGTGTCTGCTCTGTTTGAAAGGGTCATAGATCTGATTCTACAGTTTCTACCAATACCAAAATTTCATGTATACATAATTATGACATTATAAAAATTCAGCTAATATATATTCATGATGTCATTATTTCTTACATAAATATTGAAAAGGAAAAGAGTTAAATTAAACAAATGTATGGTCATACCATGAAAAATCACCATTCAAACGGTTAATTTGGACTTTTTGCTGGTGTTTGTTGTTGTTGTTTTTTTAGAGGTTAATGACTACGGCAAATTAACATACTCTGTGTTGCAGGACATAGATATGCACTAATGGACTTTCTTGATAATGATTTTGATTTGACTTGTGTATTGCCTTATGTATTTTTATTTGTGAAAACTGCCGAGATAACTTCTCGATGATGTAAATGTCATACTGACAAAACTCACAAGCAAGGGTTTGATAAACAGTTCAATCTTCACTCAACTAGTCAATTGGTTTAGACTTGAGTCTCAGCATGACCTTTGGTCCATGATGGGATTCAAAGATGAATAAAGCCATGTCTACTAATCAGAGCTCCAGATAAGATGCGTAAATGAAAATATTTTCAAGTATAACTTCTTTATTTCTCCACCAAACCCTATGTTGTGATTACTCTTTAGAATCGTCTCAAAGAGACGATTCTAAAGAGTGGTCACAACATAGGGTTTGGTGGAGAAATGTTGATTTTAATATTTGAGTATGCGCCGTTATCTGTAGCTCTAATTGATTTTGCTTGCCGTTCTTGTCAAAGAAAGTCTAAATAACAAGTAATCATTCACAAGGTGGGTCTCTTAACCCTTTGAATGTAAGAAATGAGTTATTTGGCATGTGAAAACAGTGTAGACCCAGATCAGTGCTCTCCTCACAGATCTGAAGTGTTTTACATTCAAAAGCGGCTGGCAAATCCAAACCTTCTCTACTAATAAAACGTGATGGATAATTTATTTGAAAAATCAGCACTCAATGAGTCAATCTCTTTCCACTAGTGGTGGTTTTGGTTTAAAGTTTTATTTATTGTTCCTCCCCTGGTGTTTGTATTTCTGTTTGGTAGAAAAGGGCTACGGATGTGCCTGGTACCATTACAAAGCCCAGGGCAGCCAAAACAGACAACATTGTTTAATGCTGGGCATTCTATCGGAAAATTCAATCATTGATATTCCGGCTTCATTTCCCAGAGGAGATCAGCCAGTGTACGCACACGGTTGTTAACCCTTTGAATGCTGCATTTTCAAAGTGGAACCATCAGTAGGTCTATCATTGTTTAGTAGATGATGTCATTTGGCATGAAAGGGTAAATATCATAGAAACAGTTCAGTGGCAAACTGTGCAGACCCTGGCCTCAGGCAGCTCTTTTCTAAGTCATATCTATACTATTTTTAAGTATTAAATAACTTGTTTCCATATTCTGATGATTAATATTTAACCTTTAGCCTGCTGAGCAAATTATTTTTACAGAAAGTTTCACCTACTACATTTTCGAAATTCTATAATCAGTTTGTCTACCAAAATGCAATCAGAGTGTCAAACAGTTTGGATCCTGATGAGACGCCGAGTTACTCTGCGTCTCATCTGGATCCAAACTGTTTGCATAGATATTCACTCATCCGCCCATAGCAGGCTAAAGGTTAACATTGAGCATACTGATCACCATTAACAATTATAAACAGTTTTGATCCAGATTAGAAGTAGAATATTTTTAGTTTTCTCCAGGTACTGCTCTATTTGACTTGCAGAGTGTACTCTGTAGTAAAACTGAGTTTAACTATGCATTTTAAAGAATGAAATAACCAAAAATCTTTCCAGTAGATGAAACAATGTCCGCTATACTAAAGGTTAGCTCCTAACATGATTTCCATGAATTTGTGAAAAGTTCAGATGCCAAATAAATCTCTCCACCAGCATCCAAACATGTTGACACACTTAGTCTCTCCACCAGCATCCAAATGTGTTGACACACTCAGTTTCTCCACCAGCATCCAAACATGTTGACACACTCAGTCTCTCTACCAGCATCCAAACATGTTGACCCACTCAGTCTCTCCACCAGAGTCTCTCCATCAGCATACAAACGTGTTGACACACTCAGTCTCTCCACCAGAGTCTCTCCACCAGCATCCAGACATGTTGACACACTCAGTCTCTCTACCAGCATCCAAACATGTTGACACACTCAGTCTCTCCACCAGAGTCTCTCCATCAGCATACAAACGTGTTGACACACTCAGTCTCTCCACCAGAGTCTCTCCACCAGCATCCAAACATGTTGATACATTTTAACTCTTTATTCCATGAATATACTCATGTAAGATATAATAATATCTATTTTATTGTATAAGCAAACAAAACAGATCTTGACCAGATGCCATCATTCTGGTCTGCATCCACTCTGTTTGGAATGTCTTAAAAAAGGCATACTAATGGAGTAAAGGGTTATCAGAAATAAGAGATAGATGTTTTGAGATATATATATCAGAAATAAGAGATAGATATTTTGAGAACTGAAGCAGCTAGTTATTTATCAGATAACAGTAATTCTGATAATAGTATTTCAGCATGTTAAGAGATACACCAGAGTGAAAAAATAAGGGAAACAAAGATATCGCCAGACTGGACAGAGTATTGATTTCATTTCAGACAGTTCCCTATGATAATTCCCATTATATTGATTCCTCTATGTTCAGCTAATATTAGAAAATGCTGATTATGCAGTATAGAGATGATATAGAACAACTGCCCTAACACTGTGTTACTTTCAACTGACTTAACCTTTTCCTGTTGATTTTATCAGCAGAATTTTTATACTGGTACATGTACATGTATCTGTACACATGAATTGTTGGTATTGGTAGAAACTGTAGAATTAGATCTATTATGAGTTCATAAGCAAACAGAGCAGCGCTTACAGGAGCTATATTATCTGGATCTACTCTGTTCGATAAGGCATGAAAAGATGTGTATATATAGGAAAGGGTTAACCCTTTGCATGCTATGTAATTTTACCGTCTGCTCAATTGTCGTCTGCAACATTTTCAAAACTATTATATTTCTTTCGACTTTTTTTATGCCCCCAAAGGCGGGCATATAGTAATCGCATTGTCCGTCCTTCCGTCTGTCAATCTGTCCGTCCATCCGTCCGTACGTCCGCACTCACCAAAGGGTAGTTGTGTGACTTTTTCTAACTAGTCCCACAAGTAAAATCATTAACCTGGCCATCTCTTGTGACATTAACCTGGCCATTTCTTGTGACATTAACCTGGCCAGTTGTGGGACATAGGGTTAGGGTTAGCTTCCAGATCATTCTTTTCCAAAGTTAGAGCCAAAAATAGTTTTTCTTGTGGGACTAGTCACACAAGAAAAGATCAAAGGAAAAAGTCACACAACTACCCATTTGTTAGCATGTCCGTCCGTCTGTCCTTCCATCCGTCCCAAATTCGTGTCCGGTCTGTAACTTCTTCATCTATCAGTGGATTTCAATATAACTTGCCACAAATGTTCACCAGACAGAGACGATGTGTTGCGTTCAACTCCCTGGTCCATGGGTCAAAGGTCAAGGTCACAGGGTACAATTTTTTGGGGCATTTGTCACGTGACTGTGACATCTCTTGTTTTTGCAGTAGATGAGTCTGATTGGTGAACAGTTTTGATCTCAGATCAGGACTCGGTTTGGTAAAAAGTGGCAGGAAAATCTGCTGGTAGCTAGCACACAAAGAGTTTTATAATGCTTTAGCCGATAGTTTCTGTGATCATGATTCCAATTATTGACTGTCATGCTTGTTAGTTTCTGTGATCATGATTCCAATTATTGACTGTCATGCTTGTCAGTTTCTGTGATCATGATTCCAATTATTGACTGTCATGCTTGTTAGTTTCTGTGATCATGATTCCAATTATTGACTGTCATGCTTGTTAGTTTCTGTGATCATGATTCCAATTATTGACTGTCATGCTTGTCAGTTTCTGTGATCATGATTCCAATTATTGACTGTCATGCTTGTTAGTTTCTGTGATCATGATTCCAATTATTGACTGTCATGCTTGTTAGTTTCTGTGATCATGATTCCAATTATTGACTGTCATGCTTGTCAGTTTCTGTGATCATGATTCCAATCATTGACTGTCATGCTTGTTAGTTTCTGTGATCATGATTCCAATTATTGACTGTCATGCTTGTTAGTTTCTGTGATCATGATTCCAATTATTGACTGTCATGCTTGTCAGTTTCTGTGATCATGATTCAAATCATTGACTGTCATGCTTGTTAGTTTCTGTGATCATGATTCCAATTATTGACTGTCATGCTTGTTAGTTTCTGTGATCATGATTCCAATTATTGACTGTCATGCTTGTTAGTTTCTGTGATCATGATTCCAATTATTGACTGTCATGCTTGTCAGTTTCTGTGATCATGATTCCAATTATTGACTGTCATGCTTGTTAGTTTCTGTGATCATGATTCCAATTATTGACTGTCATGCTTGTTAGTTTCTGTGATCATGATTCCAATTATTGACTGTCATGCTTGTTAGTTTCTGTGATCATGATTCCAATTATTGACTGTCATGCTTGTCAGTTTCTGTGATCATGATTCCAATTATTGACTGTCATGCTTGTTAGTTTCTGTGATCATGATTCCAATTATTGACTGTCATGCTTGTTAGTTTCTGTGATCATGATTCCAATTATTGACTGTCATGCTTGTCAGTTTCTGTGATCATGATTCCAATTATTGACTGTCATGCTTGTCAGTTTCTGTGATCATGATTCCAATTATTGACTGTCATGCTTGTCAGTTTCTGTGATCATGATTCCAATCATTGACTGTCATGCTTGTCAATAACGAGTCTGTGCAAACTGTATATATCCAGATAAGAAGCTAAGTAAATTTGCATCTCATTAGGATTTAGATTGTTTTGCTACCTCGATTATGTTTGTTTTGAAAGAATATGAGAGAAAATTAAACAGCAGAAGACAAATTTTGCAGATATTATTACAATAACCATTGCAGTTAACCTCAGATAACAATAACCATTGCAGTTAACCTCAAAGATAACAATAACCATTGTAGTTAACCTCAGATAAGAATAACCATTGCAGTTTAACCGCATATAACAATAACAATTGCAGTTTACCTATAACAATAACCATTGCAGTTAACCTCAGATAACAATAACCATTGCAGTTAACCTCAGATTGGAGTTAACCTCAGATAACAATAACCATTTTTTATTTTTTTTGCAGTTAACCTCAGATAACAATAACCATTGCAGTTAACCTCAGATAACAATAACCAGGTTTTTTTGGTTTTTTTTACACCCCCCCAGTTTAACCTCAGATAACAATAATCATTGCAGTTAACCTCAAAGATAACAATAACCATTGCAGTTAACCTCAGATAACAATAGCCATTGCAGTTAACCTATAATCTCTAAGAAATTATTACTTCTTGAGTATTTATTATCTGAAATTTTGTTTTTATTATAATAGAAACTGTGGATTTGGACAAAATGATTGAGTTGGGTCGGCTGTTTGCAAAGGCAAAATGAGGTGCAGCTGTGGTTTTGTACATGATCAGAAAGTGACCATGGCAACCAATTTATTTGATTGGATCACATTGAATTAGGTCATATAATTTTGTAGATACAGAAATGGGTCAAGATTACCTCGCTAAGGTGAATTTCTATAAACTAAATTTGCAAAAGTTTGGATCCAGATAAAATATCAATTAAATCGGCATAATATAAAAGTGCAAACAGTTTGACAGTCTGGTTGAGTTTATGAAAAGGAATGGAAGAAAATATAAGTTGAAAACTGAAGCAGACAACACATTTGTACAGACAAGAGTTACCAACAGAGTTAGAAGAAAGAGTCAGTGGAAGTGTTTTCCTACTAAGAGAAATCAATAACAATTGTTTGGCAGAAAAGAGCTGACAAAGAAGAATGGTAGGGTGTTCTTGTACTGACTTAACATATTTTCCCTAATAAACGTCCACTTATTTCTGGGTGGAAACTGACAACCAATAAAAATAGAAATGAGTTTTCAAAATATAGCTGGTAGTTTCATGCAGACTGAAAGCAATGCAGAAAGCTCCTAGGGAGCTTTATGCATTGCTTTCAGTCTGCATTATGCAACCACCTGTGTACAAAATGCAAGAAATTCCTTTTAAAAGAATGTTTTGCACTCTGGAGCTTTTATTAGAGCTTATAAGTATGGTATCCCTAAATGAATGCATGAAACAAGTGTAGTAGCATTTGCATACAATGTAGATCATTCAGTGTCAGTGTCGGCACCGTGTGTCATTCAAATTTGAACCTTTCATACTGAATGGACTCTATAGTTAACCCATTCCAAAGTCACTTAGGGAACCATTGTGATAAATAGAGCATTTGCTCCTATAGGAGCAAATGCTCTATTTATCACATTGGTTTCAAACTACAGAATTCTAAAAAATTTCCTTTTCTCTAATTAATGCTCCTTTTCGGTAGATTAATTCAAAGAGGTTGTATCTAAAAATAGCCTATGAGGTAATGGGTTAAACACTACATTACATATATAGCATTCCATGGGTTAGGTGGTATTGACCAGTGCCATGTAAATGAAGTTTTGTTGTTCTTGGAAGAGAAAGAAGAGTCTTTCTTCTCATAATTATATTCAAGATTTTTATGTTCAGCTCACTAGTGTTGGGAATCAGAATTTTTTTTTACTATCAGTTATTGGTTTGATGCAACACTGTTTGATAATCAGTTAATAATTGATTAATTTACACAGAACTTAAACATGGGATGTATAATGCTTAAACTTTTGTTTCAACCAAAAGGTATGCTGTGACCATTCACCAGAATGAGATTGTAATGATTGGTACAGTTTGGTAGAGACTTAGTGACACTATCACAATTAAAGAGGTACAAGACATAGTGACATATCACAGTTATACAGGTACAAGACTTAGTGACATTATCACAATTATACAGCTACAAGACATGGTGACATTATCACAATTATACAGGTACAAGACTTAGAGACATATGACAATAATACAGGTACAAGACTTAGTGACACTATCACAATTATACAGGTACAAGGCTTAGTGACATATCACGATTATACAGGTACATGACTTAGTGACATTATCACAATCATACAGCTACAATACTTAGTGACATTATCACAGTTAAACAGCTGCAAGATTTAGTGACATTATCACAATTATACAGCCACAAGACTTAGTGACATATCACAATTATACAGCCAAAAGACTTATGATTAGTGACATTATCACAATTATACAGCCAAAAGACTTATGATTAGTGACATATCACAATTATACAGGTAGTGACATTATCACAATTATACAGCTACAAAACATTTTAGAGTGTAAATTTTCCATTGAAATGCCTACAAAAAATTACTGCTTCTACTGTCAGTAATCAATTATGGCAAAATTACTATAGATAGTAGATTGAAAATGTATTTTTTTGATAAATCATTGATTTTAATCAGATCAACACTACTGCTCACTACCATACACACTCAGGGGTTTAGATAAGAGTATACAGCTAAACTCTATACAACACTATTGCTCACTACCATACACACTCATGTGTACAGCTAAACTCTATACAACACTACTGCTCACTACCATACACACTCATGCGTACAGCTAAACTCTATATAACACTATTGCTCACTACCATACACACTCAGGGGTGTAGATAAGAGAGTACAGGTAAACTCTATACAACACTATTTCTCACTACCATACACACGCAGGGGTACAGCTAAACTCTATACAACACTACTGCTCACTACCACACACTCAGGCATACAGCTAAACTCTATACAACACTACTGCTCACTACCATACACACTCAGGCATACAGCTAAACTCTATACAACACTACTGCTCACTACCATACACACCCAGGCATATAGCTAAACTCTATACAACACTACTGCTCACTACCATACACACTCAGGCATACAGCTAAACTCTATACAACGCTACTGCTCACTACCATACACACTCAGGGGTGTAGATAAGAGAGTACAGCTAAACTCTATACAACGCTACTGCTCACTACCATACACACTCAGGGGTGTAGATAAGAGAGTACAGCTAAACTCTATACAACAATACTGCTCACTACCATACACACTCAGGGGTTTAGATAAGAGTGTACAGCTAAACTCTATACAACACTACTGCTCACTACCATACACGCTCAGGGGTACAGCTAAACTCTATACAACACTACTGCTCACTACCATACACACTCAGGGGTACAGCTGAACTATATACAACACTACTGCTCACTACCATACACACTCAGGGGTTTAGATAAGAGAGTACAGGTAAACTCTATACAACACTACTGCTCACTACCATACACGCTCAGGGGTACAGCTAAACTATATACAACACTACTGCTCACTACCATACACACTCAGGGGTTTAGATAAGAGCCACTGTACAGCTAAACTCTATACAACACTACTGCTCAATACCATACATACTCAGGGGTTTAGATAAGAGTGTACAGTTAAACTCTATACAGCACTATTGCTCACTACTATATACACTCAGGCATACAGCTAAACTCTATACAATACTATTGCTCACTACCATACACACTCAGGGGTTTAGATAAGAGTGTACAGCTAAACTCTATACAACACTACTGCTCACTACCATACACACTCAGGGTTTAGATAAGAGTGTACAGCTAAACTCTATACAACACTACTGCTCACTACCATACACACTCAGGGTTTAGATAAGAGTGTACAGCTAAACTCTATACAACACTACTGCTCACTACCATATACACTCAGGCATACAGCTAAACTCTATACAACACTACTGCTCACTACCATACACACTCAGGGTTTAGATAAGAGCGTACAGCTAAACTATATGTTGCTGCTACTCAGTAAAACTGCCTATCAGAGGTGATTCTAATGAGTAGCAGTAAGATAGGGTGAAGAAATATAGAAAACCTATCACTTAGATATCTCAGAAACACCTTTTGCTCTGCATACTTATACAATTAATTTGTCCTCTGGATACATTGGGACAAGTTCATGCTAACAGTTTGGATCCAGATGAAAGACCAAGTAAATGTTACCCAGTTGTCTTATCATGTTACCCAGTTGTCTTATCATGTTACCCAGTTGTCTTACCATGTTACCCAATTGTCTTATCAGGAGCCAACTTGGTTGTCTCTCTGTTGTACTTTGAAGAAAATTTAAATTCAGAAATGTAGAAGACACAAATTGTAGTGAAGGACAATTGCTTAGCTTGCAAAGAGTTATAAACTGCACTTATTTATTTATAATGAATGCTATTTCTTCAGTATCCAGCTGATTTCAGTGCAAAACTTTCAAACTTTAGTTATAAACCTTTGTGAAGAAAACTTGATCTGCACATTATGTGACATGCTAGTTCACAGGTTGAAGGTAGGGTGTTGGAGGTATTTTCAGAGCGAGAATTTTCATACTGATTACATGTCTGTTCTTATAGGCTTCTGAAATTTTGACAATCAAGTTGTATAATTCAGGATTGAATGATATATTATGTTTATGTGTCCCGAGTCCAAGGTTGTAAAACTTCTGAATCTGAGTCTGAGATATATATCATTCTCAAGTATCTGATTGGTCAGATTCTGAGCAAGCTCAGAATCTGACCAATCAGATGCTTGAGAATGATCTCAGACTCAAGCAAAAAGTTTTATAACCTCGGGGCCTGGAGTCACATCTCTGAAATGGTTGGGAGTTTTACTTTGCAACTTTGTGTAAATGTTTAATACCATAAAAGTGAGTATCACTCATATTGACTGTAAACAAATCGAGGGCTTGGTGCAAAACTATTCTAACTCCTTCACTTTGTGAAGGAGTTAGAATAGTTTTGCACCAAGCCCTCGAAATGTGTTGGCTGTTGATTTAACCCATATCATATGAAATTCTCCCTTACCAGCATAAGGCTTATTAAGGTCAAGGTCATATATCATGGTCAAAGGTCAAATTACAGGTCAAATTTAGAGTGGCGATAATTTTGTCGCCATTCAACATATATACTTCAAACGTGGCATGCATGTGTTTATGGAAGCAAATATTTTTTAGGGGTAACTTATTATGGTCAAGGTCATACATCAAGGTCAAAAGTCAAATTACAGGTCACATTTAGATTGGCTGATTATTTTGTCGTCATTCAACATACATCCTTCAAACTTGGCATGCATGTGCAACTCATGGAGGCAAACATTTTTACGGGTGAAGGTCATACATCAAGGTATAAGGTCATATCAGGGTAGGCAATTGGTAATCATTCTTAATTAGCTGGTGGTGGCACAACAACCAGCCATATCAGAGCAAGTTCCTGACAGGGGTGGAACCTTCAATCTACTGGTCCCAAAGCAGATGCCTTAATGACTAGGTTACAGGAGAGATATACTTAGGGTATAATCCTATGAATGTCCAATTTTGTCACTCTACACCATATATAGTATCTGTCTGACTTCTGTGATTATAACCCTTTGCATATTGCTAACAGCAGTTACTTAGTATAGACACATGTATCATATTCAGACAGCAGTTACTTAGTATAGACACATACCATATTCAGACAGGGGTTAAAGCTCCCCTAGGAGCATTTAGCTCCCTGGGAGCTTTCAGCTTTGCTTCCATTCTGCATTAAGCAACCACCTGTGTACAAAATGCATGAAGCTCCTTTCAAAAATTGTAATGCCCTGGAAAGTATTTATTACGGAGGAGTTGTTTGATGAAGGTCTGCTCTGTTTGCTTATTGAATAATTATGTCTCCCCCCCATATTTATATGGGGGAGACATATTGTTTTCGTGAGAGTTGTCTGTCTGTCTGTCTGTCTGTCTGTCCGTCTGTCTGTCTGTCCGTCTGTCCGTCACACTTTTTGTCCGGACAATAACTTCAATATGCCTGATGCCAGTTGATTGAAACTTCATATATTGAAAGAACATAATGAGAGGAAGTGTCATGCACAAGGTCCATAACTCTGGCTTCACTAATACAGGAGTTATTGCCCCTTGTAAAAAAAACAAACACTTTTTTGTCCGGACGATAACTTCAATATGCCTGATGCCAGTTGATTGAAACTTCATATATAGAAAGAGCATAATGAGAGGAAGTGTCATGCACAAGGTTCATAACTCTGGCTTCACTAATATAGGAGTTATTGCCCCTTGTAAAAAAATGCACACTTTTTTGTCCGGACGATAACTCCTATATGGTTCATGCCATTGGATTGAAACTTCATATATGGAAAGATCATGACGAGAGGAAGTGTCATACACAAGGTCCATAACTCTGACTTCACTAATAATGGAGTTATTGCCCTTGTAATTTTTTTTCACAATTTTTTGTCCAGAGGATAACTCCTATATGGCTCATGCCATTGGATTGAAACTTCATACATGGAAAGATCATGATAGGAGAAAGTGTCATGCTCAAGGTCCATAACTCTGGCTTCACTAATATATGAGTTATTGCCCTTTGTAAAAGAAAACCCACAATTTTTTGTCAGGATGATAACTCCTATATGGCACATGCCATTGGAGTGAAACGTCATATATGGAAAGATCATGATAAGAGAAAGTGTCATGCATAAGGTCCTTAACTCTGGCTTCAATAAATTGAGAGTTATTGCCCCTTGTACATTTGTTTAACGCTTTTTTGTCCGGACGATAACTCCTGCATGGCTCTTGCCATCGTATTGAAACTTCATTCGTGGAAAGAGCATGGTGAGAGAAAGTGTCATGAACAAGGTCCATAACTCTGGCTTCAATACTTTTGGAGTTATTGCCCTTTGTTACATTTTTTGTCCGATCAATAACTCCTGTTCAACTGATGCTATTGGAATGACATTTCATTTACGGAAAGAGCATGATGAAAGTAAGTGTCATGCACAAGGGCCATAACTCTGGTATCAATATTTTTGGAGTTATTAGCTGTTATCATTTTCTTCTTGAAAAATGTGGTGTGGAAAGCGCATAATGAGGGGAAGTATCAATCATCAAGTCCATAACATTTTTAGTGATTTCTATTTACATATTGCTTTTATAAGAGGGGAGACATCCGTTTTTGTGACAAAAACCTCTAGTTTAGATCTGGGTCCATGCTTATAAAGCTTTTAGTTGAGTCTGAGTACGTTCTCAAGCTTTTGAATGGTCAGATTTGAGCCTCTGGCTCAAATCTGACCAATCAAAAGCTTGAGAACTCAAATCTGACCAATCAAAAGCTTGAGAACGAAACTCAGACTCAACTGAAAGCTTTATAAGCATGGACCCTGATTTGCTGTACCTGCCATGACCAAAACTTAACATCTACTTAATATTCTTAACCCTTTCCCTGTTCAATATTCATGTAAGAAATTATGACATCATGAATATTAATGAGCCAAATTATTTTAATACATTATTAACACAGAAGGTTTTGACTGTGGCACAAAGTGTAGAATCAGATCTATATAATTTCATAAGCAAAGAGAGCAGACCAGATGGCCCCTGTAGGAGCCATCTGATCTGGGTCTACTCTGTTTGCAAAGGTGTTTATATGAAGGAATTTAAGGGTGAAGTCATTATTTCTTAGATGAATGTTCATTAGGTAAAACCTCTGGGGTCTTCCTCTACTTGTAATTACCTGGACAAAAGGTTAAGGTTCACTCGCTTATCACAGAATAGGAGGAGGGTGTTCAAACCACATTTGTCACCAAATCCTACACCACAGTGTACGTACAGTGTCTCTCAGACTTCTCTTGTTAACTCTTTAGCTGCCAATGTCTATGCAAAATGTTTGAATCCAGATGAGATGCTGTGTAACTCAGTGTCTGATCAGGATCTAAACTGTTAGTAACTATGGTAATAATTTTGAAAGAAAGGTGGAGAAAATTAAAATAATGAAAATTGCAACAGATGACAAAATTTTGCAGAGGACAATATTAATCAACGAAAGAGTTAAACAGCTGTTGTAAGACACAAATCAGAATGTTAAATTACGTAAGCAGTTAGCCGGTAATAGCTTTGATTGACAGTTGTGTGATGTTTATCTGGGCCAGACATAAAGGTCGCATGCCAGACAAATTAAATACCACACATCAAAGCTGCAGACAGACCTGCCAAATGTCTGTCGCATTGTTGGCGACTGATTCAAAAGATCATATCTGGAAATTGCGTGCTGGCTTTGAATACTAAAGATATTTGAAAACAGTGTAGACTCAGGTCATATATCACAGAATAATTCATCTGACTCTGAACTGTTCAGGTAATTGAATCATTTAATAAATTATTAAAATACTTCAGAATTTAACAATGTCATAATATTAAAGAAATGCCAGGGAAATTCCTTTATGGTTGAATACTCAAAGTAGACTGTATGAAAGTACTTTACATGACACAAACTAGTAACCCATTCCCGCATATAGACGCCTTTTGACGCCTCTATAAAAGTCACTTTGTGAAACCATTGTGATAAATAGAGCATTTGCTCCATAGGAGCAAATGCTCTATTTATCACAATGGTTTCAACACTACACAATTCTAAAATTTTCCTTTTTAGTAGTAAATGCTCCTTTTCGGTAGATTTGTTCAAAGAGGTTGGATCTAAAAATAGCCTAGAATGGGTTAATATATGTTCATTGGGTTGGATTTGAATGGATTTTATATCTTTTGTCAATACAGTTACACACACTTCTTTGATCTGTGTCTCATTTTTATCCCCCCCCCCCCCCCGATTATAGGGTGGGTATTGGGGGTGGGGTGGGGGGGGGGGCATATTATTTTTGCCTTGTCTGTTGATTGCTTTGTTGGTATGGCCCCAACTTTAATATTGGCAATACTTTTGTAGCCATTGCACATACATACTTCAAAGTTGGCATGCATGTGCAACTTAAGGAAGAGAACATTTTTCAGGGGTGACTTATTAAGGTCAATGTCATACATTAAAGTCAAATTGCAGGTCAAATTAAGATTGATGATAATAAGGTCATAAATCAAGGTCAAAAGTAAAAATATGGGCCAAATTTAGATTGGCAATACTTTTGTTGTAGTTCAACATACATCCTTCAAACTTGGCATGCCTATGCAATTTATGGAGGCAAACGTTTTTAGGGGTGACTTATTAAGATAAAGGTCATACATCAAGGTAAAAGGTTAAATAATGGGTCAAAAGGCAAACATTTTGAGGGGTGACTTATTAAGGGCAAGGTAAAACATCAAGGTCAAAGGTCATATCAGAGGCATAGTGTTTCACCAACACATCTTGTTTTGCAAATGCTTATGGACTGGCTTTCTATTTCGGAACACATTTTCAAACACTTTGGACCAGTTTGTGATTTACTGTTTCACTCTCTGACACTGATGAAAAATGTATGTTTACAATTCCAGCAGACACTATGCCCCCTGCCCAATTTGACCTTTGACCCTGAAGGCTGAACTTGGCCTTCACATTGTCACCCCTCAAACTGTGCAGCTTCATGAGATACACATGCATGCCAAATACCAAGTCTCTATCTCTACTGGTTTCAAAGTTATGGCCAATGTTAAAGTCGGTGATTTGACCTATATATTTTACCTCTGACCTTGAAGGATGACCTTAACATGTCACCCTCAAGGTGTGTGGTTTTGTGAGATACATTTGCATGCCAAATGTACTGGCTCAAAAGTTATGACCAATGATAAAGTTGTCCTAAAACAGACAGAGCTAAAACAATAATATGCCTCCAGATCTGATCTGGGGGGCATAAAAATTCAGCTTATTAAGGGCTTATAGCTGAGCATGTTTATTGGTGTTGAATTAATTTCAAACGAGTACTGGGTAAGATAAAAGAATATATTATACAAAAGGCACAATGGTATGGTTTTATTTGTAAATCATAATACACTAAGGTTTGAGCATATAATGTAGTTTTTTCTTCAGAAAGGTAAATTATGCATGATAATGTGATAAATGCTTGAATGCTCCAGGCATTTTCCTAGGATTTTTTTGCTCACTGCACACTAGCAGCATGCGATATTTTGTGCTTGCATATGCAAACAGTTTGGATACAGATGAGATGCCTAGTAACAATGAGATGCCTAGTAACAATGAGATGCCTAGTAACAATTTTTGTATGCAAGAACCAAACTGTTTGACACTTTTATTCGCTTTTTTTTTTAAAAGAAAAGTGGAAGAAAAGTTAACTCTGAGAAAACTTTCGCAGACGACAAGATTTAAGTTTGCAAACAGTTACGATCAGTGATTACTGCGGTTGTGTATCTGTTTCTGGACAGACAATATGAGATCAGGCCGACATTATTGAATTGCTTGTCATGCATTCAAATATAGATCAGATTGAATTACGTAAGGTTTCGGTTTAACCCTCTGCCTGATAAAGGTGCCATTAACCCTTTACCTCATAGGCTATTTTGAGATCCAACCTCGTTGAATAAATCTACTGAAAAGGAGCATTAATTAGAGAAAAGGAAAACTTTAGATTTTTGTAGTTTGTAAAAGTCACTTTGTGAAACCATTGGGATAAATAGAGCATTTGCTATAATCCATTGGGATAAATAGAGCATTTGCTCCTATAGGAGCAAATGCTCTATTTATCACAATGGTTTCACAAAGTGACTTTTACAGAGTCGTCAAAAGTCGTCAATATGAGGGAATGGGTTAAGATGCCTTAGGAAAGCAAACGGTTAACCCATTCCCTCATATTAACACCTTTTGATGCCTATATAAAGGTCACTTTGTGAAACCATTGTGATAAATAGAGCATTTGCTCCAAAGGAGCAAATGCTCTATTTCTCACAGTGGTTTCAAAACTACTAACTTCTAAAACTTTCCTTTTCTCCAATTAAAGCTCCTTTTTGGTAGATTTATACAAAGAAATTGATGTATACATTACAAGTCTTGTAAAAGAGAAATTCTGAAATATTTGAAGAGACATTAATTATGGGTCATAGTCTATAGAAATTGGACAAGGGAAAACGTATGTGGAAAATGCACCGACTGTCCAGACATATATACACATAACTACTAGGTCTAAAAATAGCCTATGAGGTAATAGGTTAATAGACCCAGATCAGGTGGCTACCGTATAAGCCGTTTGATCCGGGTCTGCTTTGTTTGCCTATGGAATAATAAAGATCTGATTCTGCAGTTTCTGCCATGGTAAAATTAAATGTGTTCTTTTGCTGTTTTAAAACTTCAGCTAATAAATATTCATGATGTAATTATTTCCTACATGGATATTCATCAGGTAAAGGGGTAATCCAACGATGACTGCTCTTTGTACATTTTGTTCACACTGTGTGTTAACCCTTTACTCCATGAATATTCATCTAAATAATAATGACACCATGAATATTAATAAGATTAATCGTTAAAATAGCACATACCGGTAGGTACAGGAATGTTTGACCATGGCAGAAACTGCAGAACCAAGTATCTGCATTATATCATAAGCAAACAGAGCAGACCCTGATCAGAATTGGCTCCTAAAGGAGCTGTCTGTTCTGGGTCTACTCTGTTTGCTGGGTCTACTCTGCATAGAAAGGTGTATTTATGGAGTAAAGGGTTGACTCTGATTATAAACAGATAATGTTAACCTTTTACTCCATAAATATGCTTTTCTACAGTATGGATCTAGATTGTTAGCTGCATAAGTGAATGACTCTGAACAGTATACAGTATGGATCTTGATTGTTAACGCATAAGTGAATGACTCTGAACAGTATGGATCTAGATTGATAACTGAGTGACTCTAAACAGTATACAGTATGGATCTAGATTGTTAGCTGCATAACTGAGTGACTCTGAACAGTATGGATCTAGATTGATAACTGAGTGACTCTAAACAGTATACAGTATGGATCTAGATTGTTAGCTGCATAAGTGAATGACTCTGAACAGTATGGATCTAGATTGATAACTGAGTGACTCTAAACAGTATACAGTATGGATCTAGATTGTTAGCTGCATAAGTGAATGACTCTGAACAGTATGGATCTAGATTGATAACTGAGTGACTCTAAACAGTATACAGTATGGATCTAGATTGTTAGCTGCATAAGTGAATGACTCTGAACAGTATGGATCTAGATTGATAACTGAGTGACTCTAAACAGTATACAGTATGGATCTAGATTGATAGCTGCATAACTGAGTGACTCTGAACAGTATGGATCTAGATTGATAACTGTATAACTGAGTGACTGAACAGTATGGATCTAGAATGAAAGCTGCATAACTGAGTGACTCTCAACAGTATGGATCTATATTGATAGCTGCATATCTGAGTGACTCTGAACAGTATGGATCTAGATTAATAGTTGCAAAACTGAGTGACTGAACAGTATGGATCTAGATTGATAGTTGCATAACTGACTCGGCAGTATGGATCTAGATTGATAGCTGCAAACTGAGTGACTCAGCATGATGCAAAACTGTTGGACATTATTTGCTTAGAAATGGAAGAC
Organism: Azorinus chamasolen; assembly: GCA_963576725.1. Classification (NCBI taxonomy): domain Eukaryota; kingdom Metazoa; phylum Mollusca; class Bivalvia; order Cardiida; family Solecurtidae; genus Azorinus; species Azorinus chamasolen. The sequence goes on along the minus strand of OY755242.1, from coordinate 44,100,417 downwards.
AATTCAACCTTTTGAATTGGGGGGGGGGGGGGGGGGGAGTAAACTGGCACTTGCAAACAATGTAGACCTAGCTCCTAATTACCTATGATCAGGGTTTGCACTGTGTGTCAATTAGAATAATATACCCTTTCAAACTGAATGGGCTCTATCATTAAACATTTAAATACTGTACATATGTTCAACCCTTTGAATGTGGGAAGGGATCCTAGAGGAGTGGTGTTATCAGGGCCCCTAGGATCCCTTCCCACAAATCATTTCACAAATCCAACCCTTTCTTTTTCAATCGGCTCTATTGTTAGACATAGATGGACTGTACCACTTTTAATATTCAGCATTAAAAGGGTTAATTAGCTCTTAACATAAACTACTCTTGATTTATCAATTATTTTGCAAGCTGTTCCCACTTTCCCACCATCACATGTGATAAAGAAAACTGATTATTAAAAAAAATATATATATGATAAAGTACAAGAAAATTAACTTTTAAACCTTTGAATGCTGAATTAGAAGACATTATCTACGCTTGAAAAACTACTAGACTCTTTCCTTCACATAACAGCTATTGTATGCCTTAATTTGCAGAGTAGACCCAGATCATACAGCCCCTTCTTTTGAAAACATAGAAGTTCAGCTATTAAATATTCATGATGTCATTATTTGTAGCATGAATATTGAACACTGGTGAAGAGTGAAGGTTAACCCTTCGCTTGCTGAATTTTAAAATACATTTCTCCTTCTTTACCCATGCCCAGTTGTATAACTACATATATCTTCACTGTGTACAAGTATTTCGTTGTGCAATCACTGCTGTGGAGTGCACTGGTTGCGCAATCAACTTGTAAATAGTGGAGACCATGATGAGACAGCTCCTGCAGGAGCTGTCTCATCTGGGTCTTCACTATTTACAGTATATAAATATCACATCCTATGGAGAGAGACAGCACGTACTGTCAACCCGAGGTTGGTTATGTCCACCGAGGCGTTAGCCGAGGTGGACATGACCATACCGAGGGTTGACAATACGTGCTTTCGCTCTCCATAGGATGTGATATTTATTTTATTATACCGAACAGCACAATAAGCAAAAATAATTATTCAATGGCAACAATAACCAGTTTTAAACAAAAATTATAGAGCTACTCGTTGCTTAAAAATCGCGGAACAGCTTCACATTTCTATTCATTACACGTTATAAGTACTGGTGGAGTCTATTTCACTGTCCGATCTTGACAGATCCTCCTCCGAAATAGTCGCATAACACGAAATTTCTCAAACATATGAACAAAAACAAAGCAATTGTCATAATACGTTTGTTGATCAAATTGCAAGCGTCAAATGACGTCAGTCGATGACGTCATCGGATGACGTCACGCACACAATTTAATAAGCGCTGACTGATCTAGACGTTCCGTGCCTATGGTAGCGGGAGACAGTATTTTTCTGACAGTAATTTTTTTCCCGCTGGGTCTGACAGTATTTCTATGTCACGGTGGCCTATGGGAAATTAACATTGTAAATGAAATTGAGGTATAATAAGTATGTATATTGACGTGAATAGCAAGCGAAGGGTTAAGTTGTTTTTTTTCTCAGTATGAGGATATATGACATTATAGGAGCTGTCTATCATCTGGGTCTACTCTGTTTACAGTGGTGTAGACTGGCGTTTTTATGGAGTAATTTCTATCTAAGACTGCATGAGGACATATAAAATGATCCATTTTCACACTTCACTGGTACACTTCTGTCCCATTAACCCTTTGAATGCTGGATGTGAATGTACTGTCATCTGCAAACAGTGTAAACACAGATAAGAAGACTCTTCGTTGAGCTGTCAGATCAGGGTCTGCACTGCTTCTCATTCAAAAAACTCTCACAAATCATACCCTTTCATACTGAATGGGCTCTGTTGTGAAACACTAATGGGTCATTCCACCTCAGCATTCAGTGGATTAACCCTTTCCCTCATATAAATGCTTTTTCACGCATTTGCAAACAGTATAGACCCATGTTTGCTAATGGAATTTGATTTGTTTCTTTACTTTTTGAAATGGCAACAATATTCTCTCTTCCATAATTCATTATAACTATTATTTTGCCCATTAATATTCAGTAGGTATTGAAATTTGGACTAAATATATAGAATATACAGTATATTACCCGGAGTTTGTTTATGAGTTATGGTTTATAGCTAATTATTAAGAAATCAGATAAGAAGTGAGTGAAATTTAAATATTTAATCCGCAATTTAATCTTACTCTTTAGCTGCTTTATTACAGGTCCTTGTTGACAGAAAATTTGGTGATCCATTCTAAACTTAGGGTTTCTATATTTGTTAAAAATAAACAAACAAAAAAAACAACAGTTAGATTGTCGAATAGTTTTGATCCTGATAACGTGCCAAGCTATGTATGTCTCATCTGGATCCAGTCTGTTTATAACAGGCTAAAGGTTAAAATTCACTTTAATTTATTTAGGAAATAAAGGCAGGTGATATTTGGTTTTTTTCAAATGTCATTTTTATATCAAGATTTGTGGTCACAAGCACTTGATCCTCCAGGTACCAACACCCTCCCACCCCTTCAAGCACACTCCTTTATGCACTTGATCAACTCAGTGACATTTGGCCTTCTGTACCCTGAGTTATTGTCATCTGCAAATTTTGTCCTCCGCTTCAATTCTTACAGTATTTTTTTCTTAAAAAAACAACAACCCCAGTTGCATAGTGACTAACAGTTTGGACAGTGGCAGTTTGGACAGTGGCATAGTGACTAACAGTTTGGACAGTGGCAGTTTGACTAACACTTTGGACAGTAGCATAGTGACTAACAGTTTGGACAGTGACTCAGTGACTAACAGGTTGGACAGTGTCATAGTGACTAACAGTTTGGACAGTGGCAGTTTGGACAGTGGCATAGTGACTAACAGTTTGGACAGTGGCAGTTTGACTAACAGTTTGGACAGTGGCAGTTTGACTAACACTTTGGACAGTAGCATTGTGACTAACAGTTTGGACAGTGACTCAGTGACTAACAGTTTTGACAGTGTCATAGTGACTAACAGTTTGGACAGTGTCATAGTGACTAACAGTTTGGACAGTGGCAGTTTGGACAGTGACATAGTGACTAACAGTTTGGACAGTGTCATAGTGACTAACAGTTTGGACAGTGGCAGTTTGGACAGTGACATAGTGACTAACAGTTTGGACAGTGTCATAGTGACTAACAGTTTGGACAGTGTCATAGTGACTAACAGTTTGGACAGTGGCATAGTGACTAACAGTTTGGACAGTGTCACTGTGACTAACAGTTTGGACAGTGTCATAGTGACTAACAGTTTGGACAGTGACTCAGTGACTAACAGTTTGGACAGTGTCATAGTGACTAACAGTTTGGACAGTGTCATAGTGATTAACAGTTTGGACATTGTCATAGTGACTAACAGTTTGGACAGTGGCAGTTTGGACAGTGGCATAGTGACTAACAGTTTGGACAGTGTCACTGTGACTAACAGTTTGGACAGTGGCATAGTGACCTAACAGTTTGGACAGTGGCAGTTTTGACAGTGGCATAGTGACTAACAGTTTGGACTGTGTCATAGTGACTAACAGTTTGGACAGTGTCCTAGTGATTAACAGTTTGGACAGTGTCATATTGACTAACAGTTTGGACAGTGTCATAGTGACTAACAGTTTGGACAGTGGCAGTTTGGACAGTGACATAGTGACTAACAGTTTGGACAGTGGCATAGTGACTAACAGTTTGGACAGTGTCATAGTGATTAACAGTTTGGACAGTGTCATAGTGACTAACAGTTTGGACAGTGGCAGTTTGGACAGTGACATAGTGACTGACAGTTTGGACAGTGTCATAGTGACTAACAGTTTGGACAGTGTCATAGTGGCTAACAGTTTGGACAGTGGCAGTTTGGACAGTGACATAGTGACTAACAGTTTGGACAGTGACATAGTGACTGACAGTTTGGACAGTGACATAGTGACTGACAGTTTGGACAGTGGCACTGTGACTAACAGTTTGGACAGTGGCAGTTTGGACAGTGGCATAGTGACTTACAGTTTGGACAGTGTCACTGTGACTAACAGTTTGGACAGTGGCATAGTGACTTACAGTTTGGACAGTGTCACTGTGACTAACAGTTTGGACAGTGGCATAGTGGCTAACAGTTTGGACAGTGGCATAGTGACTAACAGTTTGGACAGTGTCACAGTGACTAACAGTTTGAACAGTGGCATAGTGGCTAACAGTTTGGGCAGATGCATAGTGATTAAGTGATAAAGTCCTTTGATATTTTTTGTTTGTCGTCATTTTCCAACAGTATATTCGGTTTCCAACAGTATATTCGATTTCCAACAGTATATCATAGATTTATATGTAGCAAATTGTGTCATGTGGACCAATAAGAATGCATGTTACAAAAATGTTTCACTAGAATTAACCTTTTATTTCATAAATACGCTTTTCTATACCTTTGAACAAGAGTGGACCCAGATCAGATGGCTGCTGTTGAGGCAGTCTGATCAGAGTCTGCTCTGTTTGTTTATGAATTAACCCATTTGCGCCCAGTGCATTCTTCCATGTTTATATATTGGATTAGTTCATTTTTTATCTAAGGGGTGACTGGCCTAAATTTTCAATTTTGTTTTATGCGCATTATGCGGCGTCTGATCAGAGTCTACACTGTTTGCCTACGTCCCATATATGGGATCGTGGGCACAAATGGATTAATTATAGATCTGATTCTACAGTTTCTGTGATGGCCAAAATTTTATCTGTTCATGAGCCATTATAGAAAATTGTCTACATGTAATTATACCCCCGCAAACTTGTATGAGGAGGTATACTTGAATCACTCTGTCCGGTAGTCGGGCAGTCGGTTGGTCGGATTACCTCCCTTTGAACTTTTGAGTATTTTTGTGTTTTGTTCCTGTTACATGGATAGTTGGTGTCACAAACTTGGATTTGCAATCAAATCTGCCTTGCGGGGTTATATATCACCTTTAGTGATAGTTGTAGTTTATATTCATGGTGTCAATATTTCTTACATGAATGTTCATGGAGTAAAGGGTTATTATTCATAGAGACCAGGGTTAGAATGGACAAGGGTTAGAATGGAAGAGAATTGATAAATCTAGTTATGCAGGTGTATGCTTTCTTTTTCAGGTGGCAGAGATCCTTATAGAGCACCTTGCCAAAGTGAACGAGGTAGACAATGATGGTAGAATACCTCTCCATCTCGCTGCACAAGAGGGTCACTTTGCAGTTGTCAAAACTCTTATTGAACATGGTTCGTCTATCTCACACAGGTCGCATGATGGAAAAACTGCAATGAGATTTGCTGTCATTGAAAATCACAAAGATGTTGTAGAGTTCTTAATCGAGGTTGGCTCGGATGTGAATTACAAGGATGCAGATGGACGCTCATCATTGTATGTGCTAGCACTTGAGAATAAGCATGAAATTGCTGAGATGCTTTTGGAAAAAAATGTTGAGGTGGATGCAGTGGATTTAGAAGGTCGAACTCCACTGCATGTTGCAGCTTGGCAAGGGAACTTTGAAATGGTTAATATTTTGTGTAAATATCGTGCAAAAGTAGAAGCTGTGGACAATGATAGACGAACAGCTCTACAGTCTGCAGCCTGGCAAGGACATGAAGGGGTTGTGCAATATTTGTTAGAGAATGGTTCAAATGTGGACCATACGTGTAACCAGGGGGCAACAGCATTGTGCATAGCTGCCCAAGAGGGACATGAACTAGTGGTTAAAGTGCTGTTACAGTTTCATGCAAATCCAAACCATGCTGACCAGTTTGGTAGAACTCCTATGAAAGTTGCTCTGAAAAGTGGCCACCTGAATGTTGTCAAACTGCTCGAAGAGTTTGGGGCAATGATTCCAGGTGGTCCAAAGAGTAGAAGCTCTTCATCAGCATCAAGTGCTAGTAATGAAACAAAGCCATCAGCTCCAGCAACACAAACACCTGGATCTAGTTCGGCAATTTTGACGGTAAATTCTAGTGTCACAATCTCATCAGGGACACCTGCTGTGCTAAATGGTATACAGATAAACAGCTCTCCGTCAGAGTCTCCAGACTCAACTTTCGATAGACGGAAATCAGTATTATCAAACAATTCGTCAAAGTCATCAAGTTATCTCACTAATTCCACCAATCAAAGTTCATCGTTAAGTAGTGCTATGAGCTCGTCGCAAACACAGCCATCGGATCACGAGTGTTTAACTTTTACACAACAATTGCAGCAGTGTTCAATGACAAGAAATCGCTCACGTCCGATAAGTCGTATCCTTTCTCCGGTCAGCGAGCCCCAAAGCCCAGTTCATGACCAGTCTCCCATCAGTTCTCCACAAATCATTCCATCCGAGGTGTTTCCAGGGTCAGAGATCCAGCCAAAACAAATGTCAGGTCTGGCAAAAAACTTAAACATGTGCAATGCAACGCCTGATAAACTGTTCAGTGCAAAGCAAGAAAAAGCCACAATTAATATAACAATGAATCCAAATGCTGATATAAATGATGAAGATGTCTGGAAGTTAAATCCTTTTCATGTGAATAATTACAAAAGTAGTATGCAAATGTTAGAGCAGAGAAGAAAAACTCCAGATCAAAGTTCAAAAACGATTCTTGGACAAAGTGCTTTGGAAATGCGATCACCAGAGATGCGTAGAAAAAGAAATGGAATTGTCACAAATCCAAATCATAAAGCCAAGGGGGTTAATTCTGTGTCACAGCTCAAGATGATGATGGGTGGGCAAATTCCTGTCACCGGTGGTAACAGTAACACGGCAAAAAATGGGAGTGTGTCTCCACCGATCCAGTCAACTAGATCGACACAGAATGGATCTGCTGTTCGACCTAATGGACTACCACTAAAGAAGGAAACACCTCTGTAAGGACAGGCAAGTTTTATGTGCTCACGTCTATTTCAGACCAACTTTATGCCTAGAGCCCCTAAAAAGGGCAAAGGCAAACAGTGTTGACTAGATCAGAGGGTTTCTGAAGTGGCCCTTTGATAAGAGTCTGCATTGTTTGCTTCAGTAGTTATTTTCCAAAGGTCTCACCAGGACAGAAAGAATTCTTACAGCACCCCCTCCAAATGTCTATTTGACTGGGCAATAAAACAGCCATAGAAAAAGATGCTTATTCAAATACAATGTACTGAACTTGTCATTTTTCCATTAATTCATTTCTTCATATTGACGCCTTTTGACACTAGTGTAAAGGTCAGTTTTGAAACCATTGTGATAAATAGAGTATTTGCTCGATAGGAGCAAATGTTTTATTTATCACAGTGGTTTAAAAACTACACAGTTCTAAAAAAAATATTTTTTCTAGTAAATGCTCCTTTTCAGTAGATTTATTCAAAGAGGTTGGGTCTAAAAATAGCCTATGAGGGAATGGGTTAAACCCTTCGTTATTACCATTCATTAGGATTGTCTGTTCAAGATTGTCTTTTCTGAAAGGTCGTCGCAACTAAGGGTGGAAAATAAAAGAATTGTTCTTAAAAAGGGTTTAATATACATATCTTGTCTATGTCTTAGTCTCTTTGTGTTGCTCGAACAAATATTTAACCTACAGTAAAGTGTCACTAATACGACCACTCATAAGAAGTATAAGTCTGGATTTTTAAAACAGGTGGTAGCTTAATATGGGACATAAGTAATGCAGAAAGCTCCTATAGGAACTTTCTGCATTACTTTTGCCCTGCATTAAGCAGCCACCTTCTTTCACAGACTTTGTGTTAACCCATTACCTCATAGGCTATCTTTAGATACAACCTCTCTGAATAAATCTGCCGAAAAAGAGCATTAACTAGAGAAAAGGAAACCTTCATAATTTTGTAGTTTGAAACCATTGTGATAAATAGAGCATTTGCTCCTATGGGAGCAAATGCTCTATTTATCACAATGGTTTCACAAAGGGATTTCTACAGAGTCATCAAAACTTGTCAATATGAGGGAATGGGTTAATGAACTATATGATCGTATTAGCAGTTTTCTATGCAAGCAATTAGCTCCTGATAAAAAGCGTAAATGAAAACTATACATGTATTTCAAATTTTCTGAATTTTTCCATCCAACTCGTAGTTATGACCACTCATTAGAATCTCCCTTTTAGATGATTCTAATGAGTGGTCCAAATGATTCTAATATGTGGTCACAATGATTCTAATGAGTGGTCACAATGATGAGAATGAGTTTTCCACTTGAAATATTCCTTTTATCTTGAGCTCTGTACCAAGTCTGGTTTTTGTACGTGTCACCTGCCGAGAGGCAGTGTGTCACTCAGGGATCACTTTTCTGTCGTCTGTCTGTCTGTCCATCCGTCTGTCTGTCTTTCTTTCTGTTGTCTGTCTGTTTGTCCGTCACACTTTCCCTTTTTTGGCCATCATTTCTGAACTAATCGTTATAGAGCTTTCAAATTTCACATGTGTCTTCCTCTCATTGAGGACCTTTGATATAACTAAGGTTCGTCACTCTACATGCAATACTGTCTGAGTTATTCCCTTTTGTTCAGATTTTTGCACTCCAGCGGATTAACGCTTTTGTGTCACCTGCGAGCACTCTTGTTTAGCATAGTAATACCAAGTCTGTTTTTTAGCATACAAACAGAATGATGCCAATATTTACACACAAAAACAAAACAGCAAGTTACATGTATTTACTAGATAGAGCTCATAGTTAGCTGTTTGCCATACAACAGACATGTTAACCGTTCGCTTGCTGTTCATGTCAATATACCTACCTGTAAATAGTGAAGACCCAGATGAGACAGCTCCTGCAGGAGCAGTCTCATCAGGGTCTGCACTATTTACAAGCTGATTGTGCAACCAATGCACTCCAGAGCAGTGATTGCACAGCGATATACTTGTACACAGTAAAGATATATGGAATTATACAACAGGGCATGGGTAAAGAATGAGAAATGTGTTTTAAAATTCAGTAAGAGTTAAGTATTCAGGCAATATTGGTAAATCTTAAAATGTTGCAAACTGTGTAGACCCAGATCATAGTGCTAGCTATAGCAGGAGTCAGGCCTTTTTCTGGCAATTTTTGGAAAGCATTTTGATAATGGTGAATTTTTGTTAAGTAAAACTCAATGATTTGGAAATCATTTTTGGTCCCATTTTAACTTACTTTGTATTATTTTAGCATTTTAATCAAACTTAGGTCTCAATGGAGATTTCTTTTTCCAAACTTGGGAAAAAAATGCATTGGGAATGTTTCCTTTTAACAAACCAATGAAAATGCCAGAAAAAGGCCTGGGAGCCCTCTCGTCTGGTCTGCACTGTTTATCATTCAAAATCCTCTTGCAAATTTAATCCTCTGTTACAGAATGAACTCTACTGTTAAACAGTAATGGACCAACTCACTTTACTGTTAAACAGTAATGGACCAAATCACTTTCAAAACTCAATATTTAATCAGTGTTAATTCTGTAACACTATTGTTATTTTAAAATGTTCAACCTCATATTTTATCTATGAGGTTTGTAGCTATTGGTATTTTAAAATGTTCAACCACATATTTTATCTATGAGGTTTGTAGCTATTGTTATTATGTCTCCCCCCATATTTATATGGGGGAGACATATTGTTTTCGTGAGAGTTGTCTGTCTGTCCGTCTGTCCGTTCGTCCGTCCGCACTCACCAAAGGGTAGTTGTGTGACTTTTTCTAACTAGTCGCACAAGTAAAATCATTAACCTGGCCATCTCTTGTGACATTAACCTGGCCATTTCTTGTGACATTAACCTGGCCAGTTGTGGGACATAGGGTTAGGGTTAGCTTCCAGATCATTCTATTCCAAAGTTAGAGCCAAAAATAGTTTTACTTGTGGGACTAGTCCCACAAGAAAAGATCAAAGGAAAAAGTCACACAACTACCCATTTGTTAGGATGTCCGTCCGTCTGTCCGTCACACTTTTTGTCCGGACGATAACTTCAATATGCCTGATGCCAGTTGATTGAAACTTCATATATGGAAAGAGCATAATGAGAGGAAGTGTCATGCACAAGGTCCATAACTCTGGCTTCACTAATATTGGAGTTATTGCCCTTTGTAAAAAAAATCACAATTTTTTGTCCGGATGATTACTCCTATGTGACACATGCCATTGGAGTGAAACTTCATACATGGAACGATCATGATAAGAGAAAGTGTCATGCATAAGATCCTTAACTCGAGCTTCAATAAATTTAGAGTTATTGCCCCTTGTACATTTGTTTAATTCATTCTTGTCCGGACGATAACTCCTACATGGCTCTTGCCATCGTATTGAAACTTCATACATGAAAAGAGCATGATGAGAGAAAGTGTCATGAACAAGGGCCATAATTCTGGCTTCAATACTTTTGGAGTTATTGCCCTTTGTTACATTTTTTGGCCGATCAATAACTCCTGTTCGACTGATGCTATTGGAATGACAGTTTATTTTTGGAAAGAGCATGATGAAAGTAAGTGTCATGCACAAGGGCCATAAATCTGGTATCAGTATTTTTGGAGTTATTAGCTGTTATCATTTTCTTCTTGAAAAATGTAGTGTAGAAAACGCATAATGAGGGGAAGTATCATTCATCAAGACTATAACATTTTTAGTGATTTCCCTTTACATATTGTTTTTATTAGAGGGGAGACATTCGTTTTTGTGACAAAAACCTCTAGTTTTAAAATGTTCAACCTCATATTTTATTAGCTCACCTGAGCAAAGCTCAGGGTGAGCTTTTGGGAGACTTGAATGTCCGTCGTCCGTCGTGCGGTGTGCGTCGTGCGTCGTGCGTCGTGCGTCGTCAACAATTTGCTTGTGAACACTCTAGTGGTCACAATTGTAGTCTAATCTTCATGAAACTTGGTCAGAATGAATGTCTTGATAAAATCTCGGACGAGTTCGAAAGTGGGTCAAGTTGGGTCAAAAACTAGGTCACTAGGTCAAATAGTAGGAAAACCTTGTGAACCCTCTAAAGGTCACATTTTTAGCCCAATTTTCATGAAACTTGGTCAGAATGATTGTCTTGATAAAATCTCGGAGGAGTTTGAAAAATGGGTAATGTGAGGTAAAAAACTAGGTCACTAGGTCAAGCAGTAGAAAAACCTTGTGAACACTCTAGTGGTCACAATTTTGGTCCAATCTTCATGAAACTTGGTCAGAATAAATGTCTTGATAAAATCTCGGACGAGTTCGAAAGTGGGTCAAGTGGAGTTGAAAACTAGGTCACTAGGTCAAACAGTAGAAAAACCTTGTGAACACTCTTGTGGTCACAATTTTAGTCCAATTTTCATGAAACTTGGTCAGAACGAATGTCTTGATAAAATCTCGGATGAATTCGAAAGTGGGTCAAGTGGAGTTTAAAACTAGGTCACTAGGTCAAACAGTAGAAAAACCTTGTGAACACTCTAGTGGTCACAATTTTAGTCCAATCTTCATGAAACTTAATCAGAATAAATGTCTTGATAAAATCTCGGATGAATTCGAAAGTGGGTCAAGTGGAGTTGAAAACTAGGTCACTAGGTCAAACAGTATAAAAACCTTGTGAACACTCTAGTGGTCACAATTTTAGTCCAATCTTCATGAAACTTGGTCAGAATAAATGTCTTGATAAAATCTCGGACGAGTTTGAAAGTGGGTCAAGTGGAGTTGAAAACTAGGTCACTAGGTCAAACAGTAGAAAAACCTTGTGAACACTCTAGTGGTCACAATTTTAGTCCAATTTTCATGAAACTTGGTCAGAACGAATGTCTTGATAAAATCTCGGATGAATTCGAAAGTGGGTCAAGTGGAGTTAAAAACTAGGTCACTAGGTCAAACAGTAGAAAAACCTTGTGAACACTCTAGTGGTCACAATTTTAGTCCAACCTTCATGAAACTTAGTCAGAATAAATGTCTTGAGAAAATCTCGGATGAATTTGAAAGTGGGTCAAGTGGAGTTAAAAACTAGGTCACTAGGTCAAACAGTAGAAAAACCTTGTGAACACTCTAGTGGTCGCAATTTTAGTCCAATCTTCATGAAACTTAGTCATAATGATTGTCTTGATAAAATCTCAAACGAGTTTGAAAGTGAGTTATGTCCGGTTAAAAACTAGGTCACTAGGTCAAATAGTACGAAAACCTTGTGAACACTCAAGAGGTCACATTTATAGCCAAATCTTTATGAAAGTTGGTCAGAATGATTGTCCTAATAAAACCTTGGACACATTTGAAAATGGGTTATCTGAGGTCAAAAAGTAGGTCACTGGGTCATATCTTAGAGAAATCTAGTTTACACTCCAGTGGCCACATTTTTATCAAGGTTGAGTGTGATCATGGGTTGGGTGGGAATAAAAAGTAAGTCACTAGGTTAAATCTTAGAAAAATTACTTTAGAGAGCACATTTTTAGCCCAATCTCCATTGGTCAGAATCATTGTCTTGATAAAATCAATATACTAAATCTTTGAAAATCTTGTTCTGCAGAACCACTGCTCATGATCCATTGCTCATGATCCACTATCAACATTGTTCATATATTGTCCCTAAGGTCAATATTGACCCTTCCCATGGGCTACCCTGCAAAAATCTTAAATCTATGGTAATCAGGTGAGCGATTAAGGGCCATCTTGGCCCTCTTGTCTATGATATTTGTAGTTATTGGTATTTCAAAATGTTCAACCTCATATTTTATCTATGAGGTTTGTAGCTTTTGTTATTTTAAAATGTTCAACCTCATATTTTATCCATGATGTTTGTAGCATTTTTACTCTGTTTCTTACTTAACAAAATAAACATGATGCTGTTGACTATTACTGTGGACAGAGCTGAGGTGAATAGTCTTAGCTAATCTGGATCTACACTGTTAAAATGTCCTAGTGCTGTTATTCTCCATGATTTGGCATTTATGCAGTTATAATTTACATGATTTTTCTTATGTTTTTCAGGGCTCCTGTTGTACAGTTGTTTTAGAGGTTTTCATCTGGATTCAGCACTCTTGTGTCAAATTCATAATAGCCTTTGAAACAGTTTGGCTCCATATGAGATGCTGAGTGATTTGGTGCCTTATCAGGATCCAAAAACTGTATGTCAGTCTCATCTGGCATTTGACAAGATGTATGAGAGAAAATCTGTTTTGAGCTATGAAGCAGACAACAGTTGTTTAGAGTGCTAAATGTTACAACTGACTTGGCAGAAATGGAGCAGGCAGTGTGTTTGGCTGTGTGTATAATAGACAATTGGCAGTATGTATTAGTAGGGTCCTCGGGCAGTCCTATCATTGCAGACAGCGAGATACAATGACACATCTTTCCAGCATCAAGTTACTCTTAATTACAACAATTTTAGAAACTTAACTCTTGCAACATGCTCATCACAATGTGACTGTGGTATGAAACATAGGATCCAGATCAGATGATCAACTTGACATTTTATTAGAACCAAATGTTTAACCCTTTCCTTCATATTAACACTTTTTCTGAGTAAAAAACTGAGTACACTCCGATCAGATGGCTGCAATGGCCATCTTATCAGGCTCTTCTTTGTTTTCTCATGAAATTATAATACTGAAACAGTAGACCCAGTTTAAAGAGCTCTTGTAGGAGACGTATGATCAGGGTCTGCTCTGTTTGCTTATGATATAATATAGATATGATGCTACGTACAGTTTCTGCCATGGCCAAATTTTACTGTGTTCTACATGTGCAATTATAACAATTTATATTATTAATATTCATGACATTGATATTTCTTAATGATTATTCAATAAGGAAAGGGTGAACTGTTGCACAAAAGTCAGCCTAAAGGTGGAGACAGTCGGATGAAATGTTAACCCTTTACTGCATGAATATTCATGTAAGGAATATTGGCATGATGAATATTAGTTAACTGAAATGTTATAATGGCACTGTGGACAGGGGAAATTGTTTTATTATGCCTCCCTCTCCCCGAAGGGGGGAGTTGGGGGGCATATTGTGTTTGCTTTGTCTGTTGGTTGGTTGGTTGATTTGTCCCCAACTTTAACGTTGGCGATAATTTTGTTGCCATTGCAAATACTTCAAAGTTTGCATGCATGTGCAACTTATGGAGGCAAACATTTTTAGGGGTGACTTATTAAGGTCAAGGTCATATCAGGGGCATAGTGTTTCACAAACATATCTTGTTATAACAGAAACTGTAGAATCAGACATATTTTATGTCAAAAGCAAACAGAGCAGATACTGATCAGACTCCTACAGGACGCCAAGACGTAGAAAGGGGTATCTATGGAGTACAAAGTTAATCTTAGACCTTTCCTTCACGTAAACATATTTTCACAAACAGAGTAGACCCAGATCAGATGGCTCCTCTAAGAGCTGTCTGATCAAGATCTGCTCTATTTGCTTATGATATAAATAGAGATCTGACTCTACAGTTTCCACCACTACCAAAAACTCCTGTGTACATAATTATGCCATTATTGAAATCAGCTAATAAATATTCATGATGCCATTATTTCTGACATGAATATTCATGGAGTAAAGGGTTAAACAGGAAATGTTTTGCATGCTAGTGTTGATTTTGTGATTATGTTCAGATGAAAGGCAGGGTGACTCTGTGTTTCAACAGGATCCAAACATGTTTGACACTATATAATAAGAGAAGTAAAAAAAGTTTGAGATTTGTAGCTGATGACAACTTTAGCAGACTGCAATTACATGTACTTAGTATTTTTTGTCTGCAAAAATGTTACCTCTGCAAGTCTAAAATGACATTTTTTTTAAATTTCTTTTTAAAAAATGCAATCAGAATATCACAGAGTTTGGATCCAGATCACATGCAGAGTAAGTGTGTGTCTCGTCTGATCTCAGACCAGTTTGTAAATCTTGACACAAGTTCATCCAATGGGCTGAAAGAGTTGAGTGGGTGACACAAGTTCATCCATTGGGCTGAAAGAGTTGAGTGGATGACACAAGTTCATCCAATGGGCTGAAAGAGTTGAGTGGATATGACACAAGTTCATCCAATGGGCTTAAAGAGTTGAGTGGATGATAGTTTTCATACCTGTTCTAGATTTAACTCTTTACCTGATGAATATTCATGTAAGAAAATATGACTTTATAAAATTAATTAGCTGAAATTTATAACTGTGTGTGCACAAGTGAATTTTTGGTCTTTACCTTTCCATAAGCAAACAGCAGACCCTGATCAGAGGGTCCCTACAGGAGCCATCTGATCTGTGTCAACTCTGTTTGCACAATGTCATGAAAAGTCATCTATGTCAGGGAATTCTTCCTATAAACTCCTTTTCATACCTTTGCAAACAGAGTAGACTCAAATCAGATGGCTCCTTTAGGAGCCGTACGTCTGACCAGGGTCTGCTCCATTTGCCTATGGATTATAAAGATCTGATTCTACAGTTACTGCCAGAGCAAACAAATCCAGTATTCATTCACCATTATAAAAAATCAGCTAATAAATATTTATGATGTCATTATTTCTTACATGAATATGCAACATGGAAAGTTTAATTCTTAAAGCATTCATTGTCTTTCTTGATTATTGTTAAGGCTTTGCTTTCCATGGCATATACTGATTGGACTGGGCTTTTTTTCCTTTAGTCCATTAGCCCAAATTGTATCATAATCATATCTGACTTCATGACATTGTATTTCACCATGGACAGGTGTGATGTGATGCCAGTCAGGTCTACAGTTTACAGATCACTGTCAAACATGGTGGATAAAGTGATTATATGCTACTTAACCCTTTCCCTCATAGGCTATTTTTAGACCCAACCTCTTTGAATAAATCTACCGAAAAGGAACATTTACTAGAGAAAAGGAAAATGTTAGAATTGTGTAGTTTTGAAACCATTGTGATAAATGGAGCATTTGTTCCTATAGAGCAAATGCTCTATTTATCACAATGGTTTAAAAAAGTGAATTTTACAAAGGCGTATTTATGGAGGAAAGGGTTAAAGTGCTAGCTCCTGTGATTTGCAAAAAAATGTTGACTGCTAGAATTAACAGTTTTGATCCAATTGAGGTTTAAGAGTTACTCTGCATCTCATCTAGTTATCAAAATAAAAATAAGTGCATGAATAAGTACATATTCATATATCTCCTCCAAACCCTATTCTGTTAAGTGCATGAATAAGTGCATATTTATATATCTCCTCCAAACCCTATACTGTTACCAATTTAAAGAGTGGTCACAAGATGCGGTTTGGTAGAGAAAAAAATGAGCTATTCTTTAAAAAATTATTTAGTCAGGTTATCTATTCCTCTGGATTATTATCCCCCGGTGAAGGGTGGTAGTTTTTGTGTAGTCCATCCGTCTGTGTATCGACCCGTCCGTGCAGATTTAAACAAACAGTCATTACCATACTTGTATTTCAATAACTCATTAAATACCGAGGCTAGCACCTAGCTGTTTGGTGGGAGATATCAGTTAAATACTGAGGCCAGCACCTGGCTGTTTGGTGGGGGATATCAGTTCAGTGAATTGGCTTGGTATAAATTCATTCTTAGCCTGTTTTGAAAGAGTTAATTGATAAAATAAAACCGGCACAATGCAGACTTTCTGAAGAATGTCAGTCTACTTTTCTGTTGATAAAGCATTTTTTCGCTAAGCTTGTGAATAGTTTGCAACTTTTTAGCTCAGCTTACCTTTTCTTGTATTCATATCACATATGAATTGAAATGTTGTACACAAGTAATACCGTGACTGGATTTAATTAAGTTCGCCCTTTAATTGAGGAATGCTCATATAAGAAATAATGAGGTTATGAATATTAATTACTGAATTTTTGTAATGGTATATAAGATAATAAGAACTAAAGATATTTTTGCATAAACTTTAGATTCTGATCTATATTATTCCATAAGCGACAGAGCAGACTATGATCTGGGTCTGCTTTGTTTGCAAAGTTATGAAAAGGTTTCTCTAGGATGTAAATGGTTTCATGTATTAACCCGTACACTGTAGGATATGAGTCAATAATGTCCCTTGCACACAGTGTAGACCCAGATGAGAGAGCTCCTAGAGGAGCCCTCTCATCTGGGTCTGCACTGTTTGTCATGTTACACTTTTCTTTTAAAACATCCATGAATATCCATGATAAGCTTGGCCTGTTTGAATTTTGGAATAGTCCATTTGAAAATTCGGTGTTGTAAAGGTTAAAGGATTAGTTTAGAATGATTGTACCCACTCTACTGGAGAAATCATAATCAAACAGTTTGGTGTCAGGTTATATTCTGTTTATAGCTATTCAGTTTTTCATCTGGATCCAAACTGTGTTCAAACAGTATTTTGAATTTACCCAAGAGTGTACTTTGCGCCATGCCTTAAGTCTTCACACAGCAGTGTGTGCCATGCCTCAAGTCTTCACACAGCAGTGTGTGCCATGCCTCAAGTCTTCACACTGTAGACACTCATTGCAACGCCTTTTCAAACAGAGTATACCCAGATTAGACGGTGCTTATAGAAGCTGTTTTATCAGGGTCTGCACTGTTTGCTTATGATATAAAATAGATATGATTCTACAGTTTCTGTCACCGCCTATTATTCCAGTGTTCATGTGTCAAAAATTGATTTAAATCATTCCTCCATAGCATAGGCTAATTTTAGATCCAACCACTTTGAATAAATCTACCCAAAAGGAGCATTAACTAGAGAAAAGGAAAATTTTAGTATGGTTCAAAAAACAATCTATATGAGGAAAAGGATTAACCCATTCCCGCATAGCAACGCCTTTTGGTGCCTCTGTAAAAGTAACTTTGTAAAACCATTGTGATAAATAGAGCATTTGCTCCTATAGGAGCAAAATGCTCTATTTATCACAATAGTTTCAATAGGTGATTTTTACAGAAGCGTAGAAAGGCATATTTATGGAGGAAAGGGTTTAACAATATTCATGATGTCATTATTTCTTACATGAATATTCATGGAATAAATGGAAAAGTTTATAGGACTGTTATCTCTTTTTCTACATCTTTGATGAACCAATGGTAACCTTTGAACTCAGTTTGGATCCAGATAAGACACTGAGCTAGTGTACACTTGACCTTTTCTCTGATATACTCGGCTGCCTTCCAGACATTTACAATCAGAATACATGTAGACAGAATAGTTTCTACCAGTACCAAGAAATCATATGCTCATATGCTATTTTAAAAATTCAGCTTATAAATGTTCATGATGTCATTATTTCTTACATGAATATTCAACAGACAAAGGGTTATGCTGGATCCAATTTGTTTGCAAAGGCTTCTGTAGAGTACTGTACCTGTAATCACCGACAAGGGTACCTGTAATCACTGACAGTGGTACCTGTAATCACCCACAGAGGTACCTGTAACCACCCACAGAGGTACCTGTAACCACCCACAGAGGTACCTGTAATCACCCACAGAGGTACCTGTAACCACCCACAGAGGAACCTGTAACCACCCACAGTGGTACCTGTAACCACCCACAGAGGTACCTGTAACCACTCACAGAGGTACCTGTAATCACCCACAGAGGTACCTGTAACCACCCACAGAGGTACCTGTAATCACCCTCAGAGGTACCTGTAACCACCCACAGAGGTACCTGTAATCACCCACAGAGGTACCTGTAACCACCCACAGAGGTACCTGTAATCACCCACAGTGGTACCTGTAATCACCCACAGAGGTACCTGTAATCACCCACAGAGTGTAGTTGCAATAGTTTGCACTGATATTATATATTTGGTCAAATCATAACATTCAACATTTCTCACAGCATGCTGCTGGCAAATTGGTTTTTAACTTTACAAACAAATGAGAGGTCAAGTAATTCAGAGTCCTGTCAGAGGCCGAGTAACTCAGAGCCCTGTCAGAGGCCTAGTAACTCGCCAAGTAACTCAGAGTCTTGTCAGAAGCCGAATAACTCGGAGTTCTGTCAGAGGCCGAGTAACTCAGTCCTGTCAGAGGCCGAGTAACTCAGAGTCCTGTCAGAGGCCGAGGCCGAGTGTTGGACACTCCATTCATTCAAATTCTGTGTGCACGATACTTTCTGCTGATTGTATTTTTTGCTCAGCAGTCTTTAGGTTGACAAATTGCTCTTTTGCTTATCCAAAATGGGTTGAATGCAGCTTTGTTATTACTGGTATTGTTAGCTGATCTGAATATGCTCAGGTGACCTTTTGTGATCACCCATCGTCCGGCATCTATCAGTCAGTCCGTCAATCCGTCCGTCAACACTTGCTTAAAACGATGTCACCTCTGAAACCACAAAGCGGAATGTAACCAAACTGTACAGAAATTATCTTTGTATCATGCTCTATAAAAATTGTTAAAATAGTATGGATCCATGTAGAACTCTGGTTGCCATGGCAACCAAAAGAAAAATCTTTAAAAATCATCTTCTCCAAAAGCAGTGATCGAGATTGAATAATATTTGATAGGAATAGTCTTCCTGTGACCCTCTACCAAAGTTGTTAAAGTCACCTTTTTGTCTAAAAAAACATGGCTGCCAGGGGCATATATATAACTATATAGAAAACCTTTAAAAATCTTCTTCTCTAACCGATAATCCAATTTGAGTGGATTTAGTAGGAAAAGTCGTCAGGTGACCCTTTATCAAAATTTTAAAATCATGTTGATATCTGAAAAAATATGGTTGCCAGGGGCGGGGCTAGATTTCCTAATTAGGTAACTATACAGAAACCTCCTTCCCAGATCAAATGACCGGTGATTCTTAGCTATGATTCTAGAAATTGGTACAACATAGGGTTACACAGGAACTATTCTTGAAAATTCTTTCATTTACTCGTCTTGGGCCTGTTTTACAAAAGATCATATGATACGAAGTCCTAATATGCATCAATCGGTACTACCTGCATAGCCAAAATCATCGCACATTCTTGTGTGAACAAATTGAATAAATCTACCGAAAAGGAGCATTTACCAGAGATAAGGAAAATGCTAGAATTGTTAAGTTTTGAAACCATTGTGGCTCTGTTTATCACAATGGTTTCAAGAAGTGAGTTTTATAGAGGCGTAGAAAGGCATATTTATTGAGGAAAGGGTTAAACGGACGAGCATATTAGTAAAGACAGGTGACAGCTTAATGCAGAATGGAAGTCCTTTGGGAGCTTTCTGCATGATTTTCATCCTGCATTAAGTAACTGCCTGCCTAAAAATACCTAAGTTCTTGTTTATTGAATTTCTGGTTTTGAGTGGTTCTACTTTATAGGGTAAACATGGTTGACAGTATATGGCAGATGTCATGGGTAAATGGTGCATTTGGACAGTTGAAAATGGTTGAAATACAACATTGGAAGGTATACAGCATCTAATCAGGGTCTGCCTTATTAACTCTCTCTCTCTGATGAATGTTAATATAAGAAATCATGACTTTTAACTCTTTCGGCGCCAATGTCGCCTGTTGGCACCATTGACAACGGTGCAGTCCCAGGTCAGATGCCGCCTTTTCAAGGTGGCATCAGACCCGGGACTTCACTGTTTTCTGTATTATTTTAGCCCAAGCATACAGGTTTTTAAAAACAAATGTTTTACTAATATACCTTTATTATTAGTTTAGAATTATATTTAATATGAAATTATTATTGCAGACGACACTTTTAAATTTGGGGCCAAAAGAGTTAAAGCTGTACAGCATGAATATTTACTGGCTGAGTGGCATATGAACACAGGACTTTTAGGTATTAGAAGAAACAGTAAAGTCACATTTATCATAATTTCATAAGCAATCAGAGCAGACCCTGCTCAGATAGCACCTACACTATGAACACAGAACTTACACCTACAAGAGCCATCTGTGTCTACTCTGTTTGCAAAGGTGTGAAAAAGGTTTTACATGATGGAAATAGTTAACCCTTTCCCTGTTTTATGTTTATTTCAAATTTCAATACCTGAATATTCTTGGGTAAAATAGTTACAATGGAAGGTGGAACATTGTAGCCATTTTGGAAAGTAAAGAAAAAGGTCTATCATATTCCATTAGTAAACAGAGCAGACCCCGATCAGACGGCTCCTATAGGAGCCGTCTGATCAGGGTCTACTCTATTTGCAGAAGCGTGCAATTGCGTTTATATGAGGGAAAGGGTTAAGAGTTGAAGTTGACAAAATATTGTCGATCCTTATAAATGACAGATTATGAAGACCCTTGATCAGATAGATAGTGCATTCTATAAGGTATTTAGATCAGATAGATGGTGCATTCTTTTCAAGAATAAATTCTTTATTTCTCCACTAAACCACTATATTGTGACTGCTCTTCACATTCATCCTGAAGAGACAATTATAAAGATTGGTCACAACATAGGGTTTGTTGGAGAAAGAAAGATTTTTAGTATTTGAGAATGCACCTTTATCTGTTGCTCCGTTATGCCTCATCTGAATCTGTACAATGCAATCAGGAATCACCAGTAGCATGCAAACGGTTAAAGCAATGTCCTTAGTACCCATGTTAGCAGTCATATAGTGGTAATATGTCACTCTGACACTGCAGGTTATGTTATAAATGTTGTTTATGATGTTTTATTAAATAATTGGTGCATTTTGAATTTGAAAGAACTTTTACATAATAATTGTTCTTTTAATGATAAAAATGTAATTATAGATAGTTTTGAAAATGATACACTTAAAAACGACTTTGCGACTTCTTTTTTTATTTGTATATGTATAAATATGCATTTTATAAATAAAGCTGATTGTAAAAATCATTTAGCTGTTTGTTGTTTTCTTTTTACCTGTTATAAACATTTAACTGATTCATGCCTAGTGTCTCTACCTGTTGTATACATTTAACTGAGTCATGCCTAGATCTCTACCTGTTGTATACATTTAACTGACTCATGCCTAGTGTCTCTACCTGTTGTACACATTTAACTGACTCATGCCTTGTGTCTCTACCTGTTGTATACATTTAACTGAGTCATGCCTAGTGTCTCTCTGCCTGTTGTATACATTTAACTGAGTCATGCCTTGTGTCTCTACCTGCTGTATACATTTAACTGAGTCATGCCTAGTGTCTCTCTGCCTGTTGTATACATTTAACTGACTCATGCCTAGTGTCTCTCTGCCTGTTGTATACATTTAACTGAGTCATGCCTAGTGTACCTCTGCCTGTTGTATACATTTAACTGAGTCATGCCTAGTGTCTCTCTACCTGTTGTATACATTTAACTGACTCATGCCTAGTGTCTCTCTGCCTGTTGTATACATTTAACTGAGTCATGCCTAGTGTCTCTCTACCTATTGTATACATTTAACTGACTCATGCCTAGTGTCTATACCTGTTGTATACATTTAACTGAGTCATGCCTAGTGTCTCTACCTGTTGTATACATTTAACTGACTCATGTCTAGTGTCTCTACCTGTTGTATACATTTAACTGACTCATGCCTAGTGTCTCTACCTGTTATATACATTTAACTGATTCCTGCCTAGTGTCTCTACCTGTTATATACATTTAACTGATTCATGCCTTGTGTCTCTACCTGTTGTATACATTTAACTGATTCATGCAGTGTCTCTCTACCTGTTGTATACATTTAACTGAGTTATGCATAGTGTCTCTCTACCTGTTGTATACATTTAACTGAGTTATGCCTAGTGTCGCTCTACCTGTTGTATACATTTAACTGAGTTATGCCTAGTGTCTCTCTACCTGTTGTATACATTTAACTGATTCCTGTCTAGTGTCTCTCTACCTGTTGTATACATTTAACTGATTCATGCAGTGTCTCTCTACCTGTTGTATACATTTAACTGAGTTATGCCTAGTGTACCTCTGCCTGTTGTATACATTTAACTGAGTCATGCCTAGTGTCTCTCTACCTGTTGTATACATTTAACTGAGTTATGCCTAGTGTCGCTCTACCTGTTGTATACATTTAACTGAGTTATGCCTAGTGTACCTCTGCCTGTTGTATACATTTAACTGAGTCATGCCTAGTGTCTCTCTACCTGTTGTATACATTTAACTGATTCCTGTCTAGTGTCTCTCTACCTGTTGTATACATTTAACTGACCATTTTATAAAAGGAACTTGATGCATTTTGTATACAGGGGGGGGGGGGGGGGGGGGGGAGTTTTCTGCATTGCTTTCAGTCTGCATTAAGCTACTGTCTGTACTTCAAAAAACATTTATTTCTTTATTTAAAGGTTATTATATAGGGTTTGAGTTGTTTTATCTATCAGATTGACCATGACTAAATCCTGACACAATGTTTCCTCTGGGTTTTCCCAAGCAGTGTTTATCCTTCTCCCCAGCTGCTACCTACATTGTTATGTCCTAATCAGTCTAAACTATTCGGTTATATAATTACTCTTTGTACAACTTAATAATTATTGATTGTAAAATTTGGCTTTCACTTTACATTTCTAAAGTTGATGTTCTCAATTTTCAAATCCCATAATCAGAATGTCAGACAAGTTTTGATCCTTATGAAGTGCCAAGTTAATATGTGTCTGATCAGGATCCTGTAAAGTTAAATATCCACAAAATCCACATTGACTTTCAGGTAGCATACCATTCTCTAGAGTAATCTATTCAATAAGATGCTGGTGAGAATCTTGCCTGCAATGGAAAGCAGGGAGATACCTCTATGATTGTCGCAGGATTGCCTGTTGCCTTTCCGCTTGTAAAGGTGGACTATAGAGGCGTCTTTGAGTTCCTGTGGTATTGCTTCTTTCTCCCACATACATTGAAATAGCTGAGTCGGTTTCTGAATTGATGATGGCCCAGAGGTCTTATAGACTTCAGCTGGAATAGCATCTGCTCCAGGAGTCTTCCCAGACAACATCATTCTGCTTTATTGCCTTGGTGGTTTTATCCAGAGAAGGAGGGTTGTCTAGATCAATAGCTGTGTGGTCTATAGTTGAAGGCCTGTTGAGCACTAAGTCGGAGTGTTCTGCCCATCCATTTAAGATGTCAGACTTCTCAGTTAGTAATGTTGTCCCATCTGCTGAGAGGATCGGTGACGTACCAGAAGGTTGAGGCCGTATAGCCTCGTAGAACCGCTTGGTATTGTGTGCATCTGCATAGCCTTGGATTTCGTCTGCTCTCAGGCTGAGCCAGGTTTCCTTCATATGTCTCAGTCTTGTTTGGACAGTCTGCTTGGCTTGACTTAAGGCAGTTGCATTTGCTGGGCTTTTGTTGGACAGGTACACCTTTTATAGACAGTTCATTTCCTTCAGGAGCGTCTCAATCTCATCATTGTTCTCTTCGAACCAATCTTGGCGATTGCGTATTTTGGGACCATGTATTTTAATGCAGGCATCATAAACTGTCCTTGAATAACATCCCTGTTCTATTTCAGATGTGTCGTGTGTTAATAACTCCGGCTTCGCATCCAGCTCACAAGCAACTTGGTCAAGCGTTTTGGGGTTTTCTTGCCCTGGGGTCTTCTTGGTGGCTGTATCAAAACAAGAGGGCCATGAGGCCCTGAAGCGCTCACCTGAGATACCCCAGGGGCGGGGCCATCATTTGTACAACCTTGGTAGAGAACCACAAGGCAAAGCAGTATGCCATTAATTAAAGGTCTAAGCCTTATGGTTTCAGAGAAAAATGATATATTTTTCCCATGAAAAACTGATAAGCCAGGGCCAAGTTTCGCCCAGAGGTCATGGTCGTAAGTTGAACAATCTTGGCAGAGGACCACAAGCCAAAGCTACATGCCAAATATCAAAGGTCTAGGCCTTACAGTTTCAGAGAAGAAGATTTTTAAAGATTTTCCTATGAAAAAATGATAAGCCCTTGGGAGGGGCAATTTTTGCCCTGGGGTCATAATTTGAACAATCTTTGTAGAGGACCATTAGATCATGCTACATACCAACTATCAAAGGTCTAGGCCTTACAGTTTCAGAGAAGAAGAATGTTAAAGATTTTACTATGAAAAACTGATAAGCCCTTGGGCGGTGCCATTTTTGGCCCGGGGTCATAATTTGAACAATCTTTGTAGAGGACCATTAGATCATGCTACATGCCAAATATCAAAAGTCTAGGCCTTACAGTTTCAGAGAAGAATGTTAAAGATTTTCCTATGAAAAACTGATAAGCCCTTGGGCCTGGTCATTTTTGGCCCCGGGGTCATAAATTTAACAACCTTTGTAGAGGACCACTAGATCATGCTACATGCCAAATATCAAAGGTCTAGGCCTTACAGTTTCAGAGAAGATTTTTAAAGATTTTCCTATGAAAAACTGATAAGCCCTTGGGCGGGGCCATTTTTAGCCCGGGGTCATAATGTGAACAATGTTTCGTTCCCCCTAGCCACTGATGCTTCTGACAAAATTTGGTTAAAATCGGGTCAGCAGTTTCAGAAGAGATGTCGTTTGAAAATGTGGACGGACACCGGACGGACGACGGACAAATAGCTGTCACAATAGCTCATCCTAAGCCTTCGGCTCAGGTGAGCTAACAAGGCGGTGGTCAGTGCAACAATTAGCCCTGCACATTGGCTAGTGACTCATACATCTTTCATGTCCCTCTTTCTCACTATAACATAGTCAATGAGATACCAATGCTTGGATCGTGGGTGCTTCCATGTGGTTTTGTTCCTAGTAGGTAGCTGGAACATTGTGTTAGTGAGGAGAAGTCCATGCTCTGTATACAGTTTGAGAAGCAGCAGACCGTTGCTGTACGTTACAGTTGCTGTTGCAGTTTCCAACGCCATGTTTCCCAATGACGTCACTCCATTCCTGGCTGTTAGTCCCCATGTGTGCACTGAAGTCACCGAGGATGACTAGTTTGTCTTGCTTGGGTGTTGAAGCAATCAGGGTGTCCAACTCTTCGTAGAACTTATCTTTGATGTCTTCCGAGTTGGTCATTGTAGGGGCGTAGCAACTGATGATGGAGGTCTGTTTCTTTCCAATATTGAGATGGCTAGAGACGAATCCAGCTGCAGAAGTTGCCGGGAACTTGCAACTTTAACAAGCAACCGCCTCTGGGGCTTCTGTGACTCCGGATTTTCACTCTACATAAACTAATAATGAAATAGCCCTGTTTATGATTATTATAGGTTATAGTAAAGAGATAGACATATGTATATATATTATATTGTATACAGTAAAAACCCTCTAAAAAGAAGAATTTAAGTCTTTTTCTTAAGAAAGGTGGCTGCTTAATGAAAGGTGAAAGTCATGCAGATATCTCCTTTGGGATCTTTCTGCATGCCTTTCATCCTGCATTAAGTTACCACTTGTCTTAAAGACCGGCATTGAACGTCCTGTATAACTGGAATTTAATATGCGTGTTGGGGTTGCTGGTATCCAGTGTTATTTTATACAAATATGTGATAAAGAATAAAAAGGCCCGCAAAATATCCCGCATTTATCATCGTGTTATTGTTTATAGCTCACGTTTTATCATACCCTTTGAAAAAACATGGCGGGGTTTGGAGGGTAAGCTAACATTTTGTTGTAAATTACCTACTGTATCTTGGAATTACAAATGTTTATAAGTATTTAACCACAGGTGTTCGGCGCGTGCTAACCCCCAACCCGACCCTACTCCCAATGGGTGCCGGACGTTTCGGTAAATGACCAGTTCGGTAAATTGATTTTATATAGTGAATGGTCCGGACGTTTCGGTAAAAAGGTAAATTATAGTAATTAAAGGATTAAGTAGATTTATATCGCACCTCTCCCAGTAACAATGAAACTGTTCGACGATGTTTGTGCCACGTTTGCAGATGTGTTTTAGTTGAATAATGTATGGATCCTGATCTAACAATGAATAAGATGGACATGCGAAGGGTGTTGAAAATAACTGGAGTTTTTAATTATAGTAATATATTGGCAAAATAATTGATAACAAAAAATGTAATGAATATATATTAAATATTCACCATAAAATATGTACATAGTTTTGCAATAAGATAATAATTATATACACTATTTCAATAATACCAGTAAATGACCCCAAACTGTTTGCAAAAAAACTATTGCCCAATGAGTCAAATCAACTGTTAAATATTCGTTTTGTGTGTGAAAGACTTTGAATTCTGATCAGTCATCGCTTTGCGGATCCAAACTGTTTGCAAATATATAAGGCAGTGAAAGGATTAAACCAATTGGTGGTCTGGGTCTACACTGTTTTACCAGACAGAGAAGGAGTCGTTGTTATACTCTTTTTTTTGGTTAAAAACTTTGGAAACTTTTTGACAATGAAGTATTGCTCATCTTTGGAAACTTTTTGACAATGAAGTAGTGCTCATCTTATTAAATTGTTGGGTGTAACGAGGTTGTTATTTAGTTAATTGATTACAGGCGACGGCACAATTAATGGCAAACAGTAATTAAAGACGTGCCGCAAATTTACAGACCACGCTTCGGGGTCTAAAATATTTTTTTATATAAATATGCGTGACAGGATAACATGATCCAGTCCTATTTTTAATAATTCTAATATAAAGCAAAACTGGTATTAATCCTAAAGGTGAAATGATTGATATTAATAATCGTAATATTAATGATATAATCATAAATATTGTAATAAACATATTTCTATATTTGAGGAACACAAAATTTTAAACTCGCTTAATATTTTTCAACTCAAATAGGGGTTATCGTGTTTTTATTACATCCCTGTCTGCATGGTAGATCCTGATCAGAGGACTAATTTTAATTTGGGGTTGCAAATACATTCAAATGGCACTCAATTTCACCTTTTTCTTCTTTTTTTTCGATTACCCAGTTTCATAACGATTATTCCGATTTGGCATTGAAATTTACCCTTTCTATAACTACATCGTATAGTTTAGACCCAACCCATTTATAATGATAAAAGTGACTACAGATCAAACGCTATCCGCCAGTAAAAGGTGTGATATACCGGTATATTAACCTTTAATTACTATAATTAACCTTTTTACCGAAACGTCCGGAACATTCACTATATAAAATCAATTTACCGAACTGGTCATTTACCGAAACGTCCGTAAATCCTCCCAATCCCCCTGTATCTATCCAAAAAATGAATAAAATACACTAAAAAGATACCTGTCGTGTAGTTCACATAAATTTGTGTACATTATGGTGATATCGAGCTACTTTCGGTTTTAACGATATCCAGGCAGAGTACACAAAACTGATTTAGGTTAGGACGTTCCAATCCTCAGTACACACCAGAAGTAATTCTAAGGGAAGAAAAGTTACTAACTTACTTGCCTCTACCGGGATTTGAACCCCGGACTCCTTTTCTTCTTTGAGGTTACTTCACTCCCTCATTGTACATTGAGGATTATGTGTAGGCGCTGGTTTAAAAACATTAAAATATGTTGTGTCCTGGATACTAGGCCTTCTCTCGAACCCCACCTGGTTTCCGAACCTTTCATTTTTTTGTGTTTTTATGCAAGTGCGCACTACGTCATCAAATCATGAGTACTGTGAGTACCAGGGCTCTAGAAATCCGGAAAATCGCCGGTCTGGACCGATTTTTGCATTTTGAGACCGGTTTGTATTTCAGAATCTGAAAAAAAATCGGTCCGAAAATCTTAAGCAGACAACGTTTGTAATCAAAATCATCTGCTGAAAGTAACTTTTCATTTGACCCCAGCATTAACGTGTCAAGAGATTAAAGGCTAGAGGCCCCGGGCAGTCAGTCCAGTTCCACTTGGTCTCTTCTCAGCTAGCCAATCAACCATGGTAGTAATATTGATAAGACATTCATCTCTTATGACACAAATCGAAACATTACCTACCTTGTACCTGTTAACAAACACGTTGCAGTCCATAGATTTAGGCTACTGTAATTATATTAAGGCTGAAAGGTCACTGAGAAATAACATCTTTGCATCGGGTAATCAGTTTTTTAAGAGCAAATACTCTCTTGATATCCATCAGCAACACAATTAACTTTGAACAATCATAACAAAAAGTCAACAACATGTCCGCTTGTTTCAAGGTAAAGATTGACCTATTTTTGAGACTCCACATTAAAGAGCTCCTTAGGTAGATCCACAGGGGTCTGAAGTGTGCCTGGACCCAAAAATGGCACACCTGTGTAAAAAATCCATTCTGGGTCGAAGTCATTGATTACATATATATATACATAAGAATGTATATATATATGTAATCAATGACTTCGACCCAGAATGGATTTTTTTACACAGGTGCGTCATTTTGGGGTCCAGGCAAACTTCAGACCCCTGTGGGTAGATCTACATTTATCTGCCAAAAATATGCTGCAGTGAACAGAAAAACAATGTTGGCTTGTTGCTTTCGTTTATCTGATGAGAAATAAGTATGCATCATAAGCTAAATGATAATAACTAACCATGTAAGATTTTAAATACAAACTAGTTTTCTTGCTTCTCTATCAAAGTCTTCAAAACTGCCATTCATGCAAACTTGAAATGTCATTAGTTTTCGCGAATGTCAAATGGTGTTCACAAATTTCGATATTTCATGCTATCATATTATTATATACAAACTATAAGTTGGCAAAAGCCCCTCATAAACATATTACCGGGTGGCTTATGTCCGCATATCACAAGAAGACAAGGGGGCAAATGTCCGCTCATCAAGAAATAGGTGGCAAATGTCCGGGGAAAGGGGGGGGGCTAATGTCCGTTTACCGGCTGGACCGGTTGGGATTTGAAAATTTCTAGAGCCCTGGTGAGTACCATTGCTTTGTCTGTAAACAACGCCTCGTAGCTTTAAAGACGAAATATGCATCATAAATAGGTCAATACAGTTTATTTTTCCTTCAACTATGCTAAACATGAGAAAACTCTTAATACTTTATAGAATATCAACATAAATTGAAAAGTGTACCACATTGAAAATGTTTGACAGCTCTGACCCCTTAGGCTTATGCAAAGGTCACGTGCCCATGATGGTCATATCAGGACGGTCAACATCACTCCAATTAATACGGGTATTAGAAGAATGGACAGAAGCAGTAGACAACGGACATGGGGTGGACTGTGTCTACATGGACTACCAAAAGGCCTTTGACACAGTCCCCCACAAGAGGCTCATAAGTAAACTAACTTCATATAACGTAGGCAAGGATATGGTAGACTGGATTGAGAACTACTTGAGTAATAGAAGGCAGCAGGTAACAGTAAATGGTTCGAGTTCTAGCTGGGAGAATGTAACCTCTGGTATACCGCAAGGCTCGGTTATAGGACCCGTTCTATTTGTCATTTACATAAATGATCTGCCAGATACAGTCCAGTCGTCTGTATACTTATTTGCAGATGACACAAAAATATTCAGACTAATTGAGGAAAATAACGACCGGGAAATTCTGCAAAAAGATCTAGAACAGCTCACTAAATGGAGTGAAATATGGCTTTTAAAATTCCACCCGGACAAATGCAAATATCTCCATGTAGGAAAAAATGAACCTGAACAAAATTTCGAATATAAACTTATGGGAAAAACCCTAGAAAGAGTCAGAGAGGAAAAAGATTTAGGAGTCATCATTGATGACAAATTGTCATTTGATAAACATATAAGCGAAAAGGTGAAAAAGGCCAACTCAATGTTTGCTGTTATCCGAAGGACATTTCAAAATCTTAACGAAGTCTCGTTTCTACCACTGTACAAGGCATTAGTGAGATCGCACCTGGATTATGCTAGCTCCGTATGGTTCCCACACAAGGAAAAACACATTAAATTAATAGAAGGAGTGCAAAAAAGAGCAACAAAACAAATTCCAGGATACAATAATTTAACATATGAAGAAAGACTTAGGAAACTGAAATTACCATCACTAAAATACAGAAGACATAGAGGAGACATGATAGAAATCTACAAAATCGCAAGTGAAAAATATGATAAGGATACAGCAAACTTTATAAAATGGAGAAATGACTACACAGACAGAGATTCAGGTAGAGGTAACAGTAAGAAGATACTAGTACAGAGGCCAAGACTCAATATCAGAAAATATAGTTTCACTTTAAGGGCAGCAAACATATGGAACAGTCTCCCAGACTATATAGTACGTGCTAAAACAATGAATATTTTCAAGAACAGGCTAGACAAATATTGGGAAAATCAAGAGATTTTATACAATTATAAGGGCGTGATCGACTGTAAAACCGGAAGTTACAATAGTCGTGAACAAGAAAACCAAGATTTGGAATCCGGCGAAGAGGACTGAAAACCTGTGCTGGAAGAAATCCATAAGTATCCATAAGTAAGTAAGTAAGTATGATGAAATCATGTGACTATGAGTATGAATATTATGTTACAGTAAACAATTTCTAAAATAAAGGTTCGAAAAGGTTTGAAAAGCAGGTGATCTTTTTCTGGCAGCCATTTTTGTTTTTGTTAAGCGGGTGGTGGGGAACACTGGATTGTTTGGGGATTAATAGATGAGGATAAAATTACCTAATTGTTTCAAGGTATGTATAAAAGATTATTTTGAACTGCTGATTTATTATTTTCTTCAATATTCACGATAAACGTTTTCTGTTCCTGGTCAAAGATTAAGAGGTTCAAAAGACGGTGAGACCATGCTACCTGACAAGAAAACTTCCAAAGACAGTTATTTTTTGGTTGCTTTTAATTTAATTCACTTAATCCGTTTCCTCGTAGCGCATACAGTAACCGCTATATATTGCACTTGTGTGTATACACTCGCATCCTGTGACAACAACAGTGTGGGTTTATGAGCGTACCTGAGGTCAGTTGTTGTTTGAATGACGTAGTTACCACAAAAGTGCAGATTTACATTGAAAATTAGGTCCAATATGACCAGATTGCAAATTAGAAAGAACGATTTCCACCCCGTATTTGACGTATTGCCATGAGACTAAGACAGCAACCATCACAAAATTAGCATAGACTTACAGCTTGTTGATGAGATTATACCATGCGATAGATCCTTTCATGCCAGTAATACGCGAAAGCGGAGTCGGGCATTATGCAAAGATAGATAATTAGATAGACCCATACATGGGAGACAAATGATTTTCATAAAGGCCCTTTCATAAAATAAAATTACTGAACAATTGGGAAATCACTTATTAAAGTACCTAACAACCAGAAATTTCTTATAAATTAACCCATTCCCTCATGTTGATAAATTAACCCATTCCCTCATGTTGACGCTTTTTGACGCCTCTGCGAAAGTTACCTGTAGAAACCACTGAGATAAATAGAGCATTTGCTCCTATAGTAGCAAATGCTATATTTATCACAATTGTTTCAAACAGCAAAATTCTAAAATTTTCCTTTTCTCTAGCTAATGCTCCTTTTCGGTAGATTTATTAAAAAGAGATTGGATCTAAAAATAGCCTATGAGGTAATGGGTTAATTGTATATCTGGCTTTAAATTTTAATCAACACATTGAAACTTAAGTTCACGTGAATCATTTGGATGAATGTTGCGTTTTCTCTACTTTCAGATTTTCCTTTGGTGCAGCCAAAACTACTGCCCCATCAACAGGTACAAAAAGTAATCATATTACAAGCAACTAGTTTTATAAGCTTCATATTCTTTCACATATAATGAAACTTGTTTTAAATGCAACCTGCAGGGGTTTCAATAAGTTGGAAAGTAGAAGAGTAAACACCTGACCAAAAGTAGAAGGGGGTCTGGGGGTCCTCCCTGAGTGGGATCTGCAGGGGCAGTGCCCAATGTCGGGGGGGGGGGGGCCCAGGGTGGCAAAGCCCCCCCCCCCCCCCCCCCCCCCCCCCCAGCCAAAATTGAATTTAGGCAATTCAGCAGGGAAAAAATCAAGCTCTCCTGCAAGCATTTTGTTAACCGGGTTTTCCACGGAAAATCAGGTTATTGAAATGGTGATGTACAGCAGGCGGGTGAGCAGCTGCCAATCTTGTCCAGATGATAACTCCTATATGGCTCATGCCATTGGATTGAAACTCCATACATGGAAAATTCATGATAATAGGAAGTGTTATGCATAAGGTCCATAACTCTGGCTTCACTAATATTGGAGTTATAGCCCCTTGTAATTTTTTTTAACATTTTTTACCCGGACGCTAACTCCTATATGGCTCATGCCATTGGATTGAAACTTCATATGATATATGGAAAGATCATAATAAAAGGAAGTGTCATGCACAAGGTCCATAACTCTAGCTGCACTAATATTGGAGTTATTGCCCCTTGTATTTTCTTCACACTTTTTTGTCTGGACGATAACTCCCATATGGCTCATGCCCTTGGATTGAAACTTCATACTTGGAAAAAGCATGATGAGAGGAAGTGTCATGCCTAAGGTCCATAACTCTGGCTTCACTAATATTGGAGTTATTGTCCCTTGTAAAAAAATTCACCCTTTTTTGTTCGGACGATAATTACTCTATGGCTTATGCCATTGGATTGAAACTTCATACATGAAAAGGTCATGATGAGAAAAAGTGTCATGCCTAAGGTCCATAACTCTGGATTCACTAATATTGGAGTTATTTCCCCTTGTAATTTTTTTTTACATTTTTTTTTGTCCGGACGATAATACGCTTGGGAAGGCCATCAGGGAGTCAACTTACCCTACCTACCTCACCTCACCTCAAATCCAAAAGTTGGCAAAGAAAAACAAATCTCAATGCATTATCACCTGTATTAATTCTAATAGGGAAAGCAAATTACGCTGAAAATATTTTTTACAGCAGTGGCATAGGTTATTTTGTTTCCCTTTGACTTGCTATGTTGGCCAAAAGTGCAGCTTTCTGATTATTCGGGGCTGTAAACCATGTACATGTACATGTCACTTCTGCAAGCAGTTCGGTTTTCCAACACACCTACATATCGCTCTTTAATTCTAATTGTATTTTTAATTGTGTTTGTTCGCTCTCAATTTTGTCCATTTTTCCGCATTTTTATGTAATGCATTCTACAGTAGTACTTTTACAAGCATTATGGTAAAGGGAAGGGCCTTCGAACATTTCCTGCTGGACAGTATGCACCCATAATTTTATTTGATAATTTTACTATAGAGCTGTCTAGCGGAAGTTGAGCCTCGAAAGGTAAACACATTTCTTACTTTTACTTTAGTCATAAATCTACCAGAAGTTAAGTTTGAAAAGAATGGTTTTACGATTTCGGTCAACAAATGAATCAAGTAGGATGTCTGCAGGTTATATCAAGTCTTATATCGGCACAAATATGATTAAATTTCCGAATATATATTCTATCATGCATTATCCTATACAGCCTCTAACCGTGACAGCCCTAGTAAAAACTCCAATTTTGCATGGCGCCCGGCGCTTTTATAAGGGGAATTACGGTATGTCTTCACCCTTTACTCCATAAATATGACTTTCTATGCCTTTGCAATCAGAGGAAACCCAGATCAGACGACTGATCAGAGTATGTTCTGTTTCCTTACAATATATGTATTCTACAGTTTTTGCCATTTACAAAATTTCCTATGTCAGTGTGCTATTATAACAAATTAATCTAATTAATATTCATGATGTCATTATTTATTACATGAATATTCATGGAAGAAAGGGTTCAATTCAAGGGCTTAATATTAAACTAAAACTTAGCTGGTGTAACAACAAGCAGAGCTATAGATAACGGTGCATACTCAAATACTCTCTCAGAGCTACAGATAACGGTGCATACTCAAATACTCTCTCAGAGCTATAGATAATGGTGCATACTCAAATACTCTCTCAGAGCTACAGATAACGGTGCATACTCAAATACTGTCTCAGAGCTACAGATAACGGTGCATACTCAAATACTCTCTCAGAGCTACAGATAACGGTGCATACTCAAATACTCTCTCAGAGCTATAGATAATGGTGCATACTCAAATACTCTCTCAGAACTACAGATAACGGTGCATACTCAAATACTCTCTCAGAGCTATAGATAATGGTGCATACTCAAATACTCTCTCAGAGCTACAGATAACGGTGCATACTGAAATACTCTCTCAGAGCTACAGATAACGGTGCATACTCAAATACTCTCTCTGACCTATAGATAACGGTGCATACTCAAATACTCTCTCAGAGCTACAGATAACGGTGCATACTCAAATACTCTCTCAGAGCTACAGATAACGGTGCATACTCAAATACTCTCTCTGACCTATAGATAACGGTGCATACTCAAATACTCTCTCAGAGCTACAGATAACGGTGCATACTCAAATACTCTCTCAGAGCTACAGATAATGGTGCATACTCTAATA
Organism: Azorinus chamasolen; assembly: GCA_963576725.1. NCBI lineage: Eukaryota > Metazoa > Mollusca > Bivalvia > Cardiida > Solecurtidae > Azorinus > Azorinus chamasolen. Next base: position 44,065,323 of record OY755242.1, on the reverse strand, counting down.
CTGTCTCAGAACTACAGATAACGGTGCATACTCAAATACTGTCTCAGAGCTATAGATAATGGTGCATACTCAAATACTGTCTCAGAGCTATAGTAACGGTGCATACTCAAATACTAAAATCCTCATTTCTGCACCAAACCCTATGTTAGTATAGTCTCTGTCAGAGCTGCAGATAACGGTGCATACTCAAATACTAAAAGCGTCATTTCTCAACCAAACCCTATGTTGTGATCCAGAACTCCACTCAAATACTAAAATCATCATTTTTCCACCAAATCCTATGTTGTGACTGCTCTTTAGAATATCTTCTCGAAGAGATGATTCTAAAGAGTGGTCACAACGTAGGCTTTGGTGGAGAGAAAAAAGAAGTTATACTTGAAAATATTTTAATTTATTCATCTTATCTTGAACTCTACATAAGCATTGTGATATTTTGTTATTTGTATTTATAAGCATAAATGCTTGACTCTGTGATTTTGTAATTGTCATATTTGTGATATTTGTTGTAATTTTGACATAATATTCACAAATAAATCCATCTATCTATCTAGGCTCCTTCATGAGGGAAAGGGTTAAATTTTCTGTCAATATCATTTACATAAACAAAAAAAATAAATGTGTTTTATAACAGGGGGCCTAACGTTCGGCACACCAGCTCAACCAGCAACCGCTCAAACTACACTAGGCTTTGGTACTGGACCAGCCCAGACAACCACAGCTTCCCAAGGCCTGACGTTTGGTACAGTTAATCCATCTACTGGCTTTGGTGCTGCTACTTCAACTGCATCAGGTGATTTTACTTTATCCATTAACCCTTTCCTCCATAAATACGCCTTTCTACACCTCTGTAAAAGTCACTTTTTGAAACCATTGTGATAAAAAGAGGTTTTGCTCCTAAGGAGCAAATGCTCTATTTATCACAATGGTTTCAGAACTACAAAATTCTAAAATTTTACTTTATCCTTTAAATAACAGAGCTATATACCTCCTCTATTACAGATGCCAGTTACTTTAGACTATGAGATCATAAAACTTATTCTTCCCTCAGAGCGTCACACCTAGAACCAGTTTCCTTGTAACAATAAGTAACCCTTGAAGACAATATTAGCCGTTTGACCTGTATAATTATACCCCGGCAAACGAAGTTTGAGAGGGGATATATAGGAGTCAGTGTGTCGATTGGTCTGTCCATTTGTGGCACAACCTGGTTAAGTCCACTTATCTACATAACCCTTTGCGATAAAGCTTTGAAACTTTACACACTTGTCTACCATCACAAGACAGAATTATGGCCCTTTTTATGGTTGGTCTGCATGTCCGTTTGTGGCACAACCTAGTTAAGTCCACTTTTTTACATTACCCTTTGATAAAGCTTTGAAACTTTACACACTTGTCTACCATATTTGATAATTGTCACTTCTGCAAGTAAAAGTAAGAATCGTGTTTACCTTTCGAGGCTCAACTTCCGCTAGACTGCTCTACAGTTGAAGTAGGATGTGTTCAGGTTATATCAAGTCTTATATCGGCACATATATGATTAAATTTCTGAATATATAATGTATCATGCACTAGCCTCTACAGTCTCTAACCGTGACAGCCCTAGTAAAAACTGTGATTTTGGGGTATAAAATAAAAGTGCCCTGTCTGCGTTTTGCATGGCGCCCGGCTCTTTTATTAGAGGAATTACGGTTTGTCTTAACCCTTTACTCCATAAATATGCTTTTCTGTGCCTTTGCAAACAGAGAAAAACCAGATCAGACGACTGATCGGAGTCTGTTCTGTTTGCTTACAATATACGTATTCTACAGTTTCAGCCATTTACAAAATTCCCTATGTCAGTGTGCTATTATAACAAATTCATCTCATTAATATTCATGATGTCATTATTTCTTACATTAATATTCATGGAGGAAAAGGTTAAATTCAAGGGCTTAATTTTAAACTAAAACTTAGCTGGTGTTATTTGTAAGAATCACGGAGAAGTGCCCTTCAGGAGAAGTGCCCTTCATTTCTTACTGGGTGGAGAACTGCCCCTCAATTGCATTTTAAGAGGTGGAGAAGTGTCCTTTCGTCATAATTGAAGGGCAGTTCTCCGCCTGTTAAAATGCAGCAGAGGGGCAGTTCTCTTCCATGTAAGAAATGAAGGGCACTTCTCATGAAGGGCATTTCTCCGTATACCTATTTGTAAGAATAAGCTGAGCTACAGATAACGGTGCATACTCAAATACTGTCTGAGAGCTACAGATAACGGTGCATACTCAAATACTCTTTCAGAGCTATAGATAACGGTGCATACTCAAATACTGTCTCAGAGCTACAGATAACGGTGCATACTCAAATACTGTCTCAGAACTACAGATAACGGTGCATACTCAAATACTGTCTCAGAGCTATAGATAACGGTGCATACTCAAATACTGTCTCAGAACTACAGATAACGGTGCATACTCAAATACTGTCTCAGAGCTACAGATAACGGTGCATACTCAAATACTGTCTCAGAGCTATAGATAACGGTGCATACTCAAATACTGTCTCAGAGCTATAGATAATGGTGCATACTCAAATACTCTCTCAGAGCTACAGATAACGGTGCATACTCAAATACTGTCTCAGAGCTACAGATAACGGTGCATACTCAAATACTGTCTCAGAACTACAGATAACGGTGCATACTCAAATACTGTCTCAGAGCTACAGATAACGGTGCATACTCAAATACTGTCTCAGAGCTATAGATAACGGTGCATACTCAAATAACGGTGCATACTCAAATACTAAAATCCTCATTTCTCCACCAAACTCTATGTTAGCATGGTCTCTATCAGAGCTGCATATAACAGTGCATTCTCAAATACTAAAAGCATCATTTCTCCACCAAACCCTATGTTGTGACCCAGAGCTACAGATAACGGTGCATACTCTAATACTAATATCGTCATTTTTCCACCAAACCCTATGTTGTGACCACTCTTTAGAATGGTCTCTAAAGACGGTTCTAAAGAGTGGTCACAACATAGGGTTTTGTGGAGAAAAAATGAAGTTATACTTGAAAATATTTTAATTTATGCATCTTATCTGGAGCTCTGCATAAGCATTGTGATATTTTGTTATTTGTATTTATAAACATAAATGCTTGATTCTGTGGTTTTGTAATCACCAGTCTGTGATGTTTGTTGTAATTTAACTTTGACATATATATTCACAAATAAATCTATCTATCTATCTAGGCTCCTACATGAGGGAAAGTGTTAAATTTTCTGACAATATCATTTACATAAACAAAAACAATAAATGTGTTTTATAACAGGGGGCCTAAGGTTTGGTACACCAGCAACAGCTCAACCAGCAACTGCTCAATCTACAGTAGGCTTTGGTACTCAAGCCCAGACAACCACAGCTTCCCAAGGCCTGACGTTTGGTACAGTTAATCCATCTACTGGCTTTGGTGCTGCTACTTCAACTGCATCAGGTGATTTTACTTTATCCATTAACCCTTTCCTCCATAAGTACGCCTTTCCACACCTCCTAAGGAGCAAATACTGTATTTATCACAATGGTTTCAGAACTACAAAATTCTAAAATTTTCCTTTTCTGTAGTTAATGCTCCTTTTCGGTAGATTTATTCAATGAGGTTGGATCTAAAAATAGCCTATGTCCCACAAGGGGCCTATACAGCCCCCTTGACCCCCGCCAATTTTCCTCTTTTTTCACAAACCGCCATTCTCACCCCTGTGTCAGATTTCATAAGTAAGAAGAGCTGACCCTGATCAGATGGCTCTTACAGGAGCCCTCTGATCTGGGTCTACTCTGCAAAAACATGAAAATTAATTTGTATGAAGGAAAGGATACCATAATTGGTAACCTAATGGGAATTGATTTGCACTTTGTCTTGCACAAGCACAAATATATTAAGTTCTGTGTGAAGAACAATTTTAGCTCCACTTTTTCGAAAGTGGAGGTATTGTCATGACCCTCTCATCTGTGTCGGCGTCGGCGTTGGGTAACCGTTTTGTTAAGGTCCATTACTCAGAAACCATCAAAGATAGTTGGTTAAAATTTGGTATGCATGTCTCTTCGACTTAGGCTTCCACTATAATATCCATCTCTAAGAAAAGTGGAGCGCGCTGTCCGCAGACAGCTTTTGTTTAACCCATTCCCGCATGTTGATGCCTTTTGACGTTTCTGTAAAAGTCACTTTGTGCATACATGTGATAACCTCCTGAGGCATGTCAGGTAGATTTAGGAAATTTGTCAGGTAGATTTGACTTTTGTCAGGTAGATTTTACTGATGCGACAAAATTATTATTAATATATGGAGGAGAAAAAAGAAATTTGCTCGATACCTATGTTTGTTATACATTATCATTCATACTTTACCATAAATGCATACCATTCCATTATTAAACCTTACATTACACACATAACATTTACACACTTAACCCTTTCCCTCATATAAACATCTTTTTCACGCATAAATTTGCACAGAGAATAGACTCAGATCAGGCGGCTCCTACAGGAGCTGTCTGGTCAGGGTCTGCTCTGTTTGCTTATGATATATAGGAATGATTCTACACTTTCTGGTTTGGCAAAAAAAAATTCCAATGTGGAGTTTAAACCTCCATTAAGCCTTTCCTTCATATAAACCAAGGTTTCATGCATTTGCAAACAGGGTGGACCCAGATCAGACAGCTCCTATAGGAGCCATCTGATCAGGGTCTGCTCTGTTTGCTGTTGAAATTTTAAAAATGTTTCTGTACTTTCTAAAATGGCTATAAAATTCCAATCTCCAAATTCCTTTATAACTACTTTGTTTGAGAATATCCAGTAGGGACTGGAATTTGGAATAAAAATGGAACAGGGAAAGGGTTAAAAACAAATACTAGTAATTGGCATGCAGTAATAATTCTAGATTTTTTTATTTGTCAAAAGGACTCATTGAAATCAATAGGTCTCAAGCCCAAAACACTGGGATCCTTATTAAATAATGTCATGAAAAAATCAAGATTTATTAGTTTTATCATATAATGAAAAAGATATTCCATTTTATCTTAATTTATAATAACATTTTTAGGTTTTTTTTGGCTTATTTTATAGCCCTTATTTAGCTATACTCCCAATGACAACCTTAAAAGTCCTTTACTCAGTTCAAGTTAGTTAAACCTTTACTCAGTTCAAGTTAGTTACTGCAAACATTGAGCAGACACAGAAATGTCGAAATCCCATCAGGTCCAGAGTCCGTGTTTTAGCCCGTATCTACAATCGTCGCGAAAACTAATGACATTTCAACTTATATAGTTATTATTTTTTGAAGAGTTTGCAATGGTAGATAATAATTTATGGTGTTTTCAATTACTTCTTTAGTGTCATTACCACTTATTATACTAATGAAAAAAGTAATTTAGTGTACAAATCAAATTCATGATTATCAGTCCAAGCAGTCTTATTTTCGAAGTGTTTCGGCCCATTGCAACAACGAGGCCAAGCACAGCTATCTTTGACAAGGAAGCAGAGAAGCATTTCTATGTCTTATAACTTAATTGTGAGAATATAATTCCTATTATAGGTTCATGACACTCCCATGTCGCCTCGCTTGAGTAATAAACCTGCTGCATGTGATATTTGTGGTAGACGTTTGCATTTTGAAACGACTGGTTCCCGAACAATTTATTTGGTAAAGTAGTAGAGTGAAAACCGGAACCACCTCGTGATTATGTAATTCGGGAATTCTCCATGGTCTCCACAGGGGATTCCCTTGATTGGTCCCTACCAAAATAGACCGAGCATGGATCACAGCATGATAGCAAGCTAAAGGCGATCTGTTTGTGTAGAGAACTAACAGATAAACTCTGTCAGGGAGGAAAATACATGTCACTAAAAAAATTGCCTTGGCATTTCAAAAACGGTAGATCGTTAAAGTAGAACGGTAAACCACCTCTGAAAACGGTAGAATTCACCTACCGTCGGTAGTTATCACATGTATGCTTTGTGAAACCATTGTGATAAATAGAGCTTTTGCTCCACAGGAGCAAATGCTCTATTTATCACAATGGTTTCAAAACTACACAATTCTGAAAAATTAATTTTCTCTAGTTAATGCTCCGTTTTGGTAGATTTAATCAAAGAGGTTAGGTCTAAAAATAGCCTAAGTGGGAATGGGTTAAAAAAAGAGGCAACAAATACTGCCCATTCTTTAGAATAATTTCAAAGAGAGAGTTCTAAAAAGCAGTCACAATGTAGGGTTTAGTGGAACTATGACAATTGGAGTACAGTAAAACCTCTCTATAACGGCCACTGAATTACATCAAGTATTTTTAGCTAAAAGCAGATGGCTGCTTAAAGCAAGTTGAAAGTAAAACAACGCTCCTATAGGAGCGTTGTTTTACTTTTACCTTGCTTTAAGCAGCCACCTGCCCTAAATACCAACTAATTAACACAATTTAGTGGCCGTTATAGAGAGGTTTTACTGTACATGTACTTGAAATATGCCTCTTTCTCTAACTAACTACCATGAGGTTGCCTGGTGCATATTATGAGAAGCTTTTTGATTTTTGATATGAGAAAGCGTTGTGCACAGAGTATGAACAACTTTGTGATTTTGATAAAGAGAATGGGAAAGTGTCTGAGAAATGATTGCGATTTTTGTGAAGAAAATACGAGAAAGCTTTGTGTGTTTGGTATAGAGTATGAGAAAGCTTTGTGTGTTTGGTATATATAGTATGAGAAAGCTTTGTGATATTTGTACAGTGAAAACTGGTGATTTTGGTAGAGTATTGGAGTACATGTATATGTACTTTGAATTTCATAGAGAGTATTAGAATACATTGATTTTGGTACAGAGGACTAGAAAAGCTTTGTGATTTTGGTGAAGAGTATGAAAAAGTGATTTTGATCAAGAGTATGAGAAAGCTTTGTCATTTTCAGGTTCTTTGCTTGGTGGTGGATTGATGGGTTTGTCTAAGCCAGCCAGTACTGCCCCGGCGGGGCTGACCTTTGGTACACCATCTACTTCTGCTGGTGCGCTGATTGGTGGCCCCCCTCCTGCTTCAGTTGGTGGTTTCACTTTTGCCAAGCCTGCCACTGTTGGTAAGACTAGTATTTTATCTCTTTGTGTAATTACCAGACATGTGTACCTGTTGTGTAATAGCCAGACATGTGTACCTGTGGTGTAATACCCAGACATGTACCTGTGTGTAATACCCAGACATGTGTACCTGTTGTGTAATACCCAGACATGTACCTGTGTGTAATACCCAGACATGTGTACCTGTTTTGTAATACCCAGACATGTACCTGTGTGTAATACCCAGACATGTACCTGTGTGTAATACCCAGACATGTACCTGTGGTGTAATACCCAGACATACCTGTGGTGTAATACCCAGCCATGTGTACCTGTGTGTAATACCCAGACATGTGTACCTGCTGTGTAATACCCAGACATGTGTACCTGTTGTGTAATACCCAGACATGTACCTGTGGTGTAATACCCAGACATGTACCTGTGGTGTAATACCCAGCCATGTGTACCTGTGTGTAATACCCTGCCATGTGTACCTGTGTGTAATACCCAGACATGTGTACCTGTTGTGTAATACCCAGACATGTGTATATGTTGTTACTTGTGTAATACCCAGACATGTACCTGTGTGTAATACCCAGACATGTACATGTATGTAATACCCAGACATGTATTTGTGGTGTGAAACATAGACATATGTACCTGTTTTGTAATACCCAGACATGTACCTGTTGTGTAATACCCAGACATGTCTATGTGTAATACCCAGACATGTACCTATTTTGTAATACCTTTTAAAGCCTTTGCAAACAATAGAACCAGATGAGATTGCTCATGTAGGAGTCGTCTGATCAGTCTGCTCTGTTTGCTTAATTCTGATCTTATTCAAATTTCTGCCCTTATAGAAATCATCTAATTATTAGCTCACCTGAGCCAAAGGCTCAGGATGAGCTATTGTGACCGTGATTTGTCGGTCGTCCGGCCACATTTTCAAACGACAACTCCTCTGAAACTGCTGACCCGATTTTAACCAAATTTTGTCAGAAACATCAGTGGCTAGGGGGAACGAAATGTTGTTCACATTATGACCCCCAGACCAAAAATGGCCCCGCCCAAAGGCTTATCAGTTTTTCATAGGAAAATGCAGTTTTGCCTTGTAGTCCTCTGCCAAGAATGTTCAACTTACAATGCCGACCTCTGGGTGAAACCTGACCCTGCCTTGCGGCTTAATCAGTTTTCCATGGGAAAAATATATTTTTCTCGGAAACCATAAGGCTAAGACTTTGAATTAATAGCATGCTGCTTTGCCTTGTGGTTTTCTACCAAGGTTGTACAAATGATGACTTTTGGGTAAAAAATGGCCCCGTCCCTGGGGTTATCTCAGGTGAGCGCTTCAGGGCCTCGTGGCCCTCTTGTTAGCTCTATTATCAGTGTTTCTTACATGATTATTAATGGATCGAAGGGTTAATGAAGATTGTTTAAGGCTATGTGTCTGCAGAATATAAAACCTCATATTGCCGCCAATACCGTGGTCTGGTTAATCTCTGCAAAGGTGTAGGAAAGCATAATTTTGGAGTAATGGGCTAAAATTTACAATGAATACTGACACACATTTTCTTAATTTTAGCTGGAGTCCCTCCGGGATCAACCCTGAGCCTAGCCAAGCCTGCCACTACAACAGCTGCCACAGGTTTTACCCTTGGTAAGTGTCTTCCTTTACTCTTTGGACCTTCACGCTTTACTCCATTAATATTTATGTAAAAAATAATTACCTCAGATTATTCTGCTTGTTCCGCAATACTTTCTTGTATTGTTTTTGTGTCACCTGCCGAGAGTCAGTGTGTCACTTAGGGATCACTTTTCCGTCGTTTGTCTGTCTGTCCATCACACTTTCGTTTTTTGGCCGTAATTTCTTAACTAATCATTATAGAGTTCAAATTTCACATGTGTCTTCCTCTCATTGAGGACCATTGATGTAACAAAGGTCCATCACTCTGCATGCAATATTTTCCCCTTTGTTCTGATATTTGTACTCCAGCATATTATCAGTTTTTGTGTCTGCTGCGAGCAGGTGACACATGTGTTCCTCTGAACACTCTTGTTTATCAAACAAATACTAAAATGATGCTATTTTCTATACAAATCTCATGTGTAGCCATTTGGGAGCAAATTGGGAGAGGAAATTAATTCACATGAAAAATATAATGAGACTTTAAAATGCATATCCAAGTAAATATGTTCTGGAGAGGACTGACACAAGTTATGCCTTATGTTCAATCCTTTTCTTTTGAATAAAATATTGGTGAATCAAATGTTTTGTTTAGCCCATTGGAATCTCTCTCTTATGTTTCAATGCAATTTCTGATGTATTTTTTGTGAAGGGGGAACACCTAGCTCCACTTCTACCTTTGCGGCGTTCGGTACTGGAGGAATAGGGGGAACGGCAAGTACTACTGGCAGTATTTTTGGTGCAACTCCAGCAAAAACAACATCGTCAGGACTTGGTGGTGTGGATCCAAAGACCACAACAGCAACCTCTGGTACCGCTAGCAATGGGGCAAAGACTGGGTAGGTGACAAAAGTTCTCCATAACCCATTCCCTCATATTGACACCTTTAGACGTCTCTGTACAGGTCACATTTTGAAACCATTGTGATAAATACAGTAAAAACTCAATACTATGAAATTTCAGTAATGAAGAATTTATGTCTTTGTAGGATGGTGGCTGCTTAACCCATTCCCTCATAGGCTATTTTTAGATCCAACCTCTTTGAATAAATCTTCCAAAAAGGAGCATTTACTAAAGAAAAGGAATATTTTAGAATTATGTAGTTTTGAAACCATTGTGATAAATAGAGCATTTGCTCCTATGGAGCAAATACTCTATTTATCACAATTTTTTCTGAAAGTGACTTTTACAGAGATGTCAAAAGGTGTCAATATGCGGGAATGGATTAATGCAGGGTGAAATTCGTGTAGAAATTTCCTAGAGGAGCTTTCTGCATGAATTTCACCCTGCATTAAGCTGCAACCTGTGTTAAAGATCTGAAATGGTTCGTAGTATCAAGTTTTTACTGTAGGCAGCAAATGCTCTTATTATCACAGTGATTTCAAAACTATACAATTCTAAAAAAATCCTTTTTTCTTGTAAATGCTCCTTTTCTGTAGATTTATTCAAAGAAGTTGGGTCTAAAAATAGCCTATGAGGGAATAGGCTATTCGTTATGGTAATAGATCCAACAAACATATAGAAGCGCGCTTGAGAACAAAAGGGTTATGTCTCTTATCTGGAGTTCTGGAAGCCCTATTTTAAATATGGCATTCGGTCTGGTTCTACACTATTTGCCAAACCTTAAAATTGTTTTGTGTATGACAGCTCATATGCATTGCCATTGTCGGTTCAAGAACTCATGTATGGCAAGAACAATTTAAATATTATACTATTACTTTGGAGGTAATTATGATCTATGTGTTGTTTACTTGCAGTGATGGTAAAACGGTTAAGGAGACACCAGTAGAAAAGGAAATCCTGCTGGATGTCGACAATTTCAAGTAAGTGAACAGCTCTGTCCTGGTAGTGCCAATGTGAACTATGGTGATAACTGTCTGCTGTATCGTCTGTCCAGTGTCAACAACTTTCTGTAATCCTTTACTCTGTTAGCCTATCATATAATATAAAATTATAAATATGATTCTACAATTTCTGCAATGTCCATGTGCTATTATAACAATCAGTCTAATTAATCTTCTTGATGAATATTCATGGAGTAAAGGATCAGACAGGAGTTTCTTTAAACAACATCTGAAATGCTGAATAGGATTTTCCAAACTTCACAGAAATGATGCTGAGGAGATTCTCTATCAAATTTGTATAAATGGGTCTTCTCCAGTTACTCAAGTATTTTTTTGTCCAGAGCATAACTTCTCAAGTATTGTAGGCACAACTGTGCACAACTTTACATATGGATAGAGGGTGATAAGAGGATATGCAGTCAACATGGACTGTAACTCTAAATTAATTTTTGAGGGATTTATTCTCCTTTGTTACTTTTTAGCTCACCTGGCACAAAGTGCCAAGGTGAGCTATTGGGATGATCCTATGTCCGGCGTCCGGCGTCGTGCGTATGTGCGTATGTGCGTTGTGCGTCGTGCGTACGTGCGGGCGTCAACAATTTACTTAAACATCTTCTTCTCTGGAACTACAAAGCCAAGAGCTTTGATATTTGGTATGTAGTATGATGTAATGGTCCTCTACAAATATTGTTCAAATTATGTCCCCCGGGCCAAAAATGGCCCCGCCCCAGGGCTTATCAATTTTTCATAGGAAAATCTTTAAAAATCTTCTTCTCTGAAACTGTAAGGCATAGACCTTTGATATTTGGTATGTAGCATCATCTAATGGTCCTCTACTTAGATTGTTCAAATTATGACCCCTGGGCCAAAAATGGCCCCGCCCTGGGGCTTATCAGTTTTTCATAGGAAAATCTTTAAAAATCTTCTTCTCTGAAACTGTCAGGCATAGACCTTTGATATTTGGTATGTAGCATCATCTAATGGTCCTCTACTAAGATTGTTCAAATTATGACCCCTGGGCCAATAATGACCCCGCCCCGGGGCTTATCAGTTTTTCATAGGAAAATCTTAAAAAATCTTCTTCTATGAAAATATAAGGCATAGACCTTTGGTATTTGGTATGTAGCACATCTAATGGTCCTCTACTAAGATTGTTCAAATTATGACCCCCATGACAAAAATGGCCCCGCCCCAGGGCTTATCAGTTTTTCATAGGAAAATCTTTAAAAATCTTCTTCTCTGAAACTGTAAAACATAGACCTTTGATATTTGGTATGTAGCATGATCTAATGGTCCTCTACTAAGATTGTTCAAATTATGACCCCTGGGCCAAAAATGGCCCCACCCCGGGGCTTATCAGTTTTTCATAGGAAAATCTTTAAAAATTTTCTTCTCTGAAAATGTAAGGAATAGACCTTTGGTATTTGGTATGTAGCATCATCTAATGGTCCTCTACTAAGATTGTTCAAATTATGACCCCCAGGACAAAAATGGCCCCGCCCCAGGGCTTATCAGTTTTTCATAGGAAAATCTTTAAATATATTCTTCTCTAAAATTATAAGGTATAGACCTTTGATATTTGGTATGTAGCATTATTTAATCGTCCTCTACTAAGATTAATCAAAATATGACCCCCGGACAAAAAATTGCCCCGCCCAAGGGCTTATCAGTTTTTCATAGGAAAATCTTTATAAAAATCTTCTCCTCCAGAACTGTAAGGTCTAGGCCCTTGATATTTGGTATGTAGCATCATCTAATAGTTTTCTACCAAGATTATTCAAATTATTACCCCTGGGTCAAAAATGGCCCCGCCCAGGGGCTTATCAGTTTTTCATATGAAGGCAGAGACCTTTAATATTTGGTATGTAGCGCTATCTAATAGTTTTCTACCAAGATTGTTCAAATTATGTCCCCTGGGTTGAAAACGTCCCCGCCCAGGGGCATATCAGTTTTTTATAGGAAAGTTTTTAAAAATCTTCTCTTAAAAATCTTTAAAAGTCTTCTCTGAACTTGTAAGGCATAGACCTTAGATATTTGGTATGTTGCATTATCTAATAGTCCTCTACCAAGATTTTCAAATTATGAACCCCGGATCAAAATTGACCCCGCCCTGGGGCTTAACAGTTTTTCATAGGAAAATCTTTAAGGTCTAGACTCTTTATATTTAGTATGTAGCATCATCTGATGGTTTTCTACCAAGATTTTTCAAATTATGCAATCTGTCATTGAAATCATTAATCTGTTACGAACAGGTGAGCGATTAAGGGCCATCATGGCCCTCTTGTCATAAGTATTTTTTCGTCCAGAGTGTAAATTCTCAAGTACTACTACATTTCTTCACCATTGAACCTCAAATTTTGCATAATGATGTGTAGATGTGTGTGATATAATTGTGCTGTGAGTCATTCCTTGATTGGACTTTAAAAAATTTCTTTCAACAAGTGTGGATGAAAGGATTGTTGAGCTATTTCCTTTTGTATTGAAGTCATATTGGATCTTTTGACAAGATGGTGGGTGGGGGTATCAATCACCTTTAGTGATAGTTCTAGTTTAACCAAGTTTTCCACGGAAAATCCGGTTATTGAAATGGTGATGTACGGCGGGCGGTTTGGCGGACGTTTAGTCCGGCGGTGAGCGGCTGCCAATCTTGTAAACGCAACTCCTCTGAAACTGTTCAGCAGATTTTCATAAAACCTTGCATGTAGCAAGCACACAATATGTAGATGTGCATATTGTCAGACATTGTTCCTCCTGCATTTTTAGCTCACCTGAGCCGAAGGCTCAGGATGAGCTATTGTGACCACTCTTTGTCCGTCGTCCGGCGTCCGGTGTCCGGCGTCCGGCGTCCGTCCGGCGTCCGTCGTCCGTCCACAATTTCAAACGACATCTCCTCTGAAACTGCTGACCCGATTTTAACCAAATTTTGTCAGAAGCATCAGTGACTAGGGGGAACGAAACGTTATTCACATTATGACCCCCGGACCAAAAATGGCCCCGCCCAAGGGCTTATCAGTTTTTCATAGGAAAATCTTTAAAAATCTTCTTCTATGAAACTGTAAGGCCTAGACCTTTGATATTTGGCATGTTGCATGATCTAATGGTCCTCTACAAAAATTGTTCAAATTATGACCCCTGGGCCAAAAATGGCCCCGCCCAAGGGCTTATCAGTTTTTCATAGGAAAATCTTTAAAAATCTTCTTCTCTGAAACTGTAAGACCTAGACCTTTGATATTCGGCATGTTGCATGATCTAATGGTCCTCTACAAAGATTGTTCAAATTATGACCCCCGGACCAAAAATGGCCCCGCCCAAGGGCTTATCAGTTTTTCATAGGAAAATCTTTAAACATCTTCTTCTCTGAAACTGTAAGGCCTACACCTTTGATATTTTGCATGTGGAATGATCTAATGGTCATCTACAAAGATTGTTCACATTATGACCCCCATGACAAAAAATGGCCCCGCCCAAGGGCTTATCAGTTTTTCATAGGAAAATCTTTAAAAATCTTCTTCTCTGAAACTGTAAGGCCTAGACCTTTGATATTTGGCATGTAGCATGATCTAATAGACCTCTACAAAGAATTTTCAAATTATTACCCCTGGGACAAAAATGGCCCCGCCCAAGGGCTTATCAGTTTTTCATAGGAAAATCTTTAAAAATCTTCTTCTTTGAAACTGTAACGCCTAGACCTTTGATATTCGGCATGTAGCATGATCTAATGGTCCTAATGATCATGCATGTAGCATGATCTAATGGTCCTATTGTTCAAATTATGACCCCCGGGCCAAATATGGCCCCGCCCATGGACTTATCAGTTTTTCATAGGGAAATCTTTAAAATTCTTCTCTGAAAATGTAAGGCCTCGACCTTTGATATTTGGTATGTAGCTTGATCTAATGGTCCTCAACAAAGATTGTTCAAATTATGACCCTGGACCAAAAATGGCGGGCCAAAGGGCTTATCAGTTTTTCATAGGAAAATCTTTTAAAATCTTCAGAAACTGTAAGGCCTGGACCTTTGATATTTGGTATGTAACAAGATCTAATGGTCCTCTACAGATATGTAGCTTTGGCTTGTAGTCTTCTGCCAAGAATGTTCAACTTACGACCCTGACCTCTGGGCAAAACTTAGCCCTGCCTTGGGGCTTATTAGTTTTCTACCAAGGTTGTACAAATGATAACTTCCTGGTCAAAAATGGCCCCATCCCTGGGGTATCTCAGGTGAGCGCTTCAGGGCCTCATGGCCCTCTTGTTTCTTGGAGTTATGCCCCTTTGAACTTAGAAATTACTAGGTCTTCAGACCCTATCCTTGTAAGCGCAACTCCTCATAAACTGTTCAACAGAATTTCATAAAACCTTGTATGTAGAAAGAACACAATAAAAATTATGTAGATGTGCATATTGTCTGGAATTTTTCCTTCTGCAATTTTTTCTCGGGGTTATGCCCCTTTGAACTTAGAAATCACTAGCTCTTATGACCCTATCCTTGTAAGCGCAAATCCTCTCAAACTGTTCAACAGAATTTCATAAAACCTTGTATATAGCAAGAACACTGTATGCACATGTGCATATTGTCTGGGAATTTTCCTTCTGCAATTTTTCTTGGAGTTTGAACTTAAGAAATCACTAGGTCTTTTGACCCTATCCTTGTAAGTGCAACTCCACTGAAACTGTTCAACAGAATTTCATAAAACCTTGTATATAGCATAGACACAATATTTAGATGTGCCTATTGTCGGGGATTTTTTTTCCTTCTGCAGTTTTTCTTGGACTTATGCCCCTTTGAACTTAGAAACCACTAGTTAATAGTGAAGGAAAACCCAGTTTGATGTCGTGTCGACATTTCTTGTTATTGCATGTACGTGTATAAGCACGGTCATAAGGGTGACAACCAATTTGATATTAAATTTGGAAGCTTTCCAATACCATGATGTCACATTTTGCAAATAGTTTTGCAAATTTTCAGAAAACCTAAGTGTTTCTACACAGCTGTCGTGTACTATCCATTTCAACGGTTTGCTTGATGCTCGACATGTTGTTTACGTAGACAGTTTTCGGATGTCGTAGAATGGGAAATTCCCGTATATATAATTGAGTTTGAAATTTAATTACCAATTCAATCACATTTAAACTCGCCAATATATTAGAAGCATTTGAATTTTGGTAAACCAGCATAAAATATGGACCCTATGACTTGTCAAACATTAGTGTGAAAATATCCTATGAACTGTTGTGGGTGGGTGGGCTACGAAATAGTGCGAAATTTGCCTGAAATGACGGCATTCGAGTAAATTGAATATTCAAATGTACTGTTACAGCCCTATAGATCAGAGACCATATTTCTAATACACCAGCAGATATGAGTCTACATTGTTTGTCAGCATGTCTGTTTTCAAAGAAGAAAAAGTACGAACTATTGTCATAACTCCAGCGTCCATGTTGTCGTCTTTGTTATCATCCTGAAACTGTAACGTTGGCTATTACTTCTTTACTATGCTTGCAAATCTCATGGAACTTCACACATCTGTTCACAAGGGTTACATTCAAACAGACTAATATTGGCACCCGCATGCAGTGGGTTTGTTGACTCTCTTCATAATAGTCACTAGTAGACAATCTAGTAACTCTGCATTCTATCAGGATCAAAACAGTTTTGAAAAACAATGGAGAAAATCCACTTTCAGAATTGCAGCACACAACATTTTTTTGCAAGAGACAATAACTTGTTGTGCTTCTGCTTCGAGTTAGCTTCTGGAGTTCTCTCATTTGGTTGTTCTGACTTCATTATTCATGTAAGAAATTATGACATCATGAATATTTATTACCTGAAATTTTATCATGTAAACTTTTCAAGGACCAACACAGTAAAGCCAGATCTATACCGTGTCAAAAGCAAACAGAGCAGACCCTGATCAGATAGCAACTACAGGAGCCATCTGATCTGGCTCTACTTTGTTTGCAAAGGCATGAACATGTGTTTATATGAAGGAAAGGGTTAACCATTTGTTTCCAGGAAGTTTGTTAAGGAGGAGAAAGGTGAGACGGAGCACATCAAGCGGATGTCATCCACGCCAATGGTTAAGGTACAGGAGGACAACGCTGCGCTGCGACAATTATTGTCAGTTGTGTCCAGTGGGCTTCAGAGAAATGTATGCAATGTGGACAAACTGAAAAGAGAAATGACTCAGGTACAATGTCAAGTTAAATTCTTATATTCTTGCAAATGAAGTTTGAAGGGGCTATATAGGAGTCAGCTTGTCTGGTTTCCCCATTGTCTTCTTGTCTGTTCAAACTGGAGTGAAGTATTTCTACAATTTTTGCAGCATTTTCATGACAATTGATTAATATGGAGTGTCAATGTACAAGGTAGTGTTGCTGGGGGGTATTAACCCTTTCCCTCATATAAATGCTTATATACACATTGGCAACCAGAGAGACCCATATCATACACCTCCTGTGAGAGTCAACAGACCAGAATCTGTTCTGTTTTCTTATGAAATGATATAGATCTGATTCTACAGATTCTGGCATTATACCATTATAAGATTTTACAAGGGTAATGCTTATCAAACCAGTTTTAAAAGTAAGATTTTTTTCAAAAGTTGACATCTGCATATTTTGTGCTTGTTGATTTCCAATTTCTTGTATTACACTATTGTTGATATCCTATTTCATGTAATCTTGCTTTTTCAAAAAATTGTTGGCAGCAATGATTTCTGATATAGAGATGATGTTGAAGATCTCTGTCAGATTTTCAGTTCTAGTGCACACTTTCAATTTGTCCCTGCAAGCACTGATGTAGTGTAATTTTCTATACAATATAGACTATTATATTATGCTTTTTAATCTTATTCTTGTGATCTGAAATATTTAAAATCTGATCTGGTCAAAAGTAACCTAAATGCAAGCTGTTAAACAAGGAAATTTTTACTATGTGACTTCCACTATTTGAAATTTCTTAAAACTTAGGAAAATTTTGAAAGAACTTTAATAGAATTTGGAAAAACTTTTAGACGTTTAAAAAATATGGGGAGCAACATGGTTCATTTGAATATTTTCTATTGTTTTATTTTCTAAAAAAATGCTCTGTTACAGGAGCTGAAGAATGCAGAGATGGCAATTAGAACAAAAGAAATACCACCTGGTCTGCAGTTTGAGAATACAGCACCAACACAGTAAGAATGTATAGGTTTCATTGATAGTCATTTTATATTGATTACTGTCGTTTGTATGATCACCCAACCACTCACAGTTTGCCAGGGTTGTCACATGTACCAAAGGTTGTAGCTACACAGTATTATACATGTGCAAGCATTTCGACACTGATTTGAATAATTTGAATTCTCTTCAAGGAACCCTGATCTGGGTCTGTACTTTGAAAATGTCAGTACAGTGGTTTCACACATTCAGAACACCCTTCCCCTCATATAGATGCCTTTTTATGCCCTAGTTGACGATAGGGGCATTATGTTTTGCACCTGTCAGTCCGTCTGTCTGTCACGCTTTTATGTGCAATTGGTTGTCACAGTTTTTTCATGGTCTTATATCTCACTAACCACTATAGCTATTGGCATGGAATTGCATATAGTGAAGCTCACTTATATCGAACTCAGATATATCGAAAGACCGGATAATAAAAAAGAAAACCTTTTCCCCAATCTTTTCCTTCTTTGTTTCTATTCACGTCTGCCTGCTTAATACAAAATAGGTTATAACGAAAAATCGGCTAAGACAAAGTCATATCC
This sequence comes from Azorinus chamasolen, assembly GCA_963576725.1. Lineage (NCBI taxonomy): Eukaryota > Metazoa > Mollusca > Bivalvia > Cardiida > Solecurtidae > Azorinus > Azorinus chamasolen. The sequence goes on along the minus strand of OY755242.1, from coordinate 44,046,985 downwards.
TTGTCCCGAGAACGAAATTTCTATGAAAAATAGGTTATTACAAACTCAACTGAATGATGCAGTTTGAGAAGTTTTTACACCTACTGCGATAAAGAACCGTACAGCAAACACCTTGACTGACTATCGCCCCGGGCACTAAACTTAATGAACGTAATTGACCACATTTCATGTACTTATGTCCAAATCTTTGTTAATGGTCATGTTTTCTGTCGAGGACCCACCATTGCATCATTCCCGAAAAAAAATGAATATGGCGCATAAAATAAACGTCGTGGGCACTGTGCTAGGCATAAACATGCTGCTGGGTCGGAATGCAAAAGGGACGAATTTGATGCAAGAATTGTATCCCGCTTTATTTAACAATTTCAATAATGTGATTGAAACCAATTACAATCGACTAGTATCCGTGCATCTGATGGGGTGATTTGTCTCATTTCCTATCATATATATTGATTTCGGGCAACAGAAACGTTAGTCAGAATATATGTTGTAACTTCATACTTTGCATTGAAGCAGCCGCAGATAACTATTCTGAGATATTTTTCTACAATCTGGTCAGAAATAGGCAAAATTTGATGGTGGTACCAATACGCCATGTAGTTCCAGCGAGACCACTGCCACTTAGCTGAACACTGATGGTCATATGTCGTGATACATTAGCACATATCATAGATTTATAAAGAATGATTGAAGGTACATGAATCACCACAACAGCAGGAATAAAGCATATGTGAAAAATAATTGAAGTGTGCACTTCCATGCATATAAGACATTCTCTTGAACTTCACTAGAATAACTATAGAGTAAGCCTAGGTTTGCACTGGGCCATTGAAATAGGGAAGCAAATGGTGAACTCATCTTACCAATATTGTTATTATAACTGACTTGAATTTGCTTTTCCTTTACATTTCATAAGAGACATGCTATGAAATTACCAAATACATGACAAAGCCAACTATGCATGTAGACTTTGGTCAGCAGCTACATTATAATGTGGCATCTAATCAGAATCTGAATGACCTTGGTATACTTTAACGAAATTCGCTATATTCAAACATTTATAGCAAAATTTCGTCTTATCGATATAACAAAGTTTGGATATAGCGAAATAAATATCAAAGTCCCCAGGATTTCATTATAAGTGAGCTTCACTGTATACACATTCAACACCATCCATACTTTTGTTGCGCACCCAGCCCATGGTGCCCGCAAGCCCAATATCAAAGTCAAATACCTAGGACTTTTACGTGCAGCTAGGCAAGCACCACAACAGGAATTTTATGTGCAGCTAGGTAAGCACCACCACAAGGGCATCGCTGTGTCTTACAGACAAAATTTTCTTGTTTCAAACAGTAGATCCAGATTAGATGGTTGCTGTAGGAGCTGTCTGATCAGGGTCAGCCCTTTTCCTTATCAGGGTCTGCTCTGTTTGCTCTTGAAGTAATATAGATCTGATTCTACAGTTTCTAAAACAGATAAAATGTCCATTGTTTATGTACCATTTTAAAAATGCAGCCAATGAATGTTCATGAAGTGATACATTCTTGCATAATAAGGTTAATGTAATGCACATGTAAAGCCAATATAACGTAATGTACATTACAGCCCATATAACGTAATGCACAAGTACAGCCCATATAACGTAATGCACAGTACGGCCCATATAACGTAATGCACAGTACAACCAATATAATGTAATGCACAGTACAGACCATATAACGTAATGCACAGTACAGCCCATATCACATTTAGCATGATTTGTTAAAACTGATACAGCCTTAATGGATTATATACTCAAAAAATGGTACAGCCTTGTTGCTGTACAAAGATTGTAGTTCACCATTAGCCAGAGTGGTTACCTATGCAAACAGTTTGACTCCAGATGAATCAGTAACTCTACCTCATCAGGATCCTGTTTGATATTCTGATGACGTTGTTGAAAAGAAATGCAAGCTAAATCAGCTGTGACAACTGAAGTCAGCGACGTTTTTCTACCAACAAAAAATTACTCAGCAGGCTAACGGTGAACATTTTCAACACAAACATGTAAAGGCTGTATCCTGCACAATTATGTGTATCTGTATTTAAGGTATTTCCAGTCACTGGTAGAGAACTTTGAGAGTCAGATGCTTTGCTACCGACAGCAGATTGAGATGCTTGAGAATCACCTGGCCTCCCTGCACCAGCCGAGCAGACTTACAGCAGAGGGTACTAAGTGGTTTTGCTTGTCTGACAGTTCTACCTGTGACCCTTTTGTGTCTAGAGTCGCTTAACCTTTACATAAATGCTATTGGATGCTTTTGCAAACAGAGTAGACCCGGATCAGGTGATTCCTGTAGGAGTCATCTGATCAGGGTTTGCTCAGTTTGCTTATGGAATAATATCACTCTTGATTCTATAGTTTTTTCTTTGGCAAAAACTTCATGTGTCAATATGCCTTTTTATATGCCCAAAGGTAACTTCGGTCTGATTATGGTATGGCGCTTGTCCGTCCGTCTGTCCGTCCGTTAGCCACATCTTTATCCACTCAATAACTTGACAAAGATTGGATGCGCTGTCTTCATACTTAGTAGGAATGTTGGTCATGGCTAGTAGATGACCTCTATTGATTTTGAGGTCAGTCGGTCAAAGGTCAGGTCACAGTGACCTTTAACTATAAATCATGTCCACTCAATAACTTGATAAGTATTAGGTATGCTTTCTTCATACTTAGTAGGATGGTTGGTTATGGTCAGTAGACAATCCCTATTGATTTTGAGGTCAGTCGGTCTAAGGTCAAGGTCACAGTGACCTTCCCTAAAAAAAAAGTCTGCTCAATAACTTGATAACTATAAGGTGTGCTGTTTTCATACGTAGTAGGAAGGTTGGCCATGGCCAGTAAATGACATCATTTGATTTTGAGGTCAGTTGGTCAAAGGTCAAGGTCACAGTGACTTTCAACTCAAAAATATTGTCCACTCAATAAAGTGATCAGGTGTGCTGTCTTCAAACTTAGTAGGGAGGTTGGCCATGGTCAAAGGTCAAGGTCACAGTGAACACTCCAAAAACATTTCCACTTGATTAGGTGTGCTGTTTCATACTTAGTAGGAAGGTTGGTCATGGCTAGTAGGTGACCACTATTGATTTTGATGTCAGTTGGGTCAAAGGTCAAGGTCACAGTGACTTTCAACTCAAATTAATATTGTGCATGTTACAACGGCACATACTTCGGGCTTATAATGCCCCGATACTGGGGCTCTTTTTAAGAATTAATCTAATTAATACTGATTATGTAATGATTTCTGACATGAATATTCCTGGAGTAAAGGGTTAACCCTTTCCCTCATATTGACGACTTTTGACGACACTGTAAAAGTCACTTTATGAAACCATTGTGATAAATAGAGCATTTGCTCCTATAGGAGCAAATGCTCTATTTATCACAATGGTTTCAGAATTCTAAAAAATTCTTTTTCTCTAATTAATGCTCCTTTTCGGTAGATTTATTCAAATAGGTTGTATCTAAAAATAGCCTATGAGGTAAAGGGTTAAGGCAGAGTAACATTCCTTTGAAAACATTGACTGTCATGTCCCCCAAACAAAGTTGGGGACATATTGTGTTTACTCCGTTTCTTCTTCTTCTTATTATTATTCTTGCTTCACATTATGCTGCTTATGCTTCCGCTGTGAACTTGTCTGAAACATTTCTCACTTAGTAATAGTCCGATCCTAGTGAAACTTCACATGAACATTGCTGGCTATATGCAGATGTGCATCCCACTTTTGATTTTTTTTAAAAATTGCCATAGTAACCAAATTTGTGCTCTGATTTGTGGAAAGTTTGATATTGTTTGATAAAGTAAGATATTGTTCAGTTTTGATGAAAATTGGTGTCACAGGATAGTTTAGTACAGAAAATCGATCGGTATGTGTTTTGAAAGTTATTTGTTGCCATAGTAACTGAATGGTGGGCTCTGATTGGTCAAAATTTAGATTTTGTTTGATAAAATTTTGTTCAATTTTGCTGAAAATTGATATGTTGGGGTTTTAGGCTAATCAATCAAATGTGTTTCAATAGTTTTGGTTGCCATGGTAATTGAATGGTGGGCTCTGATTTGTCGAAATTTAGATCTTATTCGATTTTGCTGAAAATTGGTATGTCGGGGTATTGGGTACCCCAGACTCAATCAAAGGTGTTTTGAAAGATTTGGTTATCATGGCAGTGGTGTGGTGACCTGATTGGTCAAAAGTTCTGAAAGTTGGTAAGAAGAGGTATATGGGTACCAAGAAATTAATGGCAGGTTGCCATGGTTACCCAGTGATGGCCTATGATTGGTTGACATTTAGATAATTTCCTCATCAATACCTGTTGTCTGTTTCGTTTGAGGGACAGTATGTAACAGATCCTGTTACAATTAGATCTTGTTTATTCTTTGTTTTTGAGTGATTGTTTTAGTTAACAATAAAGCTGTAGAGAAGAGAAGCCATTAGGAAATCTATGAAAACTATTTTTTCATATTTACTGACTAAGCGCTGTTATGTAGGAACTCATTAGATTAGCCCTCCGAGGAGATTCTATTGTGTACACACAAGATAGGGTTTACCTGATAAATGAGAGTTTGAATGACCTTATTTTTAGCTCTGGGTCAGAAAAAATAGAAATCTTGAAAACGTGATTGACATGTCTTAGGTGTTTATTGGACTCAAGTATATAATAATTAATCAAAAGCTGTCTTTGCAATTAAAGTTCACAGGCAAATGTTTGTGTCTTCTTGAATTGCAATTGCTTCATATTAACCCATTACCTTATAGGATATTTTTAGATCCAACCACTTTGAAGAAATCTACGGAAAAGGAGCATTAACTAGAGAAAAGATTTTTTTTTAGAATTATGTAGTTTGAAACCATTGGAGGAGCAAATGCTCTATTTATCACAATGGTTTCAGCAGGGGACTTTTTCAGGGGCGTAAAAAGGCGTCAATATGAGGGAATGGGTTAATAATAAAGAACAAACAATGTTAGTTTAACCCTCTAATTGTCATCTGCAAAAAATTGTCTGCCATAATTTTCTAATTTGACTTTTTTTTTTCAAATATTTTTCATAAATACCATGGGATGGTCTAATAGTTTGGTTACTGAGACAGAGTTACTTAGCATTTCATCGGGGTCCAAACTATTTGCATAGTGAATCAAATTCACTGTTAGTGTTGGTCATTTCAATAGTTTGACATGGTGGCTGGAACAAGAGGTCATTAACATATTGCCACATATTGACGCCTTTTGACACGCTTTCTGAAACCATTGTGATAAATAGAGCATTTGCTCCTTAGGAGCAAATGCTCTATTTATAACAATGATTTAAAAACTACACAATTCTAAAAGTTTCCTTTTCTCTAGTAAATGCTCCTTTTCGGTAGATTTATTCAAAGAGGTGCATCTAAAAATAGCCTATGAGGGAATGGGTTAATGCCATGTCAAATAGTATAGATTTGTAGGTACACAGCAGACCCTGATCAGACAACTCCTGAAAGAACTCTCTGATCTAGATCTATAGGTACATAGCAGACCCTGATCAGACAATTCCTGAAGGAACACTCTGATCTAGATCTATAGGTACACAGCAGACACTGATCAGACAATTCCTGAAGGAACTCTCTGATCTAGATCTATAGGTACACAGCAGACCCTGATCAGACAATTCCTGAAGGAACACTCTGATCTAGATCTATAGGTACACAGCAGACCCTGATCAGACAATTCCTGAAGGAACACTCTGATCTAGATCTATAGGTACACAGCAGACCCTGATCAGACAATTCCTGAAGGAACTCTCTGATCTTGGTCTTCTTTGTTTGCAAAGACTTAAAAAACAGGAGTATGATGTAAAGTGTGAACTATTTCAGAACTTGTTCTGTTGCTGAGGAAGCTACATGAGGCTTTTGTTGCCATGGCAGCCCAGTTACAGCAGGTCCATGAGGCAGTCAAGGTTAGTTAAAACACTGACATTGTACAGGATCTTCAAGGGTGAACTTGTATCTCTAAATAACTAGTTTGATTCAAAACCTGGAAACTTTATTGAGATTCTTTTATTATGCCCCCAAAGCTAGGCTTTGGCGGCATATAGTGATCGCACCGTGCGTGTGTGGGTGTGTGTGTGTGTGGGTGTGTGGGTGGGTGGGTGTGTGGGTGGGTGGGTGTGTGGGTGGGTGGGTGGGTGTGTGTACCTTTTGTCCGGAGTATATTTCCTTTGTCACATCAGCTACGGATACCAAATTTGGTGTGTGAGTTCATCTTGGGATGGGGGAGTGTCGCGTACCATTTTCATGTCACTGTGACCTTGACCTTGACCTTTGACCTTGATTTTACAAAAAGCTTGTCCGGAGCATATCTCCTTTACCTTACCAGCTACAGATTCCAAATTTGGTGTGTGAGTTCATCTTAGGATGGCGGAGTGTCGCGTACCATTTCCAGGTCACTGTGACCTTGACCTTGACCTTTGACCTCGATTTTAAAAAAAGCTTATGCCTTACCAGCTACAAAAAGCTTGTCCGGAGTATATTTCCTATACCTTACCAGCTAAGGATTCCAAATTTGGTGTGTTAGTTCATCTTGGGATGGAGGAGTGTCGCGTACCATTTTCAGATCACTGTGACCTTGACCATGACCTTTGACCGATTTTACAAAAAGCTTGTCCGGAGCATATCTCCTTTACCTTACCAGCTACAGATTCCAAATTTGGTGTGTGAGTTCATCTTGGGATGGCGGAGTGTCGCGTACCATTTCCAGGTCACTGTGACCTTGACCTTGACCTTTGACCTCGATTTTAAAAACCGCTTATACCTTACCAGCTACAAAAAGCTTGTCCGGAGTATATCTCCTATTCCTTACCAGCTAAGGATTCCAAATTTGGTGTGTGAGTTCATCTTTGGATGGAGGAGTGTCGCATACCATTTTCAGATCACTGTGACCTTGACCATGACCTTTGACCGATTTTACAAAAAGCTTGTCCGGAGCATATCTCCTTTACCTTACCAGCTACAGATTCCAAATTTGGTGTGTGAGTTCATCTTGGGATGGCGGAATGTCATGTACCATTTCCAGGTCACTATGACCTTAACCTTGACCTTGACCTTGACCGATTTTACAAAAAGCTTGTCCAGAGCATATCTCCTATACCTTACCAGATACGGATTCCAAATTTGGTTTGTGAGATCACCTTCAGATGGCGGAGTGTCGCGTACCATTTTCAGGTCACTGTGACCTTGACCTTGACCTTCGACCTCGATTTTACAAAAAAGGTTGTCCAGAGAATATCTCTTATACCTTACCAGCTGCGGATTCCAAATTTAATGTGTGAGTTTATCTTGGGATGGCGGTGTGTCGCGTACCATTTTCAGGTCACTGTGACCTTGACCTTTGACCTAGATTTTACACAAAGCTTGTCTGGAGCATTTCTCCTATACCTTACCAGCTACGGAATCCAAATTTGGTTTGTGAGTTCATCTTGGGATGGGGGAGAGTCATGTACCATTTTCAGATCACTGACCTTGACCTTGACCTTTGACCTCAATTTTACAGTCCGGAGCATATCTCCTATATCTTACCAGATACAAAAAGCTTGTCCAGAGCATATCTCCTATACCTTAAACGTTGACAATCAACCCAGGGTCCTTTTTAACGTTGAGAATGACTTAGGGTCCTTTTTAACTAAGTTTTGACGCTTGGCTCTTTTCTTAGCTATCATAATCGTCAAAGGTTCTGTTTCTAATGTTAAGAACTGACTCCTGTGTCATTTTTAACAGCATCAAAATTTCATGTTACACCTTCATTACATTGTATTGTTTTTCCACCAAAATGCATTTCGGTGTCAAACACTTTGGGGGCATTTGTCACCCGTGACGACCCTCTTGTTATTTCTTTGTGTACCAAGCTTTTGATATTCAGTCAAATCTCTAAACTGGACATTCAAATAAGTATCAATACCGGTCTCTAAGACAGTTGGCAGCTTAATTCAGTGTGAAAGGCACAAGCTCCAAAAGGAGCTTTCTGCATGACCTTCGGCCTGCATTAAATAATTCAGCACAAAGTCTATTTCTCCTCTCAACTCCTAGAGGTATTTAACCCTTTGCTTGCTATTCACGTCAATATACCTACCTGTAAATTGTGAAGACCCAGATGAGACAGCTCCTGCAGGAGCTGTCTCATCTGGGTCTTCACTATTTACAAGTTGATTGTGCAACCAGCTTATCAGCTCCCAACTCCCTGGGTATTATTGATAAATATTTGAAGGCATTACAGGTTTAGTTGGGTTGGTGCTATTCTAATGCCAGTATTAGCTATTAATATTATTTATTAAATTTCTTTCAAAAGTGGCACTTGTATTTGGAAAAACAAATCCTATTTTATGATAAATTACTATTCTACTTCAACAACATGCAGAGCTGGTCAATAACAACACATCACTTACAAAAAAGTAACTAAAATAGTCATTACATTTTCAAACAAAATTCAACAGTAAACCATAATGATGTGAAAGATAGCATTACCATGTGTTGTTTTGTATGAGCATTGCCATTGTATGAGCATTACCATGTGATGTTTTGTATGAGCATTACCATTGTATGAGCATTACCATGTGATGTTTTGTATGAGTATTACCATTGTATGAGCATTGCCATGTGATGTTTTGTATGAGCATTACCATGTGATGTTTTGTATGAGCATTACCATTGTATGAGCATTGCCATGTGATGGTTTGTATGAGCAATACCATTGTATGAGCATTGCCATGTGGTGTTTTGTATGAGCATTGTCATGTGATGTTTCGTATGAGCATTACCATTGTATGAGCATTGCCATGTGATGGTTTGTATGAGCAATACCATTGTATGAGCATTGCCATGTGGTGTTTTGTATGAGCATTGTCATGTGATGTTTCGTATGAGCATTACCATTGTATGAGCATTGCCATGTGATGTTTTGTATGAGCATTACCATTGTATGAGCATTGCCATGTGATGGTTTGTATGAGCAATACCATTGTATGAGCATTGCCATATGGTGTTTTGTATGAGCATTGTCATGTGATGTTTCGTATGAGCATTACCATGTGATGTTTTGTATGAGTATTACCATGTGATTTTTTGTATGAGCATTGCCATGTGATGTTTTGTATGAACATTACCATGTGGTGTTTTGTATGAGCATTACCATGTGATGTTTATTATGAGCATTACCATGTTTTGTATGAGCATTACCATGTGATGTTTATTATGAGCATTACCATGTGGTGTTTAGTATGAGCATTACCATCCAAGCTGTTTGACACTCAGACAATTGTTGCTCAAAAGCTTGAATGAGTCGGAAATAAATGAAGAATTCAGCAATTCAGACTTTTACCAGACTTCACGTTTTCTCTTTCTGTTTTTCGAAGAAACAAGTCAAAGCAATGCCATAGCCAAGGTTGTGCTTTAGTGTCATTTTAGGCATTGTCACTTTGCAAAAACGGACATTTTGTCTCAGTTTCACACATTGATACAGCTATCCCCTTCAAATGTCACACATTTGTTCACTATCACAAGGACTACAAGGATCAATTACTGTATCATATATAATTAAAAAGTTATGGTCTTTGAAAATATTTATTTTCATGGTAACAGACAGGTCTTGACATGTGTATACGATACTGTTTGGCATTATCAGTGATGTTTTCATTGACATGTGTATGCGATGCTGTTTGGCATTATCAGCGATGTTTTCATTTCAGACCCAGAAGGAGCACTACCTCAGCTATAGGAAAGTTTTTCTTGGTGACAGCCGAGACATTTTCCAGCGTCAGAAGAAAGCCCCTGTAAAGGCCTCACAAGTGCTTCATGCAGATCCTTATGGCCAGCCTCCATTCCAAGGGGTAAACAATGCTGCAGCTGTTGCTATGGCAACAGCATTGACAAGGTCACAACAGCCTCAGCCACAGCCAGGTGCGACACAAAACTATTTGCATACAGGTATAGTTGAGTGATATGTACTGTTAACCCTATTTACACCCTTATCTAAGTTGGATTCATATGCCCTTTATTTTATCAGACATCTTAGAAGGGCATATTTTACCATGTTGACACTCTAGCACCATTGTTTCTTTGTGAATCCTTATCATATTTATAAGTTATGTGGATAACCAAAAGATCTCCATCAGGTTGAACTGTGGTCAAAATTAGACGATGAGCTCTAGAGCTATGTGTTCTTGATTAATGAAAAATTAGCATATTTTACCATGTTGATACTCTAGCATCTTATTTCTTCACAGGTACATATTACATTTAGCAAAATGTATAAGGCTACAAGATCGGAGCCATGTTTGATTGTAGGCGAAGTTAAACCAGTAGTCTAGGGTTATGTGCCCTTGATCTTGTAGGCGAAGTTAAACCAGTAGTCTAGGGTTATGTGCCCTTGATCTTGTAGGCGAAGTAAAACCAGTAGTCTAGGGTTATGTGCCCTTGATCTTTCAAAACTTATATTAACCCTTTACATTATGCATATTCATGTGAGAAATAATGACATGATGCCTATAGTATTTGTTAGCTGATTTTTTGTAATTGTGCATTAGCACATGATTTGTTGGCTTTGGCAGAAACTTTAGAAACAGATCTATATAATTCCATAAGAAAACAAAACAGAGCATGATAGAAAGCCTGATAGAAGACGTCTTATCAGGGTATATTCTGATAGAAAAGGTTTTAAGTGCAGCAATGACTTTCTATACTTAACTTTCAGGAACAAAGTATTTAGATCTTGTTACTTGGCTGCTTAATGCAGGATGGGTGTTATGCAGAAAGCTCCTCTGGGAGCTTCCTGTATGAATTACACTCTGCATTAAGCTACCACCTGTAAAAGCTGGCCTTGTTGGTTATTTGAGCAGGCTCCTGTAGGAGCTTTCTGATCAGGGTCTGCTCTGTTTGATTATGAAAGTATAATAGGTTTGACTTTACAGTTTCTTCCAATCCCATAACATCCTATGTACAAGCGCCATTATAAAAATACTGCTAATAAATGGTCATGATCTTTCGCTGCAGCCAATTTTGATGGAAATTCAAAATGACCATGATTTACTGCGAGACTAGTTATTTACACTCCAGAACAATGCAGCTGCAATATTTTTTCACTGCTCATTTAGCCTCACTAATGCCCAAGAACTCTTTGATATTTGATGTGTTGTTAACCTTATGCAGGTCATTTGCTGTCCAGCATAATGTACTCCAAATACCATCTGCACTCTGAGCAATTTATGTCTGGAAATAATGCTGTCTGCTGCAAATATTTTTTCTTCTGCATCTGTTCAAAAACAAATGTCAGAGTGAAAAACAGTTTGGACCAAGTTACTCGGCTAAAAACAAAAGCAATAGCAGCTGGAACAAAACTCATACCTGTTTAGAGGAACAGTTGCTTATTTCAGAAGGCAGTTGATCGTCTTTGGTCAGAACTTTGTATGCCCTTGCATAGCATTTCTTATAAAAATGCATATCAACAGGCAAGTTTTGTATCAGAAATAAGAAAAGATCCTTAATTCGCAGCTATTCTCTTTGAAAGACGTTTCAAAGCATGCTTTAACTTATGCCTTACAAATTGACTGTCAAAAGGTCTTATCAGTGCCTGAAACATCACATGAGAACCATGTATTTCTGGGTTTCCAAATGTTCACAATCCATTCTTTAGTGATTGAAATATCGCTTTTCAGCAGAATGATATCTTATTATACATTTTTTCTCAATTTGCAATCATTTTCAAATTTCCCGTGATATATAAATGTATCCGAGGTCTGATGTATCAGTGCTTTACACTGGGCATCAAAAAGAACCAGAGAAACTCAGTTGATAATAAGAGTAGGGCATCGCGCCCGGGTTTCTCTGTAACCTCTCCCCTCTCTCTGGGGCGTCCAATTAGTACATAGTGAGCAGAAATGGACGTTTATCAACACAAACAAACAAATCTCTTAATTAAAATTACTAAATAATATCGCTCTCTGTTATATCTTCTACCCTGCTTAAACATGTTTGACAGGGCTATTTTACGCTTGCGTAAAACCTCGTTTGTTACTTCTTGTAATGAATGTTAAACAGGGAAAGGGGCTTTACAGTAGTAAGATTCTGGAATTTTCAGTCTTGTTATTATCAAAACATTTCACAAGCTTTCTTTATATATATCTTTAATATTTGTTTCTCTTTGCAGGCGGAGGTCTTGGAGGGACGGCAGGTCAGTCAACAGCCTTTAAAGGTTTGTACCGATAATGTAATAAGATAAGATAGATTTACTTTGAGTCAGCAAGACATTTACAAGTAACATAAGCTCTAATGAGCTTTTTAACCGACTATATAACAAGTGTATGTTAACATATGTAAAAGAAGCTGCAAATTTAAATGAGTAATATGCATCATAAAAGCTATGAGAAATATGCTAATCTTACAAATAAAAGGAAGGAGAGGAACGCAATACTACGTTCAGACTTATAAAAGTTTTGAAGCGTGTTATTAGCATATTTTTCATAGGAATAATTGTTTAAAGCTATATTAAATTTAGTTAAGCACATACAAATTATGAAAATGGAGAACATACATTATAAAAGTTTAGTAAGTATTTCTAAAAAAATGTAACATACTTCAAAAAATTCATAGCACTCTAAAAGTACACAATGTTTATATGAAAGTAATTCATATATTAATGTATATATATATAAATCAATTTGGCCACAGAGTGCTCCAGTCTGACAACAGGTCTTGGGCCTGCATGACATGTTATCAATCTAGATCACTCAATAAACTGTTGTGCATAAAAAGAATTATCACAACATACAAACAGGCATAAAAAGGCTACATACAGAACAGATAATTGATGCACATAGAAACCTATGATAAATATGCTTATTTTACAATGATGCGAGTTAAGAAGAAAACAAGTCATATGTTCATGAGAACCTGAATATAACTAATGCAAAAAGTAGTAGACTGGACCAGATGCCACAGCTGAGACTGGGCAGCCAGTCTAGGTCTATACTTTTTGTAATACTATAACGCACATTTCCCCTTCATGTGGCTTATTCAGTATCAAAACATGTACACTATTAATATTATTAAAGATTGCCATGGAAAGCAGTAATTTTGCCCAATATTCATACAGTTAGTCAAAATATCTTTTTACGGTATTGATATGTATCAATGTATCAAAGGCAAGTAAAACCTGGTTGAGTGATCCAGGGATATCATAGCCCTCATGTTTTAACCTTTTCCCTCATATAAACGCATTTTCACGCATTTGCAAACAGAGTAGACTCAGATCAGACGGCTCCTAGAGGAGCCGCCTGATCAGGGTCTTCTCTGTTTGCTAGTGGAATTTGATAGATCTGTTTCTTTAGTTTCTGAAATGGCTACAATGTTCAACCTTCCATATTTCATTATAACTACATGTATTTTATCTATGACTATTCAGTAGGTATTTAAACTTGTAATAAATATAGAACAGTGAAAGGGTTAAATTAATTATCTAAAGATTACCCCACCCCCACCCCACCCCATTGGTTGCCATTTTACTAGGTAATACCTTTGGCAGAGGATATCAATTCTATGAATTTTCTTGTCAAACCTTTCCTCAATAGGCTATTTTTAGACCCAATCTCTTTGAATGACTCTACCAGAATGGAGCATTAACTAGAGAAAAGGAAAATGTTATATTTGTGTAGTATGGAAACCATTGTGATAAATAGTTTCACAATGGTCTCAAGAAGTGACTGTTATGGTGGCGTAGAAAGGCATATTTATGGAGGGAAGAGTTAACCCTATACTACATGAATATTTATGTAAGAACTAATGGCCTCATTAATATTATTTAGCTGAATATTTTAATGGCACATGAACACATATTTTTTGACAGAAACTGTAGAATCTTGTCTGTATTATTTCATAAAGCAGACAGAGCAGACCCTGATCAGATGTTTCTAACAGCCTACAGGATAGCCTGATCTTGATCTGCTCTGTTTACAAAGGTGTTAAAAAGCATCTTTATGGAGTAAAGTGTTAGTTTACTTCTGAATTCTGAAAGAACTATAGGATCTTACTGGCAAAGCATGTTTCTCAGTCCCCGTGTATATCTATATTGTTCGTGCCAGCGATGTCAAATTATGAGAATAACAAAAGGAACTTCTGCATGACATTGTTTCTTAACCCCCCCCCCCCTTCATCATGGCAGTGAAGGAGTTAAATAATTATCAGGGTTTTCATTTTCAGCCATCTTAGTCTCATATAAAAACACCCATTTTAGTGTATTTGTCACTTGCAGTAATAACAATGTTATTTCTTTCATTTGCAGGTCTCTTCAGCAGCACAACTTCTGCACAGTCTGGTACCCTGTTTAGCAATCCTCCTCCTCCTATAGGAAGTGGGAGCCAGCCACCTCAGTTGAATCTGTCAACAGCCACAGAACAGCCATTCCAGCTAAACAAACCCCCAATTGGTTCCAAACGGGGCAAGAGATAGTGCCATTGACATTTCTAAACTAGACAGTTGTGTTCACATACTAGGACAGATGTGAGAAGTGTGGAGCAACACTGGGATATAAAATTTTCCAATGTGTTTCACCTGATTTGTCCTACTTTGACTTCAGATGAATTGAGCTGCAACTTCATACATAATTGAGAACTCATTCTTCATGTCAACTTAATATTAAGTCTGCTGCAGGCAGACAAGTAATTACCTATGAAAATTCTTTGATCTAAACTGAATGATACTCTGACGATATTGTTGAAAAGAAATGCAGTATAAATCAACTGTGCCATGTGAAATCGAAGACATTTTCTATCAACAAAAGTTTGTTCAGAAGGCTAAAAATTAACTCTTTGCATGCTAAGTAATTTTTCTTCTGCAACAATTGTTGTTTGCTTCAATTCTTAAAATAAACTTTCTCTCATTTTTTTGCAAGATGACAAACAGTTTGGATCCTGATGAGACGCTGCATTATGCGGCGTCTCATCTGGATCCAAACTGTTTGCATACATAATCACAGTTTCACCGCTAGCGTGCAGAGAGTTAAAAGGGCATGTTGGATGCATTTAGATTTCCTTTTGTCTGGCGGTCCTACACTTTTGTGTGTAATGCATTCTTTCAAAAGTATTGGACCAAAAGTAATGAAGCAATGATGGTTGATTATTGTCTGGACAAGCACATCTTGTGTATGGTCATCATATTGCATTCTGTAACACTAGAATTATTATACTCTTAAACCAACCCACCCACCAACACACACACAAACACACACAGAGGAAGTGTGTGTGTGGAGTGGCCTTGTGGGGAAGTGGGTATATAGGAGCTCATCATGACAGTGTGTTTGCTTTTTGCCCAGGCTCAGCAACTAATAAATGAATTTAAAAAACAACTTCACCATCAAGAGGAGATCCTATAGGTACAGTACTACCTCTCTAAATTGTGTTATTTAGTTGGTATTTAGGGCAGATGTCTGATTAAAGCAAGGTGAAAGTAAAACAGAACGCTCCTATAGGAGCGTTCTGTTTACTTTCACCTTGCTTTAAGTAGCCACTTGCCTTTAACACAAAATACTTGATGTAATTTAGTGGCCATTATAGAGAGGTTTTACTGTACTGATTGTTGTGTTCCAGTTATGGCCCTTGGATTATTCCCAATATTACATGTGACTCCTGACTAGTATTTGTGTGGGATTATTAAACCTAACCATGCTGCTGTCAACAGTTCAAATTTGGATCTGGTTCAATACTTTTGATTTGGTCAAGTTTTTTAGAAACTGGGCCAAGTGTCATGACACAAGCTTTGAGAAGTCATTGACCTAGTTTCAAATAGCAACGAGAAAGCTTTGGGAAGTCATTGACCTAGTGTCAAATAGCATTGAGACAAGCTTTGAGAAGTTATTGACCTAGTGTCAAATAGCGTTGAGAAAGCTTTGAGAAGTTACTGACCTAGTGTCAAATAGCGTTGAAACAAGCTTTGAGAAGTCATTGACCAAGTTTCAAATAGCAACGAGAAAGCTTTGGGAAGTCATTGACCAAGTTTCAAATAGCAACGAGAAAGCTTTGAGAAGTCATTGACCAAGTGTCAAATAGCTTTGATTCTTATGAGATGGTGAGTTTCTCATCTGGATCTAAGATGTTTGCAAGTGTGACTCGGGTAACAGTTTGTGAGATAAGGGTAATAGTATGCAGTGGCTATCCTAGTAGCCCATTACATAGGCTATAGTGACGCCAGTATACTATAACAATAAAGACAGTAAGTGGAGGCATCTGCTTACATTTCCAACTCCCAAAAGTAGGCTTTTGCACTTGTCAATCTTATTTAAAATAAAAGTTTGCAGAATAATTCCTGAGTTGCTTTGCCTTCACACCAGGAGCCAAACTGTTTTTAGTTGAGGTTCTAAAGTTTCCCCCACCTCTAACATTTGGCACACAAAGAGTTATGGAGTTAACCCATTCTCTCATTTTGAGGCCTCTGTTAAAGTCACTTTCTGAAACCATTGAGATAAATAGAGCATTTTCTCCTATGGAGCAAATGCTCTTTTTATCACAATGGTTTCAAAACTACACTATTCTAAAAATTTCCTTTTCTCTAATAACTGTTCCTTTTCGGTAGATTTATTCAAAGAGGTTGGGTCTAAAAATAGCCTATTAGGGATTGGGTTAAGCAGTAATTGAAGTTTAGGGATGTTGCAAGGAGTCGCAATGTTGGTTTGTCTTGGGTTTTTCTCGTCAGTGCTATTTTTCATCAACTAGACAGGATTTCAGGAACACTTAATGCAAGCTTTATATTCAAATTGAGACGGGCATATTATTACCATAGAGCATTTTTTTTACTGCTGTAAAAGTTTTCGGATTTGAGGGTTAAACCTTTTCTTCATATAAATGCCTTTTCATGCATTTGCAAGCAAAGTAGACTGAGATCAGATGTGTCTGATCAGGGTCTACTGTTTGCTTATAGTTCAATATAGATCTGACTACAGTTTTTGCCTGAACCAAAATGTGCTGTGTTCATATAAACATCTGAAAATTAATTTAATTTAATATTAAATCAATAATGATGTCATTATTTCGTACATATTAAATAGGGAATGTTTAAAATGCCAAGGTCAGTCTTATATTTGGTGGTTGATGTAGGCAGGTATTACTATACTCACCTCTGATATTAGTTGATATATATCATTAATGTTTTCGTTAAAGTCGAAATAACAGTTTGGTTGGTTGGCTGGTAACCCTTTACTCAATGATTATTCGTGTAAGAAATAATGACAGCATTAACCCATTCTCTCCTACTGACACATATTTGCATCTGTTAAATTCATTTCATGAAACCATTGTGATAAATAGAGCATTTGCTCCTGCGGAGCAAATGCCCTATTTATTACAATGGTTTCAAAGTTACACAATTCTAAAATTCTTCTGTGGTTAACGCTCCTTTTCGGTAGATTAATTCAAAGAGATTGGGTCTAAAATAGCCTAGGAGAGAATGAGTTAATTAGATTGTTTTTATAATGGCATGTGAACATCAGAATTTTTGCCTGAGCATAAACTGCAAAATCAGATCTTTACTATTTGTAAGCAAGCAGAGTAGTTCTTCTCTGTTTATAAAGGTGTTACATGTACAATGTATATGAAGTAGTCTTTACTCAATGCACGCTAAGTAATTTTTCGTCTCCAACAATAGTGATTTGCTTCAGTTCTTAAGATAAAATTTCTCTCTCTCATTTCTGGGTAAACATTGGGTCAAAGTGTTAAACAGACTGGATCCTGATGTGAGGCTACATTATGTGGCATAAGAACATCATCTAAATCCAAACTGTTTGTATAGGTAATCATCTCATCTGAATCTAAACTGTTTGCAATTGTAATCATCTCATCTGAGTACAAACTGTTTGCATTTGTAATCATCTCATCTGAGTACAAACTGTTTGCATTTGTAATCATCTTATCTCAATCCAAACTGTTTGCATAGGTAATCATGGTTTCTTACACCTCTCTGTCATTGAACATCATTGGATAACAGTTGATGCCTGGGAAATGTATATGTGCGGATCTCATCAGCGGATTTTGTTCTTAATTGGCTCTTTTTGATGGGGTCAAATGTCATATACATTTTGTGAACAATTCAGGCCTTTCTATTGTAGCCGGGTAGAGATTGTGGTGAATCAGTTGATAGGCTTTACTATGTGGCTTGGTAGCTCAGTCGGTAGTCGTTGGGCGCCATATGTAACATGGTGAAAAAGTTGTGACTCGACTGGGACTTGAACCCAGGGCCTCTGGCTTACCATGCCAACACTCTACTGACTGAGCTACCAAGCCACACAGTAAAGCCTATCAACTGATTTACCACGATCTCTACCTGGCTACACTATGTGGGAGCCATCTGATCAGGGCTGATCTGTTTGCTAATGAAGTTTTAGTGGATATGACTTAATATATAATACAGTTGCGACCAATGCTAAAAATCCTGTATATGTTCTATTATAAAAAATCAGCTATTAATAGATACTGATGATGTAATTTTCCCAACACTTTCAACACAGAAAGGTTGATTGTTTATCTATCAGACAGTTGTGTCATGATTGGCATTGCAAGGGTTAAACATGTCTTTGTGATCATTATGAACAGTACACCCAGGCTGGTAAGAATGATAAATGTATGATACAGACAATACCAACATCTTACCCTCTGTCTTTGTTCTCAACAATAAATAGGTATCTGTCTTTATACCATATGCCTCAACCTCCACACCGTGAAACCCATGCTGGGAACACAGTTTGTTTACTGTTTCCTAAGCAATAATTTGTTTCCTATGGATACTATCCTCAACCACAGTGTATGTACATTGTGTCCAAAGCCAGAAAGGGATTTTTCCTTCTCCGAAATGTTAATAGTTACTGTACCGCCTGTCCATTTGGACAGTCTTACTCAAGTGAACTCTTATTAAACATGTGCCTTGTTGATGGTTGAATATTGCAACTGCCATACAATTTTACTATATAATATTGCTGGATCAAGAGGAAGAATGAGTCAGACAGATTCTCAAGTCCATGTTGGCAGTGGCTTCCTATCTGCCTTCTTTCTCAGATCTCTGGGTCCAGAGGAAGAATGAGTCAGACAGACTCTCAAGCCCATGTTGGCAGTGTCTTCCTATCTGCCTTCTTTCTCAGATCTCTTGGTCCAGAGGAAGTTTGACTTAGGCTGATACTCAACCCCATATTAGCAGTTGCTGCTGTTTTTCTCACATTTAAATGTAACTTCTTCATATACCTTATACGCATATAAATATGTGTTACAAACTACTCTCTTCCTTCTACAACAATTTCCTTTCTCTTCTTTGCTGTAGTAAAAGCTCAGATTTCCATTACGTCCTTTGTAGTAGTGTATTCATAACCCTAATATGATTGCCTGAAATGTATAAATAACGAAGATATTTGATAAGAATATACAAAAAAGATAATATACTTGTTTTATCTAAGAGTTTATCAATGCATCAATAGTGCAGTATCAACAATATTATAGGAGTTACTTCCCTTCAACTGGACACTGATAAAAATGATAATATACTGGATTTATGCAATGCATCAATTTATAGTGCAGTATCAACAATATTATAGGAGTTACTTCCCTTTAACTGGACACTGATAGAAATGATAATGACTGGATTTATTCAATGCATAAATTTATAGTGCAGTATCAACAAGATTATAGGAGTTACTTCCCTTTAACTGGACACTGATATTTTACTTAATCTGTCAGATGAGTAGTATTCAAATCACATGGTCCATGATGGGGTAAATTGAGTCAAACAGCACTATGAATATTTACGGGTATTACTTTTTTTGTTCTGTACATGTTGAAGTATATTTTTAATTCAAAACTGGCCAGATAGATTTTTATCTGAAAATCAACAAAAGAGTGTATAGGATTAAGAGAAAAACTAGCATTTCTGTAATGAAATACTGAAGCTGCTTACAAAATTTCAATATTTACTATAATTAATACAAATAAATACAAAATTAACAGTTTACTCAATTTGGTTCCTTTAGCAGTTTCCTTAGAAGTAGCTGTCCTCTTCTGTCGTAACTACCGTAAGTAGCATTTTATAGCATATAGTGACCTGTCTGAGTTGGCTTCATGCTTAATACATGTGGCTAGAGCCAGAAATGTGTCTTGGTTTACAAAGTCTGTCCCCTCCTTATTTGGCCACACATATCACGCAGATGTGATGTCAAGACGGATTGTCTTTACGAAAAGTTGTACACTAGTATGTTCATTTCTGAAAATATGTAGCATGTTTCTGTTGTCTCTAATTTTTGCTTGGCAAAACATCTCTTTGTTTCACCAAATTTGAAAGAGTTGTTGTAGAACACAACACACAGTACATGATTTCTCTCTCACCCCTATCAATTGTTTATACAAGTAGTTTGACTGTGGGTGTAAATACATAGAGCTTTTGAACTATGCTGATGTACTGCAGGTAGAGTAATCACTGATTAAAGCACTACATATCAGATAACTCGGAACCAAAGACAAAATTTTCATGTACGAAAAGTGTTGTGTGGAGGGGAGGGGGTAGGCGTGTGTATGTGTGTGTGTGGGGGGGGGGGGGGGGGGAGGTGTGTGTGGGGGGGATTTCATGATCACATTAACCCTTTCCCTCATATTGACGACTTTTGATGACTGTAACAGTCACTTTGTAAAACCATTGTGATAAATAAAATAGTTGCTCCTATAGGAGCAAATGCTCTATTTATCACAATGGTTTCAAATTGCAGAATTCTTAAGTTTTCCTTTTCCCTAATAAATGCTCCTTTTCGGTAGATTAATTCAAAGAGGTTGTATAAAAAAATAGCCTATGAGGTAATGGGTTAATGTAGCTGACTGCAATTATTTAGGACAGCATATTACTGTTCATACTTGATCACCATTTGTGTATACTTTGATACAAATAAGAAAGCAACTTTGTTTTAATTGGAACCTGGTAGTGCATTTTCTTCTACATACTTAAAAAAAAGAAATGAGTCTGTAGCCTAACCAAACAATTCTGTTTGACTTCACAGTTAACATGTATGTGATTTTGAATGCGTAAAAATGTACATTATCCTTGTCTAGTTTATTCTCTAAAAGGCCCAAATATTAAAGTTAGAGCTAAAAATACATAGAAACTAGAGGTTTTTGTCACAAAAACGGATCTCGCCCCACCTACACATACACAATGCGACATATTGTCACATTTCAGTTCTGTACACATGAGAACTCGATCTGATAAGATGTGTGACATACAGACAGACGAACAATTCTAACAGGAACAATATGTAAAGGGAAATAACTCAAACGGAGTGTCTATTGCCACTTTTTCTCTAACCGGTGAAAGGGTAAAAATCACATGCACCGTGAGAATTACACAAACTGGCCATAATTTCGATAGCGGCCTACTATCACCCCAAAATTCTTGAAACTGATGGATTAAGCAGTAACACTAGTAAAATGAATATTTTGACAATGTTTTATGTAGGTAGAATGTATGAAGACGTTAATATATAATCAATTTCGTTCATTATATGCAAAAGTAATTAGCCTGCACAGTATTTGTACAGATGGTATCTTTATATTTCGGATGGAAGAAAGATGAATAACATTTAATGATAGAATATTGCTAGAGATAAAAGTGGTATTACTGAAGATGATGATGATGATGTAATAAAATTGAAAGTAATAACAATGCAAATACCCCACCTCATTGTTGACCTGTATGTAAGTAAAACTCCATATAACAGCTAATAAGAAATGACAAATACACATAAATCCACAATAATTTTTTTCACGATTGTTATAATATCCTTCGTGTAGTATTGGCGAGCACTTCCCACAAATTCCCTGGAATACTAAATTGAATATCAAATTCAGATTGGATTGATAACTCAGCATGCAAGCCGAGTTAATGTCAGCTTTGATACACACATTTCACAGTCGTTAATTACGAGTTGTTTGCAATTGCAAACACCAAACAACACGCGCTCGACAGCTTAATTACGTCTAGCAGCGTTGGTAATCGGACAAACATATTAATTGGTGTTACTCATTCACGCCTTTAAACGTCTAATGGCAAGCTAGCTTACTATGGAGCAAAATTTGACCAAGCCCAGTGGCACATGTATGTACCGTATATAAGCTACAAAGAAATCGAATTTCATCGAATAATCTGTTAATAACGTGCATTATGATATCGGACAATCCTACCAAGTATGTTCTTTCATAAAATACCAGTACAGGTCATTGAACTTTAAAGTCAAACAAATGGCCTCTCAAAAAGGAGCCTGATGAAACCCACATGGCAGCTCGAATCCTGAAATGGTACAGTGTAGTAGATGTAAAGAACGGTTTCATTTGACATATATGGCAAGACAACGAATTGAACTTGGAACAAATCTTTATGTCATCTAGTACTTATTCAATTTTTTTCAGTGAAACTTGTAACAAACGTTCTGCGATTTCTCCCTATTTTGAGACTAATCATTGAAATTTTCATTCTAAAACAGTTGTTCATGTATTAGGGTTTCTAGTACAATTTTGTTTGGAAATCGGGAGCAAAACTGTATCAAATCTGTTCTCAAAGAAAACGGACAAGTGTCACTAGCAAGTGAAGCAAAGGGACATCACCACTGAAAAATTATATGATATTATTGTAGGTTATCGTTCTTTTCCTGCCACTTTCTGCGATTTCTCCCATATTTTAAGACTTATCATTATTTTCATTTCATAAATAAACTTACCTGGTATGACCATGAGGATTCTCTTTTCTTAATCCGCTTATTAGACTTAACCCAACCGGAAGTAAACTTCTTACCCACGCACCGTACAGCCTACTTCCGCCCAAACCACATGCAATCGACAGTTTCTCTTTTCTTGCGAAAGTGTTCGCATGTTTCGTGAAAAAATTAGACTTACTATTTTTTATTTTTTATTATTAGGTATTAGTTTTTGGTTTTTGATAGCTTCTGGAAGAGTTTGTTTTACTATGGCGTCAAATGTTTTGACGGACAATACAGAAATTGGGTCAGATACAGACTCTACCGACACGACAACCACTAACGTGTCGCCATTACGGAATGATGGTTCCAGCCCACGTGTTAGTCTTTCGGACACTAAGACTAAAGGGAAGAAGAAATCCAGGAAATCTCGTTATAGTGAATTGGATAAAAGATTTTCTAGGATGGAGACTATGTTTTTTCAATTTATGAACAAAGAGGGTACGAGACAAACTCGGTCTTCTACTGTGTCGGGACAAACCCGAATTTCTACAGATTCGAGACAAATTCGAACGACGGATTTGGGACAAACCCAATGCCATGTGGAACCGGGACAAACCCGTAGACCTATCATTACAATTGAAAATGACTCTGACCAAGATGACACTCTTTCTTTGTTTGCAAATGGCCAAATTTCCCCTGAACACAGAGTTGAGGAGGAAGATAGTGATATTGATTTGAACAATAACTTGACTCAGACTCAAAAGAAAGAGTTGTATGACATGTTTGGGGATGATGCAGTTGTTAGACGTGATCTCAAAAAGCAAGGCATTGTGCTAGACAAGTCTCAGAAGGAGGTTATAAACTCTAGTTTCCGGTGTTCAGACCCAAATTTCTTGAGTGCTTTTTCAGAAGACACCTATGAATCTTTTCCAGTAAATGAAGAATCTGAAATTTTCCTGGAAGTTCCCTCTTTGGACCCGTTAGTAGAGGGATGTCTGACTAAACGCTTCGGTAATAAAGCGGCTTTTGCCAAAAATAAATCCAAGTGTCTGTACTCGCAACCAGCCAAAATGGTGGAGAAAATTGGCTATAAAGGCCAGCAAGCTGCTCGTTTGGGTATTGTAATTCAAACATATATACAACAAAGCCTTGGAAACATGTTGCAATTTCTAGAATCAGACGATTTTAATAAGGATAAAGCCTCTAAGAAGGCGAAGGATATTTTTGCAATGTCAACCAAGTGCTTGGATCAAATTGGTCGATCCGGCGCATTTCATCACATTTCCAGAAGAGCTGTGGCTATGACTGACACAGGGTTGTATGAACAGCCATACCATTTAGAATTTACTGACTTACCACTAACTAAGCAAGGTGTTTTTGGTGAAGGACTAGAGGTTCTTTTAAAGTCTCGTAAAGAGAAAAAGAAGCAGATTGATGAGTTGATACCGGATTACAAAAGAAATTTTAAACGCAAATTCTCTGGCTATTCAAATGAAGGTAGCAAAAGGCTTAACACAGAAAAGTTCCCGGAGAGGCCAGTCTCAAATACTTGGAACAATTTTCGTATACCAAAACTGCCAAGAACTGACAGTTACAACAGGCAGCCAGCCTATTCCAGACCCAGAGGAAGTTATGGCAACTTTCCAAGAAGATCAGCAACCCCAGGCAGAGGGAAACTGGTCCGACCAGATGGAAAATGACAATGTAAGTATCATAGCAAAAAATCCGGAGATACCTGTTGGGGGGAGACTGTCTCATTTCCTGTCAAAGTGGGAGCAAATTACCACAGACAAGTGGGTGTTAGATGTGATAAAACACGGGTACAAATTGGAGTTTTTAGAAATGCCTCCTTTTTTGGGTGTAAAACCAACAAAGGTACCATCAAAAAGTCAAGGAATTATAAAACAAGAAATAAAATCTCTTTTAGAAAAAAGAGCCATAGAAATAGTTCCTCCAGGGAAAATTCATTCAGGTTTTTACAGTACATTATTTCTTGTTCCAAAAAAGAACGGGGAAATGAGACCAGTGATAAATCTAAAGCCCCTCAACGAGTATCTCCGCAAACAACATTTCAAAATGGACACATTAGCAAAAGTAATCAACCTTGTTGGGAAAGGAGACTGGGCATTCACAATCGATTTAAAAGATGCATATTTCCATATAAATTTTTTCAAAAAGCATCGCCA
Organism: Azorinus chamasolen; assembly: GCA_963576725.1. Taxonomy (NCBI): domain Eukaryota; kingdom Metazoa; phylum Mollusca; class Bivalvia; order Cardiida; family Solecurtidae; genus Azorinus; species Azorinus chamasolen. Next base: position 44,022,044 of record OY755242.1, on the reverse strand, counting down.
ATATCTTCGGTTTCAATTTCAAGGAACAGTGTATCAGTTCAGAGCCCTATGTTTTGGTCCAACCAGTGCACCACGAGTATTTGTAAAAACAATGTCAGTAGTGGTGGCACATTTAAGAAAACTGAATATCCGCCTAGCAAATTACCTAGACGATTGGTTGGCAGTAAACAGAACAATCCATATGTTGTTACAAAACAGACAAACAATTCTCAGTCTCCTATTCCACATGGGTTTGATAGTAAACAAACAGAAGTCGCAACTAATTCCGGTACAAGGACTGGCTTACATAGGAAGCTATTTCAATCTGTTGACCGGTTTTGTGTTTCCAACAAAAGAAAGATTAGAAAATCTGAAAATAGCTGTGACAAAAATTTTACAAGGTCAGTCGACAGCTCGACAAGTCATGGTATTTCTAGGCAGCGTAGCCTCTTGTTTAGCTCATTCCGAATGCCAGATTGTTCATGAGACCAATTCAGCTCCATCTACTTCAAAATTGGAGTCCATCCACCATGAAATTTTGTGTACGGATTCCCGTTACACCTCAGCTAATATCTCATCTGAATTGGTGGCAACAGTATCACAACATTGCCAAGGGCAGATCTTTAGAGAAAGAAAGTTTTCCATTAACACTGACCACCGATGCAAGTGGGAAATGGGGCTTGGGAGGTCATTTGAACAATCTGACATGCCAGGGCAAATGGAGCAAGGGGCAGAAACTTCTACATATCAACTGCTTGGAAATGTTAGCAGTGATTCAGAGCCTTCAGTCATTTATGGTTCATTTGATAGGACAAAATGTTCTAGTCCTATCAGACAATACCACTGTATGCCAGTACATAAATCGTCAGGGGGGGGGTTACAAAGTCGATACAGTTGTGCAGTCTGACGAGAGAGTTGTGGCAATTAGCTCTCGAGAATCAGATAAAGCTGAAAGCGGTTCATATTCAGGGTACAAAGAATGTATTAGCAGACGCATTGAGCTGGGAACAAGTTCGACAGACAGAGTGGTCCCTGGACAGTGCAGTGGTCCAGAAAATATTCAGTGTATGGGGTCAGCCATTAATATACCTGTTTGCAACGTATCAAAACAAAAAGACGACACTGTTTTGTTCATGGATCCCACATACACAAGCATATGTTGTAGATGCCCTGTCAATCTCATGGCAGAACATGTTTGTGTATGCGTTTCCTCCTGTTCAACTTGTTCCAAAAGTTCTGAACCACTTACAAAATTGTCAGTGCACTACAATGATATTGATTGCCCCACAATGGCCTCGACGGTTATATTATCCTCAACTGTTGAAACTGTTTATAGCATCTCCGTTGAAACTACCATGCAGTCAGAATCTCTTGACTCAGTGCAAGGGGAGAGTATCCCATACACATCCAGAGACATTTCATCTGACTGCATGGCTGTTATCGACAGACGAATGTCGTCAAAAGGATTTTCTGAATAGACTAGAAAATTATTATCAAAATCCTGGAGAAAAGGCACACATCAAGATTATAGAAGTAAATTTAGACGATTCAATAGCTGGTGTAGTGAAAGGGAGATTGGTCCCTATCTTGCCTCTTTAAAAGAGTGTGCAGAATTTTTGACATATTTATTTGAAAAGGGTCTGAAAATGCATAAGTACAGCACTATCAATGGTTATATATCTATGCTATCATCAGTTCTAGCACCAGTTGAGAATATCCCAGTAGGTCAGCATCCTTTTATTATACGATTACTTAAAGCGGTTTTTAACGAACGGCCTCCTGTTAAGAAATTGTCACCTGAATGGGATCTTTTTGTGGTTTTAGGGTGCCTGAAGAAAGCCCCTTTTGAACCGATGAAAGATGCTTCCTTGAAATATGTTACATGGAAGACTTGCTTTTTAATAGCAATCACCACTTTTCGTCGCTGCAGTGACTTGCAGTCGCTAAGGTTAGGAGAAGGTTTTGTCAATGTTCAGAGACGAGGTGTCACTTTTGTAAGAACTGGTTTAGCAAAACAGGACCGCTTAAATCATTCGGATAGAATCATTTTTGTGCCAGCACTACAAGATAACAAGTTTTTAGATCCAAAGAAAGCTCTTGCATACTACTTAAAAAGAACAGAGTCTTTTCGGATATCCAAAAAGGATCAAGGTGTGGTGAAACTATTTTTGTCCATAAAGGAACCAAACCTATCAGTAATGGCACAAACAATATCCAGATAGTTGGTAGAGACTATTAAAAGTACAAAAATGAGTCATGCAGGAAACACCACATACAGAACAAACACTCGCCCGAACAGCAACACAAGGAAACAGCAAATGTACATAGGTAGAAAAAACAACAAGAGACGCACAAAGACAAAACAAACATACAATAGGAGGAAGATGGAAGTACCGCCTTGGAACGGTCAGTGACAAAAGTCACCGGGGGTTTAAACCGGTTTATGGGCGCCCAACCTCACCCTTATTCCATCCCCATCCTAAAAGACAAACAGTGTAAATAAACGTATCCCCTCTCCGACTAATCTACAACAACCGCGACAGCAAATACAGTGGTAAAGTGCATGTATAACAAAAAAACATTTTATTGAAAATACTGTATCCACCTATCGCTATTGTACTCAATGATTGAGCTGCAAACAGAGTAACTGTAGAAAAGTAATAAAGGGTACGACAAAAATGAAATAGTACAGATATCCGACGTTCTCCTTCCATTTCTGGATTTAAGAGGTCGCCTTCATAGAGTACTAAACCTTTCTTGTCGGCGTACATGCAAAGAGGCCAGCGTGATTGCCAACTGTAAAAGGGTTCACAACCAAACATGCAGTATGTTGTAGTAATACAGGATCATATCCCTTTTTAATGAATTGTTTTATATATTTGATGAACAAAGTGAGAAAATGGGTATGTCCAATAATTTTACGAAGTTTGTAAATCACATCACCATAAAATTCCGGATGTGAAATACCGTGTCGCAAAAGTACCTTGAGATTACATTTGTACTTGCCAATAAGCGAGAGATTTCGATAGTAAAATTTAGAGAAAGTTTTTCTTAGTTTATGGTATCTATATCCTTGTTTAAGCAGTTTATCAGTTAAAATGAGATTTCGACTGTTAAAATCGTCAATAGATGAACAAGCTCTAGCAAAACGCATAAGTTGAGATATATAAACCCCGTAAGATGGAGCACGGGGAACATCCCCGTCAAGATGAGGAAAATTTACAATATTAAAATCAAAATCATCTCTTTTGTCATATATTTTAGAAGAAATCATTCCATTATTAATTTTAAGGTCTAGGTCAAGAAACGCTGCATAATTGTCGGACGGGTTAGCTTTATTCAATTTGAGTTCTTTAGGATAAATTGTAGGAATCAGAGCATCAAAGAAAGGGTTATCTAAGTTAAAAATATCACCCAAATATCGACAAGTTTCATTGAAGGCTTTTATAACATCTTCTTGTGTTTGAGGATTCAAACTCAACATGAAATCTCTCTCATAGCAGTACAAAAACAAATCTGCGACAAGTGGTGCACAATTCGTACCCATGGGAATACCAATTACCTGACGGTATATAGCATTCCCATAACGTACAAATATGTTATCCAAAAGAAAGGTTAGTGCTTCGCAAACTTCTGAGCAAGTCCAATTGGTGTAATATTTCATTTGCTCGTCAGTAAAGAAAGCTTTTTCAGCATTACATGCCAAGAATGATGTTCTTTCTCGGGCAAATACTTTCTGGATCAAGTTAGTAAGCTTATCCTTAATTAAAATATGAGGAAGAGTTGTGTACAGAGTAGAAAAATCGTACGTGCTTACAGTGGATGCAAGATACCTTTTGTTCTTAAGTTTGTTTAAGACTTCTGAAGAGTTCTTAATAGACCAGAAGAGATTTATTCCAGAATTTTCATAAGTCTTATCACAGTAAAATTTTACATGTTCCTTTATCTTCGTTAAACAAGAAAAGTACAAAAATGAGTCATGCAGGAAACACCACATACAGAACAAACACTCGCCCGAACAGCAACACAAAAGTATAGACAATTTAGTAGTTGTACATGAACTAGAATTTGCAATGAAACGCGCTTTATATGGTTTTTTATGTAGTTTTGGTAACCAATACATAGTAGGAAGTTTATGTTGTGTAATTTTAATATCGGTTCCAAATTGTTCACACTTTTTGACATGGTCTGAAATGATGGTCTTTTCGTCAGTGGTAACTGAAATGTATGACTTGGTATTAATAATTTCCTGTTTCAAGACATCGATATAATGTAATCGTCAAATAATAATCACATTATTTGATGCCTTATCAGCAGGAACAAAAACGTATTTTGAATGGAAATCCTGTAAACCCTTTTTAAGATGTCTAAATGAAGTTCTAGGTTTAGGTGGAAGAAGGTGTTTATTAGAGCTGTAAAAGGAAATGCGTTTATCTATTATATCAAAAATTAGTTTTTTCCAACAAGAAAGGGCATTAGACTCAACATGTTCTCTTCGACACCATTTAATACTAAAATTTTGTAAAGCCTCCGCAATCTGAACTCGACAAGAGTTAAAATCTATCAAGGATGGTATTCTATATTTGGGACCTTTATTCAAAAGAGATCGTAGACGTTTATCTTTAATTATCTCAAAATTACCAGTAATCACATGACCAGCCGGAGAATAGCAAACTTTTGAGGTGGCGCAATCTCAATTATCAGGAATATTATCATTAATATTAAGGTCGGCCACAATTTTATTATAGTTGAAAATTGTATTTCTGATGGGTTTGTTATATTTGTAGCAAATGATAGGTGGTTCTGTATTTTTAAAGTATTTAGGAATAGTGTCAATTACATTTTTGTCTCTAAAAATACTTTGGAGGTCAATAAAATCAATACCTTTATTAATAAAAGGAATTTTCAAGAAGAATCTTTGGTGTTCAGATAATTTGTCGATGTGCGGTCTGAGAACATGTAGAGTAAAGCTTTGTATCAAACTAGCCGTTCCTATGAGAGGATCTGATCGAAAAATAATTTTATCGGCTTGCTCGTCAATTTCTTTTAATGAACATATAGATAAGGAGGAAAGTCTAGAAAGCATGGCATGTTTACCCGAAGTTAGGCGTAAAGTATGTAGATCAAGAAGAGTCAATTTCAAACGAGATTTTCGTTTAACATTACCATTCTTGCGAATGCCATGCGAACGAGATTTGCGTTTTCTAATAGAAAAAATTGAAAAAATATCTATATCTGGTTCTTTTGAAATATTTCCAGTCTGGTAAATATTATCATTCAGTCCTAATGGAAAAGGTGTTTGCAATTTTTTGATCCAATTTAATTCAGATATAAATCTAGCTTTCGATTTAAAGCTACTAGTCGCCTCCTTATCATATGTTATATGCTCAACAATTTGTAATAAAACATATTAAGTTTGCTTATAAAAAGGAGAAGTCAGTTGGTAAAGTAAAAGGACATTCTACCAGATCTATTGGACCGTCCTGGGCGTTTTTCAAGGGAGCATCGCTTCAACATATCATGGAAGCGGCAGATTGGTCAAAGGAGACCACGTTTACCAAACATTATCTTAAACATGTGAATGTTGATTTTATGAGAACGTAAGAAAACTGAAGATTTGAAGGTATCTCTTCTTCTTGCGGATTCCAGTGTTTATAAGTCTTAAAGGAAAGACTCAAGATTAGTGTAAATACAGTACATTTAAGGTATATTGTACGGTTTGTACAGTAAGTTTATGTGAACAATTAGATTTGATAAGTTAATACAGAGCTATAGCAGCAGAGTAACTAGATTTATACTAGAGAAGAAAGCAGAACCTTTCCTGATGCTGTAGCTGATGGAGACAGATATTCACTTACAAGTAAAAGTAAGTTCTTATACCATTTTTAATTAAGATGGGTTGTGATTACTTAATGACTCCCACCTTCAGGGAAGTATTGCTTTAGAATCTAAGATAATCCTCATGGTTATACCAGGTAAGTTTATTTATGAAATGAAATTTGAAAATTTGTATTCAAATTTGAGTTTTATGAATAAATAATACTTACCTGGTATGACAGCTACCCTCCCACCTTCCCCACATGTCATTAAGCAGTTATTTAAGGCGAACACTTTCGCCAGAAAGGAAACTGTCGATTGCATGTGGTTTGGGCGGAAGTAAGCTGTACGGTGCGCGGGTAAAAGTTTACTTCCGGTTGGGTTAAGTCTAATAAGCGGATTAAGAAAAGAGAATCCTCATGGTCATACCAGGTAAGTATTATTTATTCATAAAACTCAAATATGAATACAAATTTTCAAATTTTTTCATGGTAAAAACTTGGTCAAATATTAGGGTTTCAAATATATTTTAGTTTGTTAGAAAATCGGAAGCAAAACTGTATCAAATCTTTTCTCAAAGAAAACAAGTGTCACTAGCAAGTGAATCAAAGGGACATCACCGCTGAAAAAGTCTATGATATTATGGTAGGTTATCGTTCCTTTCCTGCCACTTTCTGCGATTTCTCTCACATTTTAAGACTTATCATTATTTTTTTTGTTGTAAAAACTTGGTCAAATATTAAGGTTCCAAACATATTTTAGTTTGTTAGGAAATCGGAAGCAAAACTGTATCAAATCTGTTCTCAAAAATACAAGTGTCACTGGCAAGTAAATGGAAAAGTAGTAAAGTCAAGCAGGCAAAGCCACATGCAAGACGCAACCACCACCAAAACACCGATAGACAGCATGAAACACACACACACAACCACACACCCAAACGCACGCACACACACACACACACACACACGAAATGAACACAGAAAACACCAAAAGAGACACAAGAACCAGGGACAAACGTTCCACAACATGAACAAACCACAATCACAAGGACGCAAGGCAAACAAAAGGAAGGGTGACAAAGAGAGTACCGCCTTGGCACGGTCAGCAGCAAAAACACCACTGGGGGTTTAAACCGGTTTACGGACGTCCTAACCTCGCACTTCTCTCAAAGTCACCCTAGCTTTACAAATATTGTAAATAAAGGTATCCCCGCTGGACTTACCCACAACATAGACGACGGTGAACACAGGACAACGTGTAAAACATAGCATAATAACTGTGACAATCCGTCAAATATGTACTCAATGACTTTGCTGAAGTCAGAGCACCTGCAGGTAAGCCGTTAAGGGCACGACAGGGAAAAAATAATACATGAGTCTGGTAAGCTCATCCTGTATCCAAGTTTAAGAGTATACCATCATAGAGTACTACCCTCGGCCTGTCATCGCGCAAGCAAAGAGGGAAGCGTAGCTACCGACTGTAAAAGGGTCGATAACCAAACATGCAGTGTGTTGCAATATAATATGATCATAACCTTTCTTTTTAAATGTTTTAATGCGTTTTATAAACAAATCATGAAAATGGATATGACCCCGAATTTTCCTGAGTTTGTAGATAACATCCCCATAAAATTCTGGTTGAGAAATGCCTTGTCGCAGTAACGTCCGTATATTTACTAATGAGAGGTAAATTTCGATAATAAAATTTAGAAAAGTTTTTCCGAAGTTTGTGATATCTGTAACCTTGCTTAAGAAGTTTATCAGTTATAACTAAATTACGTCTGTTAAAATCTTCAAGCAAAGAACAGGCTCGGGCAAACCTAATAAGTTGAGAAATATAAACACCATAAGATGTAGAACGTGGCACATCCCCATCTAGAAAAGGATAATTAACAATTTTAAAATTAAAATCTTCTCTTGTATCGTATACTTTGGACGAAACTTTATCATTTGTAATTGAAAGATTCAAATCTAAAAATGAAGCATTAATGTCAGATTGATTAGCTTTGTTTAAAGACAGTTCTTTTGGGTAGATTGAAGAAACCATAGTATCAAAATAAGGATTATCTAAATTCAAAATATCGTCTAAATACCTTGAAGTTTTATTAAAATGGGACATCACCGGTGAAAAATTCTATGATATTATGGTAGGTTATCGTTCCTTTGCTGCCACTTTCTGTGATTTATCCCGTATTTTAAGACTTATCAGTAATTTTTTCATTGTAAAAACGTGTTCCCATATAAAGGTTTCAAATAAAATTTAGTTTTTTTAGGAATTCGGGAGCAAAACTGTATAAAATCTGGTCTCAATGAAAACAAGTGTCACTAGCAAGGTCTAACTCTAATTACATGTCATTAACAGAACTCTCAATTATTGTCCAACTACATGTATGCTCTATTTTTATATATAGTTTTATATCATAACATACCTTATTTTTATTAATTAATACTTTAAAATCGAAATAAAATCCTGACATATATTAATTTTTTCCATAACTAGACTTTCTGTAAATATAGGGCAGAAACTTTCTTGGGGTGGGGGTGATTCTCACGAAAAGGTAATTATTATGTGCGAAGTGGCACTAGCACGCCTTGCTAGCGCCACTTTTTGAAGTGTCAATAGAACCGGCCTAACTCAAAATGTTGCTAACATAGTAATGGACTTGATGAATGATACTTCCCCTCATTATACGGTTTCCACACCACATTTTTAAAGGAAAAAAACTGATAACAGCTTATAACTCCAAATATATTGATACCAGAGGCATGACCCTTGTGCATGGCACGTTCTTTCATCATTCTCTTTCCATAAATGAAATATCATTTCAATAGCATCAGTAGAACAGGAGTTATTGATCAGACAAAAATGTGCTAACACGTTTTCGTCCATCAATGTACTCCAAATTGCTTTGACCGATATAATGATACATACAGACACCAACACATGCTTACTTTACAATATACATGTAGAACTTTTTACTTAGACCAGAATCAACATTCTCCCCTTGTAATGCTGTACTTATTATAGCGAGGAGCATAGCTGATGGCAACTTCCTTTATCTAATTGGAAAAGTAGTAAAGTCAAGTACCCTAACCCTTTAATATTGTAACCATATCAGCAATCTGCTGTTGACAACCCACACAAAGCTGAGGATATACGATTAATAGAATTTTATGGACATGTCCGATGCAATCTTACAACGTATGCATATCATGGAGTGATGTCATGTGTCGGTGTCTATCATTTACATCATATCCGAAACGGTCAATACGCGTGGGCATGAAAATACCAATGTTGATCCATTTTTATTTGGACAACATCAACGCTGTATGAGCAATAATATGTTTGCAATTGCAGTTTTTGAATATTAGGCTTTATGTTTTGTAATTTAAAACGCATGCTCACATTATCGACCCAGCTATATACGAAATTTTGAGCACTTTAGATGACGAACATGTACTTGATGACTTTGCGACTTTGGTAAATCCATAATAGTCAGTGTGTCTACAAACGTAGATCACGATGCAAACATACTAGTTTGACACTCACTGGCATTCATGGTATAATTCAACCCCGCATAAAATCGCAAACAATGCTGATTTGTGACAGTATTGAACTTTAGATAAAAACGAGTTTCAAACATAGTAATGTTAATTATGTCTCCCGCATATATGGGGGCATATTGTTTTTGGCAGAGTGTATGTCCGTCCGTCCATCTGTCCGTCAAAAACTTTTGTCGCAAGTATCTCTGAAACTGCTGTTGCTAGAGTCACCAATCTTCACAGGAATGTTCACCAGCATATATTGTTGTGCACCTGGTTTTTATACGCCCACCTAATAAAGGTGGTCGTATATTGGCGTGGCCCTGTCCGTCCGTCCGTTCGTTCGTCCGTCAACATTTTGTTTGTCCGCAGTTTTCTCGGAAAACTGTTTGACAGGTATTAATGAAACTTAAAACAAATGTTTAATGTATCAAGATCTGAAGCTGAGTTGATTCTGAGGTTCATTTGATTTTTCGTTTCAGAGTTCTGGCCATTGTCCTTAAAAAATGCAAATAATTTGTCCGCTGTTTTCTGGGAATACTATATGAGAGATATTAATGAAACTTCACACAAATGTTTAATCCATCAAGATCTGAAGCTGAGTCGATTCTGAGGTTCATTTGATTTGTCGTTTCGGAGTTATGGCCCTTTTACTTAAAAATAATGTAAATACATGCAAATAGTTTGTCCGCTGTTTTCTTGGAAAACTATTTGAGAGATATTAATTAAACTTCACACAAATGTTTAATGCATCAAGATCTGAAGCTGAGTCGATTCTGAGGTTCATTTGATTTTTCGTTTCAGAGTTATGACCCTTTTACTTAAAAAATAATGCAAATATATGCATATAGTTTGTCCGCTGTTTTCTGGGAAAACTGTTTGACAGATATTAATGAAACTTCACATACATGTTTAATGCATCAAGACATGAAGCTAAGTCATTCTGATGTTCATTTAATTTGTCGTTTCGGAGTTATGGCCCTTGCACTTAAAAGAAATAATGCAAATCTATGCAAATATATATGAGGATGGCCATTATTTTTTCATTTGAAATATTTACTTCAATTTTTTTATATGGTTAAACCTTAATATGAATTTTCACCTATATTGCGGGTTTTGGTAAGTCATTTTATTCTAAAGTTATGGTCCTTGAACTTTGTGTGTTCGTTGCTTTGTTTGTCGGTCAGCTTTTAGTTTGTCTCTTGTTTTCTGGGAAAACTATTAAAATGATATATATGAAACTTAACAGAAAAGTTTTAAGCAACAAAATCTGAAGCTGAGTTTATTTTGAGGTTCATTCAGTTTGTCTTTACAGAGTTATGGCCGTTGCACTTTTCAAAAATCTGCAAATATGAGGATTAGCTGTAACTTTTTTATTTAATAAGATATTCACTTCATTTTTTTAAAAAATAGTATCACCTTAAAATGGAAATCTCATGGAACCTCACACTTATACCATCCCCACCCTAAATGACAAACAGTGTAAATAAACGTATCCCCTCTCCAACTAATCTACAACAACCGCGACGGCAAATACAGTGGTAAAGTGCATGTATAACGAAAAAACATTTAAGTGAACATACTGTATCCACCTATCGCTAGTGTACTCAATGATTGAGCTGCAAACAGAGTAACTGTAGAAAACTAATAAAGGGTACGACAAAAATGAAATAGTACAGATATCCGACGTTCTCCTTCCATTTCTGGATTTAAGAGGTCGCCTTCATAGAGTACTAAACCTTTCTTGTCGGCGTACATGCAAAGAGGCCAGCGTGATTGCCAACTGTAAAAGGGTTCACAACCAAACATGCAGTATGTTGTAGTACTACAGGATCATATCCCTTTTTAATGAATTGTTTAACACATTTGATGAACAAAGTGAGAAAATGGGTATGTCCAATAACTTTGCCACAGATGACTTTAAATTAGATAAACATTGTTTCGCAAGCATCTCTGAAACCGCTAGGGCTAGAGTCACCAATCTTTACAGGAATGTTGACCACTCCTTATCATAAATGGATTGGTTCCAAAACCTGGTTTGGACGAATTGACTATAGGTTATATCGGACTTAAAGGGTTAAAGGTATGTCTGCTTATTCACACAGCGTCTATATTGGCGACGTTCTATGCTTTAAAGTTCACCTGTCTCGGATTTACATATGCATACGCACCCGCACTAGTATTTGCAAACAGTGTAGATCCAGATCAGACGGCCTCTGCAGGAGCCCTCTGATCAGGATTTGCGTAGGCATTAAACATCCTCTCGCATTGCTATAGCCTTTTATGCTGAGTGGGCGCTATAGTTAAACACTGAAAGGTTACACCACTCTTGAAATACAGCGTTGAAAGGATTGATTCAAATCAACAAACTGAACTAAGTATCTGATTTATGTGAACTGATAATGCATTCAAACGTACTCAATAATGCATTCAAACGTACTCAAACGGCACATGCGTTACAAGGGTATTGTGACCTTCATTTGTCATATTTCAATTGGAGCACCATTTGTGAGCAAGATATGCAAACCCTTGACATGCTGAGAAAGTAACGTCGGATAAAACCCTAACGGTGACATGTTACAGTTATCATTTACAATCAATTCGTCAGTCTCGTTGAGTAACTGTTGGCCAAGTGTCAAACAGTATGGATCATGACGAGAAGATGAGTTACTCGGCGTCTCGTCATTTATCAAACTGTTTGCAAATGCCAATCAAGTCGCACTTAGCATTCGAATGGTTATTATTTTTTGTCTTTTATCTTGTTTCGCTTTCAAAAAGATTCTCAGGTTTCAATGTCAAAAATAAGCTCTACATGTCGCTGATGATGTTATTTGCAAAGAAACACAATCTTGGTTTCCACATGTTAATCGAAAGCAAATTTCTTCCAATGTATATCACAAATCTAGTTGCAGACTTTCCACAAGGGTATTCATTAGCATATTAGTTTGATACGTCTACCTGTGAATCTACTAAGTAACACCTATGTATTCATAGTCCTATTTAATCAAACCAATTTCCTTTTATTCTCCCAAACAAGTACTCATATATCCATATGGGGGAAATGGAAATAAATGAAACATCATCTGTAATAGAAGGTTCCTTCAGGCCTCCAAAATCGAGCACTAACTGTGCATATACAATGAATACACAAAGAGAACGCAAACGGTATATATAAACAATGAATATACAAATAATTGAAATAAAAATCTACTACGGATACTAATTAGCTGAATCTTCCTAATGGATCAATTGTAGTCAGTAGTGGCTTCTTTATAATTGCAAATAGTACAGACACATATGAAAAAGCTACTCTAGCAGCGCCTCAAAGAGCTGTCTCATATGGCTCTACCCATTTATGGTGTGCGGTGGTCTAGCGGTAACATGCTTGATTACCAATCCGGAGGTCCTGGGTTCAAATCCCGGTCCCTCCCGGAAATTTCAGAGTTTCAGTGTCACCCACCCGCACCTCCTCTATACCCAGAGGTTAAAATGGGTACATGTGAGGGTCACTAGCCGGCATTGTGGCTGCATAATTGCGCCTTATGTTAGCAATGCTCAATATTGCAGGCAAATGACTCAGTGACTAGGGCCCATATTCATAAAGCTCCTTAAGAATATCTTACCCTTAGGACAACTTAAGGAGATTTTTCTGTCTACAATTATAGTAAACCTAACTTCTAGAATATTTGGTTAAGTATATATCTTATAATTATACATCTTTATTTCTCTTAAATAGCTTTACTTGTATTGATTTTATAAGATTAGGGAGTATTCAAGAAACTAAGAATTTTTTAAGTTACTCCTTGCTTTATGAATATGAGTCCAGGGGAGTAAATTTACAGTCGGCTGAGCGGTCTTTCGGACTAAAAGTAGACTATAACTAGGTACTTCACACGGGGTCTATACCGCTTTATGACAGTATATTGGATTGTTTAATTGAACCACGCCATATTTTAAACTGAAAATCGCCAGGTTATTGCTGTGATATAGTGAAACCGGGGTGAACGAACGTTTGTCAATGACCAAGAAAACACGTAAGAAAAGCATTGTTGGATTGGTACTTGTGCATAATTTACCGTCAGAAGATAATAATTATTTGATACTGAAATATATTGGCTTTCAATAGCCGAAAGGATCACGAAATTATCATTGAAATTGCAAGAGTTACATTTATTTATAGTTGTACTTGTGGTACACGGATGTCCGTTCTGCTAGTTAGAACTTATTATATAGTACATATAAACCCGTATGAAGCGGTATAGACCCCTGTGGATGAACATACCCGTTTATATCTATCGAGTGGTGTGATCTGGTTGCCTCAATTTCCGTATGATTGTAGTGTGTGTTTGTCATGATGGCAATGATAGTAGTGTGACAATTCGCTGGTTTTGCAACATTGTGAGTGACTACGTGCATCACAAAGGTACTCATCGCAGTCATTGTAGTACATGGAACGCATCACGCTTTCTCCAGATGTTCACGCGGCTCATATATTACACAATATCCTCACCCATGTTATACTATCAATATCCCCACACAGGTCATACTATCAATATCCCCACACAGGCCGTACTATCCCAATCTAGGTCATACTATCGATATCCTCACCCAGGGCATACTAACAATATCCCCACCCAGGTCATACTATCAATATCCGCAACGAGGTCATACTATTTATATAATCACCCAGTCCATACTATTAAAATCCCCACCCAAATCATACTATCAATATCCTCACCCAGGACATACTATCTATCCCCCAAGCAAGGCATACTATCAATATCTCACACAGGTCATACTATCAGTATCCTCACCCAAAAGTGGGAAAGACAGTCAAACAGAGAGTCACACATGAAGGGGCACTGCACCAAACATCATCATCCAAAAAACGGCACAAATACAAGAGAAATAGTGACAGGACGAACACCAATACACAAACTATTAAACAATAACATATGAAATAGCAAAAAAGATCATGGGATGAAAGTAGGAGTACCCCTTGGAACGGTCAGTAGCCAAATGTGGTGAATAGGGGTTAAACCAGGTTTACGGGTACCCAACCTCACATTTATCCAACCTTCCCCTCAGCTACATGTAAATGGAAAAGTAGTAAAGTAAAGCAGGCAAAGTCACATACAAGACGTAACCACCACCAAAACACCGATAGACAGCATCACACACACACACACACACACACACACACACACACACACACACACACACACACACACACACACACACACACACACACACACACACACACACACACACACACACACACACACACACACACACACACACACACACACACACACACACACACACACACACACACACACACACACACACACACACACACACACACACACACACACACACACACACACACACACACACACACACACACACACACACACACACACACACACACACACACACACACACACACACACACACACACACACACACACACACACACACACACACACACACACACACACACACACACACACACACACACACACACACACACACACACACACACACACACACACACACACACACACACACACACACACACACACACACACACACACACACACACACACACACACACACACACACACACACACACACACACACACACACACACACACACACACACACACACACACACACACACACACACACACACACACACACACACACACACACACACACACACACACACACACACACACACACACACACACACACACACACACACACACACACACACACACACACACACACACACACACACACACACACACACACACACACACACACACACACACACACACACACACACACACACACACACACACACACACACACACACACACACACACACACACACACACACACACACACACACACACACACACACACACACACACACACACACACACACACACACACACACACACACACACACACACACACACACACACACACACACACACACACACACACACACACACACACACACACACACACACACACACACACACACACACACACACACACACACACACACACACACACACACACACACACTGTAGAAAATCACATACAAGACGCAATCACCACCCCTCGATAGACAGCATGTCACACACACGCACGCGCACGCACAGACAGACACACAGACAGACACACAGAGACACACACACAGACAGACATACACAGACAGACAGACAGACAGACAGACAGACAGACAGACAGACAGACAGACAGACAGACAGACAGACAGACACGCACGCACGCACGCACGCACGCACGCACGCACGCACGCACGCACGCACGCACGCACGCACGCACGCACGCACGCACGCACACACACACACACACACACACACACACACACACACACACACACACACACACACACACACACACACACACACACACACACACACACACACACACACACACACACACACACACACACACACACACACACACACACACACACACACACACACATCGGAGATGAACTGATAAAGAACCTTTTTACCTCCAAGATGACACAAAATACCAGAATTTCAAAAAAACTGTTATACGTAGGAAAAGTACAAAAATGAGTCATGCAGGAAACACCACATACAGAACAAACACTCGCCCGAAAAACAGCACAAGGAAACAGCAAATGTACATAACTAGAAAAACATCAAGAGACGCACAAAGACAAAACAAACATACAATAGGTGGAAGATGGAAGCACCGCCTTGGAACGGTCATTGACAAAAGTCACTGGGGGTTAAACCGGTTTATGGGCGCCCAACCTCACACTTATTCCATCCCCACCCTAAAAGACAGACAGTGTAAATAAACGTATCCCCTTTCCGACTAATCTACAACAACCGCGACGGCAAATACAGTGGTAAAGTGCATGTATAACGAAAACATTTAAGTGAACAAACTGTATCCACCTATCGCTAGTGTACTCAATGATTGAGCTGCAAACAGAGTAACTGTAGAAAAGTAATAAAGGGTACGAAAAAAACGAAATACTACAGATATCCGACGTCCGCCTTCCGTTTTTGGATTTAAGAGGTCGCCTTCATAGAGTACTAAGCCTTTCTTGTCGGCGTACATGCAAAGAGGCCAGCGTGATTGCCAACTGTAAAAGGGTTGACAACCAAACATGCAGTATGTTGTAGTACTATAGGATCATATCCCTTTTTAATGAATTTTTTAACATATTTGATGAACAAAGTGAGAAAATGGGTATGTCCAATAATTTTTCGAAGTTTGTAAATCACATCACCATAAAATTCAGGATGTGAAATACCGTGTCGCAAAAGTGCCTTGAGATTACATTGGTACTTGCCAATAAGTGAGAGATTTCGATAGTAAAATTTAGAGAAAGTTTTTCTTAGTTTATGGTATCTATATCCTTGCTTAAGCAGCTTTTCGGTTAAAATATGTATTGAAAATGACTATTAAAATCGTCAATAGATGCACAAGCTCTAGCAAAACGAATAAGTTGAGATATATAAACCCCGTAAGATGGGGGCACGGGGAACATCTCCGTCGAGATGAGGGAAATTTACAATATTAAAAACAAAATCATCTCTTTTGTCATATATTTTAGAAGAAATCATTCCATTATCAATTTTAAGGTATAGATCAAGAAAAGCTGCATAATTGTCAGACGGGTTAGCTTTATTCAATTTGATTTCTTTCGGATAAATTGTAGGAATCAGAGCACCAAAGAAAGGGTTATCTAAGTTAAAAATATCATCCAAATATCGACAAGTTTCATTGAAGGCTTTTATAACATCTACTTGTGATTGTGGATTCAAACGTAACATGAAATCTTTCTCATAACAGTACAAAAACAAATCTGCGACAAGTGGTGCACAATTCGTACCCATAGTAATACCAATTACCTAACGGTATATAGCTTTCCCATAACGTACAAATATGTTATCCAAAAGAAAGGTAAGTGATTCGTAAAACTTCTGAGCAAGTCCAATTGGTGTAACATTGCATTTGCTCGTCAGTAAAGAAAGCTTTATCAGCATTACATGCCAGAAATGATGTTTTTCCCAGGCAAATACTTCCTGGATTAAGTTAGTCAGTTTATCTGTAATTAAAATATGAGGAAGAGTTGTGTACAAAGTAGAAAAATCGTACGTGCTTACAGTGGATGCAAGATACCCTTTGTTCCTAAAAGTACAAAAATGAGTCATGCAGGAAACACCACATACAGAACAAACAGTCGCCCGAACAGCAACACAAGGAAACAGCAAATGTACATAACAATAAAAACAACAAGAGACGCACAAAGACAAAACAAACACACAATAGGGGGAAGATGGAAGCACCGCCTTGGAACGGTCAGTGACAAAAGTCACTCGGGGGGTTAAAAGACAAACAGTGTAAATAAACGTATCCCCTCTCCGACTAATCTACAACAACCGCGACGGCAAATACAGTGGTAAAGTGCATGTATAACGAAAACATTTAAGTGAACAAACTGTATCCACCTATCGCAAGTGTACTCAATGATTGAGCTGCAAACAGAGTAACTGTAGAAAAGTAATAAAGGGTACGAAAAAAACGAAATACATGTAGAACAGATATCCGACGTTCTCCTTCCATTTCTGGATTTAAGAGGTCGCCTTCATAGACTACTAAACCTTTCTTGTCGGCGTACATGCAAAGAGGCCAGCGTGATTGCCAACTGTAAAATGGTTGACAACCAAACATGCAGTATGTTGTAGTACTACAGGATCATATCCCTTTTTAATGAATTTTGTCTTATGAAGTCTTATCACAGTAGAATTTTACATGTTCTTTTACCTTCGTTAAACAAGAAGTCAAAAGTATAGACAATTTAGTAGTAGTACAGGAGCTAGAATTTGGAATAAAACGCGCTTTATATGGGTTTTTATGTAGTTTTGGTAACCAATACATTGTAGGAAGTTTATGTTGTGTAATTTTAATATTGGTTCCAAGTTGTTCACAATTTTTGACATGGTCTGAAACGATGGTCTTTTCGTCAGTAGTAACTGAAATGTATGACTTGGTATTAATAATTTCCTACTTCAAGACATCGATATAATGTAATCGTCAAATAATAATCACATTATTCGATGCCTTATCAGCAGGAACAAAAACGTATTTTGAATGGAAATCCTGTATACCCTTTTTAAGATGTCTAAAAGAAATTCTAGGTTTAGGTGGAAGAATGTATTTGTTAGAGCTATAAAAAGAAATGCGTTTGTCAATTATATCAAAAATTAGTTTTTTTCCAATCAGACTCAACATGTTCTCTTCGACACCATTTCATACTAAAAATTTGTAAAGCCTCCGCAATCTCCGCAAGATGATTCCCATTTTTACGATTTTAAGCCATATTTAACTCTTTCCATCATACAAATGCAGCTTCACGCATTTGCAAAAAAAGTAGATACAAACCATACCGCTCCAGCAGGAGCCGTCCGGTCAAGGCGTGCTCTGTTTGATCATGAAATAGCTAATAAATATTCATGATGTCATTATTTCTTATTTCTTCCCTGCAGTTGCTCTGATTTCAGTTAACTCATTTGGTACATATTTGACGGACTTTCATAGGTGTTGTTATGCTATGTTTTGAATATTGCCCTGTGTTGACTGTCTTCTATGTTTTAGGAATATATTTTGAAAATGGGTGATCCTTTGAAAGCAAAAGTAGAAATGCAAAATGAGAAAATTGCAGACTCGGTTTTATTGAGTCTGTTCATGAGTAGTAATTAAAAGTGCAACACTACTCACGCCCCTAGCACCGGCTTAAGCAGTATTCAATTTTCAAAACTAATAACATTAAAACTTATGATCCCGAAGGATCAGAAAATATAACAACACTGAGAATGAAGTACGGGGTGACTTTTTACGGCCGCCACAGAAGTTCGACAGGGATATCTTTATTTACACTGTTTGTTAAACTAGGGTGACTGAGATAAGTGTGAGATTATGACGTCCGTAAACTGGTTTAAACCCCAAGTGGTGGTTTTGCCACTGACCATTCCAGGGTTGTACTCTCTTTGTTCTCCCTTACTTTCATGATTGTCTGGTGTCTTTGTGTCTTTGTACGTGTGCGTTTGTCGATTTTTTAAATTCTCAACTCGTGTGCGTGGGTTGATGTTTAAATTTTCATCTCGTGTGTTTGTTCGATGTTTTGGTGGTGACTGCGTCTTGTGTGTGGCTTTTCCTGCTTGACCTTACTACTTTTATACGCCCACCTAATAAAAGTGGTCGTATATTGGCGTGGCCCTGTCCGCCCGTCCGTTCGTTTGTTCGTCCGTCAACATTTTGTTTGTCTGCTGTTTTCTCGGAAAACTATTCAACAGATATTAATGAAACTTCACACCAATGTTTAATGCATCAAGATCTGAAGCTGAGTTGAGCCTGAGGTTCATTTGCGCAAATAGTTTGTCCGCTGTTTTCTGGGAAAACTGTTTGAAAGATATTAATGAAACTTCACACAAATGTTTAATGCATCAAGATCTGGAGCTGAGTCGATTCCGAGGTTCATTTTATTTGTTGTTTTGGAGTTATGGCCCTTATACTTAAAAAAGAATGCAAAAATATGCATATAGTTTGTCCGCTGTTTTCTGGGAACACTATTTGACAGATATTAATGAAACTTCACACACATGTGTAATGCATCATGATCTGCAGCTGAGTTGATTGTGAATTTCATTTAATTTGTCGTTTCGGAGTTATGGCCCTTGCACTTAAAAAAAAATAATGCAAATCTATGCAAATATGAGGATGGCCATAACTATTTCATTTGAAATGATATTTACTTCAATTTTTTTGTATATGGTTAAACCTTAATATGAATTTACACATATATTGCGGGTTTTTTATATGTCATTTTATTCTAAAGTCATGGTCCTTGAACTTTGTGTGTTCGTTGCGTTGTTTGTCGGTCAACTTTTAGTTTGTCTGTTGTTTTCTGGGAAAACTATTGAAATGATATAAATGAAACTTAACACATGTTTTAAGCAACAAAATCTGAAGCTGAGTTTATTTTGAGGTTCATTCAGTTTGTCTTTACAGAGTTATGGCCGTTGCACTTTACAAAAATCTGCAAATATGAGGATTAGCTGTAACTTTTTTTTAAAAAAAGATATTCACTTCAATTTTATTAAATATATTATCACCTTAATATGGAAATCAAGATCTGAAGCACAGATTTGAAAATGTCAACACTTATAAGGCATGTTGAATCAGAGAAAGTTTGCAAGTGGGCGTATTATGTACCGTATGCGGTACTCTTGTTCATTTACATTAATAGTCCATAGGGAATGGGTTAAAACTGCTTCAAATTAATTTTACCTCTGAAGGATGTTGACCTATTAACAACAGAAATGCGTTCTTGTACATGAGGTATTTGACGAACAAGACAAAGGGTTAAAAGTTAAAACTGGCATTTTCAAGTGTTTTAACAATACAGTTCAACTTGTCTTAAACGACCTGTTATTGGTTGGACACATGCATCTTCAAAATCCGGTAGATGCGTGCTTAATACAGGGCAAAAGTGATTCAGAAAGCTCCTACAGAAGTAGTTTGCATTGCTTTTGACCTGCGTTAAGCTACCAGCCGTCTTACAGACCCATGTAGATAGGACATTTCTTTGACGGTCATTTAAGACAGTTTCTACTGTACTAGGTCTGGCAGTGCAGAGAACCGATAACATTTATATTGGTTGGTTTCAGACGTCTGTGATTATTAAACGGAAGAGGTGACAACAATGCACGGGAGATAGATTCAGGTCAGGGAGTCGGTGCACATTTACAGTTTTATATAAACACACATCTAGATCTATTTCTGAAAGTATCTCCCAAACTGTTTGGAAAACGCACATATCATGCCTATCTAAGGGTTTGTTTCAACTTTCCCAACGTTTCTAGGGTTACACATATTAGGGCCAATGATGTTTAAATGGTACCAAATTTGATGTTTAAATGGTACAAACTTATATCAATTTCTTCTATAGTGCATATTCATGACAATTTAATACTAAACATGCAAAATCTGGTACACCATTTCTATTTTATTACCACGTTTATTTACTAAGTAGGATAAAGGTCAACACTTAATGATACATTTTCATCTTAAATTCATATAAGAATACATGTACTCCAAAGTCTGACTAAATTAAATTCAATCCAAATTTGTGAAGCACCTTTAAACTTTAATTAAAACCAATTAGTCTATTGTATTCCACACAACAGATTTCCATTTTCCTTACATCAACCATCAAATTTATTATACCAGTTAAATAAATGTGGGAAAATGTGGCACAAATCTACATGAAAAGAAAAAACCAAATCCTCTGACATAAATTTTGGACAAGTTTCGCTTTTTTGAGTTGTTGCGGGAAATTATTTGAAAGAGTAGTCTTAAGCATATGAATAACTTCTTCATAGAGAATACTTGATCGTATAAATTTCAATCAGGCTTTTTATTTGATCACTCAACTTATAGATATGTCAATTTGATAACAAATAGTTCTAGTGCATGTTGTTAAGCCTTTGATCGTGTATGGTATAACTATTTTTTGTTCAAACTGAAACACAGTGCTATAATGGCAATCATTTACAATACCACTTATTGTAAAATCTTCACGCAGCTTGCTTTAGGATCACGTGCATAGTTTGAATTACTATCACTCAAGCAAATCATGTTTAAACTAGCCCAGTGTAATCCATTACCACAGAAAAGAAAGAATATGTTCTACGGGCTTGTCACAGATAAATAAAGCGTTTTGTAAATAGCTTTTACTGAGGAAAGCGGTGGTAATACAGTCATCTGCCATAATTCAAAGGGTATGGAAGCTCCCCTGTCCTATAGTACATGCATGATTATGCTGTCTTTACAGAAGTCGTTACAGCTTTACACCACTATAACTCAATAAGTTATGCATTTAACGAGAGCAACGCAAGCGGGTGTGAACGCTCGTCTGTTATATTTTTGGTATGTGTGGATAGGCCTCGTCAAGATGAATGCATACCAAAAATGATGGTTGTAAATAAAACATTGAAGAAGTTATGGTCAATGTTAAGATTTCGGACGACAACGACGATGACGACAACGACGACGACGCGGACGCCGGAGTTACGATAATAGCTCGTGATTTCTTCGAAAATTAAGCTCTGTTTACAACATTTACTCATATTTAACTTACATTGTTACACCCGGCGATATTGACTTTAGAAAGGCTTACATGGTTCGTAATGCTTGGATGAACACATAAGACTACTCATATATACCTGTTATTTAACTGAGTCGCCGCCAATGGTAAATATTTGATCGTCTTTGCAAGCAATTAGGATCTAGATGAGACGCTGAGTTAGTACCACATCAGGATTTATACTATTATTATCTTTTAACGTAAAAATAAGCGAAACAGATGGCAATACCAGGGGACGAAATAGTTAAATGGTATTGCTAATAAGTATAGTCGGAAGTAGGACAAGCTGTTTTTCGAAATTGTGACCTGGTTTAAATTTTATTACCATATTTGGAAGTTGGACAAGGCTCATTTCCATGAATTTGTCACTGTTAAGTATTGCCTTATAAGGAATCACGAAGTGTATACCTTAGATGGCGCCACGTACACTGAATAATGTTTAGTCCATTGGAAAGGTATTAAAAAGTCCTATCTCATGGGTATAATAAAATTTACGCAAATCATGCACAATCATGTCAGTGCCCACACGATTTCGCCAAACTAATGCATACATAAATACACCAACATATACTGGCTTTACAATATAGAGGTTTTTACTTAGGCTAGGAACAACAATGTTCCCTTGTAATGTTCTACATATAAAAGCGACAGCATAGCTGATGACATCTTCCTTTGAGCATCTACTAAAATATAAGCATTCACTTGCTCTACCGTTCCCAACCCACACAAATGTGAGAATATAGGATTAATAGAAGTTATGCACATGTTCCGATGTACTCTTGCAGCGTATGCAAAACCTGGAGCAATATCATGCGTCGGTTTACATCATATCCGAAACGGTCAACACCAAACGCGTGGAGATGAAAATATCATTGTTGAAAATTCATTTTTATTGGAACAACATCAGCGTGTTATTAATATATTTGCAATTGCATTCTTTGACTTTGTTTTGTAATTAAAACATCATGTTTACATTACCAAATCAGCTATGTACGAAACTTTGAGCACACATAATATGACACTCACTGAAATTCATGGTATAACACAACCCCTCATAACATCGCATACGATGCTGGTTTGTGAGAGTATTCAACTTTACTCATGAACAGACTCAATAAAACCGAGTCTGCAATTTTCTCTTTTTGCATTTCTACTTTTGCTTTCGAAGGATCAACCATTTTCAGAATATATGTACTTCACAACAGCAGGTGTTAAGTGCTTGTGTGGCGGCCGTAAAAAGTCGCCCCGTATTTCATTCTCAGTGTTGTTATATTTTCTGGTCCTTCGGGATCATTAGTTTTCATGTTATTAGTTTTGAAAATTGAATACTGCTTAAGCCGGTGCTAGGGGGCGTGAGTAGTGTTGCACTTTTAATTACTACTCATGAACAGACTCAATAAAACTGAGTCTGCAAGTTTCTCTTTTTGCATTTCTACTTTTGCTTTCGAAGGATCAACCATTTTCACAATATATGTACTTCACAACAGCAGGTGTTAAGTGCTTGTGTGGCGGCCGTAAAAGTTGCCCCGTACTTCATTCTCAGTGTTGTTATATTTTCTGGTCCTTCGGGATAATTACCTATGTAATGTACAAACCTATGTTGTTGTCTACATTAACATCGGTTCTTGTTCGATATCCTATGCCATGTGACGTCTATAACGTCACGACATTGATACCATACGACGGCAACATTAAGCTTGTTATGGAGCACAAATGAAGTGCGCGAACATATACATACCCACCAAACATTCACAGAACAAGTCATTGCCTGCTCACGAACGAAATCATATCGGCTCTATATTATCATAATGTGTTGCAACGATGTTAAACCAAAACCTCTTCCAAATCGTCGAACACTAGACAAGATGTGACGCCAGGTAGCTGTTACTTTTGTGGGATTAAAGCTTAATTAATATCAAATAGATCGTACCCTTGAAATGATATGGATTTCTTAACAAAGAATCCGCCTCATATTAAACATGAATAGATATGAGTTTCCCTCAATTCTGGAAAACTGACGCAGTGCAACACAGCCGCTGGTCTATAAATACTTATATTGTGTATAAATATTAGCGTCGATAAGGCCAACCGCCACAACACTGAATATTGTTTATTGGTGATATAGGTAATACCAGTACACTCTTTGCGGGGTTTCGAGGAAACATAAGGTAAGAAATAAATTTGTTGATGTTTACTTTTAGATGACTGTGTGATAGATTTTAAAAACAAAATGTTGTCTGCTTATTACATTCGAGACAATGTCATCATGATTCCATTACAGCAATTCTTAGGCATAATCTGAATACTACTAATTAAGTATGGTGGACCACAATGTGCACCACAGGTCGCATATTTTTATACTGCTACGAGAGATATTTCATGTTGAATCTGAACCTTATATCTCCAGCATATGTTATCAAAGCCTTCAATAAGACTTCTAGATATCTGGTCGATATTGCAACAAAGATAACCCTTTTTGATATTATGACTACAGCCATTTACCAAAAAGAACTCAAACCGAATTAAGCTCACTCATCTGACACTTTTGCAGCTTGTCTTGATCTAGACCTTAAAACTGACAATGGAATCATTTCTTCTTAGAATTATGACAAAAGAGGCGATTTGATTTTAATATTTGTAAATTTCTCTGACATTGATAGGGATGATCCCCGTGCTTCATCTCAACGTATTCGTTGTGTTAGAGTGTGTTCATCTGTTGACAAGTCTATCAGTCGAAATCCTAGTTTAACTAAAAAAAGGATGCTTAAGTAAGCATATTGATATCGTAAACTAAGAAAAACATTATTTTAATCGTCGAAATATCTTACTTAATGGCATGTATAAATGCAATCTTTAGGCGCTCCTGTAACAAGGTATTTCATATCCGGAATTTTATGATGTAATTTACAAACGTACAATTATTGGACATACGGGTTTTCTTACTTAATTCATCAAGTGTATTAACATGTATTAAAATCATTAAAAAGGGATATGATACTGAAATACTACAATATACTGCATATATCTGGTTGTCAACCCTTTTACAGTTGGCAATTACGCTGCCCTCGTTTTATGTACGCCGACAGGAAAGCTTTAGTACTCTATGTAGACGCTCTTAAAGGTTGAACGAATCTAAACCAGTTAAACCCAAGTGACACTTATGACTGACCGTCCCAATGCGGTATTTCTATCGTCCCATTATAATATAATCTATGCAAGAAACATTTTGAAGGGACTGACTGAAGAAGACAGTGGTTCGAAACAATTACTTAAAATCTAAACTCTAACGGAGATTCTGATGAACAGGTGTACTGCCTAAAAAATGTATTATTTGATTCAGGAGGAACGTTAGAATTTCCGTAGAGTAACAAGTGCAAATTAATTTCTGCAAGAAACAGTTATTTATGAAAAAGATTAGCTCGTGCCTGATTGTATAAGGGACATTTTGAAAGAATGATATGCATTTTCACGTGCATTTCCACAATTACATCCCTGATCCTCTAACAAGTTACACCTGTATAACTCACTGCATTTATGACGTAGTCTAGTGTAGTATCTTTATGCCAATGTAAAGGGACAATACATTAACAAACTCGGTTTCATTAAACAATTATTATAAAACCAGAGAACGTGTATCACAACATAACTTACTCCCAAAATGGAGAGCTAAACTAAAACTGTTTAATCTTACATGAGTAGTCTCCCTTAGACTGCTTTATGTACTACATTCCTCCATCTTTAAGATAAAACCTCCAAACGGTTTAAAGCCAACACTTTTCAATCTAAATACCCTTTTGAAATTCTGATTCGTTAACCAACTAAAAATGAAGAGATTAATTACCATTAATATTAACTGAACATAAATTAACAGTCCAAGTTAACACAGTCCTAATAACAGTCTTAAACATTCTAACATATATATACACCAATGTCACTGGCATCTTCCTTTACTGTCCTAATCATACAAGTACTTAACCTTAAGCATGGCGCATGTACCCTACACAAAATCTTGAAACCTCACTAGTGCCTTTCTACGCCTTACTGGTCAATGAGTCTTTGGAACAACTGGGCTCCTTGTCGCTGGCTCAAATCTCTCTTGAATGTTACCTTTACCCTGACTAATGTCTTCACCAATATTTGCATTACTCCTCACAATACTTTCTCCCACCTCTGGAAAAACACAGGTGGTATTTCAATATTATCTTAATATTAACTTATTGCCAATTGTACTAGATATATCATTTTCACAGGGCATTTTATTGCTATTCTCACACTTTCTTACCTGATCCAGATGCCTTCTCACTATATCCTTCCCCAATAACTGACATTATATGACACTGAGTCACTTTTCTCTACTGAAAACCCTTTCAACCACTTATCACCCTGAGCACTGTAATTCTTCACATAAACCGAATAACCCTTATGAAAATCACCTCTCTCGCGAAATGGATGATTTTGTTGCTGATCAAACTGCTTCTGTCCTACCTTTACACGAAGATTCGGTCAAACTAGACCCAGCCGCGTTTTAAGTTTCCACTAAAACATTAGCTCCGCAGGTGTATGTCCTGTTGTCGAGTGAGTCCGGGTCCTGTACTCAAACAGATATCTAGATACTTAATGAAAAAGTAGTAAAGTCAAGCAGGAAAAGCCACACACAAAACGCCACCATCACCAAAACACCTACAAAAAGCAATTGATATAGCAATTTATACTCATACACACACATACAGTAGTAGAAAATCACATACAAGACGCAATCACCACCAACCCCTCGATAGACAGCATGTCACACACACGCACGCGCACGCACAGACAGACACACAGACAGACACACAGAGACACACACACAGACAGACATACACAGACAGACAGACAGACAGACAGACAGAAGACACACACACACACACACACACACACACACACACACACACACACACACACACACACACACACACACACACAGACACACACACACACACACACACACACACACACACACACACACACACACACACACACACACACACAAAGACACACACAGACACACACAGACACAGACACAGACACACCCAGACACAGACACCCAGACACAGAGACACAGACACAGACACAGACACACAGACACAGACAGACAGACAGACAGACAGACAGACAGACAGACAGACATACACACAGACACAGACACAGACACAGACACAGACACAGACACAGACACACACACACACACACACACACACACACACACACACACACACACACACACACACACACACACACACACACACACACACACACACACACACACACACACACACACACACACACACACACACACACACACACACACCACCCACCCCCCACACACATACACACACACACACACACACACACACACACACACACACACACACACACACACACACACACACACACACACACACACACACACACACACACACACACACACACACACACACACACACCACCCACCCCTCACACACCCCACTCCACCCCACACACCCCACCCCCACCCCCACACACCACCCCCACACACAGATAAAACACCAACAAATACACAAACACCAGAGACAAACATCAACAATACACAAGCCTAAAGACACAAGACAAAGTAAGGGTGACAAAGAGAGAACCGCCTTGGCACGGTCAATAGCAAATCACCACTGGGGGGTTTAAACCGGTTTACGGACGTCCTAACCTCACAATTATCTCAAAGTCGCCCTAGCTAAACAAACATTGTAAATAAAGGTTTCCACGCCGGACTTCCCCACAACATAGAAGACAGTAATCACAGTACAAAATGTAAAACAGCATAACAACTGTGAAAGTCCGTCCAATATATATTCAATGACTTTGCTGAAGACAGCAACTGCAGGGAAGCCGTTAAGGGCACGACAGAGAAAAGGTAACACATGAGTCTGGTAAGCTCATCCCATTTCTGGGTTTTAGAATATACCATCACAGAGTACTACCCTCGGCCTGTCATCGTGCAAGCAAAGAGGAAAGCATAGCGTAAAGGGGTCGATAACCAAACATGCAGTGTGTTGCAATATAATAGGGTCATAACTTTTCTTCCTAAAAGTTTTAATGCGTTTAATAAACAAATCGTGAAAATGGATATGACCACGAATTTTCCTAAGTTTGTAGATAACATCACCATAGTAATCTGGATGAGAAATACCTTGTTGCAGTAACGTCCGTAAATTGCAGTTATATTTACTAAATTTCTGTAATAGAATTTTGAAAAAGCTTTCCGAATTTTATGATATCTGTAGCCTTGCTTAAGAAGTTAATGAGTTATAACTAAATTACGACTATTAAAATCTACTAGCAAAGAACAGGCTCCGGCAAAGTGAATAAGTTGAGAAATGTAAACCCCATAAGATGTAGACCGGGGAACATCTCCATCTAGAGTAGGATAATTAACAATTTTGAAATCGAAATCTTCCCTTTTATCGTATAGTTTAGACGAAACTTTATCATTAGTGATAGAAAAATTCAAATCTAAAAAGGAAGCCTGAATATGAAGAAATGTTGTAATGTTCATTTTCAAGTTTAGTTAAAATATCATTTGAATTTTTATAAATGGAAAAGTAGTAAAGTCAAGCAGGCAAAGCCACATGCAAGACGCAACCACCACCAAAACACCGATAGACAGCATGACACACACACACACACACACACAACCACACACCCAAACGCACACGCACACACACACACGAAATGAACACAGAAAACACCAAATGACACACAAGAAACAGGGACAAACGTTCCACAACATGAACAAACCACAAGCACAAAGACGCAAGGCAAACAAAAGGAAGGGTGACAAAGAGAGTACCGCCTTGGCACGGTCAGCAGCAAAAACACCACTGGGGGTTTAAACCGGTTTACGGACGTCCTAACCTCACACTTCTCTCAAAGTCACCCTAGCTTTACAAATATTGTAAATAAAGGTATCCCCGCTGGACTTACCCACAACATAGACGACGGTGAACACAGGACAACATGTAAAACATAGCATAATAACTGTGACAATCCGTCAAATATGTACTCAATGACTTTGCTGAAGTCAGAGCACCTGCAGGCAAGCCGTTAAGGGCACGACAGGGAAAAAATAATACATGAGTCTGGTAAGCTCCTCCTGTATCCAAGTTTAAGAGTATACCATCATAGAGTACTACCCTCGGCCTGTCATCGCGCAAGCAAAGAGGGAAGCGTAGCTACCGACTGTAAAAGGGTCGATAACCAAACATGCAGTGTGTTGCAATATAATAGGATCATAACCTTTCTTTTTAAATTTTTTAATGCGTTTTATAAACAAATCATGAAAATGGATATGACCCCGAATTTTCCTTAGTTTGTAGATAACATCCCCATAAAATTCTGGTTGAGAAATGCCTTGTCGCAGTAACGTCCGTAGATTGCAATTATATTTACTAATGAGAGGTAAATTTCGATAATAAAATTTAGAAAAGGTTTTCCGAAGTTTGTGATATCTGTAACCTTGCTTAAGAAGTTTATCAGTTATAACTAAATTACGTCTGTTAAAATCTTCAAGCAAAGAACAGGCTCGGGCAAACCTAATAAGTTGAGAAATATAAACACCATAAGATGTAGAACGTGGCACATCCCCATCTAGAAAAGGATAATTAACAATTTTAAAATTAAAATCTTCTCTTTTATCGTATACTTTGGACGAAACTTTTGTAATTGAAAGATTCAAATCTAAAAATGAAGCATTAATGTCAGATTGATTAGCTTTGTTTAAAGACAGTTCTTTTGGGTAGATTGAAGAAACCATAGTATCAAAATAAGGATTATCTAAATTCAAAATATCGTCTAAATACCTTGAAGTTTTATTAAAAGCATTAACAATATCGGTCTGTGTATCAGGTTTTAAGCTAAGCATAAAATCCCTCTCGTAGCAATACAAAA
This sequence comes from Azorinus chamasolen, assembly GCA_963576725.1. Classification (NCBI taxonomy): domain Eukaryota; kingdom Metazoa; phylum Mollusca; class Bivalvia; order Cardiida; family Solecurtidae; genus Azorinus; species Azorinus chamasolen. Next base: position 43,991,519 of record OY755242.1, on the reverse strand, counting down.
ACAAATCTGCAACAAGAGGGGCACAATTTGTACCCATGGGTATACCAACAACTTGACGATATATGGTATCTCCATAACGCACAAATATATTATCTAAAAGAAAGGTTAGAGATCTACAAACATCAAGGCAAGTCCACATTGTGTAATGTTCAACTTCTGAATTCGAAAAGAATGAACGTTGAACATTACAAGCAATGAACATTTTGTTTTCTCTGGCAAAGGTTTTTTCTATTAATTTAATAAGTCTATAGTTTGGAGGGAGTCATCATTTTTTGCTTTTCAAACCAGTCTTGAATGTTTGCACAGCTCTCTCTCCTTTCTCTCTCTCTCTCTCTCTCTCTCTCTCTCTCTCTGCCTAACCATTTGTCGAAGGATGATGCGGTGCTTATGGAGGATACCATTCGTCGACACGTACTCCTTCAACTCAGCACGTACTCCTTCAACTCAGCACTTGTAAAACATGTCTCGTTATCCTACAATATTACATCTGGCAGGTCATGGGCAGCGAACGTCTCAACAGCTCAATAGTTGCTGCTGGTGTCGCCACTGCTGTTGGATACACATCCAATGCCCCGATCAATGTTCGGCCAAAACACATACGATCACGCAACGCTTTTCATCTCGGTCATTCCAAAATGTCCTTCGTCTAACTCATCTTGAATCATTTCGCGACCCTTCGTATGCACTATAACCCTAGACCCACAAAGCATACACTTGTCTGTAACACTGACTCAGTTGGCCACAAACTGTTCGTCGGTTACTTTTTCAGGCCATCAATTTAGCGCAAAGTATTTAATTTTGCTTAGAACTGTGTCACTAGCAGTCCATCTGTTTATTTCTTTTACGGCGACTGAGGTTGTTGCCATGTGCTTCATGAGCAAAATTGTCTCCCCTGGAATGGGTGGTTCCGGAGTCTGACCCCTAAACCGAGTCTGCAATGTTCTCTTTTTGCATTTTTACTTTTGCTTTCGAAGGATCACCCATTTTCAGAATATATGTACTAGTAGTATAGGGCATAATGGTTCTGGTGCCCCTCTTTTAACCTGTTTTAGAATGACACAAGGCTTACATAATAAAATAAAAAATAATCTCAATACTAATTCAAAAAACTTGCACACCTCTATTATCCTGTTTAGAAATATGTAAGGCTAACACAGTAAAATCAAAATATACTACCACCTCATGGAATTTCTCGGGGGTGGGGGGGGGGGGGGGTTCAAATAATATTATCTCATAAGCCTCAAAACTTCATCAGTCCCGCCACCCACCCCCTAGGCGGAACTGAACGTTCTCTTTTAGATCGTTTTAAGTATTAAACTCTCGTTATACACAGTGATATTTGTTTAAATATACGTCCTAAGCGAAGGTTTAAGCTATACATACACACAGCCCTGAGATCGCGGAATGTAGTATTCTGTTTATAGCAAGCGGGGAAACCTCTTCCTTTCATACGGTAATTTAAACAAATGGGTTATTTATAATATATAAAATGGTGATAAATAATAATTGCCCATGGCTCCTTGTTGGCTCACGAAACCGCTGTAATAAGCTGTGTAAACATGATTATTGTGCCATTCAACGAGCTTAGTGGTACGGCAACACAGTTTATACCTAGATTATGTAGTGCTGAATATGTCGGTTACATCGGGTAATGAGCTTTCTATATAGAGCAGAGGATAAGGCCCGACGAAACCATCTCTTATTAATGTAAGCACTTCTTGAATATGCTCAAAAGGCGCGGAAAATCCCAAAATTTATTGGTTTATAAAACATGTGTGCAAACTACAAAAATGGTACGCCTATTTAGAGAAACGCGCTAATAATATTATATGTCAACATATGCAGAAAAAGAACGAGAGTTGAGAGAAGAATTTCATAGAGAAATGGGGAAGCGACTCCCTTATCCGAAATCTAAAGCGGCTGTTCAGGAGATGCAATTTTTTTTAAAACTACGGGGGGGGGGACTTCCGCAAATAACAGAACCAACCCCACTTATGATGTGAGAGCGAGAGCGTTTAGAAGAGAAACCTTATCCACGATCTAAAACTAGATCTAAAGGAGTTACAAGAAAGGTTAGAAAAATTTAGTCCAAGTCTTAAATCTCGATGAGGTTATGTTTCAAGCATCAGTTAAAGTTCAGCTCAGTAAAACAAAGCCGGACGGAGTCGAGGAATACACAGACCTCGTCTTAAGGAACAAGCAGAAGGTAATTCATCAGGCGAATGAAACTAACCTGATTTTAGAAGTTTTCCACCAACTTCTAGAAAATCTCGAGAAATGGACCCAGAGAGGCTCTTGATGGGTGATTGATCATGTGTATAATTTATGGTTGGACACAGCACAGTATCAACCGTTAAGTATGTGTATGTGTGTGTGTTGGGGGGGGGGGGGTCTTACATAGAACTACCTAAAGTTGTGAAAAATAAACATGCAGTGATAAATGTAAAAAATATGGACGACGATTGTTTATGGTGGCGTATTCTTGCGATATAATTTCCTTAGAAAAGACCCACAAAGGCCTTATGATTATTATAACGTGAAAGACGGCCTCAACCGAAAAGGAATAGACTCCCGAACACCTATCTCTGAAATACCAAAACTTGAGAAACAAAATAATATGCTATAAATGTGTTCAAATGGAAAAAGGGAGCCAGAATTCACCATATAAGCAAACAGCAACCTCCATACGCAGAATTAACTTACTCCTGGTAGAAAAGGACAGAGCATTTCATTACACAACGATAAAAGACCCAAACTGCTTATCATATGATCAAAGTAAATATGCTCGTCGTAAATACTTCTGCGAGAAATGCCTCCATGGTTACATCTGGGAAAATCTACTCGAGGCCCATAAACCAGACTGTCGAGGAATTGGTCAAACCGCAGTGCGAGTTGATATGCCAAAGGAAGTAAAAAATAAACTCACATTTAATAATCACCCAAAACAACTTCCAGCCCCCTTTATCATTCTGTGTTCATCTCGTGTGTGAGTGTGCGTTTGGGCGTGTTGTTGTTGTGTGTGTATGTGTGTCATGCTGTCTATCGGTGTTTTGGTGGTGGTTGCGTCTTGTATGTGGCTTTACCTGCTTGACTTTACTACTTTTCCATTTAGAATCTCTTACTAGAAAGATAGAAGGAGCCGAACTAGACCCCTTAAAAAGTAATACTAGGAACACCTAATTCCATGAGGCCTGTAGTTATTATTATGTTGTAGTAAGGTGTTATGGAAAAACATGGACTCCTGTTGAGAGGACCAAACGTGGCAGAACACTTCCTTCCCTCATTACAAGAAGACGAACGGAAAATAAAAGCCGTATTAGCTTAACCTAAGAACATGTTAATGACAAAAAAATAAGATAAAATATAAAACGGTTACAATCTGCCATGTGCCAACAACCTCTTGAGGGTGACTCTGTCCGCGCCTAGTACCACAACACTGGAAAATAACGGGGAGCGGCTCATCATGACTGTAACCTAAAATTGAGAATAAATCCCCAAACAACCGCAATTCCAGTGTAGGTCTTCCATACTATAAGGGGATATGACTCCCATTTACTGATGCAGGCAATCTTTAAAGATGGATGGAAAAATATGCATTCCAAATAATACGGAAAATATATATCCTTTAGACTAAGTCAGCCTCGTTTTATAGATAGTGCCCAATCCCTTCTTTCCAGCCTCGATAGACTGGTGTCAGCCAATTCTCTGGAGGCCTTTAAAATTACTACCAAATATGAACCCGACGTGCGTTCACTTCTTATGAGGAAGGGAGTCTATGAGTATATGGACGATTGGAATCGCTTTAATAAGATACATTTGCCACCACCGGAATCCTGCTACAGTACATTAACGTTGTCAGGATTCAACAAAGAACATTATAAGCATGCAGTACGTTAGGTGACTACCATGACCTATATAACCGAACCAATGTCTTACTTCTGGCTCACGTCTTTGAGGAGTAAACATGTAAGAAACAATATGGCAGCGATCCAGCACATTATTATACAAGCCCAAGTTTATCATGGGACGCCTTACTTAAGAAAACGGGAATCGAGCTTGAATTACTTACTGGTTATGACCAGCATCTCTTCATCGAAAAAGGCCTACGAGGTGGAATCTCCATGTCATACACGCAAAAGCAAATAACCCGCATGTATAATGTACCTTGATGCAAATAACTTACCAGGGGTGGGGTGGGGTGCTTCCGATGGGCTTATGATTGTAAGGCCATAGATGTAACAACAATGGAAGCCGACTCTGATGAGCGTATGATTCTGGAAGTTGATCTGGAGTACCCCGAAGAGTTACATGACGAGCATAATGCGTACACACTAGCTCCAGAGTGGATGATAATCAAGAAAGAGTGGATGTCTGAGTAACAGAATAAACTTGTGTTGGGGCGCGCCTACAGAGGTTGAAAAACTGGAACCCAATCTCCGAAATAAAGAAAAGTATGTGCTACATTATCGAAACCTGCAGCTATACTTTTCGCTTTGAATGAAACTAAAAAAATCTATAGGGTCCTACGTTTCAAACAGAGTCCATGGATGGAGACATACATTCGTATGAATACAAAACCCAGAAAAAAAGCCACCAGCGACGCCGAGTGAATGTTAAACTGGTGAGGGGCTCAGAGGAAGATAATCTTCGGAAACTGATAGCTAGCCCATCATTTGCGAGGGCCAATATATTCGATGATGATCTTGTAGCTATTCAGGCCCATAAGAGCAGTATGCTTCTAATCCGCCCAATATATGTGGACATTAGCATTCTCGATCTATCGAAGTACATTATGAACGACTTTTATTAACCAGCTGAAGAAGCAGTATTGGGTGCTGTCAGTTACTCTACACCCGCTCAGGAAGCCGACTTATACGATACATCAGACTTCCCATCGGACCACCCGGTCTATAGCACAAAAAATAAACAAATGACTGGGTAAGATGAAGGATGAGTGTTCGGGGCGGCCTCTAGTCCTCTGGTGCCAACATCAAAACAGCTAAAGGAATTAAAAAAATAGTCGTAAAAATCATCAAACACGAGCAATATAAAGACTCTCTATTTAAAAATCGAATCTTTCGGCATGTTATGAATTTACTGAGGTTGGATAAACATCGTATATATACACTCCCTATCGACTGTGTTACAATGAGGGGTGCGCCTGCGAACATGTTAAGGTATCAGAACGATACTGTTACGGCGCCTGCCCAATGTGTTAAGGTGTATGCCCATATTTTCAGCAGCGCGGGGCGATCTGGAGCAATACAATTACATTATCAGGTAGTTAGTAAGATTTGTTTCAAGTTTTAAATACTTGTTAGTCTTACAGTGCTCCCTCTCTACAACGACACCCTTTGGAAAACGAATAATATATGTGTTGTTCAGAGCGAGTTGTTATAGGGAGGGAAAATCAAACATAATTAGCTTGTTTGCAGATCCCCAGATAAGGTATATTTCGAGAACTAAAACCGTTATGCCTCAATCAAACTCAATGTTGTGACCACTCTTTACAATCGTCACAAAGTGTTGTTTCTGGAGCCTTGTTGTTTCGCAAACAGTGACATGCGTTGTTGTAGGGAGGTGTATTTCGAGAACTAAAACCGTTATGCCTCAATAAAACCCTATGTTGTGACCACTCTCAAGTGACGATTCTAAAAAATGGTCACAACATAGGGTTCGATGGAGGTATACAGAAAATGGTGTTTTTCGTTTGATTTTATTCTGATTTCATCGTTTTATTGAGGATAAATGTGAATCGTTAGGACTATGGCAAAATAAATGGCATAATCTTTTGAATATCGGTTCCAAACACCAATGTTATGTACAAGCATAATCCAAAACTAATAATAGACCAATTTCATAACAAATTTTCTCTCTTTTGACCGATTATAAGGCAAATCGGATGCATTTTTCAAAACCGCATTGTTAAGGCGTGTGCAAGAGGGTGTTACGTTTCATGATCTACATCCGAACTTACAGTTGCGGTTTCTAATCGAAAACAATATGTGTTTTTGAGAGTATGGAATCGATGTTTTAGGCCTGACAGAAGACTCAAACTACACTAGTTTCTGTCGTAGATATTGAGTAAGGTAACACAATAAACTGAAAGTTGTATTGAACGTAATTATGTATTTATGGAACACGTATCCCATTCTTAATACCAGCACGTGTGTGACCCGTAATAATATGCCAGATTTTTAACAGCTATTGTATAAATTAAATTTGACTAAACCTTCGATGAACTCAGTTTATAAACAAATCAGAGTGGACCTAGAGGTGCCCCATGATCAGGATATGCAACGTTTGTGCTTCAAAATCCACTAGCAGTGCAGACCCAGATGAGAAGGTTCCTCTAGGAGCTCTCTGACCAGGGTCTGTATTGTTTGTCATTCAGAATCCCCTAGCAGTGCAGCCCCAGATGAGCAGGTTTCTCTAGCGGTTCTCTGATCAGGGTCTGTATTGTTTGTCCTTCAAAATCCCATAGCAGTGCAAACCCAGATGAGAAGGTTCCTCTAGGAGCTCTCTGACAGGGTCTGCATTGTTTGTCATTTAAAATCCACTAGCAAACCTTTCAAACTGAATAGACTCTATAAATTAACCCACTCCCTGTTTTATATTCAGTCTAGTTTTCAATACCTACTGAATATTCATGGACAAAATAGTTATATTGAAATATAGAAAGTGTAATCATGTAAACATTTTAGAAACTAAAGAAACACATTTATCAAATTCCAATAGCAAACAGAGCAGACCTTGATCAGGATCTACTCTGTTTGCGATGCAATGTTATCAGTAAAGTGCACCTCACTAAAGGATGCAGATGACGATATGTGCAGTGAATGTGCAGTTGGCAATTTTGCATTGGAGCGGGACTGTAGAAATGCGTGAAAAGATGTTTATATGAAGGAAAGGGTTAAACAATGATGGGATATTCCATTCCAAAACATCAGCGTTGAACATGTTAACCCTTTTCCCTGAGAGTGATCCATTGTGTGCCTCTGTATACATAGTGGATCTAGATCAGAGGATCGTCGTGGATGTATCAGGGTCTGTTCTGTTTGCTGAAATGTTGCAGCTTCGTATTTGTTTGCAATAGCAACTATTTGTACTTTAAATACGATAACTAAAATAAGTCATACATGAATATTCATCTGGTAAACGGTTATTATCAACATTGCATTGATAGTGTGTGGGTTGCATAACAAAAGCATATGTTGCAATCGTATTTCATTGTGTATCGTTTGTCTTTTGGTATAGAAAATAGAAGACAGAGAACAGAATATAGAAGCACAAAAGATACTGCGTGCACATATATGAACTGACGACAATCGTATGAAACAGAGTTACAGCATGGTTCTATAATAAAACATAATCTTATTAACAATAAGCACGACTGGCCAATTCTCCATTGCAAAATTTATATTTTCGTCAGTTAATCTTGTTCCTGATATAAAGTATATAAACGACAGACCCAGATCTGACGACTTCTGTAGAAGACGTCTGATCAGGGTCTGCTCTGTTTGATTATGGTATAAGTGTCTTCCTTGTCTGCCTGTCGCAAAGTTTGTCTGCGCTTCTTCTCAAAAACGGCCGGGCAGATTAAAAAAAACAAACAAGCATTAAGTGTAGTTGTGCATGTCGCCAGGGTGACCGTTTTCGATTGTTTTTCATAGTTATGTCCCCTACAATTTGTTTTAAAAACACCGGCAGTAAAAACATCAGTTAGTAATTTTAATTACCATGTGATCGATGTCTTGCATAGATCCAAAGATATATAGCCAGTGGGGTCTACCGTGCATCCCTCCCCTAGACTAGTCTAGGGATGGGTAGCACAGTAGACCGAACTGGCTCCCTGAGTAATACCATCGGTAGCGTGACAGAATTTAAAAATCTATCTCTCGAGTAGTATATGTAGTTGTACAGAAAACCCCCTCTAAACCGGTTTAATAGAGAAGAATTTAGATACTTTTAGGCAGGTGGCTGCTTAATGCAGGGTGACAGTCATGCAAAAAGCTCCTATAGGAACTTTCTGTAGGACTTTCACCCTGCATTAAGCAGCCACCTGCCTAAAAGTATCGCAATTCTTCTCTACTAAAATAGGAGCTTTCAGCATGACTTTCACCCTGCATTAAGCTGCCACCTGTCTCCAAGACCGATATTTATACCACAATTAACATGTTAGTTTAGATGTTCTGTATTCCAAAAACGTTATGTTAGAATAAATGTCAGAATGTAATGCCGTAAGACATTCTGGCAGAGTCCGTAACGCTGTAGATAAGAGACCGTAACATGCGTAAGTTTATTGGGAAGAAACCGTAACACGGATGTGATAGTATGGATAAACTCGTCAAAAGCAATTTCAAACCTGCAAATTAAGTTTACATGTGAGTGCTACATGATAAATAAGGCATCACCGGTACATATCGTTTAAAGATTTTTCACCTTTATTGAGACGAAATGTAAAACAGAGCAATATCTTTATGTTTTGAACAATTTATTACTTTTAAAACCTTTTTTTCGCGCACTAATTACTTTTAACACGATTTCCTGCGAACGTTACTTGAATCTTCTCCCTCGCATATTTGTAAACAAATAGGCAGGCGCCGTAACAGTATCGAACCGATACCTTAACATGTCTTCTCGCAGGCGTACCCCCTCATTGTAACACAGTCGATAGGAAGTGATATGGGCAACATAAGAATAAGCTTTCCATATCCCCATTCGACTCGAAGCGTTGAATTGCAAATGATGGTGTGAATACATTAGCCCATGACCACCATCGGATACCCCTAGCGCCTAAGAAGGGATCCCCCAGCAGGTGGCTGTTGTGTGTCAGGCGGGACTATAAGAAGTTCTTCACGGACAAAACCTCGCCCGGGACCATCCTGGAGATAATACAACACGGGTTTTCCGGGTTTTGTAATCGAACGGGATATCTTGTGAATATTTAAAGACCATATATGATCAATTGCCCGTCTGTGGCCACCCTCCAACCCTCCAACCCTCCAGGCTGGTAGAGGTAACGAACGTTAGTATTAGAAGAGATTTTCTTCTCCTAGATACCAAACGTTCATGTATGAGTCACGCAGGAAACACCGCATACAAAACACACAACCGCCGAAACAGCACCACAACGACAAACAGCAATTATGCATGAATATAAAAGACACAAAGAGACGCACGGACATAACAAACAAACAATAGGGGAAAGATGGAAATACCGCCTTGGAACGGTCAAAGACAATTGTCACTGGGGGATTAACCCGGCATTTGGGCGCCCAACCTCACACTTATTCCATCCCCACCCTAAAAGACAAATCTTGCGTCCTGGAATATAAGCCGATGGAGCCTGGTCTCTTCATTGTTTAAAGCAGTAACGACAGCATGCAGTCTTTCAACCCAAGGACCGCTCATCGGAGGGTAGACGCATTTCTTGAGCATATTGGTACCCAAACAGACGCTCGGATAAAGTTCTATAAACGCTCAACAATCCCCTGGTCATGATGAATATCTACACGACCATGCCTTTAACATTATGCTCTGCGAGCAGTTAACTGACAGCACCAATAAACTCTCGCCCGGCTTCTACTTGAATAAGTTTTTGTCAACAGAGCGGACAACGCCTGTAAATCCGTTTGAGGGCTGCAGCCACCTCAGCAGCTTCTTTTGACGTTAGGTCTTCGACAGCTTATAGCTGCCTGCCACGTCAACAACATTTAGGGCGTATTTAAAAGTCTTCATACGCACTCGATCATAAGGTAAAAACAGGAGTTCAGTTTAGTGGATGTCATTCGGGACTGTCTGGGATATGTCTGGGAGAGGGAAGAGTGATCTGCCTGATTGCCTGCTTCGTTAACCATGACCGGGCATCATATTCTGAGACATTCACGGCCTTAGTCAGATGTTTTATAGCAGCCATCCCCTCCAATAGCCTCGCGGACTGTAGTAGAATTTTGCGAGTTTTTTTCTCCATAGTATAATAATATAATAAATTCTGAAGAGAGGTGATCCCCCGAAAGCAAAAATTGCAACACAAAAGCTCCAAATCTTCAGTAGTGTTAATGAAACTGGCTATAGAAAGTAAACATCTGCTCATTTGTTATAAGATTAGTGTTATACCCGGGCTCGGGGGACGTTATTTTTTTGCTAAATATTTTACCCTTACAAGATAAGCCAACAATTTCCAGCGGTTGTTCATCATCGTAGAACTTCCCCATACATATGTGTGAAAAACAAACGGGGCTCAGTAAGCTAATATAACAAACCCCTCATGATCGAAATTAATTTACTTTCGTTTCGATGAAATAACCAGTACGCCCGGCCGCACCAAGTGCTTATATAATGAAACCTATTTCCCTGGCTTGCTGATCGCCGGATGGAGTATAATAGTTATATAATTGCGGTTTCGGGGGAAGTGGTTCTAACATTTTACTTTCCTTAGGCATGAATAAAACATACTTCTGCATAGCCACATCTACATCTTTAAATGTTTGGACGGCGTGACCTTGTCGGCTAAGCTGTTCCTGTGGCACCCTTGTCATGTACCAGCGGCAGGGGTATTCCAGTGATGCAGCACTACATATAACTTGTCTTATGCGGGTACAGTCTGCAAATAACTGAAATACTGTTGGTCGGACGTAAAACCCAACTCACTCACTCTGTGGTATAATCCAGCCGCTGGGTTCGTTTTCTTGTCCAGGCTGCTTGTGCTGCCTGAGGTTTTTCTATAGCGGTATCGTGCCATCGACGCTCTTATTCAACACCAGAACTCTTGAATATATTGAATAAGTAGCTACTCCGTTTTTCCACACCCTGTCATTCCACAGACAATGGCTGAGTGAGGTTCTTTAGTAAAGCGCTGAGACGAATCTTCCTTTTTCAATGTTCAGCTGTGCGTGCATAATAACATAGAGGTACATGTTCAAACACCTTACGCTTTCGCTTCTTTGGAAATCTGGATTGTAATATCCTCGCTAGCGTTTTTCAGAAGGCATCCATTACCGTGCAAGCCATCATCATCAGTAGACCTCAGGTCCAACCAAAGGGCGAATTCAGTGAGGTTACAGGCGTGCAACCCTAAATCTTTAGCAACCATAGTCACTTCGGGATGACGTTTAGTGCCACAAGCCATCAGCTTCTTAGCTTCATCCCACAGCTGGTAGGGACGCATGCTTTGAGCATAAAGCTGGTTTGGAACGCCTCCGACTGTGACTTCCACCTTGGTTATTTTTGGTTTGTAGAAGTCCTCGCTCTGGCGGTCAAATGCATCAGCCGGCTCCTCAAACAGTATTAAAACTCCTTTCATAGACCTGCCGATGACGTTCAAGTTGATATCCCACAGATTTATCTTTTGGGGTCTTCGGTGGCGTAGAACTCGGTCGTATAAGATAGACATCCTCTAAGTGCACTGTTATCAGCCAGCTCCTTATTAGTGAAGTCTCGAACTCCAATGCAATACCCTCTATAGAGAACTTAGCATTGGCGTCGCCGTCCACCTTGGTAACCTGGCCGTAGTCATTAAACATGAGTTCATACTCAAGTCTGTCCCCGATAGCCGACTGGAAGAAGGGCATGTGCCTCTCAAGGATTTCGAAATCAAGCGGGGTGATGAAGTGATTAACATAGGCATTAGCAATGGGAACGTCCTTCTTTTTGTTATCAGCCTTGTTTCCGGCGTTTATTCTCAACCTTGTCACATTTCTATCCCTGGTAATGGGAATTCTTCCGCTTATTCTCGGTTTTCCAGAGGTCTCGATAGCAGTCGTAGATGTTGCTGTCATCGACACTCATCACCTCGTTTCCGGAGATCTTTATCGTGGTATTTACGATAGCTCGACCCAGAATGATTACAACTATACGATTAGCGAGGGTCGATTTCAGATTGATCTGGAAGGCTAGGTGGGCTGTCCCTGGGACAAGAACATCGTTGGCACCTAGGTGCAGGAACCTCACCAAGAGCTGCTAATTCTGGTCTATCGTGCTTTGGTTGTTTGTGATAACCGTCTGGCGAATACCTAAGGCGTCTGTTTCAACCAAATTCGCCTCGATTCAGTATGTGTTAAAGTTATATACCTTCAATTTGAGTTTTAAATGGATGACGTTCCTACCCAGATCACAAGTGAGGGTCAACAACAATTACCCATTTCCACCGATGATTATGTGAATGAATTAAGTCAAGAAACGAGAATACTCATAAATGCCGTAAATGATTTTTACAAGCATTTTAATTATAGGGAAGATCCTAGGGTGGGTAGATTTGTACTTAAATACCCCAATGACTTTGAATTAGATGGAAAAGTGTTCAAACTTAAATAAGTTAAACTTACAAAAGTAAACGGAGAACCCTATGCACTGGCTATTATTGCAAGTAATTATGGCCGGAGGGGATTAATTTATACGAGAAAAACCTCGGACAGCCTTCCTAAACATGCTGCAAACCAACTAAGAGAGGCTGCTAGAGAACTGGAAACGGCTGAGGGTGAACATTTTGAGATTAAATATGTTAACATGGCAATATCTTCGCTTTTTGATGTGGTGGAAACACTTCTAAAAACGATCAAAGACCCAAATGTAAATATAGCGGATTCAGATAGGAAAAAACGGTTGTCCCGTTTACAAGAGCTTAGAGGGTTAGATAAAGCGATGCAAACACAGCAGGATGAACCTCTGAACAACACAGCAAGGTTCACCCAACTCGACAAAGATATAGCAAAAGAGATAAGTAAACTGTAAGACCCTAGGCTGAAACGGAAGATCTCAGTGAGAATAAGAAATCTCGAGGACTAGAGGTCTGCAAGATAAGGGGCGACTTCGCTTAATCGAAAGGCTTTAAGGTCTCAAATTTCCAGTATTCGTGAAACTATACGGCATATACTTGGCGAAGACACCAGGGGATTACAATAGCTTCCATCATCACAGCGATTGGAATGTCAATCAGCACGCTCGTTCTAGCACTAACTGTGGAGGTGGCGGTATACCTCCTTCATCCCCAGCTGCATCCGATAAGGGCGGTTTGAAGGAATAGGTGAAAAAGCAGCTTAAGGCTCTCGGGGGTCTTCTTGCCATACTTGATGGAAAGGCCGCAGCCGCGCTCCCCGGAATAATCGGTAGCATTGTTGTCTGGTTTCTCTCAACCGTAGGTAAGGCGGTTGGGTGGCTTGCAGAGAATACTTTTGCATTATTAATTGCATAGGGGCCTGTTATTTCTAGCAGTTCACGAATGGTTATCGAAAGAGAAGCCACTTGGAAAGTAACCCTACAGTTATACAACCTACTATAAGAGCTATCTTCTCATCTTCATGTGCTGATTCGGCCCTATCACTTACTAGCGTTGGCGTCTGTGATGATGCAGGGTCTGCTCAAGGTGACAGGCCTACTATCTTCCCATCTTGAATAGCACCGTTAGTTTTTTTGGCACCACCCTGTCTCCCTAAAAATCCACCTTTCCGATGAGGCGATCGGATGTGGCTTAAAGTATTTTGTTGTTGTATCCCACTACATCTTGTTTTATATTTAGGACCATATTACTCGGAGCCATATATAAACCGGTTCCAAACACCATATTTACCTCGCTTCCAGCATACTGTAAAACATCCTGATAACGTTTTATTGAGTCTGGAATATTAACGGTTGGGTTATAGCTTTCTCAACATTAGCTAAGAACTGTTTTTGTGCCTCATCGCTATCAATTATTCGCGATTTAGTTCGTGCCCGGGTCCCGAGTATCGCCCACTCATAGGTTCGGATTGAATCATTGAGACGATGCATTCCTGCTTTAGTGAATCCTTTCGATTTATCTAGCACGAATGTACTCCAAGCCCTATCAACTCGTGAATCCTGTTCGATGAACGCAATGTGGGCAACTTCAGCCGGAAATCATTAGCAAGAATATATCCCACAGATGGAGGCACCAAAGGTCTCCTCGCCGATGGTCAAGGTTGTAGGATATTGGGTTCCAATTTCGTCTTCTTGCCATACTTGATGGAAAGGCCGCAGCCGCGCTCCCCGGAATAATCGGTAGCATTGTTGTCTGGTTTCTCTCAACCGTAGGTAAGGCGGTTGGGTGGCTTGCAGAGAATACTTTTGCATTATAAATTGCATAGGGGCCTGTTATTTCTAGCAGTTCACGAATGGTTATCGAAAGAGAAGCCACTTGGAAAGTAACCCTACAGTTATACAACCTACTATAATAGCTATCTTCTCATCTTCATGTGCTGATTCGGCCCTATCACTTACTAGCGTTGGCGTCTGTGATGATGCAGGGTCTGCTCCTGGTGACAGGCCTACTATCTTCCCATCTTGAATAGTACCGTTAGTTGTTTTGGCACCACCCTGTCTCCCTAAACATCCACCTTTCCGATGAGGCGATCGGATGTGGCTTAAAGTATTTTGTTGTTGTATCCCACTACATCTTGTTTTATATTTAGGACCATATTACTCGGAGCCATATATAAACCGGTTCAAAACACCATATTTACCTCGCTTCCAGCATACTGTAAAACATCCTGATAACGTTTTATTGAGTCTGAAATGTTAACGGCTGAGTTATAGCTTTCTCAACATTAGCTAAGAACTGTTTTTGTGCCTCATCGCTATCAATTATTCGTGATTTAGTTCGTGCCCGGGTCCCGAGTATCGCCCACACATAGGTTCGGATTGAATCATTGAGACGATGCATTCCTGCTTTAGTGAATCCTTTCGATTTATCTAGCACGAATGTACTCCAAGCCCTATCAACTCGTGAATACTGTTCGATGAACGCAATGTGGGCAACTTCAGCCGGAAATCATTAGCAAGAATATATCCCACAGATGGAGGCACCAAAGGTCTCCTCGCCGATGGTCAAGGTTGTAGGATCTTGGGTTCCAATTTCGTCTAGAAAATCTTTTTGAGTGAATAGTACGTGACCTTTAGTGTGTACATCTCCGAGTCCGATAGTATATAGGGCCTCTTTTTGACGCCATTCTGTTTGAGGGTGGACTCAGAACTCCGAACAAAGCCGTTCATATGCTCTTCCGTCATATGTGTTACTAACGGGATTTCAAGAATCATCTTGGAGAAGAGCGACTCTCGTATAGTGGTGTAATACACGTGAAAGAGATATACGGACTGTAATAACAGGTTTTTATGAACCTTTGGACCACTCAGATGGTCGTTAAATGAAACCCCGCTTCCTGTTGTTGCACACCATATAGCGACATTTAGTTGATTTTGCCTGAACTGCACCAGTCTGTTTGTGCAAGCTTGGACTGAAGCGTCTATTTTAACTTTGGGCAAGCTGTAATTTTCCAGATATCGGGTATGTTGGTAAAAAAGAACTGATTGGGGCCAGCTGTGATCAAGAGAGAGGTTAGATTGCTGGCCTGTAGGATTTTCGATATACAGCTCTTATTAGTCAGTTCTCTTATTTATCAGTCTTATACTTTACTTCGCTATTAAACACCTCCGTTTTTTATAATGATGTTTCAGACTATCTCTAATATAACTAATGGTCCGACATATTTTCAACAGCCTGTGAATAATATAGAAGGGCGTCTTAAGATTCGGCTCCGATCAATCACATACTCAGTTGGCTGGTATAATATCGAGACACTTCAGTTTATTGACTTTGGAGTGGCACATTGTTTTATACCTGCAGGCCTTTGGTCCTTTCATCAGCTACACTATTGGTTCACTGCCAATTGTCCCGAGCTGAAAGTAATGGAAAGAACGTGTAAACAAATAAAGGGTCAGCTGTTATTATAATTACCAAATCGTAAATAGATCTTCTTGGTGGTCCCAATTTTGTTCTTAATCCTCTGGAAGTTGAGGGTGATGGTTACCTTTTAAAACCTGGGAAGTCTTACTCATCTTCCAGACTGGCAAATTTCAGTCCGAATAGATTGTTGAATATTCACATAGAAGAGACGAACACAGATCTACATTCCAAACCCCAGAGTTCAAACTGCTTCGACAAGGTACCCTATCAGAACTCTCACTCTCTGTTAGAGATAAGCTCGGTAATAAACTAGACGACCACGGTTTGCCTATTTCTGTTGTTCTTGAAATAAAATGAATATCTATGGTGATTAAGGCTGGAAATCCAGATATTTGTCCGATTTATCTCTATATTTAAAAAAGTCGGATTTACCTGATTTATCTATTTACTTAAAAAGTCAAAGGATAGTGAGGTAGATCCAATTGGGGATCGGATTAAAAATCTCGGATACATTAAAGAACTTTCGGATGCGGTTTCGGCGAAGTTGGTACGAGAGGGGTATGGTCTTATAAGGGATGAAGTCTACCGCAAAAATGGTGCTACAGCTATAGAAGCTGATTTAAAGCTCGGCGGTCACCGGATCCGGGATTTGGGAACCCCACACACTTACACAGATGCCTCTAACAGGTACTACGTTGACACTAGAATCAGTCAAATTCATCCTTTTATTTCCCTCGTGGCAGAAGAGGGTTCCCCCTGTTCGAAGGGGGATTTGAATGCTCATTCGGTTCCAACGCAGAAGGCAGTAATCATGGTAAAGTGGGTTATGTTATAATGAAACTAGAACTACCACTAAAGGTAATGAATACCCCCACTAGAACATTTGACACAGAGATGGGGTTATAGAAATAAATCACTACAATATCTGCTACAGTTAAGAAAAAAACCTCTGGAAAACCTGAAATTTCCTAAAAAAATCTAAGTCTAAATGCTGTTGTTCCGTTAAAAATCAATGTAGTGTAACAAAATTCAAACTTGATATGTAACTCATTATTATAAAGTTACATACCAAATATCACATCAATATCTGCAAGGGTTTAGAAAAAAACACACCGGAAAACCTGAATTTCCGGGAAATTCTAAGTAAAATCACTGTATTTCCATGAAAAATCAATGAAGCGTAACGAAATTCATACTTGATCTGTAACTCATTATAATAAAGCCACGTACCAGATATCACTTCAATATCTGTAATGGTTAAAAAAACCTCCGAAAACCCTGAATTTCCGGAACTTTTCTAAGTAAAATCACTATTTCCGTGAAAAATCAATGAAGCGTAACGAAAGTCAATAGCTTTTATACTTTGGAAGTTATCAATGCGGACGGAAGGACGGACAGACGGACGGACGGACATGGTGACTCCAGTATACCCCCATAAAACTTCGTTTGTGGGGGTATGAAAAGGAAAAATCCTCTTTGTGTCTCTCTGTTCAGTCGATCGCACGGGTTGATCAGAATGTAAGGTCGTTGTGGGTATCACAGTTAATGGTAATTTAACGCATAGTTACGAAATTATCAAAAACCCAAAGCATTTCTCCGCCAATAAGTATTTCCAAACACCGCAAGAGCTTAATAAAGGTGATGTCATCAACTGCTCTACATTCAATGTGTTTCCTCATACCTTTACACCGTACTTTGCACTTCATTGTGGCTTCCGTACTCACCGACGTGTCTTTTGGTGTTTTCTGTGTTCATTGTTCATTTCGCGTGTGTGTGTGTGCGTTTGGGTGTGTGGTTGTGTGTGTGTGTGTGTGTGTGTGTGTGTGTGTGTCATGCTGTATATCGGTGTTTTGGTGGTGGTTGCGTCTTGTATGTGGCTTTGCCTGCTTGACTTTACTACTTTTCCATTTATAAGCACAATAGTGTTGTTTGTGCAGTGTGGCGGCCGTGAAACGTCTCCCCGTACATCCAATCAATATTGTTTTCTTCCTCTTGCAGGAATTGCTCTACATTCAATGTGTTTCCTCATACCTTTACACCGTACGTTGCACTTCATGGTGGTTTCCGTACTCACCGACGTGTCTTTTGGTGTTTCTGTGTTCATTGTTCATTTCGTGTGTGTGTGTGTGTGCGTTTGTGTGTGTTTGTGTGTGTGTGTGTGTGTGTGTGTGTCATGCTGTCTATCGGTGTTTTGGTAGTGGTTGCGTCTTGTATGTGGCTTTGCCTGCTTGACTTTACTACTTTTCCATTTAAATCGCGAGAAACAATCCTGCAGGTGTAGTTGCACTTCTAATTGAACTAGAAATGTTAGAAATATAATATTATTTCGCAAGCATGAAATATAAAGTTGTCGAATCGGCTCCACCCCTTTATCAAACCCTACCAGATTCAGGGCACGCTTACCGCCTATAGGAGATAACCCGCATACAAACCGATTTTAAACGTGAGGCTGAGAAATCTATAATCGGGGTGTAGTACTACAACATACTGCATGTTTGGTTGTGAACCCTTTTACAGTTGGCAATCACGCTGGCCTCTTTGCATGTACGCCGACAAGAAAGGTTTAGTACTCTATGAAGGCGACCTCTTAAATCCAGAAATGGAAGGAGAACGTCGGATATCTGTACTATTTCGTTTTTGTCGTACCCTTTATTACTTTTCTACAGTTACTCTATTTCGTATTTGCCGTCGCGGTTGTTGTAGATTAGTCGGAGAGGGGATACATTTATTTACACTGTTTGTCTTTTAGGGTGGAGATGGAATAAGTGTGTGGTTGGGCGCCCATAAACCGATTTAACCCCCAGTGACTTTTGTCACTGACCGTTCCAAGGCGGTGCTTCCATCTTCCCCCTATTGTGTGTTTGTTTTGTCTTTGTGCGTCTCTTGTTGTTTTTATAGTTATGTACATTTGCTGTTTCCTTGTGTTGCTGTTCGGGCGACTGTTTGTTCTGTATGTGGTGTTTCCTGCATGACTCATTTTTGTACTTTCATAAGCGGATTTGAAACCCCTCTAACGAGTTTTGGTGCCGGTCTGGACATAGGAGGATCGGGGATTCTATCAACAATCGTGGATATGCCAATTGCAATAGGCCTTGAGGCTGGATCTCTTGGATGCTCTGGTCTCGCTGTCATTGACAAGGTGGTTGGGCGTCGCCCCTCTTCTAAGTGTAGTAAACATTAATTTATCGAGGCATTTGCACGTGAAAAGATTAAATCGATCTCCGATATTGTAAGCAAGGCACTTGCGGATAGGGATATATCAGACGTTGAGTACCACCTAGTTATTCAGGAAGCCTAGAAGTTTGAAGATCTGAAACTAAAAGCCTCTGCTAAGAAAGTCCGCTGAGAATATAGATGAATTGAAAAAATTATCTACTAGAACAGAGTCGCAAAGAAGTGCTCGCCGAGATCGCAAAACAAATCGAATTCTCAGTGGTTTGTACATGTGTTAGAGATTACGATCCCTCCTATATATTAAGAAGCTACTCAAAGAATTGAGTATACATTTATATTAGAGATTATATCCCCTATTAGTTATAAAAAGTATGTGTCCACCGAGAATAACCCTGATAGATTCAATTTGTTCAAATTAGTTTACCGATGACATCCTTCATAATGGCTAATTAAGTGTTGTGGGTAATTCATAATGAGCGACGACGCCCCAAAAGTGGTTCATTAACGACTTCTTATGAGTCTCCATCTGTCTCAGTAAAATAAAAAAACAACTAAACAGAGAACAGCAGGTGTTAAGAGCTTGTGTGGCGGCTGTAAAAAGTCCCCCGTACTTCATTCTCAGTGTTGTTATATTTTCTGGTCCTTCGGGATCAATGGTGGTTGTTTTTTCTATCTCTTCAATTGCAGTAATCTTGTCCCTCACGGCTTCATCATCCTTAACTGAGCATGTGCCCAAGGTACACAACTTCTTTAACCATGAGGATGCATCTGCTCTATTTCAATTTCAACCAAGCCTCTTTCAACCCTGTCAACACTTCCCTCAATATCTTGTGATGATCTGCCACTGAACGTCCCGCAATCAAAATGTTATGTACCTTAACACGCACGCCTTCAATTCATTGCAGAATATTGTCTATAACTCTCTGAAAATTTCCTGGACTTGAGGAAATACCGATTCAAAGGCGATTGTATCGGTACAACCCTTTATGCGTATTGAATTTTGTATACTGTTTTGAGTCTTCTTCCAACTCCATCTGCTTATATCAATTACTCAAGTCTAGTTATGAAAAGTATTTGCTTTTCAGATTTGTAAATCTTCCATTTTTGGGAATCGGATAATTGTCTGTAGCAGATACTGCATTGAGTGTGACTATAATCTCCACAAGTTCTTATCGAACCATCAGATTTAACTATTGGTACTATCGGAGCTGCCCATTCAGAGTACTGAACTTTTTCGATTGTTCCTTCTCACTCAAGTCTGTCCATTTCGTAACCAATTTTCTCGTTTAACGTGGAAGGCACGAATGCAGCCTTGAAATAAATTGGTGTAACATTATCGTGTACATAAATATTAGCGTTGGTCCCATTATTGTTCCCTAACTGACCGTCGAACATGTCTTCAAAACCTTCGAGCACCTCATTTCCATCAAATGCCCAAGTGTAGAACAACTCATTCCAATCTAATCTAATCTGATTTCTTTCAGCCAGTCTCTCCCTATGAGAGTTAGTCCTTTACCGTTCACGACCATCGCTACTAGTTTCTTGGTTTCACTTTTTATTTGGATATGCGACTTCAAGTTCACTTTGACCTACTTGTGGTATCACTTCGCCTGCATATGTTCTCAACTACATGTAGTCCGAGTCGATGTCAAACTACTCTGAATGATTCTAAAAGTCTCCTCAGTTGACACAGTCTTAGAAACACATGTGTCCACTTTCATTTATACATTTACCCCGTTAATGACTAGTGTTGTCATGATGGGTTTCTCTTTAGAATCCCCCATCCCGTAGAACGAATATTCATTATCATCAGATTCCAGATCTTACAGGTATTTGTGTTTAGTACGTTTCTTTGGGATACCCCTCCCCCTTGTACTGTTCTTTTGATCTACTTTCGGTTTGCTTTTTCTGCTGTTGCTTTGGTTTGTAGCATGTTTTCGTTACATATCTTTTCCCGTGACAGCTATAACATTCTGCATCTTTGAAATAACATTCTATCGATCCATGATTTTGTTCTCCACAACGCCAGTATTATTTAGTTTCGAGCTTCTTTATTTTTAGTTTCTAACTTCCTCTCTATGACCATTTGCCCTTACCCAAATTCAAACCCCTTTTTCTGAAGATCGGACACATTGGTTGTTGCCTGATCCATTAGTTTTGCAGTGTGCAATTTTTTTCTCCAAATTTTAGCTCTTTCTCAGCTAGCAGCCTTTTCTGAATCATGTCATCATTCACTCAACACACCAGTCTGTCTCTTAACATGTCCTGAAGCGTTCCACCAAAATTACTCTCTATTGACAAATGTCTTAATTGTGCCTCATAATCAGAAATTGACTGCCCCTTTGCTCTGAAACAACAGTGAAATTTGTATTTTTGTACAATTTCTGACAGTTTTGGTTGCACGTGGTTTTTTACCAACTCTTTTATATGTCTGCATCATCAGTGTCATTTCCAGTGAAATAGTGTCCCATGCGATCTACACACTGTGTCTATTCTTCCGTGGATTCGTAGAATTTCTTTATTCGTCCGTACACAGCCATCGTATTTGTTTGTGTGGACCCTCTTTGCTACTCGTCCCCAATATGTGGTATCTTTATACCAATGTAAAGGGACAAAAGATTAACAAACTCGTTGCTTCATTAAACGATTATTATTCAACCGGATATATTCTAAAAAGTGTGATCCTTCGAAAACAAATGTAGAAATGCTAAACGAGACAATTGCAGACTCGGTTTTATTGAGTCTGTTCATGAGTAGTAATTAAAAGTGCATCTATATATACTACATCTAGTGGGTATGATGTTATCTTTACTGGCGTTGTGATCGGGTTTGCTTAGGTGCAATAGAACAAATATGAGTCATGAAGGAAACACCACATACAGAACAAACAGCCACCCGAACAGCAACACAAAACACAGCAAATGTACATAAATACAAAATAAATCAACCTTTTGAATCGAGTAAGATAGTTAACATTTTGTATATCGTTGTCAAGAACATTCCATAATCTAACTTAAGAAGGTATGAAGAATCTACCGCTTTGCAATAATGTGGTGTTTCCTAAATGACTCATATATTTACTTTGTATCATATTTCGAAGTTACGTAGTTAACGCTAGTAATAACAGGAACACATCGTTTTCTAACCTCCACTTAATAGAAACACCACATACAGAACGAACAGTTGCCCGAACAGCAACACAAGAAACACAGCAAATGTACAAAACATAAAGATACGCACAAAGACTAAACAAACATACAATAGGGGAAGATGGAAGTACCGCCAGATCCCATTATATATTACCCTTTATATGAAGAACATCTATGAATTTATCACTTCGTAAATATTCATTAAATTCATTGTTTTAATAATGTAATATTCTCAAGGGAAATGTGGGCACAAAAGTGTAAGAACTTATCTATATATATCTCCATAAGTAATTAGAGCAGACCTTGATCAGACGACTCCTACAGGAAAAGTTTGGTCTGGATCTATTCTCTTTTCAAAAGGCGTTAAAAGGCGGTACTTCAAGGGAAAGCGTTCACCGAGGAATAATGCCGTTATATAACTTAAACCCATTTGCTCCCACGATCCCATAGATGGAACGTAGGCAAACATTGTAGACTCTGATCAGACGCCACATAATACGGCATCTGATCAGAGCCTACACTGTTTGCTGATATAAATTTCAATATAAAACAAAGCAAAATTGCCAGGCCAGGCACCACTTAGACAAAAAATGGACTAATCCAATACATACGAATGGAAGAATCCACTGGGCGCAAAATGGGTTAAGGAAGAACTTGTCTGTTAGATAAACTAAGACGTTTTGTTTTATTACTTAAGGAAATGGCGGGTTTGGTGGATGATAGTGAATCTTTGATTAACGTCCCGTTGTGTAAGTCGTGTGAACATCGCGGGAAAACGTCGCGTGCGTCTGTGTGGTGTAACAACTGTGAAGAATATATTTGTGATACTTGCACATCCACTCATAATGTATCAAAAGCATCGAAATGTCACGAAACAATAATCATAGAGGACATGCAAAAGAATGACAAAGAAGACACTGTCCCGGAGTTTGAATGTGGCCCATGTAAATCTTTGTCGAATACATCGATTGCGATTAAATTCTGTGGTGGTTGTGAAGAATATTTATGCCAGCCATGCTACGACAATCACACTTCTTTAAAGGCCACTAGAACACATCAGCCTTTAGATATAAATGATCATATTCGTCAGACGCAAAAGTCATGTGACATTTGCTCTGACAATATTGCAACAAAGTACTGTGAAAACTGTGAAGAAGTGTATTGTATAACATGTTCAGATATGCATACAACTCTGAAAGCCACCAAGAATCACAGTCTGATAAAAGTCTCTGAAATGAATTTTTCCCAAAGTCCAAGTTGTGATGTTTGTAAATATACCAATATAACTAAACCATCTGAGAAATACTGCAGAAATTGTGATGAGCATCTTTGTACAGCTTGCGCTTTAAGTCATAAAACTCGAAAAGCTACCCAGAACCATGAACTAGCTGACCAAAAGATTAGTCTAAATGGTGGAAGAAACACGTGTGACGTTTGTCTAATAAAGGAAATCAAGACAGATGCAGTTTTTATATGTAATCAATGTGATGAAAAGTTGTGTAGTTCCTGTAGAGATATGCACTTGAAATTAAAAGCAACAAGAAATCACGAAATCAGTGAAATAAGTAATAACAAGTCTGATACTGACATTTCCTGTGACCCATGTCTGCAGGATAACTTGAACAAATGTGCAACTGCCTTTTGTGAAACCTGCGATGAAAACCTATGTATAGATTGCACAGGACTTCACAAACGTATGAAAGCAACCACCAAACATAATTTAAGCTTACCGAACGCCAAAATACTGGGAGAGTTTTGCAATCCTTGCTTGGTAGGAAACATTCGTATTCAGGCCGAAACATTTTGTGCAGAGTGCGACGAAAATCTCTGCACTGCTTGTACAAAATTACATTATAAACAAAAACTAACCAAAACGCATGATCTTTGCAGTATATCAAACAAATTAAATAGCAATACAACTTTTTGTGATGCATGTTTAACTTCTAATGAACAGAACAAAGCAATTCAGTATTGCAAAGATTGTGATGAAAATTTATGTGAAGAATGTTCAAATTTACATCGTCGTCAGAAGGTATCCAGATCTCACAAATTATCAGATGAGCTTAAACTACCCAAAGCAAAAGAAATGTGTGATTCATGTAAGGCACTCAATGAATCAAACCAGGCAACTGTATTCTGTGAAATATGCGAAGAATATTTCTGTGTCAATTGTGAAATTCAGCATAACGCTGAAAAATCAACTGCAAAGCATACACTCATTCCATCAACTACCAGATCACAAAAAGAAATAAGATACTGTGAGATTTGTACATTAAAAAAGAAGTGGATTCCGGCCTCGTCTTTTTGTGTCACCTGCAATGAACCACAGTTATTCTGCGACGATTGTTCAATGCGCCATATCAACATGAAGGCAAACAGTAAACATGTTATTACAAAGGAAGTTGACAAATTTAATGGACATTCTGAGCAAAATGTTTCTGCTAATGTCACGTATGACAAAGACAGGTAATGCTGTTAACTTGTTTAAATAAAACGATGCTTAACCTTGAGCCTGTTGAGCAAATTATGTTACACAAGTTTTCACCCACTAGCTATAATTAGTCTGTCTACCTATATGCAGTCTGGGTGCAAGTAAGTTTGGATCCTGTTAGTCGGCCTCTTACCTGGGTCAAAACGTTTTGGAATGGTAATCATGGATCCGTCGGCAGCAGGCTAAAGGTTGTATTAAATCGAGTTTCTTTATATATTTAAATGCATATTCAAATGTGCAGCAGTTAAATAATTGATGAATGCTACTGTCAGATAATATAAGTAAATATTCTATATACAATCACCCTACAGCTATTACCCATTGTTTAAATACTTTGGTATGCAATCGTGAATATGCCAAAATATATTTTGTATGATGCAGAGATAGTGATGATTTCAAAGAAGTTTCAGGACCAGAAACATTGGAAGATGCACAGGAAAACGAAGGTGTCACTGTGATATCCGGAAACGACAAGGTATTATTTCCTTGTGTTACAAATTTAGTTTTATAATATAAAATGATTCTACTATGGTGATAGAAGATATGGTTTTAAATAACTACTCAGGATTAGACCCAATAAATCTGAGTCTGCAATTTTCTCTTTTCGCATTGCTGTTTTTGCTTTGGAAGGATCTCCTACTTTGAGAATTTATATACTTCACAACAGCAGGTATTAAGTGCTTATGTCCCGTACTCCATTCGCAGTGTTTTTTGGTTTAAAAAATATGGTCCTTCGGGATCATGAATTTCAATGCTTTTAGTTATAAGCCGGTGCTAGGAATGTGAGTGTTATTGCACTTTAAATAACTGCCCATGAACAGAGTTATGTAAACGAGTCTGCAATTTTCACTTTTCACGTTGGTGCTCTTGCTTTCGAAGGATCTCCAGTTGTCAGAATTGATATTGACGAAAATATTTTATGCATATTGTTATTTTATATCATATAAATTCTGAAAGGGAGTGATCCCCCGAGAGCAAAAATTGCAACACAAAAAAGAGAAAATTGCAGACTCGGAGTCGACATTGACAGCGCAAATGTCGAGTTAAACCACTATTTAGTCAGTAACATTACAGCAAGTATTAAATTAAACAAGGACAACATTGGGAATCAAAATGACAAATAAGGGTAGTTTAGACGGTCAGGGTTTTCAAGTTTAGGAATCATTTCAGAACTTTGGGGTATATTTGGTACATGTATTATGCCGCTTGTATTTCACAAAATATTCTTTCACAAATTATACGGTGCGAATGGGATAATGGTTAGAGCAAACAATGATAACTGTTCCTTGTTTCGAGGGTGTGTTTGGTGATAGCTTTCTTTAGATTATCACATGGATTAAGTATTTATGTTAATAACAGTTAACTCTTTCGCTGTCAAATAATGTCGTCTACAATATTTGACGTCTGCTACAATTGTCGTTTGTTTACTTTTCTCCCATTTTCTTTCCACAGTAACAAATTTGGATCCAAACTGTTTACATAGGTAATCATAGATGCGACATTGGCAGCGAAAGAGTCTTCGTTCGATTGTTATTTTAATTCAGTTTGCTTACCGTTGCAGAACAGTGTCAGAGATACTGTTGTTCATGAACACCTACAAGTTCCTACTATACATGATTTAGTTTTCGAATTACTAGTATATTATATGTATCCTAGTGTGCTGACCACAAGAAGACACCGGCGTTTTGTATATTTTAATAATGACATTACTTCATATTCCCTGTAGAATTGGTCTTCCTTCACTTGTAATTTGCTGGATGTCACAATATGACTGAAATACTGTTAAAGAGCCGTAAAACCTCTAAACAAACAAACAAACAATAAAATCATTGTAGACCAGACGGACACGCTCGACCACAATAAAAGGCGTCCCGGGTTCGATGCATCAATGCTTTACACTGGGCTTATAAAAGAACCAGAGCAACTATATCCGTAATAATAGGACATTACACCCGGGTTTCTTTGTATCCGCTCCCCAATCTCTGGTGCGTCCAATTAGCACATAGTTGGCAGAAAATGACGTTAATCAACAGAAACAATAAAAAACAAGCAAACAAACAAATTAACAAACAAACAAAAAACATTGTAGAAGTGATGTCAACGTAATTAGTTAAGAAGATTATCAGAAACGCTGTTGTATTCCTCTTTTATCGACCTTTCGACTTTTTTTTTTTTTTAAAATACTGCTAAACATGAAACTAAGCATGTGTTTGTCACACTATATACAAATGCAGTTCAGCCCAATGCAAATTCACTACGCACTCTTATCCGAGGCGATTTCTTCCACGGTACAAATTCATCATCACAACGCTACAACAGTGTACACGCTAAAATGACATCAATGGATATACTTTATCGCTTCGTGCGGGAAATGCAACTTATTAGAGTGTTTAGTGTGAAGATTAATTCTGATTTAGACTGAAACTCATCTAATATTATATATGTTCTTACATGAAATGCGCCACGTTGTGGCATTCAATATGTAGGTCAGACAGGACGTTCTTTAAAAACTAGGTTTCGTGAACACAGTTATCATTGCCGGATCAAAAAAGTACGCAATTTTCTTTACCAGCATTTTCGTCATACAGGACATTCTTTCAAATATGTTTCGGTTCAACCAGTAGAACAAATTTATTATGATTCTAAAACTACTGGTAGTTTAAAATCTAAAGCTCGTTTTATCACAGAGCTAGACTGGATAAAGAAATTACAAACACCTTTTCCTTTAGGCCTTAATGATAACATTTTCCAAAGCGGCAACATTTCTAAAGATCCAAGTATCGATATTTTCTCTATATTTTCTATTCGAAAACGTAAAAGTAGATCACATTGCAGACGTAGAAATGGTAATATTAAGCGTAAATTACGTCGTAATATGTCTATTCATGATTTACATACTATTCTAAAACAAACTGGTAAACATTCTATGTTATCTTGTTTATCGTCTTTACCCTTTTCCTGTCTTAAGTCAATAGACGAAGAGACTGATAAAATCTATATGCGTACAGATCCGTTAATTAATACTGCCTCACTTATACAAAGTTACACACAACATGTTCTTCGTCCACGTATTGATAAAGAATCTGAACATAAAAGACATTTTCTGAAACTTCAGTTCCTAAATAAAGGTATCGATTTTATTGATATTCAAAGTATATTTCGTGATAAGAATGTAATCGATGCTATTCCCAAATATTTCGTCAACTCTGAATCACCTATCATCTGTTATAAATATAATAAACCTATTAGAAATGTTATTTTTAACTACAATAAAATTGTCTCTGACTTAAATATTGATGTTAATACCCCTATTTCTTGAGATTGTAGCATTTCTAGCTTTTGCTATAAACCAGTCGGTCATGTCATTACTGGTAATTTTGATATCATTAAGGATAAACGTCTCAGGACCCTCCTAACTAAAGGACCTAAATATAGATTACCTTCCCTTATTGATTTTGACGCTTGTCGAATTCATATTGCGGAAGCTATTCAAGAATTCTGCATCAAATGGTGTCGACGAGAACATGCTGGTGTTAATGCCCTTTCGGATTGGAAGAAATGTATTTTCGATATTATTGATACGCGAATAACTTTTTACAAATCAAATTACCATCTTTTACCACCTCGACCTAGAGTTACATTTCGCTACTTGAAGAAAAAACATTTCTAATTTTCATTCAGATTATGTTCTTGTTCCTGCTGACAAGGCATCAAACAATGTAATCATTATTTGAAGATTGTATTATGTTGATGTTTTAAAGAAGGAGCTAACTGATTCAAAAACTTATATAACAGTTCAAACACCTGAAAAAAATATAGTCTCGGAACATGTAAAAATGTGCAATAATTTTAAGTCTGATCCTAACATAAAACAACATAAACTTTCTACTTTGTACTGGATTCCGAAACTACATAAAAACCCTTATAAGTCGCGTTTTATTGCCAACTCTAGCTGTTGTACCACTACTAAATTATCTATACTTTTGACGTCCTGTCTTACTACGATCAAAGCACATGTTAAACGCTACTGTGATAAAATACATGAAAATTCTGGTATTAATGTTTTTTGGTCCATAAAAAATTCAAATGATGTTTTAACAAAACTTGAAAATGAACAGTATAACATTTCTTTACTGAGCTCTTATGATTTCTCTACACTCTATACTACTCTACCTCACCATCTTATAAAGGATAAACTTATTAAATTAATAGAAAAAACCTTTGCCAGAGAAAACAAAATGTTCATTGCTTGTAATGTTCAACGTTCATTATTTTCGAATTCAGAAGTTGAACATTACACAATGTGGACTTGCCTTGATGTTTGTAGATCTCTTACCTTTCTTTTAGATAATATATTTGTGCGTTATGGGGATACCATATATCGTCAAGTTGTTGGTATACCCATGGGTACAAATTGTGCCCCTCTTGTTGCAGATTTGTTTTTGTATTGCTACGAGAGGGATTTTATGCTTAGCTTAAAACCTGATACACAGACCGATATTGTTAATGCTTTTAATAAAACTTCAAGCTAGGGTGACTTTGAGAGAAGTGTGAGGTTAGGACGTCCGTAAACCGGTTTAAACCCCCAGTGGTGTTTTTGCTGCTGACCGTGCCAAGGCGGTACTCTCTTTGTCACCCTTCCTTTTGTTTGCATTGCGTCTTTGTGCTTGTGGTTTGTTCATGTTGTGGAACGTTTGTCCCTGGTTCTTGTGTGTCTTTTGGTGTTTTCTGTGTTCATTTCGTGTGTGTGTGTGTGTGCGTGTGCGTTTGGGTGTGTGGTTGTGTGTGTGTGTGTCATGCTGTCTATCGGTGTTTTGGTGGTGGTTGCGTCTTGCATGTGGCTTTGCCTGCTTGACTTTACTACTTTTCCATTTCAAGGTATTTAGACGATATTTTGAATTTAGATAATCCTTATTTTGATAGAAGAACTGTCTTTAAACAAAGCTAAAAGAACTGTCTTTAAACAAAGCTAATCAATCTGACATTAATGCTTCATTTTTAGATTTGAATCTTTCAATTACAAATGATAAAGTTTCGTCCAAAGTATACGATAAAAGAGAAGATTTTAATTTTAAAATTGTTAATTATCCTTTTCTAGATGGGGATGTGCCACGTTCTACATCTTATGGGGTTTATATTTCTCAACTTATTAGGTTTGCCCGAGCCTGTTCTTTGCTTGAAGATTTTAACAGACATAATTTAGTTATAACTGATAAACTTCTTAAGCAAGGTTACAGATATCACAAACTTCGGAAAACCTTTTCTAAATTTTATTATCGAAATTTACCTCTCATTAGTAAATATAATTGCAATCTACGGACGTTACTGCGACAAGGCATTTCTCAACCAGAATTTTATGGGGATGTTATCTACAAACTCAGGAAAATTCGGGGTCATATCCATTTTCATGATTTGTTTATAAAACTCATTAAAACATTTAAAAAGAAAGGTTATGATCCTATTATATTGCAACACACTGCATGTTTGGTTATCGACCCTTTTACAGTCGGTAGCTACGCTTCCCTCTTTGCTTGCGCGATGACAGGCCGAGGGTAGTACTCTATGATGGTATACTCTTAAACTTGGATACAGGAGGAGCTTACCAGACTCATGTATTACTTTTTCCCTGTCGTGCCCTTAACGGCTTACCTGCAGGTGCTCTGACTTCAGCAAAGTCATTGAGTACATATTTGACGGATTGTCACAGTTATTATGCTATGTTTTACACGTTGTCCTGTGTTCACCGTCGTCTATGTTGTGGGTAAGTCCAGCGGGGATACCTTTATTTACAATATTTGTAAAGCTAGGGTGACTTTGAGAGAAGTGTGAGGTTAGGACGTCCGTAAACCGGTTTAAACCCCCAGTGGTGTTTTTGCTGCTGACCGTGCCAAGGCGGTACTCTCTTTGTCACCCTTCCTTTTGTTTGCCTTGCGTCTTTGTGCTTGTGGTTTGTTCATGTTGTGGAACGTTTGTCCCTGGTTCTTGTGTGTCTTTTGGTGTTTTCTGTGTTCATTTTGTGTGTGTGTGTGCGTTTGGGTGTGTGGTTGTGTGTGTGTGTCATGCTGTCTATCGGTGTTTTGGTGGTGGTTGCGTCTTGCATGTGGCTTTGCCTGCTTGACTTTACTACTTTTCCATTTATATCTAAATAATCACGAAGGCATTACGATTCCACTACCTATGATTCCAGGGACAGCTTGATTAATGCATCTGCTTCTTTCTGTTATTGGTAGCATATACATGTATCAACGTTCGCATGTTCTACCTATTTGACAGGACACGGCGTAATAAAATATTACAATTGTGATAATAAATTCACTCATGCCCTCCTACTGACACCTTTTGGCGCCCCCGTAAAAGTCACTTTTTGAAACCATTGCGATAAATAGAGCCATAGGAGCAAATGCTCTATCACATTGGTTTAAAGCTACACCATTCTAATTTGTTCCTGTTCTCTAGTAAATGCTCCCTTTTCGGTAGATTAATTCAAAGAGGTTGGGTCTATAAAATAGTCTAGGAGGGAATGGGTTAATTATTTTGATAAGAATGTCTACATCAACAAAAAAGAGAAGATGAACAATATATATGTGGTGACTTAGTCCACTGCAGTGTATATCCCAACGTAGATCTCTGATTAGGGTATGCACTATTTGTGTTAAACATTATTGTAACGATTCAAAATTTGCGTAAATATCTCTTTACATGGACTGAAATGATATAGTCGTATAACAACGACATGTTGTGAAACTTTCTAAAGATGTTTCAGAGCATAAGCGTTCCTTAACACTTGAAAACATGTAGGTATCTGTTGAAGATGGACCTGCATTTACATGTTAATGTAAATATGTGCTGTTTCCATATATTTAAACAGTATCTCAGTTTCGAACGGAACCTGTTTTGACTATATGTAAACTGACATGTTGAGTCTAATGCTCTTTCTAGTTGGAAAAAACTAATTTTTGATATAATTGACAAACGCATTTCCTTTTTTAGCTCTAATAAACACCTTCTTCCACCTAAACCTAGAATTTCTTTTAGACATCTTAAAAAGGGTTTACAGGATTTCCATTCAAAATACGTTTTTGTTCCTGCTGATAAGGCATCGAATAATGTGATTATTATTTGACGATTACATTATATCGATGTCTTGAAGCAGGAAATTATTAATACCAAGTCATACATTTCAGTTACTACTGATGAAAAGACCGTCGTTTCAGACCATGTCAAAAAGTGTGAACAACTTGGAACTGATATTAAAATTACACAACATAAACTTCCTACAATGTATTGGTTACCAAAACTACATAAAAAAACATATAAAGCGCGTTTCATTGCAAATTCTAGTTCATGTACAACTATACTAAATGGTCTATACTTTTGACTTCTTGTTTAACGAAGGTAAAGGAACATGTCAAATTCTACTGTGATAAGACTTATGAAAATTCTGGAATAAATCTCTTCTGGTCTATTAAGAACTCTTCAGAATATGGAAAAATAGTCAAACAGGGAGAGCCACACACGGAATGACACCGCATCAAACACCATCTAACGAGAAACGGTAAAGCCACAAGACAAAACATAACAGGACGCATATCAAGACGAAACACATTAAACATTAAACATATTAAAAAACAAAATTGACCGTAGGCTGAAAGCAGGAGTGCCGCCTTGGAACGGCCAGCAGCCAAAAGCAATAACAAAAGGGCTACTGGGGGACTTGAACCTGGTTTATGGGTACCCAACCTCGTCCTTATCCCACTTTCACCAAAGTCAAAATGTAAATAAAATTCCCCCTCCAGACAACACCACAACATGCGTAACGATGTATACCAAAATGAAAATGATTTGAAAATGAACGCTATTAGAAGTAAACAAGCGACGTCATCATGTAAATGACGTCATAATTTAAAAGTACGGGAAAACTATTTGAAACACTTCTACTGCGACATTCAAAAGATCAATCGCAAGAAAATACAATTACCAGTGGATATTAATCATACACAACTGTTTTGTTTGAAAAAGAATAAACTTGACATCGTAGGCATGTACTCGATGACTATTCAGGTCAGAGCAGCTGTGGAGTAGTCATTTGGGGTACGAGTATCATTTGGGGAAGTCTTAAACAAACTTAAGAACAAAAGGTATCTTGCATCCACTGTAAGCATGTACGATTTTTCTACTCTGTACCCAACTCTTCCTCATATTTTCATTAAGGATAAGCTTACTTACTTAATCCAGAAAGTATTTGCCCGGGAAAAACATCATTCCTGGCATGTAATGCTGAAAAAGCTTTCTTTACTGACGAGAAAATGAAATATTACACTAATTGGACGTGCTCAGAAGTTTGCGAATCACTAACCTTTCTTTTGGGTAACATATTTGTACGTTATGGGAATGCTATATACCGTCAAGTAATTGGTATTCCTATGGATACGAATTGTGCACCACTTGTCGCAGATTTGGTTTTGTACTGCTATGAGAGAGATTTCATGTTGCGTTTGAATCCTCAACCACAAGAAGATGTTATAAAAGCCTTCAATGAAACTTGTCGATATTTGAATGATACTTTTAACTTAGATAACCCTTTCTTTGATGCTCTGATTCCTACAATTTATCCTAAAGAACTCAAATTGAATAAAGCTAACCCGTCCGACAATTATGCAGTGTTTCTTGATCTAGACCTTAAAATTGATAATGGAATGATTTCTCCTAAATATATGACAAAAGAAGGCGCTTCTGCGACACGGTATTTCACATCCTGAATTTTATGGTGATGTGATTTACAGACTTCGTAAAATTATTGGACATACCCATTTTCTCACTTTGTTCATCAAATATGTTAAGAAATTCATTAAAAAGGGATATGATCCTGTAGTACTACAACATACTGCATGTTTGGTTGTCAACCCTTTTACAGTTGGCAATCACGCTGGCCTCTTTGCATGTACGCCGACAAGAAATGTTTAGTACTCTATGAAGGCGACCTCTTAAATCCAGAAACGGAAGGAGAACGTCGGATATCTGTACTATTTCGTTTTTGTCGTACCCTTTATTACTTTTCTACAGTTACTCTGTTTGCAGCTCAACCATTGAGTACACTAGCGATGGGTGGATACAGTTTGTTCACTTAAATGTTTTCGTTATACATGCACTTTACCACTGTATTTGCCATCGCGGTTGTTGTAGATTAGTCGGAGAGGGGATACGTTTATTATACCCCCACAAACAGAGTTTAAGGGGGGTATACTGGAATCAGCCTGTCGGTCGGTCATCGGTCGGTTGGTCGGGCGGGCGGGCGGTTGGTCGGTCGGTCGGTCTGTCTGCAGAATCTTGTACGGCGAACTCCTCCTTCAGTTTCAACCCGAATCACTTGACACTTGGCATAATTGTTAATCAGGAGTAGTAGATGTGCAAGACACAAATTTCAGGTCTCTGTGACCTTGACCTTGACCTTTGGCCTTGAAATTGATCTTGAAATTGGCAAGCAAAAGCTTGTACTTTGAACTCCTCCTTCACATTCAACCTGATTCACTTGATACTTGGCATAAATGTTACTCAGGAGTAGTAGATGTGCAAGACACAAATTTCAGGTCTCTGTGACCTTGACCTTGACCTTTGGTCTTGGAATTGGTCTTGAAATTTGCAGGCAAAATCTTGTACTTTGAACTCCTCCTTCAATTTCAACCTGATTCACTTGATACTTGGCATAAATGTTACTCTGGAGTAGTAGATGTGCAAGACACAAATTTAAAATCTCTGTAACCTTGACCTTTGGCCTTGAAATTGGTCTTAAAATTGGCAAGCAAAATCTTGTACGGCAAACTCCTCCTTCACTTTCAACCTGATTCATTTGATACTTGGCATAAATGTTACTCAGGAGTAGTAGATGTGCAAGACACAAATTTCAGGTCTCTGTGACCTTGACCTTGACCTTTGGCCTTGAAATTGGTCATGATATTGGCAGGCAAAATCTTGTACTTTGAACTCCTCCTTCAATTTCAACCTGATTCACTTGATACTTGGCATAAATGTTACTCAGGAGTAGTATATGTGCAAGACACAAATTTCAGGCCTCTGTGACCTTGACCTTGACCGTTGGCCTTGAAATTGGTCTTAAAATTGGCAGGCAAAATCTTGTACTTTGAACTCCTCCTTCACTTTCAACCTGATTCACTTGATACTTGGCATAAATGTTACTCAGGAGTAGTAGATGTGCAAGACTCAAATTTAAAATCTCTGTGACCTTGACCTTTGGCCTTGAAATTGGTCTTAAAATTGGCAGGCAAAATCTTGTACGGCGAACTGCTCTTTCACTTTCAACCTGATTTTCTTGATACTTGGCATACATGTTACTCAGGAGTAGTAGATGTGCAAGACACAAATTTCAGGTCTCTGTGACCTTGACCTTGACCTTTGGCCTTGAAATTGGCAGGCAAAATCTTGTACTTTGAACTCCTCCTTCAATTTCAACCTGATTCACTTGAAACTTGGCATAAATTACAGAATTTTCTTTATTTGAACTTTGGGTATTTTTGTTATTTGGTCCTGTTACATGTTCAAAACTTGGATTTGCAATCAAGACTGCCGTGTGGGGGTATTCATCACCTTTAGTGATAGTTCTAGTTTACACTGTCTGTCTTTTAGGGTGGGGATGGAATAAGTGTGAGGTTGGGTGCCCATAAACCGGTTTTAACCCCCCAGTGACTTTTGTCACTGACCGTTCCAAGGCGATACTTCCATCTTCCCCCTATTGTATGTTTGTTTTGTCTTTGTGCGTCTCTTGATGTTTTTATAGTTATGTACATTTGCTGTTTCCTTGTGTTGCTGTTCGGGCGACTGTTTGTTCTGTATGTGGTGTTTCCTGCATGACTCATTTTTGTACTTTGTTATTGGTGCATTTATTTTTCAAGGACAAGCCTGGTAAGCCATGTGCTTCAAAGATAAAGGCAGATGCTATAGAATTATTCTGGGAAAAGCCGGAAGTCTTTGCCGACGACGATACTTTCCAGGTACGCTACAAGGATCTGGACACCGGGGGAAAGTGGAAGTTTCTACCAACTGAATATAGTGTCAATACAATCCAACTGACCGACTTAAAGGCGAACACGAAGTTTGTTTTCCAAGTTAGGAAAGTGCACGACGATGAAGAGGGTCCATACAGCGATACCAGCGAAGTAATATTGACCTTAAACTCTCCAGGGGGGAGAATAAAGGATTTTTCAAAAAAGCTGACGGACGACACCCCATCCAAATATGCACCGCCGCTAACAGAACTGAGGAACGCGCGTTTCGACAAAGCTAAATCCAAGAAGTTCGAAATAGGTATGTGTTGCAATGAATGTGTATTTATTATCACTTTTCATGTTGATCTATTTGTGTTGGCTAAGTTACAATGCGTATATTTTCCAATGTATATATTTGTTATTTGCTCTCTGATTACGTTTATAATATACTACGATCTGTTTATGTATGTGTGTTGTTGCATGTTTGTGTGTGCTTGTGTTTGTGCGTGCATGTGTATGTGTGCGTATCTTCGTGTGTACGTGTTTGTATTGGCTATGGAAGATGTGTTTGAACTGCCATGTGCAAATGGGAATTTCAATCGACTTCGTGAAATATATCTTAATTTATGACGAAAGTCTGAGTACAGAATACACTTAAATCATGTAATCTTATAATATATACTGACACGAAAAAGAAACTGTGCAGTTGGTTAAATGGCATTATTTTATACTTCTAGTATCTGGATATATGCATATTTGGTACCACAATGTGCGAAAATGTATTGGCTTTGCGATGGTTTACTTTTACTTTAGATGTGATAATTGTCCGAAAAGTAATTAACGTCTGAACAAAGCAGGGTCGAAAAGTGAAAGTTGCAGATTTGTAATTTCCCGTATCTGCCTTTTGATTTTGAATATTTGTAACGATTCGCGACAATTAATCAGTATCTGTTATGGCCTCCTCGTCTACGGATCAATGCTAAGATTCTGGACCGCATGGATCTGACGTATTGTCTAATGACGACGTCAGGAATGGCGTCCCATTCATGCACTAAGGCTGCAGACAAGTCATTGATATTGTTGATGACATGATTTTTCCTTGCCCTCCGACCAAGTATATCCCATATATGCTCTATGGGATTTCATGTCTGGAAAGCAAGCCGGCCAAGGTAAGACGTTAACGTTGTTTGCAGCCAGGTAGTTCATGGTAAGTCTAGCAGTGTGTGGCCTTGCGTTGTCATGCATTAAACAACCAGGATGCTGGTGTAGGAAAGGAACAGCGACTGGGTGTAAAACCTGGTTAACATAACCTTGGACATTTAAGTTACCATTAACAACAACAGTGTTTGTTTTCCTTCCTCCCATTATACCTCCCCATGCCATTACACTACCCTCCCCCGCCCCCCCCCCCAAAGCGATATCTCGCTCCAGTAAACATTTCTGTGTAAAACGTTCGCCTTTACGTCTGAATACCCGGACTCTACCGTCAGCAGTACTTAGGATGAATTTCGACTCATCACTAAATAGCACCCTGGACCACATTGCACGGTTCCAACGGAGACGACGGCGGGCCCAGACCAGTCTAAGAGCACGGTGTCTATTTAGGATCTGGTCAACATAAGGTCTCCTAGCCCTCAATGTGTTGGCGTTGGTCCGCAATCGGTTCAAAACCGTATCCCTAGATATGCCAAGGTGTCTAGCTGTGCGTGTAGCCGTTTTGAATCGTTGGCGTATGTGCCTCAACGTCAAATGTCGATCCTGACGTGCCGTTGTCACCCTCGGCCTACCGGATCGACGATTATCTCTAACGCTGCCATTCTGCTGGTAACGTTGTCGGAGACTTCGAATTGTATTTCGACGGCAGTTGAACTGCCTAGCGACGCC
Organism: Azorinus chamasolen; assembly: GCA_963576725.1. Classification (NCBI taxonomy): domain Eukaryota; kingdom Metazoa; phylum Mollusca; class Bivalvia; order Cardiida; family Solecurtidae; genus Azorinus; species Azorinus chamasolen. The sequence goes on along the minus strand of OY755242.1, from coordinate 43,954,124 downwards.
AGAAACGCTGACGTCATCTGCGAGTTGCATAAGAGCTTGGATTCGTTCGTTTTCTAGAAGCCGTGGCATCTTGCTTACGAGTGAATTCAAAAGTGATCTGTGATTTATGATTGCACAACGAGTAGAGATATCGGTCAGGGTTAATCTGTACCTGTACATAGACTGCACGGGTAACACGAGCGAAAAGTTGCATAATCATCTGCGGTCAATTTGAAGGCCATCTATGTGCTTATAATGTCCATACATGAGTTCAAAATGTGGAGGGTTATTTTCTGCACTCATGATGATAAAATTGTAATGATAAACTTTATAGCAAAAAAGTTATCTCAAATATAAAAGTGCAGTTTCTTTTTCGTGTCAGTATATATTGCTAATGTTTACTAGTACAACGATTTTCCAGATAGTCTATTAGCTAAATTGTTTGATATATTAAGTTTTATTCCATTATACTTAATTCCCTTATATGGTACATGTGTACATTTTGGTATTTTACATTTTGTATGGCGCTTATTATGCACGTACGTCTTAAACAAGGATAAAGGTTAAGAAGAACTGAAAAAATGAGAGTACAACAATTGTCCTATTTATGTCTCCCCCCATATTTATATGGGGGAGACATATTGTTTTCGTGAGAGTTGTCTGTCTGTCTGTCTGTCTGTCTGTCTGTCTGTCTGTCTGTCTGTCTGTCTGTCTGTCTGTCTGTCTGTCTGTCTGTCTGTCTGTCTGTCCGTCTGTCCGTCCGTACGTCCGTCTGTCCGTCTGTCCGTCACACTTTTTGTCCGGACGATAACTTCAATATGCCTGATGCCAGTTGATTGAAACTTCATATATGGAAAGAGCATAATGAGAGGAAGTGTCATGCACAAGGTCCATAACTCTGGCTTCACTAATATTGGAGTTATTGCCCTTTGTAAAAAAAAATCACACTTTTTTGTCCGGACGATAACTCCTATATGGCTCATGCCATTGGATTGAAACTTCATATATGGAAAGATCATGACCAGAGAAAGTGTCATGCACAAGGTCCATAACTCTGGCTTCACTAATATTGGAGTTATTGCCCTTTGTAAAAAAATATCATAATTTTTTGTCCGGACAATAACTTCAATATGCCTGATGCCAGTTGATTGAAACTTCATATATGGAAAGAGCATAATGAGAGAAAATGTCATGCAGAAGGTCCATAACTCTGGCTTCACTAATATAGGAGTTATTGCCCTTTGTAAAAAAAATCACACTTTTTTGTCCGGACGATAACTTCTATATGGCTTATGCCATTGGATTGAAACTTCATATATGGAAAGATCATAACAAGAGGAAGTGTCATGCACAAGGTCCATAACTCTGGCTTCACTAATATTGGAGTTATTGCCCTTTGTAAAAAAATCACAATTTTTTTGTCCGGATGATTACTCCTATGTGACACATGCCATTGGAGTGAAACTTCATACATGGAACGATCATGATAAGAGAAAGTGTCATGCATAAGATCCTTAACTCGAGCTTCAATAAATTTAGAGTTATTGCCCCTTGTACATTTGTTTAATTCTTTCTTGTCCGGACGATAACTCCTACATGGCTCTTGCCATCGTATTGAAACTTCATACATGGAAAGAGCATGATGAGAGAAAGTGTCATGAACAAGGGCCATACTTCTGGCTTCAATACTTTTGGAGTTATTGCCCTTTGTTACATTTTTTGACCGATCAATAACTTCTGTTCGACTGATGCTATTGGAATGACATATTATTTTTGGAAAGAGCATGATGAAAGTAAGTGTCATGCACAAGGGCCATAAATCTGGTATCAGTATTTTGGAGTTATTAGCTGTTATCATTTTCTTCTTGAAAAATGTAGTGTGGAAAGCGCATAATGAGGGGAAGTATCATTCATCAAGACCATAACATTTTTAGTGATTTCCCTTTACATATTGTTTTTATTAGAGGGGAGACATCCGTTTTTGTGACAAAAACCTCTAGTTATCTATTAGTTTAATATTATTCCGTCCGTGATAATTTGTCTATTATATCAGGATCGCCACCGCAAACAATGTGTAAGGAGAGAACGATCATGCTTGTTGGTGCAACAGGAACAGGCAAAAGCACGCTTGTTGATGGTCTGGTCAATTACATCCTTGGAGTTAATTGGAATGACCCATATCGTTTTACCATCATTGATATGGAAAGTGAAGAGAAAGACCGTTTGAAGAATCAGGTTCGTTTGTTTTCAAATACTTGTGTTGAATGTTTAATGGAGAACAAAACCACTATCTACTTTATATGTTAATTTTGACCAAACATATCTTATTTACATCTTGTATCATGTCTTTGCATAAAGCGGCTGATATTATTTATGTTGTTGGATATTGCTAAGACAAGACCATACCTGCAAGTCTTAATGTTAGGTCCATGTATGCTGCAGCTGATACTGTTCGATATCTGCGCAATATCCCCAACATACGATAGCAAGTTTCATTCTGGAAAACAGCCTTTATAACAAGAACTTTGAAGTGTTTTGATCTAATTCAATAAACAACCCCCAGTGGGTCATGAATATTCCCAATGGTCTTGCACATAGGTAATTGTTTACTAGAAATTTAGGTCAGGCTTCATTGACAATTTCAGCAAAAACGATTAAGAATAACCATATATGTTGATATTCTAATGTGACACTTAGAAACAATTTAGAAAAAAGATTTTTTCAATCAAAATTCTAGTTTACTTTATATATATATATATAATGTTGAGATATACATTCACAGATGACCACGTAATACTCTAACAATTCAACCAGTAGAATATGGCAACTCCGCCTAGCAAACTTGCAGACTGTAAATATAGAACAAGGAAATCCAGATCCCCAATAGGAAAGCTTTCAATCCTTGCTTATATAGACAGTCTACCAGAGCTTACACTTCTACCGGTTGAATTAATTTGCATCTTTCTGTATGTTCTCTTGACAAGGCCTTATTTAAGGTTTCCTTTTAATATCAATGACATACCATCACTTAGATCGATCAGAAAGTCGCTGGATCACGAATGATACACGAATTGTAGAAGGTATAGTTAAAGGGAGATAATTAGATACAATTCTACAGCGCACTTTCAACGTGGGATCTCCGAGGAGATGCTACTGTGATAAGATTAGATTGATAATGTTGAGATATATATACATTCACAGATGACCACGTAATACTCTAACAATTCAACCAGTAGAATACGGCAACTCCGCCTAGCAAACTTGCAGACTGTAAATATAGAACAAGGAAATCCAGATCCCCAATAGGAAAGCTTTCAATCCTTGCTTATATAGACAGTCTACCAGAGCTTACACTTCTACCGGTTGAATTAATTTGCATCTTTCTGTATGTTCTCTTGACAAGGCCTTATTTAAGGTTTCCTTTTAATATCAATGACATACCATCACTTAGATCGATCAGAAAGTCGCTGGATCACGAATGATACACGTATATATATACGAGGGGTGTTCCAAACATAATGTCATCTGTGCTTTATTTCGCGGAAATCGTGCAATTCATGCACAAAACCACCTCGTGTCGATTGAGTGATCACTGGCTCGTGACACAGGTAAATATCTCGTCCATACGTTCACTTGCCTCGGTACAGTGTACATCGTTTCATAGCCTATTCGTTAGACTATACACAAAATGAAAGGAAAACGAGCTGAAAATGTTCTTGAATTTAGGGCCTATATAAAAGGTAGGTCATTACTCGGCATAAAGGCTGTAGATATTCACCGCGAGGTGTGTGACATTTATGGGGAGGGCCAAATGTCCCACAGGACTGTTTGTAGGTGGGTAGCTAAATTTAGTGCTGGGCAGCAGCAACTGAAATATGCTGATCGCCCAGGTCGTCCTGCAACAACTACGACCAAAGGTAACATAGAAAAAATCCGAAATATCCTCAAAACTGATGCTCGATTCACCGTAAGACAATTGGCTCGAATGACAAACTTGTCGTTAGCAAGAGTTCATGCAATTTTGAAGAAACACCTAAAAGTTAGAAAGATAAATGCAAGATGGATATCCCATTTGTTAACGGATGAGCAAAATGTACCCAAAATATAGTAAAAAGGCTTTTGATAATATAGTCACTGGTGATGAGACCTGAGTGTATTATTTTGAACCAAAGCGGAAGGTTTCCAACCGAATATGGGCCACTAAAAATGCCAGACGCCCAAGTATTGCCAAACGAATACGAACGGTAAAGAAGGTTTTGTATGCTATTTTTTCACTAATAAGGGTCCAGCTATTCAAATCCCGGTGCCAAAAGGCAGAACGGTCACAGGCAAGTTCTATAAAAACGTCGTTCTTAGAAAATTGAAGAACTACTACAAAAGTAGCCGCCCCAAAACAGGACTTAAGTATGTCCGACTTTTGCATGATAATGCACCCGCTCACAAGGCACGTATTGTGACTGACTTTTTGGAGTCAGAGAAGGTTACCGTCCTTCCGCACCCCTCCGTATTCGCCAGACTTGGCCCCCTGCGACTATTTTCTCTTTCCAAAACTTAAATATCATTTATCTGGAAGGAGATACAATTCGAGAAATGCCCTTGGATCTGCTGTTTATCAGTGTCTGATGGGTGTCCCCATTGAAGAGTATGAAAAATGCTTCCAAAAATGGATTGACCGGCTAAAAAGATGTATTCTGGCTGGCGGAGAGTATTTTGAAGGGCAGAGCAAATTAAAATGAACAAAAGCACTTCCGCTATATGAGCACCGACATTATTTTTGGAACACCCCTCGTATATTATAAAATCAACAGAATGTTAAGCAAGGGATTTTTATGTTTTTATTTCACTACTCAGGCATTGTCACAGACTGAATGGATTACCTGCTACACAATCAATCCAGAACAAGGCAGCAGACTAGAATACAAGCTGACTATTATAGATACACCAGGATTTGGAGACACAAGGGGTCTGGAGAGAGATAATGAAATTGTATCCCAGATTAGAGAACTGTTCTCAGCAAAAGATGAAAAAGGTGTGGTTGTTATTGATGCTGTTTGCTTCTTGATAAAAGCACCCGATGCAAGACTTACAGCTACTCAAAAGTATATATTTCATGCAATTATGTCACTTTTTGGCCAGGATATAGAACAAAACATTTGCACACTAGTAACGTTTGCAGATGGTCAGGAACCACCGGTTCTAGCGTCCTTGCAAGAATCGAAGTTGCCGTTTGGAAAATATTTTACATTCAACAATTCTGGTCTTTTTTCAAGAAATACTCAGCTTGATGCATCGTCCCTTTCGCCTATGTTCTGGGAAATGGGTGTCAAAAGCTATCGGGCATTTTTTGATAACCTTGCAACAATGGTCACCAAAAGTCTATCATTAACGAAACAAGTTTTAGATGAAAGGCAGAAATTAGAGCTAACAATATCTTCACTTCAGCCTCAAGTTGATGCTGGATTATCAGCTCTTAGTGCTCTGAAGCAAGAACTGAAAATCATTGAACAACACCAGGCTGATATTAAGGATAACAAAAACTTTGAATACGAGGTTGACGAGACGCATCAAATAAAAAAAGAGCTTCCAAAGGGTAAAAATGTTACCAACTGCCTTCACTGTCATCTAACATGTCACGAATATTGCGGCTATGCAGACGATGATGAAAAAATGCACTGCGTTGCAATGGGCAGCGATGGAAACTGTCGGGTATGTTCTAGCAAGTGTCATTGGACACAGCATAAAAACACACCATACATATTTTCGTTTGTTACGATAAAAGTAAAGAAAACATATGAAGAAAAAATGAAAAAATATCAGAATGCGTCAGGAAAACTGCTGAATGCAGAAGAAGTTTTGGAAAAAATGTACGATGAGTTTCAAGAAATGCAAGATTGTATTGAACAGTTAATGGAAGAAGTAAACGAAAGCAGCAACATGTTAAAAGAGATCGCGTTAAGACCAAATCCACTAAGCATGGTTGAACATATAAATTTACTGATTGAATCTGAAAAGCTCGAGCAAAAGGATGGTTGGCAGAATCGTGTTACTGCCTTGATGGAATATAAAAAGAAAGCTGAAATAACACAGAAAGTTGAGTATTTGAATAAGGAAGCTGAAGGAACGAGACGAACGAGAAAGGTTCCTGACAAACAGTCAAAAAAGAGCGCCATTGTTGCATTCTTACAGAAAATTAATCCATTCTAACAAATGTTATCTAACCTGTCGAGGATGGTACTGTGCAACATATATTACATTAAGGGAAAGGAAATGATTAAAGCCAATCTTCAATATTATCTGGACAAATGCTATACCTGAGCAAAAGTAGCAATGCGAAAAGTGAAACTTGCAGACTCAATTTTGTTGAGTCTGTTCGTGAGTAGTAATTATAAGCGCAACACTATTAATGCCCCCAAGCACCGGCTTAAGCAGTATTAATTTTTCAAAACCAATAACATCACTCTTAATCACTGAATGTGTTGGCACTGGTAGTTTATTGAAAGCGTTCTAAATACTACAATAAATTCAACACGTACGCCTCCTGAGATGCAGAAGAAATCTGCGTATGTAGGAATGCTTTACAGTTTGCTAAAGAATAAAGGAAACATTGATGCATATTGAGGTCGTGTCATCCACACACAGATATGATCAGGATAGACGTGTACGTAAAACAATGACAATTGCTTTATCATATAAAGCCTTATTGGATAAACAAGTATGCATTGCCCATGACTTATGAACGTATTTCTTGATTACTGCATATGGGGTATAAACTGATGACGTATGCGGGAGCAGATACTGACGTTTTGTGATGTGACTGAATAGCAAAGTGATACTCGATATAAGTTTTAATCGATGTAGCCTTGATTCGATCCTATGTAGAACAGCATATGAAGGTTGGAAACTGTGGTCATCCGTTTAGCTCCCTTCCAAATAAACTCTTGAGTCACAATGAGGTCTTGGAACTCGAATTTCTAAACTTTCTCTTCACACAAGCAACATTTTCAGAAGAATCAATACGAGCAGTCATATTCATATTATGCTAGGAAATGAACAAGTAAAATACTCTGTCATTTCATATGAATACATAACCTGGCAATTCAAAAAGAATCAAATCAGTTGAAATTCGATGCATAATTGAAAGATATTAAAGAACCCTTTGAAGACTCAAAATTAACCGATGTTCAGTGAGTATTTTAATATTTGAGAATCTAGCATGTTCGAATTTGGAATTATAAAGCTAGAGGAAATTTGTCTTGCAGGCGACGTTTCATCTTCATCAAACAGTGTCGAGAATGTTATTAAATGTTATTGCTCCATGCAACGACAATGGATCCATGCAATTAAATGTCGGAACTATTTTTAAACGGGTAACGTTTGATCGTTACGGTTGAATCAAAGGTTTAATAATCAGTGGTAAGTCAAATAACACCTTAAAGTAATAATGTAGATGTAATATTACATAACATTGTGGTGGTGTTATTAGCAACATTAGTAAGTATAATGTGAAATAGTGTTTACTGATTTATAAATACACTTGGAATTTGTAATATTCTTTTCCGATTTATAAATAGATTGACATGTCATTGTATGGCCTAATACCAAACTGCTTCCACTATGTTCTACAAAATCAAAATACGTTATTTTTTATACTGTAAGCGTTTGTTTGAATCAACAGAGAATGACATTCCGAATCAGAAATTGGTTCGAATGACAAGGTTTGTATACGACAGCATGTGGCATCGCATGATACTGAACATTTCTGGTTTGATTTTTATTAAATATTACACAGTTTATCTCCACTCTGCCACAGTGTGAGATCGTTTCGCTTAATCTGTAATACGATGACCAGGTAAACAATATACAACCGTCAAAATCCTCTTGTTTGTATATGTTTGTTTTATTTCTTAAGTGTACTTGGATACGTACGATGCATCTGGAAAGAGAATGCCCGTATATGTATGTTTGTAGGTACATTGTATGTTTGTAGGTACATTCGTACGAGAACCTACTTTTGTTACACATGTACTTTCAGTGCAAGTGTTATTACTTTAGTTTTCAATGTAAATAGCAAACATATATAATATCAAGAGTATAATACCCTTGTCTTATAAACTATACCATAGATAAATTATTCGAGAGTAAATAGTTACGTTCATTGTTAGTTTGCCAACGTTTTGACAAGTATTCTGATAGATTTGTTTGTTTATATTGGTGTTTTTAAGTTGCTTTAACAGTATTTTAGTCATATCGCGACGTCCAGCTTATTAGAAGTGGAGAAAACCAAAGGTGTTCCTTGGTTAGAACAAATTGTATTGTTTTGTGCACAGAAGACCATCCGATTAGTGCCACCAACGTACCACAAGCCAGTTGAATTGATTATGGCGAGTATATCATACATAATATATATACAACTGATTTAATGTAAATTATCAATTTTACCGACAGTCATTTTTGTAGACATACATTTAGTCTAATGTGCTTATATAAAAGTGGAAATCCATAAGGGAAATACGCAATTGGAAAATCTTGTCTATACATTTATTATATTTGACAACGTCCGTTTCTCCTAATTATCGAATGTAAATCACTGACACACATTCAATTTGCCTTTGGTTTTATGATTTATGTCCGTTAAGATAGAAATAAAAGCCAGCACTATTTTGTATCGGGTCTAAGTTTGTATGTTGCTTCAGCTTTTTGGGTTATCTTGAAAATTAATCTTTTAATGCCTCATCCAATATATTTATCATTCTTAGTTTTCACTTTTTGAAAAACATTTTCTTTCAATCTCTTAGGCTAAAAGTTCTAGTTCGTTTCTTTATCGATATGCTATTATTACAGTATAAGCAATAATTAGAGAATTGGAGTTTTAAAAAAGCGTTTGCCGTATATGGATATTTGGAGGTCAGCAAAATTCCGTATGCATTTATGTATGAGCACCAGCCAGTCGGTAAATATGGTGACCTAAGAATAAATCGGTAAATATTGTAGTCAAAATCGCAGTGTACAATATTGCTGTACATTTACAAGCCATGTATATTCCTATTAACTATATATATAATTATGTCTCCCCCAGTATACTGGGGAGACATTTTGTTTTTGTGCGTGGCATTCGTCCGTCTGTCCATTTGTCCGTCCGTCCGATTTTAATTTGTCTGCGCGGTTTCTCCAAACGTGTTGGTCGGTTTTCATGAAACTACATATGATTGATCAGTATTATGCCAAGTTGGGCATGTCTTATTCTGTTCCTGTTCGATGATTTTCTGCAGTTATGGGACTTTGAATGTTTTACATGGAAAAGTTTATCTGCGCGATTTATCCAAAACCTTTGATCAGATTTTCATGAAACTTCATAGGATTGATCAGCACCATGCCTTGATGTGCATATCCTATACCTGTTACGATTCAATTTTTTCTACAGAGTTACAGGACTTTGGGGTTTTTACATGACAATTTGTATTTTAGCCAGAAACTTCATAGGATTTATCTATACCATGCCTAGTTGTGCATATCTTATTCCTGTTTCGGTTTGATTCTTTTCTACAGAGTTATGGGACTTTGAATTTTTTACATGGAACATTTTGTCCTTACAGTTTATCCAAAACCTTTGGCCGCATTTTCATGAAACTTTATAGGATTCACCAGCACCATGTCTAGGTGTGTATATCTTATTCATGTACCGGTCTGATGATTTTGCTGCACAATTATGGGACTTTGAACTGTTTTACAAGAAAAATTTAGTGGTGGTGGCGGTGGTGTATGTGTATGTGATTTATTAATTAATTATAATTCGCTGTGTCGATGCATTAGATAATGATTGAGTAGAAGAGATTATTGTATATGGAGTCATGTTTCTGCCATAATAACCTTTAGCCTATTGGGCAAATTGTCTTCGACAGAAAATTGCCTCGTATTTAGATTTAAAGTAGATGTTCTTCATTTTCTTGTCCAAGATACACCCAGTGTTAAATAGTTCAGTTCTTAAAGAGAAGACACTCGACGTCTCTCCTACATTGTAGATCGTCACGATTTGCACAGGTTATAATGAATTCACTTGTCGGCGTGCTAAAGGTTATTCTTTCCCTCTGTGACATATTACAACGTTAATGGTACGTCGCTTTAGCCTCTCGGAAACATATATTTCATAATTTTCTCATATCTTGACTGTGACACATCAGTGGTGATAAAGTACTGTTGAGAGATGCATTTATGATGTTGATGATGAGTTCAGAAAATAAATGTAATTCGACGCTTTTCATTTGCTATATAATTCGAGCATGCCTTTCTAAAAAAAGAAAGAAATACATGAATGTCAAATCTACACAAAATGTCACAGTTTTGTTTGAATTAAATGTATCTGAGCATGTCAAAGAGTCGAAGATTAACAATTACTGAACAGGACCCCGTAGCTTTTTTAATATGTCTTTATATCTATTCGCGCAATTCAGTATTTGAATGCAATTAACAATTTTATTTTTACTTATTGTAAGATTGTCGTTATTGGCAAACACTTTCGATCCAGATCAAAATAACTACATTTTCATGTTTGATCAAAACGAACAGTGTATGGCATTTTAGCCAAACTCATAGTTTCAGTTAAGATTGCAGTCAAAATTGAACTGGACGATATTGCTGTATCTTTACCTACATTGTATATCATCATTAACTATATATAATTATTGCAATGATTTCAATTTCATGCTCATATTTGTGGTTTTCTGTTGAATGATTTATTTAGCAATTATATTTCGCTTTGTCGGTACATTTAAGAAATGAATGACGTGCTTCTGGTGTTCATGAGGTTATGCAACGCATAACTTTACGAGCAAAGTTAGTGAAGCCCGAAGGGCTTCACGTGAATCTTTGCTCGTAAAGCTATGCGTTGCATAACCCATGAACACCGGGAGCACGTCATTCATTTCTTATATTTATATTCAATTGTATTTCTTACATTTAAGAAATGAATGACGTGCTTCCGGTGTTCATGAGGTTATGCAACTTTCTTTTTAGAATAAGGTTATATAAGGACGTTGCAGGGCGAATGTAAATATTAGATAATGATTGAGTAGAAGCGATTGAGTATATGGGGTCATGTTTCTGCCATAATTACCTTCAGCTTATTGATCAAATTGTCGTCGATAGAAATTTGTCTCGTATTTATATTTAAAGTAGATGTTCTTTCATTTCAAGATACAACCAGTGTTAAATAGTTTATTTGTTAACCCTTTCCCTCATATAAACGTGTGTTCACGCATTTTCAAGCAGAGTAGACCAAGCTCCTATAGGAACCGTCTGTTCAGGGTCTGCTCTGTTTGCTCATAAAATTTGATAGATCGTTTTTTTTTACTTTCTTAAATGGCTACAGTGCTCCACCTACCATATTTCATCATAACTATTTTGTCCATGATTATTCAGTAGATACTGAACTTTGGAATAAATATAGAAAAGGGAAAGGGTTAAAGAGAATCTGAGCTACTCGACGTCTCTCCTAGATCCTCACTTTTTGAACAGCTGGACAGGTTATAATGAATTCACCTGTCGGCGTGCTAAAGATTGATCCCCCACCCCTTGACATATTACAACGTAAACGGTACGTCGATATAGCCTTTTGGAAACATCATATTTCATAATGTTCTCAAATCTTGACTGCGACGCATCAATGGTTATAAAGCACTGTTGAAGAGTGCAGTTATGTTGTTGATGATGAGTGCAGCAAATAAACTTAATTCGACGTTTTTCATTTGCTTTATGAGTCGAGCATGCCTTTCTAAACAGAAATACAGGAATTTCAAATCTACACAAAACGTCACAGTTTTGTTTAAATTAAATGCTGTATCGGCGCATGTAAGAGTCGAGGACTAACAGTTCTTGAACAGGACCCCATAGCTTTGGGTCTTCATATCTATTCGTGCAATTCAATATTTGAATGTAATTAACAGTTTTATTTCACTTATTGTAAGATTATTGTTTTTTTTTTATAAAAACTTTCGGTCCAAATCAAACTTAATTCATTTTCATGTTTGATCAGAACGAACAGTGTATGGCAATTTAGACAACTCAAATTTTCAGATTTTGCAGTCAATATTGAAGTGGGCGTTATGATTGTTATACATTTATACACATTGTATATCACTATATAATATATATAATGTTTGCAATGATTTCATGTTCATCTTTGTGACCTTTAGTTGAAAGTTTTATCCAGTACTTACACAAGGACGTCATCGAAAAGATGTTATTATAATTATTGAGATGAAATGGGTATTGTATATGGAGTCTTGTTTCTACCATATTTATACCCCCACAATCGAAGTTTTGGGGGTATACTGGAGTCACCATATCCGTCCGTCCGTTCGTTCGTCCGTCCGTCCGTCCGGCTTGTCCAGACAATAACTTCCAAAATATAAAAACTATTGACTACAAACTTCATATACAGATTGATCACATTGACCGCAAGTGCAGCGCGCAAGGTTTGTAACTCAGACTTCAGTATTTTTGGAGTTATTGCCCTTTGTTTTTTCTCAAAATCTGGCTTGTCCGGATCATAACTTTCAAAGTATAAAAGCTATTGACGTCAAACTTCATATACGTCCATACCCCTGTCTTCCGGATTTTTGGAGTTATTGCCCTTTGTTATTTTTCTCAAAATCTTGTTATAATAAATGATTTTTTCCCGGATATTTTATCTGTCATACCTCAACAAAACTTTAATAACTTTTGCAGTACTGTTGAAAACCATCTTAAGTTCTGATTGAATGAATGATCTCCCTTTTCGTAATTTAACAAATGAAGATTTAGCGGTCGGGAGCTTTATTCCTATAACCCCATCTCTGTGTCAAATGTGCTAGTGGGGGTATTAATCACCTTTAGTTGTAGTTCTAGTTACATTTAACCTTTTGAAAAGAATTTCGTCGATAGCAAATGGCTTCCCAATCAGGTTTGAAGCGTATGTTTTACCATTTCGTTTCAAAGATAGATACAACTACAGTGTCAAACAGTATGAATTCTACGCCTTTGCAAACAGAGTAGACCCAGATAAGACGGCTCCTGTAGGAACCGTCTGATCAGGATGTGATCTGTTTGCTTATGATATCATATAGATACGATTATACAGTTTCTGCCCTGACCAAAACATCCTTTGTCCATGTGCTATTATAACAATTAATCTACATGTTATTAATATTCATGAGGTCGATATTTATTGCATGAATATTCAGAGAGTAAAGGGTTAAAGAGTCACTGAGTCACCTGACGTCTCACCTAGGTCCTCATTGTTTACACACGTTATCGTGCATATACTCGTGACGTTCTAAAACTTACTTTGGTTATCAACTTTTTGCACGCTAAGCAATTTTTCGTCTGTAAAAATGTCCATCTGCCTCAATTCTCAAAACAGATTTCTTTCATTTCTTTGCATAGAGTTAAAAGAACGCATATACGTTGTCATCTTCTCATATCTGATGATGTTGTTAATGATGATTTAATGTTGTTGATGATAATTATATGGTGATAATTATTTTTAATCGATGCGTTTCTTTAGCTATATAATTTGTTTGAATTATGTTTTGTATTTGACATCTGCCGAAGAGACGAGGATTGAAAATTCCGGCCCAGGACGCCATATTTGTGTAGCATTTGTGTCATTAACCATTCATCTGATAAAGACGTCTTTTAGCACCTGTGTAAACAAAGTAGTCCCAGATCACCCGGCTCTTGTATGGTCAACTGATCAGGGTTTACTCTGTTTGCTTATGGATTAAACAGATCTGATCCTACAGTTTTTGCCATGGCCAAAACGTCGTATATTCAGAAACTAATAAAATGTCATCTAATTAATATTCATAGTGTCATTATTTCTTACATGAATATTCAGCAGGTGAAGGGTTAACAATATGTAGTATTTTAGTTGTGCAGCATTTTGCATGTTGGTACCTAGTACAGCTTGGACAATTAGACACCAATTTTGTAAATTCTTGAAAAATGTACATCGTGACACCTATACCGAACTTGGTATTATGCCAGAAGTAAAACTACTATCAGTAAAGCAGGCACTTTTATTAACAACATGTGTGTCCAATGTAAATTCAACTTGCAAAAGGCTATATTGACTTTGTATTTACTTGTAAAGGGCAAGGTTTACAAATACCATAAACATTGTACCCCACACTACGACGCCTACCTGCCCGAATGCCCATTTTGAGTTACTCTTGTCGTGTCATACAATTTTTTTGTATCATGCAAAAATCCAAAGTATTTGATCTACATGTACAGACATGAGTACATGTATTAACATTAGGAAGGTTGATCAGTGACAATGCGCACCTTGTATATAACTATAATCTACAACCAGTAGCACAAGAGTTACGGTTCTTGTTACTGCTGTGCTGTTATATGTAAAGTCAGTAAGATTATCTTATGGGCACATTTCTGGTTGTGTTTTATGCAGAAAACAGGCGAATCTGTGATAACCTTTGTCAACAGCTTTTGTCCAAAAGAGACGCAATAACTTTGCGTCTTATTAGGATCAAACTTGTTTGGCTCATCACGTATGTTTTGAGAGGAAAATACATTCAGCTATTTAAACAGACACAAATGTATGTAGAAAATATTTGTTTTGGTGCCAAAAGAGCAAAACATAGGGTTGGGTGCTAACTAGACGCCAAGTATATCGGGTTGCATAAAGATCCAAACCGTTTGATATGGAAGAAATTGTTCTTTTCAATAAAGACAGGGATCAGTTTTTTAAATGACTGCAAATAACAAGCAAACTAGTGGTTAAACAATAATTTCTGCAAGTGAGGAAGAATGTAGACTCTTCCAGACTATGCGATTTGTTTTTTATCTAAACTGTTTGCAAAGCGCGTTATATATAATGACTTTTTTATGCCCCCAGATCAGATCGGGGGGGGGGGGGCATATTGGTTTTGCCCTGTCTGTCTGTCTTTCTGTCTGTTTGTCTGTTTGTTTGTCAGCAACTTTAACATTGGTCATAACTTTTGAGCTAGTACAGATAGAGACTTGATATTTGGCATGCATGTGTATCTCATAAAGCCGCGCATTTTGAGGGGTGACGTGTCGAGGTCAAGGTCCTCGTTCAGGGTAAAAGGTCAAATTGTCTGTTTGTTTGCCAAGGTCAATGTCATCCATCAAGGTCAGAGGTCAAATATATAGGTCAAATCACCGACTTTAACTTTGGCCATAATTTTGAATCAATACAGATAGAGACTTGATGTTTGGCATGCACGTGTATCTCATGAAGCTAGGGGTGACAGGTCAAGGTCAAGGTCATTCTTCAGGGTCAAAGGTCAGATGTTTGTTTGTTTGTCAGCAACTTTAACATTGGGCAAAACTTTGAGATAGAGACTTTATATTTGGCATGCATATGCATCTCATAAAGTCGCACATTTTGACGGGTAACATGTCAAGGTCAAAGTCATCTTTTAAGGTCAGAAGTCAAATATATAGGTCAAATCAACAACTTTAGCATTGGCCATAACTTTTGAGCCAATACACATAGAGACTTGATATTTGGCATGCATGTGTATCTCATGCAGCTGCACATTTTAGGGGGTGGCTTGTCAAGATCAAGGTCATTGTTCAGGGTCAAAGGTCACCGACTTTAACACTGTCCATAACATTTCAACCAGCAGAGATACATACTTGATATTTGATATGCATGTATATCTCATGAAGCTGCACAGTTTGAGGGGTGACATGTCAAAGTCATCCATCAGGGTTAAAGGTCACCAACTTTAACATTGGCCATAACTTTTGAGCCAGTAGAGATACAGACTTGATATTTGGTATGCATGTGTATCTCATGAAGCTGCACAGTTGGAGGGTGACATGTCAATGTCACGGTCATCCTTCAGAGCAAATTGTCATATCCGAGGGGGCATAGTGTTTCACAAACACATCTTGCTAACATATGAATGTGTAACTGTTATTGGCTGTTGAACTGGAATCAAAACAAACCAAATGTATTTGGCTTTAAGGCAACCAGTGTAAAATAAGTTAAGCGAAGGCACCTGTATCTATGACGACATTGCTTAACCCATTACTCTCCATGAATACGCACTTTAACGCCTTAGCAAACAGAGCAGACCAAGATCAGACAGTTCCTGTAGGAACAATCTGAGCTGGATCTGCTCTCTTCCATAAGTATTTGTTTTATGATGAAAAGGGTTTGACCATTTACTCCATGAGTATGCCTTTGCAAACAAAGGAGACCTAGATCAGACGGCTCCTATAGGAGCCGTTTGACCAGGGTCTGCTCTGTTCGCTACTGAAATAATACAGATATGGTTCTACAGCCGTGACCAAACAGTCTTATGTTCAAAAGCCATTACAAAAAATCTAATTAATATTCATGATGTAAATATTTCTAATATGATTATTCATAGAGTAATGGGTTTAGAGTGTAAATTTTGGTTTCACACTTTGTTTCTAATTTGCGTCTACATTTTATTTAGATCCTACATGTACAGAAGAACCTCTATAGGCAGAATGAATACGCGTCTTGTTTAACATAACATGGCCATTATTCCGCTGTAAAACAGAGTTAGAGCGATATTATCTATTCGATTAAGCCTTTGAAAACTACTGACCGAGTGTCAAACAGCCTGGATCCCGTGTAGACGCCGAGTGACTCGGTGCCTTGCCTGACCCAAGCTATTGCTGCGCGCAGTTGAGTTTGCGATCAGCGGAAGAAATGTCCAAGGTTAGGGTTAGTACTTTCAAACGGCATTGATCTTCCGCCTGCCTACCACACCATACGAGCTAGATCTTATTGTGATGGTCGCTATGGAGAGGTAATAATGTAACATTTGCCGTGGTACTGATCTTTGGGTTTACATGCAATGCGGGGTATGCACAGGCCTATAATATAGGAACAGTGACGTATTGTTGAGCTGCCAAATATTGTCGTCTGTACATGTTGTCGTATGCACAATGTGTCGTATGCTATAATTTTCATGTTTAATCCCCAATTTCAAAGTATTAAACAGTTTGGATCCTGATGAGACACCGAGTCAATCTCATCCGAATCCAAATTGTTTGCATAGATAATCACATATGAAAGCGAAAGAGTTAACCCTTTCCCTCATACAAACGTGTTTTCACGCATTTGCAAACAGAGTAGACCCAGATCAGACGGCTCCTAGAGGTACCGTCTGATCAGGGTCTGCTCTGTTTGCTAATAGAAGTTGATAGATCTGGTTCTTAACTTTCTAAAATGGCTACAATATCCAACCTTTCATATTCATTATAACTATTCTGTCCATGAATATTCAGTAGGTATTGAAATTTGAAACAAACACAGAACAGGGAAAGGGTTAAACTTAATAGCATTGTTATGACGTAGGTGGGTAGTAGACGGAATTTGAATTGCCCTTTTAATAGCAATAGTGTTATGGTAATTCTAAAAATTATCAAATATTTGATATTTTTGGAACTCCTAAACTTTGCCCTCACTGCGACATATATACCGCAGACATGTGTATCAGATTGATTTGTGAAAATATAACCAAATAAAATAATCATTTATATACTGACTTTGTTATCATTTATTGATTTAGAAAGCATCCGTACATCGTTCTTTTTGATAATTTTGGTGTTGTTGATGGTGATACATAATTAATGATGATGATAATGTATCTATATTGTCACACGTTGATGATGACTGTGCGATGATGATGATGATGATCAACATCATCATCCTTATCATCTACACTGTTGCAAATAAAGAAATAGTGACGGCTTTCCATAGTCATCATCATCATCATCATCTACACTGTTTTCAAATGAAGAAATAGTTAACCTGTACGGCTTTTCACCATCATCGTCATCATCATAAAATTACGATGCTAACGATGGTAGTGTTGATGATGCCGACGCAGATTATACTTATAATAATAATATGATGATGATTATACTTAAGATGATGATGATGATGGAAAGTCGTACAGGTTACATTGTAACTATTGTTTCCATTTGCAAACAGTGTGTAGTCACAGATCAGAATGGTCCAGTAGGAGCCGACTGACCAGGGTCTGCTTTGTTTGCTATTGAAATTATATAGACCTGCTTTACAGTTTCTTCACTGGTCAAAACAGCACGTGTTCATAATGTCATTATAAAACTGAGCTATAATTATTCATGATGTCATTGTCGTGTTGATAAAACATAAGATAAGGGCTAAATGTTGCCAGTGACTCCCTTGATCAGCTTATTAGGGAAATAATAGATCCAGGTCAGGGCAATGCAATGAGTTATCGTTAAGTTATCAATAGATATATTTATTTCGGTAAAAAGTGTACATAACATGGCAAAACATAACTAAGACAACATATAAAAAGCCATGTAATTCGCACTAGAAACCAAGGATTACACAAAAAAGGAAAATAGTTTCCCTATTTCCATTGTGGTCCTTGCTTCAAGTGGCAAGACACAGAGAGTCACTGTATCATTATAAATAACTATCACAGGTATTATCTTATTATATCTTTTATATAAGTTTCACAGAAATATCCCTATTAACAATGATTTACACTAACCATTTACCTCATGAATATTCATGTAAAAATATGTTAGCTACGTTTTAGCACAGTACAACTCTAGGATACAGTAGAACCTGTAATACGCGGCCATTCATTTATTGAACATATGGATCTTAAAAAGTAGGTAGTTGCCTAATGTAGGGCAACAGTAATGCAGAGAGCTCCTATAGGAACTGTTTTCATTATCTTTGTCCTGCTATAAGCTACCACCTTCATTACAAAACCATAATTATACCTCTTTTTGGTGACCGCTTAAGACAGGTTCTAAGGTATATATGAACACAGGATTATTTGACATGACAGAAAAAAGAAATAGAATTAGATCAAAATAAAACAGACCAGACCCTTTTATCTGAGTCTGTTCTTTTCACAAAAGTGTTAAAAGGCATAAATAATCCAAGGTTTCATGTTGTTGTTATGATATATGGAGTTATATCCCTGTAATATAGCTTACACATTTATGTAGCATGTATATCAATTGAATATGACATTTAGAATCATTTGTCATCATGTACACGTGTGTGAAAATTATGATCTAAGGTATGCATAAACAATCTGAGATTGGCCATTATCAAAGTTTGATCTGTGCAATAACACCATCAGTAACCGATATACAAGTTATAATTAAAAACCATCATTTATTTAGTAAGATTAGCCTCCCTTCCATGAACAATATAGAAACACGTATATAATTTTGGCAAAACGCAATGTTTATTATTTGAGAAGTATACTTCGTATAAACTGTCTGTAAAAATATATACAGTTCAACCTCTCTACAAAGTTCACAAGTATAAACTCCAACTCTCGTTGTTTCATCCTTTACCTGATGTTTTCACGACATCATGAATATTTATTAGATTTTAAATGCTTAGGAACACGGAAATGGTTGGCTATGGTAGAAACTGTAGAATCAGATCGATATGATTCATCAGAAAACAGAGCAGACCCTGATCAGACGGCTCCTACAGGAGTCATCTGGTCTAGGTATATTCCGATTGCAATATGACGTTAATCCCTTTTCTCATATAAACGCATTTGCAAACAAAGAAGACTCAGATCAGACGGCTGTTAAAGGAACCGTCTGATATGGGTCTGCTTTGTTTGCTTATGAAATTATGATAGATCTGAATCATCAACTTCTACCAAAACTCCTGTACACAATTATGCTGTTATAGAAATACATGTACAGCTGATAATTATTCATGATGTCATTATTCTGTCATGAATATTGAATAGGGAAATGGTTAAAATGCGAATTTATGAAATAAAGGGTTCAGACACATGGTAGCTTATAGCAGATCGAGTATCTAGCTACCGTTGGTGGTTTCTTTATAACTTTCATTTGGTATTAAAATTTACCTTGATATAGACGAGAATGGCAGAGAGGATATTTTTCTTTGTGAAATGTATCAGTAACGCCACTATATTCAGGGACAGGGACTTGAGCCACAGTTCCATCTGAGCCAAAGAGCAGGGCATACATAACCAGACTGACGCTTCTGTTCGTCGAGCAAGAACTGGCCTGTCATTATATTCACTCATCCACAATTTATTATAGTCTTTATTGTCAGACTCAAACAGTACAGCCACGTCTCATCACCTGTTACAATTTCTCTGATACGTCTAGGATTCTTGTTTTTATATTTGACGAGCAGGGCGGAAGCTTTTTTTTACCCTTTGCCTGTTTTGCTCAATGGACTCGTTTAGCTTCGCTTTTAAAATAAAAACCCACTGACGAATTAAGGCCCGATATTTCCCCTATCTGCTCCATTTGACATCTTATATCTTTCTCGATTATTGTTTTTACAGCATCTGTGTCTTTGTCAGACACAGCAGTTAGAGGGCGCCCAGGACGAGCCTCATCTTTGGTGCTGATTTTCTCTTTACAGAGAGATACAACACGGAGAGGGCATCACTACCGTATGGAATCGCCATACCCTTTGTACAAGAAGTCCACGTATCTAATACCCCCATTCCACTGAGCGGCGATTCCGCTACGCTTCGAAATTTTGGTAAAAACGCCGCGAATCGTAGCAGGAGCAGCAACAGCGCAGTAGAAGCGCCCTGATCGTAGTAGGAGCGTAACAGAAACTTCTTGATCGCCACTTCACGGCGATTGTTTTGACCTTGCTCAAAGCAATCGTAGTGGCATCGCCGTGGACTCGAATCGCCGCAGAAGCGTAGTAAGAAATTCATGAACGCAGCAGTATCGTAGCCGCAGCGTGAGTAACGTAGCGCAATCGCAGTCGCATCGCAACAAAAGCGCCGAGATATTTGTCCGCATACAAATGCTTTTTCACACATTTACAAACAGAGTAGACCTAGATCAGAAGCTCCTATTGGAGCCGTCTGATCAGGGTCTGCTCTGTTTGCTTATACCATGATATAAATATGATTCTACACTTTTTGTCAAAGCAAAAACATTTCTTTAAAAAGGTTAAATTTGAAAAATGCAGCTAATAAATATTCATAAGATCGTTCTTTCTTACATGGATATTGAACAGGGAAAATGTTAATGCTTGAGCCACCCCATGAAAGACTTAGCAAAAAGAATACATAGATCAGGCCCAACAATGTGTTTTTCTTGATCTGGGTCATCAAAACAATTTGATCAATTTATTTTGAAGGATGATGGTCAACTACTTTGAAATCAGTTTAATCACCCATTTTATATAGAAACGTTCCAAAAGTGCAACAGAAGCGCAGCTCCTGCGCCTAGATCGAAGCAAGGTCGTAACAGCAACGTATTAAGCGTAGACGAAGCGTAGCCTGAAATCCCTTGTCGTAGTGGAAGCGTAGTAGAAGCGTCTTGGAGAGACCTCAAGCGCCGTAGAATTGCAGCAACATCGCGACAGGATCGTAAACAGCGCATCGAGATCGTTCTTGAAGCGTACTATAAGCGTACTAGAAACGCCCAAGTCCCAAAATTAGGCACATGACGGCGCTTCTGCGGCGATTTGGAAGATTTTGGAGAAGCGCCATGATCGCCATGAGCGCAGTGGAAACGCCGCCAGTGGAATGGGGGTATAACAATACGACCTCTGCTATGTGCGAAAATTGCAGCTAGGCTCAGCCATTTTTCAGCCAATATGATATATTACATGTAATTCAACTGCAAATAAAAATTGCTTTTGCACGTGAATGTAGTGCCATTTCCGGTCATTTGAGCAGAAACAATACTCGTTTCCATTGACATGCAATACTTGTGGCTGCACGTGCAAATGGTGAAAATACTGGACTGTTGCCACTACTTTTCAAATGAGCCTCGTAGATCTATACATTTGGACAAACATTTATCTGATATGATTGTAACAAAGGTCTGATGTTATAGTTTTTAACCCTTTCCTTTATACAAACACATTTTACGCCTTTGTAAACAACGTAGACCCAGATGAGAGAACTATGTACGCAGAATTTGACAAATGTTAGTTGCTTCACAACAAACAGAAAAGGTTCATCACACATAAAAAAATAAAGTACACCCAAGCTCGGAAAAAGAGACACGAAACTGACAAGGAATAGACAACTGCCTCCTTCGTTTGGTGTGAAATACACATGAATTATCTACCTTGGATTCGAAACCTATTTAAAATGCAATCTCCTTTGCAGAGTTGCCGTTCGTTACTCTCATATACACCTCTGCGATTGGCTCATGTCAAGAATCTTGGCAAAACCAATAGTTGGTGTTTTATGGTTATCTGAGTCGATAGTTTATATCAAACTAGCCTGAATCAAGAATAAATAGCTTTTATTTTATCATAAAACTGGTAATACAGTTTAATTTCAGAGAATATTTGATGACCTATTTTCATGCCGCTTTATGCTTCGAGTATTGCACAAGTGTAAACAAACAAAATGGAATGATGTCTACTCAATATTTCGAAGTAAGTTTCTACAAATTGTAGATTCCGAACTTCTTATTAGGGCACTGAAATTCTGCTATAGCCCTAAAGGTCACTAAACTTATGAGAATTCCCAGCCTTTGGCTTTTCTTCCGTTGAACCGTCAAAGAAACACACAAAGCAATTTACTTTCTGTTTTGTACGGGAGTTAGTTTCATTTCGGACTACTTTCTGAGCCAACTACAGAGGCATATGTAATGTAAACGACCATCACATGCATCGCATAATGTGCCATTATTTCATAGTAGCTATATTACAGTGCACAACATACATATACATTGGAATCTATAGACAGTAATAGGCGTACGTGTCATGACAACATGCTTTTAGACATTTTTCACTGCTGCTTATTGCGAGTAGCGGGTGACTGTTCACGACTTATTTGAGGGAGGCTTTCTCAAACCATTCGGACGTGATGCTGTTTGAAATTGAATTACAGTCTGCTTTCTTGTCGTCTGCTAATTTTCCAAATACAAATACAGTAAAACCCCTCTAATGCGACCACTTTATGAATGGAAATAAATGTCTTTAAAAGCAGGTGGTTGCTTAATGCAGGTCGACAGTTATGCAGAAAGCTCATGCAGGAGCTTTCTGCATAACTTTCGACCTGCATTAATTAAGCTACCACCTGTATTTAAGACCCATAATTACACATCTTTTTGGTTGTCGCATTAGAGGGGCTTTACTGTAGTTTGTTTTCATTACTTCTGCACTAATGAAAAGCTTTGTCAAACACCTTGGGCCTCAGATTAGCCCTTTTAGTTGGTGGGATGTGTACTGTTGAACATTCTGCATACTACGGGTGAATTTGGATCCAGACGAAACGCCACATGACGCGGCGTCTCATCTTGATCCAAACTGTTTGACACTCTGCTGAAACATGCAGAAAATTGTTGCAGACGGCAAAGTTTATCAGACGACAACTGCGTACCAAGTAGAAGGTTAGGGTTAGGGTTAGGATAAGGGTTAGGGTAGAGCACTTTGGCGAGATGCAACTATGCAACTCTTTGATATGATTGGCTGCAATATAGATGCCATGTGACCAGGTCACGTGGTGATGGATAACTGATAGTGCCGAGAAATTCCGGATGAGACACAATTTGAATTTGAAATACTCCGTGTAGTGTCATTGTGAGTTTTAACGTTCATGAGAACAGTAGTGTTTTTTGTTGTAATAGATTACATTTAATTTTACGGATTCTGAATAAAGGTATTTAAATGTTCTATAATTGTTTTGTTGGTTATATCCCCAAGACCCTGATGAAATACCCGGAAAACGGACCATTTTGGCCTAGTTACCTGCAGTTGAATTTTTGAATAAAGCTCATGCACTTTGAAGAGCTGCATCTCCCGAACTATAAGTAATTAATATTGAATGTAAGAATAAACACTACCCAGTAAAGGCATCCTTGAAGTCCTTTCTGAAATCGCACCATTTTGACCTAGTTACCTGCAGCTGACTTTTTGAATAAAGCTCTCTTCTGAGAGCTCCAGCTCCCGAACTATAAGTAGTTGATATTAAATATAAGAATAAAAATACTACATAAAGGTAGCTCTTCCGTCATGACAACTTTTACTGGATCCAGGATGGTGGCATGAGCATGTGTTACATGGGCAACGTGTAGGTCAGCTAAATGAAGATCTGTTGTACTTATATTAACATGTGCTATAGAGGAGGGTCTAAGCTAACCGAAATGTATAGTTTTACTAGGTATAAGCAAACAGTTCAGCTCCAGATCAATGACATAATCTAGTTAGGCAATATTTGAGTGCATTTTGACCGTTGTAACTCGGTTGATTGAAGATCTGTTGTACTTATATTAACATATAGTATAGGGTAGGATCCAAGCTAGTAGGGAATGTATTATTTTAGCAAGTATAAGCAAACAGTTTGGCTCCAGATCGCTTACGGCATCCAGTTAGGTACTGTTTGAGTGCATTTTGATGCATTGGGTTACCTGGACCCGTTGTAACTCAGTTAATTGAAGATCTGTTGTACTTATATGAACATACAGTATACGGGAGGGTGCAAGCTAGTAGGAATATATTATTTTAGTAAGTATAAGCAAACCGTTGGGCTCCAGATCACTTACGGCGTCCAGTTAGGCAATATTTGAGGTCGTCATTTTGATGCATTGGGTTACTAGCTGGACCCGTTTTAAAATTACAATCTATTACCCACATATTTGAATACTTTATGCTTTTAAATGCATTCTTAGTCTAGTATAAATCATCCCTGTTGCTCTTACAATTGAGTAATTCTTAAAATCGTTTATTGTTCTGTGTGTATTATAGTTTAGTCAAGGGAAGTAATTCATGCCCCTCTTTGTGCATTGGTTTCTGCATTGACCGTCGTTATTTTTGTTTGCGCTTATATTTATGAATACATCAAGCTCCCAAAACTATACGTAATTGAACGAAAGCGTAGAACTAAAGTTTTCCAGAATAGCTACCCGGACAGCCCTACAGTCATGCAAAGTTAGATCCAGATTGGACGAGAAATAAAAAGGTGACATCCTATTACCCGCATATACCTAACCTTTTGGTTGGCATTCGGTTAGGGCAAATAAGTGAATGATAAACAGTGTTGATCCAGATCAGATACATTGGCGTAATTGAAACTTTTAGTAACTGAACATAATTGTAAGCCCTACACTCATGCCAAATTTGATCCAGATCGGATAAGAAATAGAAAAGTTACAGTTTATTACCCGCCTATTACCCAGATGCAGCGCTCTAGGGGGGGGGGGGGGGGGGGGGGGGGGGCTTCAGTTCCCAAACTATCAGTAGTTGAACTAAAACGTAGACTCAAATTACACTCAAACAAGAGCCCTACAATCATGCAAAATTTGGTCCTGTTCGGATAGGAAATAAAAAGGTTAAAGCCTATTACCCGCCTAATACCCAGAAAAGGCAGCTCTCTTGGGAGAGCTCCATCTGCCAGACTATATGTAATTGAACATAAACATAAGAATAAAAATTACTCAGAAACCGTAGCCCTACACTCATGCCAAGTTTGATCCAGATCGTATAAGAAATAAGGAAATGACAGCCTATTACTCGCCTATTACCAAGGGGGATCTTTCTTGGGAGAGCTCCCGCTCTAAAACTAAACGTAACTGAACATACACGTAAGAATAACATTTGCTCAGGAACAATAGTCCTACGATCATGCCAAGTTTGATCCAGATCTGTTAATAAATAAAATAAAGTTACAGCCTATTACCCGCCTGTTACCTAGAGGGAGGTCTCTTGGGAGAGCTCCCACTCCTTAACTAAACGTAATTGAACATAGACGTTAGAATGAAAATTACTGAGTAACGATAGCCATACAACCATGCCAAATTTGATCCAGATCGGATAAAAAATAAGAAACAGTTACAGCCTATTACCCGCCTATTACCCAAAGGGAGCGCTCTTGTGAGAGGTGCAGCTCCCAAACTCTAATACGTATTTCAACAAAAACTGAAACTATATTAACATATAGTATAGCGGGGGAGGGTCCAAACTAGTAGGAAATGTATCATAATAGTAAGTATACGCAAACAGTTTGGCTCCAGATCACTTACGGCATCCAGTAAGGCACTATTTGAGTGCATTTTGATGCATTGGGTTACCTGGACCACTTGTAACTCGGCTAATTGAGAATCTGTTGTGCTTATATTAGCGTCTCGTACATAGAAGGGTCGAGGCTACAAGAAAATGTTTAGTTTTAATAGGTGTAAGCAACCATTGTGGCTCCAGATCACTTACGGCATCCAGTTAGGCAATATTTGAGTGCATTTTGATGCATATTGTTACCTGGACCCGTTGTAACTCGGTTCATTGAAGATCTGTTGTACTAATATTAACATGTAGTATAGGAGAGGGTGCAAACTAGAATAAAATGTATAATTTTGTTAAGTATAAGCAAACAGTTTGGCTGCAGATCACGTACCGCATCCAGTTAGGCAATACTTGAGTGCTGCATTTTGATGCATTGGGTTACCCGGACCACTGGTAAGTCAGCTAATTGAAGATCTGTTGTGCTGATATTAATATGTAGTATAGGGGAGGGTCCAAGCTACTAGGAGATGTATAGTTTTAGTAGGTATAAGCAAACAGTGAAGCTCCAGACCATTGGGGCTGTGCCAATATGTGTTTATTGGTGCATTGTGTTACGTGGGCGACTTGTAAGTCAGCTAACGTTAACTCTTACAACTGTATTGCTCTGGGGTATGTATGGAAAGGGATGCGTAATGAAAAACCAGAACCGTTTACAGTTTGAAAATCGGAGCACAGGGTTAGGGTTAGGGTTAGGTTAGGGTTAGGGTTATATTAGGGTAAGGGAATTTTTACGAACTTGTGTCTAGACACAAACTCTATTTTTAGAAATCACATGGTATGGACCACGTGGTGATGGAATCTATTATTAGTTAACGATACCACGTGGTGAGATAGACTTTATTTATAATCTGTATATTTGAAAGGGTTCATCAGTGCCAGTGTTGCCATGCAAAGGAAGTTATTGTGCTTTATTTGTGGATTAAACTGGATTTAAAAATATTTGAATATGTATGTGATTTAATATATAGGTAAGAATAAAACATATTAAGAAAATATATCCCTACAATCATGCAAAATTTGATCCAGATCGCATAAGACAAAATCAAACTACAGACAATAACCAACCTATTACCGAAAGGGAGCTTTCGTGGGAGAGCTCCACCTCCTTGACTACAAGGGTTAAGCAGGATCAAAACATTTTGAGTATGGATGGAAAGAGCTGAGTGAGACAAACGCAGAACCGTTTAAAGTTTGAAAATCGGAGTAGATTTGAGCGAGTTATGGGCTCTGAAAGTGTGTACTATATGTATATTTAGAGGGGGGGATAATTGTTAAGAGTATTCTCCCTTTATGAGGCTATATAATATCAGAGTTAACTCTGAGTAAGGGTTATTACTAAAAATAGATTCCTTTGTTCTGAATGTGCCCGAATTAAACAAAGAAGAGTTAACCTACCGACCCTTGATTACCCTAACTCTTGGTACCATGTCTATTACCCTCTATTACCCACCTTGCGAAAATGACTATGGAGACTATAACTGAATATAAAGAGAAGAGTTAACCTACCGACCCTTGATTACCTTAACTCTTGATTACAAGTCTATTACCCACCTTACCCTAACCCTCACCTTGCGAAAATGACTATGGAGACTATAATTGAATATAAAAAGAAGAGTTAACCTACCGACCCTTGATTACCCTAACTCTTGGTACCATGTCTATTACCCTCTATTACCCTCTATTACCCACCCTGCGAAAATGACTATGGAGACTATAATTGAATATAAAAAAGAGTTAACCTACCGACCCTTGATTACCTTAACTCTTGGTAACAAGTCTATTACCCACCTAACCCTCTATTGCCCACTAACATTCTATTATCCTCTATAACAGTCTATTACCCTCTATTACCCTCTATTACCTTCTATTATCCTCTATTACCCTCTATTGCCCACTAGCACTCTATAACCCTCTATAATCCTCTATTACCCTCTATTACCCTATATTACCTTCTATTACCCTCTATTACCCACTAACATTCTATTACCCTCTATTACCCTCTATTACCTTCTATTACCCTCTATTACCCTCTATTACCCACTAACACTCTATTACCCTCTATAACCCTCTATTACCCTCTCTTACCCTCTATTACCTTCTATTACCCTCTATTACCCTCTATTACCCACTAACATTCTATTACCCTCTATAACAGTCTATTCACCTCTATTACCCTCTATTACCTTCTATTACCCTATATTACCCTCTATTACCCACTAATATTCTATTACCCTCTATAACCCACTATTACCCTCTATTACCCTCTATTACCTTCTATTACCCTCTATTACCTTCTATTACACTCTATTACCCTCTATTACCCACTTACACTCTATTAACCTCTATTACCCTCTATTACCTTCTATTACCCTCTATTACCCACTAACACTCTATTACCCTCTATAACCCTCTATTACCCTCTATTACCTTCTATTACCCTCTATTACCCTCTATTACCCACCAACATTCTATTACCCTCTATAACAGTCTATTACCCTCTAAAAGGTTATTACAAAGGTTTTAATATGATTCAAGTTTCACTTTTGCTTTACACTTGGCAGCTCTAAGATTTGTTAACCTGGTTTTAGGATAATGTATCGATCTGCTAATAGTAATAGTATTTTATATTGACCGGGAATGTTGAAGAACCAGAGAACAAGAGCGTTCTTTTGCTCTCCTCCAATCTCTCCTGTTGAATCATTGATTGCCCTATATGGTAAATGAATGATAAAACTAACGTAAAGTAAATATACATAAACAATCACCCTACTCACAAATACATGTATTCTCACCGGCTACTGACATATGTGTAGAAAGTCATTATAGGCATTCACAAGTTTAAAAAACAGACATCCCAATAATTCAATAATATTCCAAAGTTGGTTGCCCGACCACCCATCCAATGCACAAATAACATTGCCTAAGCTACAATAATTTGGACAATTTGGATTCTGAATTACAGCCTGGTCGTTTGTATTCTTGCGAGAGCTATGCAAAGTATTCGCTGCACAGTTGTTTAAGATTGCCCTCCATCATCGCACAGCAAAGGTCGCATCTGGCATGACCTACACATTTATGGTGAATATAGGAGACAGACAAATGGCTGCACTTCATGTAACAATTTGAAACAGATCTCCTATTTCTAACCAATCTAAGGACTTTGCTTACGGGGTTTTCTGTTCCTGGTCGGGAACCCAACTGTGCCTGACTTACTATTATAATTAAGGGCGTGCCAAGGCAAAGTTATATATAAACTTATATTCTAATAGTGACGGTAATTTTCTTTATGTCATGGAGTCATTGCTCCAGTCCCGCATTTCTAATATAGTGGGACGCTGGTGTATGCATCAGCATGAAAAGCCAAATACATTACGAAGTATTGTGTTCTCTGACCAAGCTATCTGAAAGTGGGTGACCCATGAAAAAAAGTCTAGGGGGGGGGGGGGGGGGTGCACGGTAGGCACTATTGGCTCCCTGAGTATTCGAAAGCAAAAGTTGCAATGCCAAAAGAGAAAATTGCAGACTCGGTTTTATTGAGTCTGTTCATGAGTATTAATTAAAGATACAACACTACTCACATCCCCTAGCACCGGCTTAAGCAGTATTCAAATTTCCAAACTTATACCATCAAAACTAACGATCCCGAAGGACCAGAAAATATAACAACACTGAGAATGAAGTACGGGCGACTTTTTCCGGGTGGCACACAAGCACTTAACACCTGTTGTTGTGAAGTACATATATTCTGAAAGTGGATGATTAAGTAAAAATTTGATTTACTTCTTCAGTTGCATGGTCAGATGCTCATCTACTTCATCCAGTTAGTACTGAAGTGCCGGGACCTTCACACTGTCATTAAAAGTGTTTGCTGTATCTTTCTATTGCCAATGCAATGGTTGACTCTATTTACTTAGAAATCTCCCCCGAATGCTTCCTAGTTTGTTTAACCCCTTCCGTGCCACAATGACGGGTTTATGATATCACATGCAAACAGTTTGGATCCAGATGAGACGCCGAGTAACTCCAAACTGTTTGTTACTGTTACTATGTTTTTGAAACAAAAATGAAAAAAATCAAAAATATGAAAATTTGTAGCAGACGACAAAGTTAGCAGACGACAGAGTTTGGCAGCGAAAGGGTTAATTGATATGCTTAGCACCTGATGACTAGACTCACTACTTCGATATCATCACCACAGTTCTTGATTGACTTTTCCCTTTATAATTCAAACATAATGTGTATTCTATCACGGCAAAAGATGTTATACCACATTGATACTTAATTTCTGGTTGAGCAAACTCTATCCCATCTACTATTACAGCACGATAACATGTACTTGGCCATTGTTTACACTAGTCAATGTCTTCTGCAATACTTACTAATGTTTTAATGGTGCTTATGCCTAGTATATCATGAATTCCTTTAGCCATTATGTTCAAATGGATAACATATTCTCAACTTTGTCTTGGAGGTTTCATCTCATGTTTTGTCATTGCTTGTTGCTTTTGAAAAATCACTACTATATATCACATTTTATGAATCCAAACGAATGTCGTGCAATGTATCATTCTGAAGCTTCTTTTAAACAGAACACACCTGACTAAACTCTGCATAAGTTACGAATATATTTTCACTACTCTGTCTTTGCCGTCCAAATGTATCACCAGTACCCGAATGACAGATTATTAAGTCCTTAACCTTTGCAATCATGTGCTAATAGATGCAATAGAGACAGAATTGGATACAGCAACTCTGATTTCATTGATTATTTAACGTGTATAGTGTATCAAATTGAATTGAAAACTGCAACCCATAACTAGTAACATTTACCTGACAGCGGACCAACCAGTCCACCTTAGTACTATTTTGAAAGTCTTTGGTATCATCCGACCAGCGATCAAACTCACAACGTCTTGCCCGAAAGCGAACGCTGTACCGACTGAGCTAACTGAAATGCTGGCCTTAACATGTACCAATGGACAAATTAACGGATGGTCAGTCAAAATACGTTTTACTTCAAATTACATTGAAGCGAATATAAAATGTCTGTATAAGCATGCTTGATATGATAATCACCATTTTATGCTCCTATATATAACTCGAACAATTTGACCTGGACCCTGACCTACTTAATTTGCATAAATAAAAGTTCGTAACATTTCTATTTTTATCATCGGTCTTGCACGAGTTTATCTTCGGCACTTGTCCCGGGTGTGTTTTATTATTGCAAATCTGAATCAGGATTACAGATCATGATTGTGATTCGGTCGTTCTTTTTATCGAACCACGCACATGTTCTCTAATCAGACTAATCAAGCTCTGATCTCGATTAAAATCTAACCATAATCAAATTGACGAAACTTACACTAACAGCAGAGGCCTGTTCAGGAGTGTGGACGCTCGATGTCATTTCGAGCGCTTGGACTCTGAACGAGGGTGCCCGCCTAGTGCCAGCTAGAGCAAGCTAGCCTACTCGCGAGGTGTATCGCTGTGACATTCGCTTGTGTTTCCAAGATGGCTATCAACAAGGTAACAGAAGCAACCGACTGGAAGAAAACAATCGTAATTAACAAACTGATGCTCTAGAACACGACCGCAGAACAAAAATATACTTGATTTTTAGAAAGGGCACTCGATCGCGTTCAGCAGTGATACTTTTACTCGGAAAAGCGCTCAGTCAAGCGCCCTCGCTCATGAACAGGCCTCAGAGGAGTCACACTTTCAAACCATTCTAGAAATGGTTACCGGAGGTAACAGTTGAAGTAACAGTTACATTTTCTATTTTCCCTAGAAGTAAAATATGTTCTTAACATATTTTTTTATTTTATTAGATCTATTTATTATTATTATTATTATTATTTTATTCTTTAATTTTGTTTTTTATGTTTTTAGTTTTTGTTATTGTCGCTGTCTAATTATTCGACAAAAATATTAGCTGATCGACTCTGGAACTCCAGTTTTCCAGAATTGCCAGGCACGCCCAATGAGTATTTTAGTTTGTGAGATGAACGTTTCAGCGGCAATGTTTAATACAACATGTCATATCAAATTGTTTTAATACCATAGCAATCGTGATTAAGATTGTGTGTATAATCAAAATCATGATTTAGGAAATAAAACACCCCCGGTAAGCAACTAAGCATGGACACACTCGTGATTGTATGGTTTACATATGCACAGGTTATCACAGCGACAATAGACTTCACGATTTACCGGCGGAATTTTATTGATACAGCGTCATTTATCTCATTATGTATTCTGCATAAAGGTGAGGGTACAGGTCAAATTGTTCAAACTATAGTTCGATTTTGAGAACTGAGCCAGGACTGCACTTTTCTATTTATAGAAGTTGCAACCATTCCAATTGATGGGTAAGTGGACAATGACTGTCACACGAAGCTCGTAGTAATCGTGCAGAATTAGTATATACGCTTATTACAGGTCTGTATAACCATAGGTAACTCCGGAACAAATACATGGTTTGTGACGCGTTTTATCTCCACGGGTGGACTCGTCCTAAACGTCACAGCTCACGGGTCAAAATCGAACTATACTATATATGCATCGCAACGTTTATGTTTCCAACTCCTCATACACCAATGGGGGATTGGCTTCAAACTTTCACAAATTGGCAACCTTGATATGAAAATGACCGTTAAGACGGAAATGTTTTTTCTGACCATTTTATCCAGAGTTACAGGTATTGGCAAATTTCTTCACTATAAAGCATATATATGCATAAAACTTTAACAGATAAACAACTTGATGTGATGATGGGGAATTGTGTAGTAAGTAAAATTACGAGACTTTGTTTTTTGTTGTTTGTTTGTTTTTTCGCTAAAATGCGAAATACTTGACTAGAGACAATATCATCATAAAATGGTTGAAATACAGATAGCCTAAAAGAACTTACACATTCGCGATTCTGATTCAGGAGACTTTTCTGAACATTTTGGTACCCATGAAAAAAGTCTAGGGGTGCATGGTAGACCCCATTGGTTCCCTGAGTACTATCTCAAGGCTACAACTACATGTATATCAAACGTATTAATATAGTATTAACTAAGAAATGGGCTACCAAAACGAATTATGCAAGATACGTACAACAAGTCTTCACTAATACTCATTTATTTCAATGAAAAGTTTTCTCTAAAGCAACCACCAAAAGAGGTTTTATTCTGGGCTTTAAAATGCTGACACCGAAATCATGCGTGAATATTTACTTCATAAATTACATTCTTGAATATCCAAAATGCATGCTAAACTAGGTCGGTAATCTCAATACCGAGGGTTGACAATATTTTATTTCGTTCTCCATTGGCTGTGATATTTATTTTATTATACTAAACATAACAACAAATTGCATCAGCAAAACTATTTATTGAATAACAACAATACACAAAAAGTTTTTCTCGGTGCTTAAATATCACGACACAGTTTCATTTCTATTCATTACACGTTTCTTAGTTTCTTGAATATTCCTTAGTCTTATAAAAATTAATAGAAGTTAAAATTATTGAATAAAAATTTACTGTATAGTTTTGTTACAGATGTAGCCAAAGTATAACACCTACAGCAACCAAACTTGGCATGTGGGTTCATAATGAGGGTCCCATTACATGCCATAGGTTATCAGGTTACTATGACCTCTTTGTGACCTAGTTTTTACGCTTCATTGACTTTGAGAATTTCCAGGTTGACCTTTTTGTTTGTGTTAGTTATAGCCAAAGTAAAACACCTACAGTAACCAAACCTGGTATATGGGTTCAAATGAGGGTCACGTTACATGTCATAGGTTAGTAGATTATTATGAACCCTTTGTGACCTAGTTTTATGCTTCAGTGACTTAGAGAATTTCCAGGTTGACCTTTTTGTTGGTGTTAGTTATAGCCAAAGTATAACATCTACAGCAACCAAACTTGGCATGTTGGTTCATAACGAGGGTCACATTACATGTCATAGGTTAGCAGGTTGTGATGAACCCTTTGTGACCTAGTTTTTACGTTTCAGTGACTTAGAGAATTTCCAGGTTTACAGTAACCAAACTTGGCATGTGAGTTCAGAATGAGGGTCACATTACATGTCATGGGTTAGCAGGTTACTATGACTCCTTTGTGACCTAGGTTTGGTTTTTACGCTTCGATGAATTTCATGGTTGACCTTTTAACATATGGAGTCATAATGACGACCTATTTACATGCAATTGGAATATGTTAAGATTATTTATTATGCCTTCAGCATCTGCTGATGCAGAAATGTATAATGATTGACTGCTCATCTATATCACTTTAATCGGCAATCCGGCCATACCGACATTGGTTTAAAAAGTCTTAAAATTTTGGTCTGTCAAATAAAAGTATATGGGAATTTTACTCAAGATCCTTGTTCTAATTCTTTACCTATCCATTTTTATCAGAACGGAAGTACAGTAAGCCCCTCTAAACCGGAGATTCAGATAAAGCCGGTCTGTAAGACAGGTGGCAGTTTAATGCTGGATACGAGTCATGCAGAAGGCTCGAAATGTCTAGAAATGTCTGAAATATCCATTAAGCAGCCACCTGTTTAAAAAGATCTATATTCTTCTTTATTAAATTTCTGGTTTAGAGGGACTTCACTGTATAGCTTATTTCGAATTTGCTGTTGTTCGCCCATAACTCTTTACCTGTTCTATGTTTATTTCAAAACCCAATACTATAAGGAATAGGGGATGCAATGGTAATGTTAGAAAGTAAAACAGAACATATCTTTCAAATTCCTTAAGCAAACAAGAGCAGACCCTGATCAGATGGCTCACACAGGAGTCATCTAATCTTGGTCTACTATGTTTGCAGATACGTGAAAACACATTTACACGGAAGAAAGGGATAGATAAGACCGACAAGACAATGAAACATTTGCTTAGTTTCCCATCATACTTATAGTTAAGGTCACGTGATTACCACACTTACACTAAACCAGACAAACTTTAGAAAGTGGTGTAGACCCTACACTGTTTGATAAATCATTAGTTTCATATAAAGTTAGCAAAGCTTTGTTAAAAGGACTTATTCAGCGTTATAAATAAGTGTAAGAAAGACAAGATATCTGTTTAATAGGGGAAATTGAGGAAAGAAATTCAACCATTGTGATAGCATAAACTTTATCAATGTAAACAGATGGCTGCTTAATGCGGGATAAAAGTCATCCAGAAAGCTCTCGTTCGAGCTTTCTGCATGCCTTTCATCCAGATTTAAACTGACAGCTGTCATACAGACCGGCTTTATACTTATTTGAATGTCCGGTTAAGAGGGGCTTTACTGTACTTCCATTCTGCTGAAAAGGGAGTGGTATAGAATAAGAACGAGTATCTTGCGTAAATTGCTATAGTTTTATATGACATATTATATTTTTAAGACTAGCATATAAATAAAATACAAAGAAGAAACTATGGTGTACAAGAAGACAATTGCTGAGAGTTGGGGTCTAACATTTTTTCTCCATCATACGCTATCGTGTAACCACTCTTTAGAATAGTCTCTTCGAGAGATTCAAAAGAGCGGTCACATGAAAGGGTGTAATGGAGACAGGACAATTTTCGCATTTGAGTATGCAACTTTATCTGCTGCTGTCTATAGGGCAGTAGAGAATTATGAAAGCTAAAACATGATAGGCTTATACACCACATGTGTAATAACAAAAACTACAAATAAATATCTTTTTAACAGCAAAATTTACAGCATCAATCTTACTAAACAAAATAACAAGTTAGCTGCTATGCTTTAATTAGAGTAATTGTCTTAATAGCACATAAGTACAGGTATTTTGGTCTTTGCAGAAACTGTTGGGTCATATGTGGTGTATAAGCCTATCATGTTTTAGCTTTCATAATTCTCTCTGCTCTTGTTTGCTTTAGGAATTTGAAAGATATGTTCTGTTTTACTTTCTAACATTACCATTGCATCCCCTATTCCTTATAGTATTGGGTTTTGAAATAAACATAGAACAGGTAAAGAGTTATGGGCGAACAACAGCAAATTCGAAATAAGCTATACAGTGAAGTCCCTCTAAACCAGAAATTTAATAAAGAAGAATATAGATCTTTTTAAACAGGTGGCTGCTTAATGGATATTTCAGACATTTCTAGACATTTCGAGCCTTCTGCATGACTCGTATCCAGCATTAAACTGCCACCTGTCTTACAGACCGGCTTTATCTGAATCTCCGGTTTAGAGGGGCTTACTGTACTTCCGTTCTGATAAAAATGGATAGGTAAAGAATTAGAACAAGGATCTTGAGTAAAATTCCTATATACTTTTATTTGACAGACCAAAATTTTAAGACTTTTTAAACCAATGTCGGTATGGCCGGATTGCCGATTAAAGTGATATAGATGAGCAGTCAATCATTATACATTTCTGCATCAGCAGATGCTGAAGGCATAATAAATAATCTTAACATATTCCAATTGCATGTAAATAGGTCCTCATTATGACTCCATATGTTAAAAAGGTCAACCATGAAATTCATCGAAGCGTAAAAACCAAACCTAGGTCACAAAGGAGTCATAGTAACCTGCTAACCCATGACATGTAATGTGACCCTCATTCTGAACTCACATGCCAAGTTTGGTTACTGTAAACCTGGAAATTCTCTAAGTCACTGAAACGTAAAAACTAGGTCACAAAGGGTTCATCACAACCTGCTAACCTATGACATGTAATGTGACCCTCGTTATGAACCAACATGCCAAGTTTGGTTGCTGTAGATGTAATACTTTGGCTATAACTAACACCAACAAAAAGGTCAACCTGGAAATTCTCTAAGTCACTGAAGCATAAAACTAGGTCACAAAGGGTTCATAATAATCTACTAACCTATGACATGTAACGTGACCCTCATTTTGAACCCATATACCAGGTTTGGTTACTGTAGGTGTTTTACTTTGGCTATAACTAACACAAACAAAAAGGTCAACCTGGAAATTCTCAAAGTCAATGAAGCGTAAAAACTAGGTCACAAAGAGGTCATAGTAACCTGATAACCTATGGCATGTAATGGGACCCTCATTATGAACCCACATGCCAAGTTTGGTTGCTGTAGGTGTTATACTTTGGCTACATCTGTAACAAAACTATACAGTAAATTTTTATTCAATAATTTTAACTTCTATTAATTTTTATAAGACTAAGGAATATTCAAGAAACTAAGAAACGTGTAATGAATAGAAATGAAACTGTGTCGTGATATTTAAGCACCGAGAAAAACTTTTTGTGTATTGTTGTTATTCAATAAATAGTTTTGCTGATGCAATTTGTTGTTATGTTTAGTATAATAAAATAAATATCACAGCCAATGGAGAACGAAATAAAATATTGTCAACCCTCGGTATTGAGATTACCGACCTAGTTTAGCATGCATTTTGGATATTCAAGAATGTAATTTATGAAGTAAATATTCACGCATGATTTCGGTGTCAGCATTTTAAAGCCCAGAATAAAACCTCTTTTGGTGGTTGCTTTAGAGAAAACTTTTCATTGAAATAAATGAGTATTAGTGAAGACTTGTTGTACGTATCTTGCATAATTCGTTTTGGTAGCCCATTTCTTAGTTAATACTATATTAATACGTTTGATATACATGTAGTTGTAGCCTTGAGATAGTACTCAGGGAACCAATGGGGTCTACCATGCACCCCTAGACTTTTTTCATGGGTACCAAAATGTTCAGAAAAGTCTCCTGAATCAGAATCGCGAATGTGTAAGTTCTTTTAGGTTATCTGTATTTCAACCGTTTACATGGCAACCCCCAATTTTCGTAATGATGACCAATACCTACAAAATCGACCATATCACAGCCAGTTTTTATCCTAAACCTATTCAACTGGTACCAAATGGAAAGCAAGACATTGTGCTCTTTTTCCCAACTTTTATTTTAATTACCTTTTTTGCATACTCATGAATATTAATGAGAACATTAAATGTAGTGAATGGTATAGAAATAACGTAAACAGAAATAACAGGAAACAGATATATCACAATCAGTGCTATATAATTTGTCCCAAATTTATTTATCTAACAATATTGGTGATATTCAGTGATCATTTTAAACTTTAGCTAATCATTTTGCATTTTTGTTTGCTTTATAAGAGAAAGGCTGGTGTCTTTCGAAAATTTTAACATCTTTTATTGTTCTCATAAATATTCATACATATGCAAATTGGTTTACATCAGAAAAGTAATTTTTACTATTAAAGCAATGCCTCATATCTATGTTTGTTACAATTGGTTTCTTGATTAATCAAAACCAACTGAGATCTAGCGGAGTATTACAGGTAGATGTAAATTTTAAACAAGATGTGCTTGTGAAACACTATGCCCCCTCGATATGATATTTGACCCTGAAGGATGACCTTATTTTGACATTTCACCCCTAAAACTGTGCAACTTCATGAGATACACATGCATACAAGTATCAAGGCTGTATATCTACTGGTCCAAACGTTATGGCCAATGTTAATGACCTTTCACTTTTAAAGATGACCTTGACATGTCACCCCTCAAACTGTGCAGCCAAATGGGAAACACATCTTTACCAACCATCAAGTATGTATATCTAGTGGTTCAAAAGTTATGGCCAATGTTAAAGTCGGTGACCTTTGACCCTGAAAGATTACCTTGACCTTGACATGCCACCCCAAACTGTGCAGCTTCATGAGATACACATGCAAACCAAATGTCAAGTCTGTATCTACAGGTTCATAAGTTATGGCCAATGTTGAAGTCGGTGACCCTTGACCCTAAAAGACTACATTTACCTTGACATGTTGCCCCTCAAAATGTGCAACTTCATCAGGTGTTTGTACAACAGCTTAACTTATAGAGTAAATATAGTTGTTTAACCGCAAAATTTACAGCATCACTCTTACTAAAACATAACAAGTTAGCTGCTATATTTCGTAAAAGAGTTCAAACTATCTTAGTTTATTTTTACAGCCTGCTATGTTAAGCCTGCAGACCACACATTGACAAATTATCTGAACACCAAAGATTCTTTTTGAAATTCCTTTTATTAATAAAAGTCTTGATTTTATTGACCTCCAGAGTATATTCAGAGACAAAAATGTAATTGACACTATTCTTAAATACTTTAGAAATACAGAACTACCGATTATCTGCTACAAATATAGCAGAAATACAATTTTCAACTATAATAAGATAGTTGCGACCTTATAATATTGATGATAATATTCCTGATAATTGAGATTGCGCCATCTCAAAGTTTGTGCTATTCTCCGGATGGTCATCTGATTACTGGTAACTTCGAGACAATTTTTAGTATTAAATGGTGTAGTAGAAAAGATGTTGAATCTAATGCTCTTTCAAATTAGAAAAAATGATATAATTGACAAACGCATTTCATTTTATAGCTCAAATGAACACCTTCCAGTTAAACCTAGAATTTCTTTTAGACATCTTAAAAAGGGTTTACAGGATTTCCATTCAAAATGCGTCTTTGTTCCTGCTGAAAGAGCATCGAATAATGCCATTATCATTTGACGAATACATTATATCGACGTCTTGAAGCAGGAAATTATTAATACCATGTCATACATTTCAGTTGATACTGACGAAAAGACCGTCGTTTCAGACCATGTGAACAACTTGGAGCCGATATTAAAAATACACAACATAAACGTCCTACAATGTATTGGTTACCGGAACTACGTAAAAACATATAAAGCGCGTTTCATTGCGAATTCTAGCTCTTATACAACTACTAAATTGTCTATACTTTTGACTTCTTGTTTAACTAAGATAAAAGAACATGTAAAATATATTGTGATATAAATTCTGGAATAAATCTCTTCTGGTCTAATAAAAACTGTTCAGAAGTCTTAAACAAACTTAAGATCAAAAGGTTTCTTGCATCCACTGAAAGCACATATTTTTCTACGTTGTATACAATCCTTCCTCATGATCTAATTAAAGATAAACTTACTAACTTAATCCAGAAAATATTTGCAAGGGAAAAACATCATTCTGGCAGCTAATGCTGAAAAAACTGAAAAAACTTTCTTTACTGACGAGCCGATGACATATTACACCCATTGGTTTTGCTTAGAAATGAAAAAAGTAGTAAAGTCAAGCAGGAAAAGCCACACACACAAAACGCCACCATCACCAAAAAACCTACAGAAAGCATAACAATTTATACACATACACACACATACAGTAGAAAGTCACATACAAGACGCAATCACCACCAACACATCAATAGACAGCATGCCACACACACACAACCAAACACATGCAAACACACGAGAAGAACACATAAAACACCAACAAATACACGAGCACCAGAGACAAACATGAACAAAACACAAGCACAAAGACACAAGACAAACAAAAGTAAGGGTGACAAAGAGAGAACCGCCTTGACACGGTCAGTAGCAAAATCACCGCTGGGGGTTTAAACAGGTTTACGGACGTGCTAACCTCACACTTATCTCAAAGTCACCCTAGCTAAACAAACCTTGTAAATAAAGGTATCCCCGCCGGACTTCCCCACAACATAAAAGACAGTAATCACAGTACAAAATGTAAAACATAGCATAACAACTGCGAAAGTCCGTCAAATATGTACTCAATGACTTTGCTGAAGACAGAGCAACTGCAGGGAAGCCGTTAAGGGCACGACAGAGAAAAGGAAATACATGAGTCTGGTAAGCTCATCCCATTTCTGGGTTTAAGAGTATACCATCATAGAGTACTACCCTCGGCCTGTCATCGTGCAAGCAAAGAGGAAAGCGTAGCGACCGACTGTAAAGGGGTCGATAACCAAACATGCAGTGTGTTGCAATATAATAGGGTCATAACCTTTCTTCCTAAAAGTTTTAATGCGTTTAATAAACAAATCGTGAAAATGGATATGACCATGAACTTTCCTAAGTTTGTAGATAACATCACCATAGAAATCTGGATGAGAAATACCTTGTTGCATTAACGTCCGTAAATTGCAGTTATATTTACTGAGAGGTAAATTTCGATAATAGAATTTTGAAAAAGCTTTCCGAATTTTATGATATCTGTAGACTTGCTTAAGAAGTTTATGAGTTATAATTAAATTACGACTATTAAAATTTACTAGCAAAGAACAGGCTCGGGCAAAGCGAATAAGTTGAGAAATGTAAA
Organism: Azorinus chamasolen; assembly: GCA_963576725.1. Taxonomy (NCBI): domain Eukaryota; kingdom Metazoa; phylum Mollusca; class Bivalvia; order Cardiida; family Solecurtidae; genus Azorinus; species Azorinus chamasolen. The sequence goes on along the minus strand of OY755242.1, from coordinate 43,912,910 downwards.
CCCCATAAGATGTAGACCGGGGAACATCTCCATCTAAAAAAGGATAATTAACAATTTTGAAATCGAAATCTTACCTTTTATCGTATATTTTAGACGAAACTTTATCATTAGTGATGGAAAGATTCAAATCTAAAAAGGAAGCCTGAATGTCAGATGGGTTCGCTTTGTTTAAAGTAAGTTCTTTTGGGTAAATAGAAGAAACCATATTTTCAAAATAAGGATTATCCAAATTCAAAATATCGTCTAAATACCTAGACGTTTTATTAAAAGCACTAACAATGTCAGATTGTGTACCAGGTTTTAAACTAAGCATGAAATCCTTCTCATAGCAATATAAAAACAAATCTGCAACAAGAGGGGCACAATTTGTTCCCATAGGTATACCAACAACTTGACGATATATGGTATCCCCATAGCGCACAAATATGTTATCTAAAAGAAATGTTAAAGATCTACAAACATCAAGGCAAGTCCACATTGTGTAATTTTCAACTTCAGAATTCGAAAAGAATGAACGTTGAACATTACAAGCAAGGAACATTTTATTTTCTCTGGCAAAGGTTTTTTCTATCAATTTAATCAGTTTATCCTTTATAAGATGGTGAGGTAGAGTAGTATAGAGTGTAGAGAAATCGTAAGAGCTCAATCAAGAAATGTTATAATGTTCATTTTCAAGTTTAGTTAAAATATCATTTGAATTTTTTACGGACTAAAAAACATTAATACCAGAATTGTCATATATTTTATCACAGTAACGTTTAACATGCTCTTTGATAGTAGTAAGACACGACGTTAAAAGTTTAGATAGTTTAGTAGTAGTACAACAACTAGAGTTAGCAATAAAACGTGCCTTATACGGATTTTATGTAGCTTAGGAATCCAGTACATAGTAGAAAGTTTATGTTGTTTTACGTTAGGATTAGACTTGAAAGTATTGCACATTTTTACATGTTCCGTGACTATATCTTTCTCAGGGGTTTGCACTGTAATATATGTTTGAGAACCAGTTAATTCCTTCTTCAAAACATCAATATAATACAATCGTCACATAATTATTACATTATTTGATGCCTTGTCAGCAGGAGCAAAAACATAATTAGAATGAAAATTCGAAATGCTTTTCTTCAGATATCGAAATGTAATTCTAGGTCGAGGTGGTAATAGATGGTAATTAGATTTATAAAAAGCAATACGTGTATCAATAATGTCAAAAACATGTTTTTTCCAATCCGAAAGGGCATTTAAATCAGCATGTTCTCGTCTTAGAAGTTTGCGAATCGCTCACCTTTCTTCTTGATAACATATTCGTACGTTGCGGGAATGCTATATACCGTCAGGTGATTGGTATTCCTATGGGTATGTATTGTGCACCACTGGTTGCCGATTTGTTTTTGTACTGTTTGAGATTTCATGTTGGGTTTGAACCTACAATCACAAGAATATGCCATAAAAGCCTTCAATGATACTTCTCGATATTGGGATGATATTTTCAACTTAGATAACTCTTTCTTAGATGTTTCGATTCCTACCATTTACACAAAAGAACTCAAATTGAATAAAGCTAACCCTTCCGACACTTATGCGGTTTTTATCGATCTAGACCTTAACACTGACAGTGAAATGACTTCTTCTAAAATGTATGACAAAAGAGACGATTACGATTTTAATGTTGTAAATTTCCCTCATCTTGATGGAGATGTTCCCCGTGCCCCCATCTTACGAGGTTTATATATCTCAACTTATTCGGTTCGCTAGAGCTTGTTCTTCTGTAGAAAATTTTAACCGTCGAAATCTCATCTTAACTGAAAAGCTGCTTATCATAAATTAAGAAAAACATTCTCTGAATTTTAATATTGGCAAGTACAAATTTAATCTTAAGGCGCTCCTGCGACACGGTATTTCACATATTGATTTTTAGGTGATGTGAATTACAAACTTCGTAAAAGTATTGGACATACCCATTTTCTCACTTTGTTCACTAAATACATTAAAACTTAATTACAAAAGGGATATGATCCTATGGTACAACAACATACTGCATGTCTGGTTGTCAACACTTTAGCAGTTTGCAATCACGCTGCCCTCTTTTCATGTTCGCCGACAAGAAAGGTTTAGTACTCTATGAAGGCGACCTCTTAAATCCATAAACGGAAGGAGGATGTCGGATATTTGTACTCGTTTTCGTCATATTCTTTATTACTTTTCTACAGTTACTATGTTTGCAGCTCAAGCATTGAGTACATTAGCGATAGGTGGGTACAGTTGTTTCACTTAAATATGTTTTCATTTTGCATGCACTTTACCACTGTATTTGCAATCGCGGTTGTTGTAGATAACTCGGAGAGGGGATACTTTCATTTACGCTGTTTGTCTTTTAGGGTGGGGATGGAATACGTGAGAGGTTGGGCGCCCCCTAAACCGGTTTAAACCCCAAGTGACATTTGTCACAGACCGTTCCAAGGCGGTACTTCCATCTTCCCCGAAATTGTGTGTTTGTTATGTGTTAGGTGCGTCTCGTTGTGTCTTTTATATACATGTACATTTTCTGTTTTTCGACGGGGTGCTGTTCGGGCGGTTGTGTGTTTTGTATGCGGTGTTTCCTGCATGACTCATAAATGAACTTTCATATTATTATACATGATGCGACTTTCCTATAAAAAATCATATACCTGTCATGAAGCAATTTGTCTTGTTACATGCACCATGATCCCGTGCGAGCATCATTACGTCTAGATCAGGGGCCGTATTCATAAAGTTCGATTAGAATATTTTAACCTTATGACTACTTAAATATTTCCGTCTACATCTGTAGCAAACCTATACAGTAAATTTTAATTCAAGAATTTCCAAAATATTTAGTCAAAATATATATTTGATATACTGCATTATTTATCAGAATCATTTTTAACTTGTATTGATATTTATAAGACTAAGGAATATTCAAGAAACTAAGGAGCGTGTAATGAATAGAAATGAAGCTGTGTCGTGGTATTTAAGCACCGAGAATAACTTTTTGTGTATTGTTGTCATTCAATAAATAGTTTTGCTGATGCAATTTATTGTTATGTTTGGTATAATAAAATAAATATCACAAACAATGGAGAACGAAAGAAAATATTGTCAACCCTCGGTATTGAGATTACCGACCTAGGGTTGATAATACGTGCTGTCGCCCTCCATGGGATTTGATATTAATATAATAGAACTTTTTGTAGCAATGGTGTAGTTTAGCATGCATTTTGGATTTGGATATTCAAGAATGTAATTTATGAAGTAAATTTTCACGCATGATTTCGATGTCAGCCTTTAAAGCCCAGAATAAAACCTCTTTTAGTGGTTGCTTTAGAGAAAACTTTGCATTTCATTGAAATAAATGAGTATTAGTGAAGCCTTGTTGAACGTATCTTGCATAATTCGTTTTGGTAGCCCATTTCTTAGTTAACTATCTTAATACGTTTGATATAGTTGTAGCCTTGTGAATAGGGGAGCTGACTGCAATTTAAAGGTTTAACTACGACGGGATTAATGCAATACCTATGCAACGCACTTAGACCTTGTGCAAATGATAGGATATCCGGGTTTACTGACCTGTATAAAGGGACTCGAATTATGGTAAGAGGAGATAGCAGAGGTCTTGGGATCGGACACCGGTCGCAAAGGTATGGTTTTAGAGTCGAGAGACACAACCAGGTCTCATATGTCGCTAGCTGTGAAATTAAAGTAGCAACCGGAAAATCGTTGTTGTTGTAATCTACTACTATACTACTACTATACTACAGACGGTCTAGTTTTTCGTTCAGCTAATGAAGAATACCTACACATTGTATAGCGGTTTAGTATTAATAAACATAATGACTTAATCAATATTAATAATTATGAAAAGGGGTGATCCTTCGAAAGCAAAAGTAGAAAAGCAAAACGAGAAAATTGCAGACTAGGTTTTATTGAGTCTGTTCATGAGTAGTGATTAAAAGATCACGCCCCCAAGCACTGGCTTAAACAGTATTCAATTTTCTAAACTAATAACATCAGAACTAATAATCCCGAAGGGCTAGAAAATATAAAAACATTGAGAATGACTTTGATAATAGTATACGTGCACAGACAGTTTGGGTCATAGCAAATCTGTAGAATTAGATCTACAGTATTTCATTCTCAGTGTTGTTATATTGAAAATTGTATACTGCTTAAGCCAGTGCTATGAGGCGTGAGTAGTGTTGCACTTTGATTACTACTCATGAACATACTCAATTAAAACCGAGTCTGCAATTTTCTCTTTTTGCATTTCTACTTTAGCTTTCGAAGGATCTCCCCCTTTCAGGATATATTTACTTCAAAACAGCAGGTGTTTAGTGCTTGTGTGGCGGCCGTAAAAAGTCGCCCATACTTCATTCTCAGTTTTATTATATTTTCTGGTCCTTCGGGATCATTAGTTTCAATTTTATTAGTTTTGAAAATTGAATACTGCTTAGGTCGGTGCAAGGGGGCGTGAGAAGTGTTGCACTTTTAATTACTACTCATGAACATATGAAGATGTTATAAAAGCCTTCAATGAAACTTCACGATATTTGGATGATATTTTTAATTCAGATAACCCTTTCTTTGATACTCTGATTCCTACAATTTATCCTAAAGAACTCAAATTGAATAAAGCTAACCCGTCCGACAATTATGCAGCTTTTCTTGATCTATACCTTAAAATTGATAATGGAATTATTTCTTCTAAAATATATGACAAAAGAGATGATTTTGATTTTAATATTGTAAATTTCCCTCATCTTGACGGAGATGTTCCCCGTGCCCCATCTTACGGGGTTTATATATCTCAACTTATTCGTTTTGCTAGAGCTTGTTCATCTATTGACGATTTTAACACTCGAAATCTCATTTTAACTAAAAAGCTGCTTAAGCAAGTATTTAGATACCATAAACTAAGAAAAACTTTCTCTAAATTTTACTATCGAAATCTCTCACTTATTGACAAGTACCAATGTAATCTCAAGGCACTTCTACGACACGGTATTTCACATCAAATATGTTAAAAAATTCATTAAAAAGGGATATGATCCTATAGTACTACAACATACTGCATGTTTGGTTGTCAACCCGTTTACAGTTGGTAGTCACGCTGGCCTCTTTGCATGTACGCCGACAAGAAAGGTTTAGTACTCTATGAAGGCGACCTCTTAAATCCAGAAACGGAAGGAGGACGTCAGATATCTGTACTATTTCGTTTTTGTCGTACCCTTTATTAAACCGGTTTAACCCCCAGTGACGTTTGTCACTGACCGTTCCAAGGCGGTACTTCCATCTTCCCCCCCTATTGAATGTTTGTTTTGTCTTTGTGCGTCTCTTGATGTTTTTATAGTTATGTACAATTGCTGTTTCCTTGTGTTGCTGTTCGGGCGACTGTTTGTTCTGTATGTGGTGTTTCCTGCATGACTCATTTTTATACTCAATAATTTTATATTTTTGCATTGCTACTTTTTCTTTCGGAGTATCTCCCACTTTCAGGATATATACAAATAGAGCAGACCCTGATCAGACGGTTCCTAAAGGAACCGCCTGATCTTGGTATGCTCTGTTTGCAAAGGCAATGAAATGAGTATTAATGAAGTATAGGGTTAAATGACAATAACTATTTTACTGCTTATGCCCTCTTATTGGAGTTGCTGTTGAACTTTGTGATGTTCGATAATGGATGATTGTACTACTGGCGAACGATTTTGCACACGACGGCGAGACCAATTCGATAGCAACATCTCGCTACTACATGAAAATAAAATTAAATGCATTAACATGGTTGTCTTTATAAGCAGGTGGTTGTTTAATGCATGACAAAAGTAACGCAGAAAGTTCCTCAGCTTTACTTTTTTCATGCATTAAGCTACCACCTGCATCTATCATCCAATAGTTATACATCTTTTAGGTGGTCGCATTAATGGGATTTACTGTACTTTTCTTGTCGATTAACAATCAGTCAACCAATCAATCATTTAAGATTATTGCAGCAGATCAGGTTTGGAGCAGACAAATAGAATCAAGCATGGGTTTTGTTAAAGACGGGGGTTTCTATACCCGAGGGTTGTCTGTTCCAGTCGGAAACGAGCTTTAGCGAGTTTCCGATAGGAACAGACCAACCGAGGGTATAGAACCCCCCCCCCCCCCCCCGGCTTTAACAAATCCCATGCTTGATTATTTTTCTCGCTGAAATACGCCCTAAAACCAAGTAAATTAACGAATTTTGTGAAGTACTACTTTACATTGCGTAATACGACTTCCATATCTAATGGCAACAAACCGCAGCATAACTTTAGGCGTGACACCAAAATGACGTCATTTGTTATGACAACCACAGACGTTACGTTTTGGCGTAAAATATAAATGACTGAGTGACTACAAAACAACGTCTTCGGTTAATTTAATAGGCTTTTAAAGTGCATATATGATAAATAGAATTCCATATTCGTGCTAATTACTAATATTAATTCCAATTCATAAGGTTGTTGCCTATAGAAATGTTGGTATAATTCTGTAAGAGTTCCTTCCCTTGTATTGATTTTACCCAATCGCGCGTATGTATACACTAGTCACGGGGTGTTCCAGATAAGGATTTCTAGTACGGCTAGTTTTAGTAACTCAGCTTATCTAGCACGGCTGAGAAGCGAGAAATGAATGTTAAGTTAGGATAAGTGTTAATATGCACATGTGCATTATGGTTATTGCACAATGCGCATGGACTGCCTGCTATTATGCACTTGTTATAGTGTAGATCCATGGTAGCCGACACTTGTGTTCGGTTCTGCACACGGTTTGTGGGACAGACAAGAATGTTAAGCTAGGATAATTGTTGATTTACACGTGTGCATTATGGTTATTGCAAATTGCGCATGGACAGCCTCCTGTTATGCACTGTGAATAGTATAGATCTATGGTAGTCGACACTCCTGTTCGGATCTGCACACGGTTTGTGGGACAGACAAGAATGTTTAGCTAGGATAATTGTTGATTTACACGTGTGCAATATGGTTATTGCACAATGCGTATGAGTGGACTGCTGCAATGCACTGGAGATAGTGTAGACCCATGGTAGATGAGACACCTTTTCGGATTTGCACATCGTTTGTGGGACAGACAAGAATGTTTAGCTAGGATAATTGTTGATTTACACGTGTGCATTATGGTTATTGCAAATTGCGCATGGACAGCCTCCTGTTATGCACTATGAATAGTATAGACCTATGGTAGTCGACACTCCTGTTCGGATCTCCACACGGTTTGTGGGACAGACAAGAATGTTTATCTAGGATAATTGTTGATTTACACGTGTGCATTATGGTTATTGCACAATGCGTATGAGTGGACTGCTGCAATTCACTGAAGATAGTGTAGACCCATGGTAGATGAGACACCTTTTCAGATCTGCACACGGTTTGTGGGACAGACAAGAATATTTTGTTAGGATAATTGTTGATTTACACGTGTGCGTTATGGTTATTGCACAATGCGTATGAGTAGCCTGCTGCGATGCACTGGAGATAGTGTAGACCCACGGTAGATTAGACACCTTTTCGGATTTTCACATCGTTTGTGGGACAGACATGGGTGTTTAGTTAGGATAATTGTTGATTTACACATGTGTGTTATGGTTATTGCACAATGCGTATGAGTAGCCCCCTGTGATGCACTGGAGATAATACTCAGGGAACCAATGGGGTCTACCATGCACCCCTAGACTTTTTTCATGGGTACCAATATCTTCAGAAAAGTCTCCTGAATCAGAATATACTTAAGTTTAAGTTCTTTTTGGCTATGTGTATTTTAACCGTTTACATGGCATCCCCCAGTTTTCGTAATGATGACCAATACCTACAAAAACGACCATATCACAGCCAGTTGTTTTTTTATACTAAAGCTATAAAACTGGTACCAAATGGAAGGTAACACACTGTGCTCTTTTTTCCAGCTTTTTATTTTTAAATTACCTTATATGCATACTCATGAATATTAATGAGAACATTAAAAATAGTAAAAAAAGTATAGAAAATAACGTAAACAGAAATAACAGGAAACACCATCAGTGCTACATAATTTGTCCCAAATTTATTTATCTAACAATCTTGGTGATATTCAGTGATCATTTTAAACTTTAGCTAATTATTTTGCATTTTTGTTTGCTTCATCAGAGAAAGACTGTTGTCTTTCGAAATTTTCAACATATTTTACTGTTCTCATAAATATTCATACATATGCAAATTGGTTTATATCAGAAAAGTAATATTTACTATTAAAGCAATGCCTCATATCTATGTTTGTTACAATTGATTTCTTGATTAATCAAAACCAACAGAGATCTAGCGGAGTATTACATGTACATGTCAATTTATAAAAAAATTGAAAAGATCGGTTACCATGGAAACAGTTGTAATGTTGCTTACATTTCATTGAGAGGTTTACGCTATTTCTGAATTATTTTACTATTTTTTAATTATTCTCATTAAAATCCATGTGTATGCAAATAAGTTAATTCCTAAGAAAATCCTTTAAACAAAAGCACAATGTATTAGCTTTAAATCGGTACTAGTTTTATACAGTTAGCACAAAAACTTTCTGTGATATGGAAGAATTTTGCAGGCAGGTATGGACTAACAAAATGTGTGAACAGAGTTTAATGAATGGTTACTATGGAAATAGTTAAAAAGTTACTTAGGGTCCAAGGTTATAAGTCCGAGTCTGTGCCTAACACCATTCTCAAATTCTGATCAGATTCTAATCAAGCTCAGAATCTGACCAATTCGATCCTTGAGAATGATCTCAGAATCAAGCGAAACGTTTTATAACATCGGGACCTGATGACCGGGTTCCAAATAGCTTGGATCCGGATAAGATGCCGGGTAACACGGTCTGTCATCAGGATCAAGGCTGTTTGACACTTTCTCAAAGGTTTCTCAAACGCCTGTGTTATGACACTTGACCAACAGTACAGTAGTTTTAAAAGCTGGATCAAAGCTGACATTGTCAATATTGCGCCAGATTCAGATTTGAGCAGGCATTTGTTGTTTGACATCGAGGTGAGAACAACCAATGAGCAGAGATATATTTGACAGAAGAGCCATTGAAAAACGATGAGACTTGCACTTCATATGATTTATTTCCAATTAGTACCAGCCTATTTACAACAACAATCATGACGGATTTCATGTGACCATGTCTTTAAAAACATCTGGCTCACATTTGAAAATAGGCTGGATCCTATCAAGTTGCCAACTTACTCGACGACTGATCTGATTCTATACTGTTTTACACTCAATGTTTGTTTTCGGTAATCGAATCAGAAGTAAGTAAAACCTGCAACAGATCATAGTTTGAGCAGAAATTCAGATTAGACCTGGATAAGGGTTAAATAGTCTTTGGTCCACGCCTATCAAAACATGTACCATCACCACCTACAGCAGACATCTATTTTAGATGTGGATAAGGGTTAAATATTCTTTGGTCCACGCCTATCAAAAAATGTACCACCACCACCTACAGCAGACATCTATTTTAGATGTGGATAAGGGTTAAATATTCTTTGGTCCACGCCTATCAAAAAATGTACCATCACCACCTACAGCAGACATCTATTTTAGATGTGGATAATGGTTAAATAGTCTTTGGTCAACGCCTATCTATTTTAGATGTGGATAAGGGTTAAATAGTATTTGCATGGTCCACGCCTATCTATTTTAGATGTGGATAAGGGTTAAATAGTATTTGGGCCACGCCAATCTATTTTAGATGTTGATAAGGGTTAAATAGTATTTGGTCCACGCCTAACAAAAATGTACCATCACCTACAACAGACTCTCTTTTAAACGGAAATCAAAACGAAATCTAATTAAGGGATCTGTAAGGTAGGTGGTAGCTTAATGCAGGTCAAAATTAATGCAGAAAGTCCCTATAGTGTTAGGTAATACAGGTCATGAAGTACAATACAACCTGTTATAAGCGATCACTCAATTATTGAACATAAGAGTGTTAAAAAGCAGGTATTCACTAAATGCAGGACAAAAGTAATGTAGAATAGATTGATTTATTTAGCATCTAAAGTGGCATACAATTTACAACATATTAATACATTAGGAGCTTTCTGCATTATTCTGACCTGCATCAGGCCATCGTATGCCTTAAAGACCCATAATTAGACCTCATTCTGATGGTCGCTTAGAACTAATTCTACTGTACTAGACTATAATAGTTGTGCTTAGTGCTTGAAAGTGACAAGCCAATACTACGGCGGGTTTTTTTTCAAACCCATTTTGCTACGATGCTGTTCAGCTCGGTCAATATTGTAACTTTTATACTGTCAATGTTAAGCTAACGGAAATTTCAAGCAATTGTCGCAAAGGGTGCGATTTATTTACATTCTATTTGTGCGGAGTTCATACCTTTCATTTAATTGTATCCACTGTCTGATTGATGTCTACATTATTTGCCCCTCTTGCTCTCTTTGCTCCTCTTTGCTCCCTTCTACGAGGATGTCATCATGCACATGGCAGTTGTGCATATCATGAATTACAAAAACTTTCTGTGATATGGAAGAATTGTGCAGGCAGGTATGGACTAACAAAATATGTGTGAACAGAGTTTAATGAATGGTTACTATGGAAAAAGTTAAAAAGTTACTTAGGGTCCAAGGTTATAAGTCCGAGTCTGTGCCTAACACCATTCTCAAATTCTGATCAGATTCTAATCAAGCTCAGAATCTGACCAATCCGATCCTTGAGAATGATCTCAGAATCAAGCAAAACGTTTTATAACATCGGGACCTGATGACCGGGTTCCAAATAGCTTGGATCCGGATAAGATGCCGGGTAACACGGTCTGTCATCAGGATCAAGGCTGTTTGACACTTTCTCAAAGGTTTCTCAAACGCCTGTGTTATGACACTTGACCAACAGTACAGTAGTTTTAAAAGCTGGATCAAAGCTGACATTGTCAATATTGCGTCAGATTCAGATTTGAGCAGGCATTTGTTGTTTGACATCGAGGTGAGAACAACCAGTGAGCAGAGATATATTTGACAGGAGAGCCATTGAAAAACGATGAGACTTGCACTTCATATGATTTATTTCCAATTAGTACCAGCCTATTTACAACAACAATCATGACGGATTTCATGTGACCATGTCTTTAAAAACATCTGGCTCACATTTGAAAATAGGCTGGATCCTATCAAGTTGCCAACTTACTCGACGACTGATCTGATTCTATACTGTTTTACACTCAATGTTTGTTTTCGGTAATCGAATCAGAAGTAAGTAAAACCTGCAACAGATCATAGTTTGAGCAGAAATTCAGATTAGACCTGGATAAGGGTTAAATAGTCTTTGGTCCACGCCTATCAAAACATGTACCATCACCACCTACAGCAGACATCTATTTTAGATGTGGATAAGGGTTAAATATTCTTTGGTCCACGCCTATCAAAACATGTACCATCACCACCTACAGCAGAAATCTATTTTAGATGTGGATAAGGGTTAAATATTCTTTGGTCCACGCCTATCAAAAAATGTACCATCACCACCTACAGCAGACATCTATTTTAGATGTGGATAATGGTTAAATAGTCTTTGGTCAACGCCTATCTATTTTAGATGTGGATAAGGGTTAAATAGTATTTGCATGGTCCACGCCTATCTATTTTAGATGTGGATAAGGGTTAAATAGTCTTTGGGCCACGCCAATCTATTTTAGATGTGGATAAGGGTTAAATAGTCTTTTGGCCACGCCAATCTATTTTAGATGTGGATAAGTGTTAAATAGTCTTTGGTCCACGCCTAACAAAAATGTACCATCACCTACAACAGACTCTCTTTTAAACGGAAATCAAAACGAAATCTAATTAAGGGGTCTGTAAGGCAGGTGGTAGCTTAATGCAGGTCAAAAGTAATGCAGAAAGTTCCTATAGTGTTAAGTAATACAGGTCATGAAGTACAATACAACCTGTTATAAGCGATCACTCAATTATTGAACATAAGAGTGTTAAAAAGCAGGTATTCACTAAATGCAGGACAAAAGTAATGCAGAATAGATATATTTATTTAGCATCTAAACTGGCATACAATTTACAACATATTAATACATTAGGAGCTTTCTGCATTATTAGTTTAGTTTAAACATATTTTATTTCTAATTATACATAGAAACGGGGTCGGGCCACAAGTTCTCTCAACATTAGTAAACGGCCCTTCCCCTACAGTTTACATGTCCATATATTTACAATGGCTTAAACAGTTCTTATAGAAATGCCGGTGTAACAACAGTAGAAAGTAGATAGATAGATAGATAGATAGATAAATAGATATGAAAAGAGGAGAAGAAAAAGGCGACAAATAAATTGAAAAGAGTCGACAGTTTAGTTCACGGACGTACAGACTAAGAATTGAACTGAACGGCATACCGGGAAAATTACAAATGGTTTTGCAGCAATGCATATTTCATTTGTCTATGTTATTTCGCATTGTCAAGTTACATCGAGCACAGCGGTTTCAGTTATACACATGGTACAAACATGTAACAAAGCCATGGCACATCATTATTATACAGTTCACTAACAGGGTGGCACAAGTAGATCAATTAAAAGCTAAGGCATATCTTAACTAGTAATCACAATACAAATTAACCTTTTCCCTTATATTTATAAAGCGTGTTATCAAGCATTTGAAAACAGTGTAGACCTAGATCAGACAATTACTATAGGAATTGTCAGATCCGCGTATTTCCTGTTTGCTTTTCGCATGATATATATTTAACACAACAGTTTTTGTCATAGGAAAATATTCACGAAATCTTTATAATGATTCAGCTGATAAGTATTCATGATGTCATTGTTTCTAACATGAATATTCAAACAAGGAAAGGGTTAAACCGAAAATCTCCCAGAGTCTTTTATGAATTTATGAACTGCTTGTACTATCAATATATTTTCTTCATACGTTAACGTATCTCGGCCGGAAAGCAACGTAGTTGTATTTAGTGGATGAAACGACCTTGTTGAGTTGAAAAGTACAATTCTTTCACGATAAAACTGTTGACATTTGAAGAAGAAATGTTCTGTGTCTTCTATTTGATTACAACAGCTGCAGTTTGGATTATCTGCAATATGATTTTGAAAAAGATCGTTTTGTAGATTGCTACATTGGTTTCTCAAGCGTGCATGTAGAATTGATATATAACGATTACCATAATAGAAGTAAGCAGGTATTCCGGGTCGGGTTTGTTTTAATATATTAGATTTAAAGTTGGCGAGTGACGGCGAATGCCTGTACTCCGTTTCTAATCTATTCCATTTGGTAATAGACGATGGAATGCATGATTGTTTAAATATTTCTGTCCTAGCAAAGGGTACAGACAAATTATCTGTATTTCTTAAAGATTGGTGTCTCTCAGACTGATTCTGGGGTAAGAGTTCCTGTAAATAGTCAGGTAACATATTGTGTGCCCCTTTGTACATAAAACATAATTTTCTTGACTCACGTCGTATTTGTAGTGATTGCCAGCCACATTCAGTATATAATTTTTCAATTGCAACTGATCTCGTTAAGCCAGTAACAATGCGAGCTGCTTCATTTTGTAATTTTTCTAAAGAATCTGAAAGATGCAATGAACAGCCGTCCCAAACTTCTGAAGAATACTCGAGGATTGGTCTTACATAGGAAATATATATTTGGTTTAAAGCTTGTCTATTAAGCGTAAATTTCAGTTTTCTCATCAAACCTATTCCTTTAGATGCAGAATTTAGAATATTTTTTATGTGTTCGTCCCATCGTCCATTCGCGCCAAGTGTTATACCAAGGTGTTTGTGATTATCCACAAAGTCTAAAATAGTACCCTCAAAGCACAGTTTTGGCAAGGTTTCGCGCTTTCTTAGTGTAAAAAACATGGCTTCTGTTTTAGCAGGATTAAACTTGACTAGCCAGGTTTTGGCCCAAAGAGAAATAGTGTTAAGGTCGTGATTGATAATACCCTCTATGTCTTGAGTCGAAGAAGCTGAACAGTAAAGAGAACTGTCATCCGCATATAGCCTAGTTAAGCTCAGGAGAGAGTCTGAAATGTCATTTACATAGACCAGAAATAAAAGGGGACCTAGTACAGACCCTTGAGTAAATTTTTACCACAGCATTTAAAATCAAATTAACCCTTATTCCAACCTAAGATTAACCATTTACCCAAGAGATATGCCTTCTAACTTTTTTGAAAACAGTAGATCTAGATCTGACGGCTAATGCATCAATTCATTATTAACATATCTTTGCATTTCGTATAACTAAAAAATCAGAAAGTATTTTGAAAAGATGCTAGACTGTGTACCTTAGTCATGATTTAACATTTTAGCACATTTACAGTATGAAAATATTATCATCAAAACAGTATTTTTTCAAAACAATACCTACACCACTTTTAAATGTTTTCATTGACAATTGTTAGTTCATTGATAACTGTTATTTAACCATTTCTCATATTGACGACTTTTGACGACTCTGTAGAAGTCAATTTGTGAAACCATTGTGATAAATAGAGCATTTGTTCCTATAGGAGCAAATGCTCTATTTATCACAATGGTTTCAAATTACAAAATTCTAAACTTTTGCTTTTCTCTAGTTAATGCTCCTTTTCGGTAGATTTATTCAAAGAGGGCGGGTCTAAAACTAGCCTATGAGGGAAAGGGTTAAAGCGATTTTTCATTGATTGATCGCCAGTACTTATGCGCTTCTTTGTATGAAACTGAACCTGTCTTAAGCGACCATTCATTTATTGAATATAGGGGTCTTGAAAGCTGGTGGTTGCTTAATGCAGAGCATGAGTAATGCAGAAAGCTCCGAGAACTTTCTGCATTATTTTCGACATCCATTAAACTGCCGAATGTCTTAAAGACCCAGAATTACGTATGTTTTACTGGTCGCTTAGGACATATTCTACTGTAGTTTAGACACGGTGTCTCAGCAAATACAAATGTGCTTTTACATGTAGATGCTTTAGATAAGAAGTTTAAGCTCTTTATTTTGCCAAACCGTGGAAAGCTTATTTGATAAAAAAACTAGATCTACGATGACCACTATAATACCCGTTTGTCAAGCAGATTAATGTTATTTCAATGGAAAATGTTTACCCGTTACCTAACAAACGTTCACGTAAAACATACTGCATGCATGAATGCTAATTAGCTGAAATAATGGAGATGTGGACAGGGTAGTTCTTACCTTTAGCAGGAACTGTACACTCCGATCTATATTATTCCATAAACAAACAGAGCAGGCCCTGATAAGACGGCTCCTGCACGAACCGTTTTAGCTGGGTCTTCTCTTTGCCAAGGCGTTAGACGGCATATCTTATTGTTACGGGCACTTAGGCAGATAATTTAAGATGTATTGTTTCAATGACATTGACTGACCTGCACAGATCCCTCCAATAGATATATTTGTGACGTTCCATCTTTTCAGGTAACCCATGTTACAGTCGCACTTAATGTTGTTATAGTTGAAGTAGAAGTATCTTAGTTTTGGAAGAGAGAGGACAGCTTCTGGTATCTTTTCTGTGCGTGTGTGACTCATATTAATGAAAGTTATCAAAGAGTTATTTTTAAAGGCATGTGGTGCGATATAAGCAATCGGGTTATTATAGATATACAACTCTTGCAGATTAGAAAGAGCCACTAGATCGTTTTCCTCAATCGTAGATATTTGATTATAATCAAGATTAAGCGACTTTACATGCTTAGTCATGTTCAGTGTGTAAGGAATGCGGGAAAGTTGATTACTATCAAGGTCTATCACACGTAAATCATTTTTGTATGGAATGAGTTTTGATGGAATGTATCGGATGTAGTTGTTAACCAGGTACAGATTTTGTATTGATGGAAGTGAGTGCAGTACGTCTGGAAATGTTCTCAACTTGTCTCCCCGCAGTGTCAATGTTGTCAGATGGACTAGTTTGTGCTGACAAGGCTCGAACAGTGAAAAATTGGTCTCAAGCATGGTATTATAGTTAAAAGTGAATGACTGCAAATGCTGTAAGTGGCAAATAGCAGAAGGTATCCGTAGAAGTTTTGAATATGACATAGTGAGGGAGGTCAAACTTGAGTCTAAGCCATCGAATGCATTCAACGGAAGATGACTGAGAGGTATTTTATTTATTACTAGGGTGGTAAGTCTTTTCAATTTGCCTATTGCATATGGCCAAGACTGAAAAACGTCCATGTCTAGCTGGAGATTTGTCAACGAAATCGCTAAGAGAGACGTTACTGACGGGTCAAAATCCCTGATTGGATTTCCCTGCAAATGAAGAGATTGTAAATTTCTCAGTTTCCCCAATGCTGAAGGCACGCTTGTTAGGTTGTTATTTTGTAGATAAATACTATATGTCGTGTTTTCTATTCCTGCAAACGCATCTGGGCTGATACTGCTGATATGATTGTTGTATAGCTCGATATCTATCGAAGATGCATTCACGGTAGATATATTTAAGAAAGCATGTCCAGGGATAGTTGCTAGTTGATTACCATACAGGTTTAGGTAAACGGTTGATATGCGGTCTGTAGAATTGGATTTTGCGAACTTTGGCACTGCTCTCAGAGACTTGTCTTGGCAGTAAACATTGTACCCCGAGCATGTACAAGGTGAAGGTGCGATACAAGATCCCGAAGTCAGCAAGAAACCCGAGACACCAGTTGTACACATCATCAGGAGGAGCAGCCGTGCCTGGAACAATGGTTGACTGATAAAGTACACCAAGACCTGTTTCGAATAGATCATTTGTTCCCACGATCCCATATATGGAATTTCAATATAAAACAAAACGAAATTGAAAACTTAGGCCAGGCACCCCTTAGATAAAAAATGAACTAATTCAATATATAAACATGAAAGAATCCACTGAGCGCAAATGGGTTAAATAATTAAAAACAGGCGTCTAAAACAGGTAGTTGCATAACGCAGTGTAAAAGAAATACAGAAAGCTCCCGAAGGATCTTTTGGCATTACTTTTCAACTGCATTAAGCAACGATCTACCATAAGTGTTAAAATAGTGTTGCTTAGGATAAGTTTTACAGCATTTCAAAAAGCGCTTTATAATTTAAATCTCTTACAAAGTCGCAAAGTTCCTGTCTGTGCGTGTATGTATCTGCACACATCCGTGTTCGTCCAGAAATTATTATCGAATCAAGAACATTAATTTAACCCAATACTCCATGAATATTCATGTTAGAAATAATGACGTCATTGTAAGACTTGTACAGTCTGGGTCCATGCTTATAAAAGCTGACCAATCAAAAGCTTGAGAACGTTCTCAGACTCAACTAAAAGTTTTATAAGCATGGACCCAGATCTATCATAATTTCATAAGCAAACAGAACATACCCTGATAAGACAGCTCAAATAGGAGCCGTCGGGTCTGGGTCTATTCTGTTTGCAAATGCGTGAGAATGTGTTTATATGAAGGAAATGGTTAATTCAGAAATCACACAGATTAGTAAGACAAAGTAATAGTACTGGCGGTGTTAGTTTCGGATACAGTCCGCAAATTGTTTGGTGAGTTGACACATGTTGCACATTAACGGCTATCGAGTGTCCAATGGACGCAGCCAAGGTTGTTTTCCTAATCAACACCAGCTTTGATATTTCACATGCATAATATTTTGAAATTATAAGAAAATTACAATGTGTACGTACCACCAACGGAGCCTGCCTAAATGTCATTTTGAGCTTTAAACACCGGCTTCTGTTGTAGTCCTGAATACAAAAGTACCACATTGTGACAAATATCAACATAACAAATATTTCTGCTAAATTTTGGATCTGGTGTAATTTTGACCTTTTTTTATTCAATCAAGTATTTGAGAAACTATTGATCGACTGTCAAACAGTTTAGACCTGATGAGATGCCTATAGGAGCCATCTTATCAGGTTCTTCTCTGTTTGCTTATTAGACGGTGTAGTTTACAGTTTCTGCAATGGTAAAATATTCCCTTCTTTTGTTCATGGTGTCATTATAAAAAGACAACTAATTAATATTCATACAGTCTTCATTCCTAACTAAGTATTTTCACAAAATAAACTGTATAGTAAAATAAATGCGTGGATTTTGAAAAAAATCACAATTTACATAGAGAGAACTGTGTTCACAAATTTACTTTATTAATCGAGTCTTGTAATTCCATAATATGCTATTTTTAGAACCAACCTCTTTGAATAAATCTACCAAAAAGAAGCATTTACTAGAGAAAAGCAAAAAAATAATCTGTGTAGTTCTGAAACCACTGTGATGATTAGAGCATTTGAAACAAATGCTCTATTTATCACAAAGGTTTTACAGAGGTGTCAAAAGGCGTCAAAATGAAGGAATGGGCGAAAAACGATATGAAAAAAGTCGTTATATACATGAACGTATTCTTCATTGGCTTTTTAAAATTATTTCAAACCAGAAACGGCACCTAGTGTAAACAAGGGCATGTTGTATTGCTATGCAAGACATGAGCCCCCACCGGACTGAAAAAACCCTCCAATCTCCCCACCCCACCCACCCATGGTGTAGTTGACCATGGTATATACATGACCACCTGAATGGTATTAGTACCTACTTTCATACATTGAATCAGTAAAAAAGTTATTGCCCGACAACAAAATATGAAAAAGGAGAGTAACTCCAAAAATATTGATGCTAGAGTTATTGCCCATCTGCATGACACTACACCTCATCATGCTTGTTCCATATGAGAAGTTTCAAATCAATCGAACCAGTACATAAAGAGTTATTAACTGGACAAGAAAATATGAAAAGGGGAATAACTCCAAAAATATAGATGCTAGAGTTATGGCCCTTGTGCATGACACTACCCCTCATCATGCTTGTTCCATATGTGAAGTTTCAAATCAAGTGAACCAGTAGATAAAGAGTTATTGTCCGGACAAAAACTATGAAAAAGGGGAATATCTCCAAAACTATTGACGCTAGAGTTATGGCTCTTGAACATGCCACTACTCCTGATCATGCTTCTTCAATGTGTGAAGTTATAAAGAATTTGGCCTAACTTTGAAGGAGATATGGCCCGGACACGAAGCGTGACAGACGGTCTGACAAGAAAATATTAAAAAGGGGAATAACTCCAAAAATATTGATGCTAGAGTTATGGCCCTTGTGAATGACACTGCCCCTCATCATGATTGTTGCATATGTGAAGTTTCAAATCAATTGAACCAGTAGATAAAGAGTTATTGTCCGGACAAAAAAATATGTAAAAGGGGAATAACTGCAAAATATTGATGCTAGAGTTATGGCCCTTGTGCATGACACTAGCCCTCATCATGCTTCTTCAATGTGTGAAGTTATAATGAATTTGGCATAACTTTGTAGGAGATATGGCCCGGACACGAATCGTGACAGACGGACAGACGGACGGACGGACGGACGGACAGACGGAATCGAGCAAACCTATAGTCCCCCAACCGGTAACCGGTGGGGGACTAATAACACTTTCCCTTATGAAAACGCCATTTTACTGTTTTGCAGACAGTGTGGAAAGCCGTTTGACTTTCGGTCTATAGTTTCTCAATGGGATTGATTAAATGAATTGTGCAAAGTTTTTCAAGAGCTGATGGGATTAATTGTTTGTCACAGCAGGAGGTGGAATGATAATGTAAGTAAGTTTGCTGAAAATAACTCTTCTTTGACAAAAAAATCAACAGATGTTTATCGCTGGTAATAAATTCAAATTATATCTGAATTATTGTGTCCATGCTGTTACACATTAATATGTACCAAAATGATCCCCTAGATCAAATGCTACACTGGTTTATTGTTACCAATACAGTAAAACCTGTCTTAAGCCATCAAAATAGGTCTAATTGTAGGTTTGTAAGGCATGTGGTAGCATAATCAAAGCCAAATATAATGCAGAAAACATAATGTTTTTACTTTTATCCTGCATTAAGCAACCACCTGCCATATAAAGCTACTACATTCAATACAAAAAATACCGGTAAAGGAATGTTCTATGGTCATCTATTTGGGATCCCGGAAGATTTGTACGGGTTTGTTAGGATTCAATTGTAAATGTCTTCAGGTATTCGTCAATTGTTGATACAAGTGTTGCTCCTAGGATTGGCTGTTGCTAAAATGGTTCTGCTCTCGAGTTTCACCAAAAACATTACAAGGGAAAATTGTAACCTTACATAATTCATCTCATACAATAGTTCATGTGAAATGTTTGTACAGATAGAACACACCTGTTAAACCATATTAAAATATTGTTTCACAATGGAGATATGCATACATGCAAGCCCTCCCGCGTCTTAGAATAGTCAATATTGCATGGAGGGTCACCTACAAGACATCTCGAGGATTATATAAAACCCAGCCATTAAGGTAACATATTGCAATACAATCTGTACTTTCCGAAGTAGAAAGTCGTAAGGAGAGCAAGTCTTTAATGGGTCGCAAAAGCATGTACAATCTAGATAGAGGACATTCTGAGGTGTCTCTGCTAATTAGTTACCAATTTGAGACAGGATAGTCACACAAGCAAAACCTGTCCAGTTCAATGTCGCAATAGAAAATGAAAGCTATTTGTTACCTTTTGTTGTTTTTACTTCTTTAGCTGTTGTTTCTGCTGTTGCTGATACTACTGTTGTTGTTGCTGTAGTTACTGTTGAATATCTGTAGTTTGTTCTTTAATAAAAAAAAAAGTAGAACGCCTGTCAAATAAACATGTGATTTTGTAAAGCGAACGATTAGCCTCTGTACTTAAACCGGCTGTATTTAAACTCTCACTAGATTAAACAGAACGTTTAGCCTCTGTATTTAAACTGGCATCATTTAAACTCTCACTAGATTAAACAGAACGTTTAGCTTCTGTATTTAAACCGACATCATTTAAACTCTAATTAGATTAAACAGAACTTTTAGTCTTTGGTGAACGTTTAACCGACTTTATTCAAACTATAACTAAACTAAACTAAATAGAACGCTTAGCCTTTGTATCTAAACCGGCTGTATTTAAACTCTTACTAGATTAAACAGTTTGCATACGTACACCTGCCGATAAGAGGCGCACTGCTCTATCAAAATATATCAGGTAACCCCTATCTTGTCGGCGAGGCGGTTCTAATACATGTAGTAGCAGAAAGATAGGGTTTGGCGAAGAAGTACAAAACATATTTAAAGTAGGACAAGGTTTAAGCGACCAATCATTGATTGAACACGGGCATCTCGAAAAGCAGTTGCTTAATGCAGGACAAAGATAAGGCTGAAATCTCCTATAGAAGCTTTCTACATTACTTTTGATTTGCATTAAGTTAACACCCGCCTCAAAACCCTAGAATTACACCTCTTTCCTATGACCAATGAAGATAGGTTTTCCCTTCCCACGTTATCTACAGCTCTGTGATAAGTGTCGTCAGATGTTCACCTTTTGTGTAAATTAATGCAATAATTATCATATATTTTTAATTCAAAAAATCTTAATAGTGTGTGATCGAATGCTCATTTTAATCCCAAACGGGCATTTAAGTCTAGTCAAAGAAGCCAATGCGAATCTCAAAAATACAGAATAATGTCTCATATTATCGCATGTTATTATGTTGTTGTTTTAAGTCTGTCGGATCTTATATAATTCCGCAGTAATCCTCTTGAAACCAATCGCAATGACTTTAACCGTGAACAGATTTTGTTCTGTTTGCTCATGATATGATAAAGATATGGGTCCATGCTTATAAAATTTTTAGTTGAGTCTGAGTTCGTTCTCAAATTTTTGATTGGTCAGATTTGAGCCTCTGGCTCAAATCTGACCAATCAAAAGCTTGAGAACTCAAATCTGACCAATCAAAAGCTTGAGAACGAAACTCAGACTCAACTAAAAGCTTTATAAGCATGGACCCAGATTCTACAGTTTCTGAATGGCCAAACATTCCCGTTTCAATGTGCTATTATACCATTGATTTACTAACTATTCACGGTGACATTATATCTTACATGAATATTCATGGAGTAAAGGGTTAATGATAAAAATCACCTAATCGTGTTATAAATCCGCGAAAAGTGTTCGACATCTTATTTGTGACACACAACTCGTCCAATCAGTTGTTGCATAACAGGCGTTTGCCTATTACGTATCTGAGTT
Source organism: Azorinus chamasolen (assembly GCA_963576725.1). Lineage (NCBI taxonomy): Eukaryota > Metazoa > Mollusca > Bivalvia > Cardiida > Solecurtidae > Azorinus > Azorinus chamasolen. The sequence goes on along the minus strand of OY755242.1, from coordinate 43,890,750 downwards.
AGATGACTCGCTATTATTTAGCAACCAGCGCACAAGTTAGTAGATGAATAAACAATGTAACATTGGTAAAATTCTTAACATTTACTATATTGAATGCCTGACAGCTATTACTTTTATATTACAGTAGAAACCACTTTATGAATAAACATGTTTTTAAAACCAGGTGGCAGCTTAAGGCAGCCTCGTAATGCGAAAACAACCCTGCGAGTTTTCTGCATACTTTTTGTCTGGCATTAAGCCACCACATGTCTTTAGAGAAAAATATCGGTTTTTGATGTTGAAACATTACTCTCCATGTACCTCACGTGACTTTCCTATACAAAACTTTAATATACCTGTCATGAAGTAATTTGTATTGTTCCATGCTACACTATTTCTCGCGAGCAGCATTACGTCTAGATTAGCTTATTAAAGTGTGCATGTGACGTTATCCGACGCTTGCAATTTGAACAAACGTCATTTTGACAGTGTGTTTATTTTTGTCGAATAATTTGAGAAACATCGCGTTTTGCAACTGTTTTGGAAGAGGACCTGTCAAGATTGGACAGTGAAAAGGACTCCGCCAGTACTAAACATGTAATGAATAGAACTGAAGCTGTCCCGTGAGTTTTAACTTTTGTTTCGGAATGTTTATTGTTGCCATTGAATTAGGGGATAACCGTTGCGTATTTGAAGATTTGCAGCAGTATATCGGTGGTTTATATGTCGCAAATTTAGTTTTACATGCGACGCGTTAGCGGAGCATGTAAAACGATTATTTGCGACATATAAACCACCGATATACTGCTGCAAATCTTCAAATACGCAACGGTTATCCCTATTCTAATGAAACCATAGATCCAGATGGTAAAAAACAAACAATACTTTAAGTCCTTTGATATTTTCTCTCTGTCGTCATAACATGACGTCATGAAACACCGCATATCTCCGCATTACGCATATAGAAAATAGTTCTCCAGGAACCAAGCAATTGTGCTTATATTTAATATACCAAGAACTGGTGTTTTCACTTGATGCTTTGATTTTCATAAATGAAAACCGTTAAGTCATGGTCCTTTGAATTTCTGACGGTAGGTCCATTTCAAAACTACGAAAGATGAATCAAATTTGACCTCGACATTGCTCGAAATTCCACAATAATTGTGCACATGTACAACGGAATTATTTATTTTTAAATTGTTTGCAATGTGGAACTGGTTGCATATTCAAGATACTCTTGCGACAATCTACAGGCATGTTTGGAATTTGCAACGAGCCCTCGAGTGGTCTAGAGTGGGTGGGGCGAATTCTCATTATGGGACTGTCCTTGAAGAATTGAAGAATACTGCCGCTTCTGATTGTCGGACGAGTCGGCATTATAGCTTCGGACACTGGCTTCATTCTGATGACCGACCGGACTTTTTATTATTTCCCTGGTTTTGACACCAGCATAGGCCAACAGCTAGTGCATGATTGCGGTCTCTCGAACACAGTGATTTGTGTTTTAAAACTTTTGGCGAAACAAGCAGAAATTGTTTTCATCATTTCGTTCAGCACACGCTCACCAACAGGCCTGGATGTGTATATGATTCTTCATAATCGACTGAACGTTTTGGGTTACTGAATGAAATGGTTCGATCACGGGTGCAGTTTTATCAGGTATGTTTTCAGAGATTTACAGGACATATTTCCTGCATGAATCATAAATTGTACTTTTGCCAGAGATCTTAGGTTTTCTATGTATACCAAGAAGAGCGAAATACAAGGTTATGTCAAACCACTTTTATTTGGAAAGATTTGTGATTTATGGCAGAGAGGAAACCTGAGTTTTTTAGTGTTTTCAGATCATTGTCTGTAATCGGTTGGTAATGTTTAAGTGTTGTCAGGTCCTTCTTAAATAGTTTCAGCATGGATATAAATCTCACAGCTACATGGTTATATACCTTAAATCTTATATTTACAGGGTGCAGGTGCCACAAACACATCAAAACAGAATAGAGGAAGAGAAACGTTTGTTCAAGGACAGTGAATTAGATCAACATGTGAAATAAATGGACTCGGGATCAACTTGTGGGATTTTGCCATAGATATTTGTGTAGAATCGCCAGACTCACATTGACTACAACCATAATGTGTGTTGAAAACAACAAGCAAATTGAAAACATTTCACATTTCATTCAGCCATTGTCTTCGTTCATTCAGACCCATTCATTCAATTTTACTACGAATGCGCGTAATAATATTTCGTAGTAAATTTTCTAGTGATTCGGTTTCCGACAGTATATTCATTTTTCCGACAGTATATCGGTGGTTTATATGCTTCAAAATTTGTCACGTGGACCAATCAGAATGCGTGTTACAAAAATGTTGCATTAGAATAAATATTGTTGCCAATTGATTGTGCTGCTCAATATAATAAAATAGATATCACTATCAATATCACTATCACTATCAATAGATATCTTATGGAGGGAAACAGCACATATTGTCAACCATCGGTATGCTAACACTTTGGTGGACATTACCAACCTCGGGTTGACAATACGTGCTGTCGCCGTCCATGGAATGTGATAATTATATAATAGAACATTTTGTGGCATTGTTATTGTTTGAGCATGTATAATGGATTTATGAATGTAATTTATTAAGTAAATATTCACGAATAATTTAGACTCAGAATAAAACCTCTTTTTGGTGGTTGCTTTAGAGAAGTATTTTCATTTCACTGAAACAAATGAGCATCAGTGAACATTTGCTAATAGTTGAACGTATCTTGCACAGTTCGTTTTGGTAGCCCATGTATATGTTATTTTCAGATCCAACCCCTTGAAATAAATCTACTACATCTATGAAACTTTCAAATACGTGTGATGTAGTTGTAACTTAGCCTTGTAAATATGGATGATGACTGCAAGTTAAACGCTACGGTCGGGTTAAGGAAATTCACATTTAATGCATTTAGATCCGCGTTAGATATGCCTAGACCTTATGCAAATGATAGGATTTCTGGGTTTACTGACTTAAGAAATAATAAATTCATACCAGTGTTTTATCGTGCAATCGAACACTGGTAGGAGTTGAGATGCGTAGTAATTAAATTACGAGGCCGATAGGCCGAGTGATTTAATTATAAGCATCTCAACGACCACCCGTGTTCGAATGCACGATAAAACACTGGTATAAATTTATTATTTCGATTCTAACACTTCAATTTAACTATAATTTGCACCGCCACAACGGCACTACGTTTCTTGTCGTACGAATTTTCGAAGCCATATTACGTCACGTTACGCCGTTACAGCTCGTGCGGTATTTTATTGAGAATTCAAACATAGATACGTCCCTTCTTTGTTTATGTAGATGTGTGCGCGAGGTGTGTTAGAATTGTATATAAAAAAAACTCGAATCACGGTAAATTTGCAGAGGTCACGCGATCGGCGCCGGGTCGCAAAGGTATGGGTTAGAGTCGGGTGACGCGACCAAGTCTCATATTTAGCTAGCTGTGAAATTAAAGTATCACTATACTACACACGCCGATTTAGATTTTCGTTCAATTTCAATAGCTACTGAAGAATACATATACATTGTATAGAAGTATACGAAAACAGGAAGTTTGGGTCATAGCGAAACTGTAGAATTAGATCTACACTATTTCATAAGCAATTAAAGCAGACCCTGATCAGACGGTTCCTAAAAGAGCCGTCTGACCTAGGTCTACTCTTTTTTGCAAATGCGTAGAAAGGCATATTTATGGAGTAATGGGTTTAAGAACAGTACATGTTTTACTTCATATGCCCTCTTACCGGATTGCTGCGATGCTGTTGAACTATGATGTTCGATTTTGGATGATTGTACTACTCTCGAACTTTTTTCACACGACGGCGAGACCAATTCGATAGCAACATATTGCTACATTTTTTCTTGTCGATTAGCAATCAATCAATCATTTACAATTATTGCAGTCGATCAGATTTGGAGCAGACATGGCCGTTTAGTTTATAGGATAATTGTTGATTTACATGTGTGCGTTATGTTTATTTCACACTGCACATGTACGGCCTACTCATACTCTCCTGTGATGCACTGGTGATAGTGTAGACCCGTGGTAGCTGAGACACCTGTTCGCATTTGCACACTGCTTGAGAGGTATAAACAGTGTCCAACGTGATTGACATGCTATTGTACACGGTTTGCAAACATCGAATGTACATTTTACAGTTTGATTTCGGTGAAACCAGAGAAATAAACGTCAAATGATATTTTGATTTTTTTTTAAAAAATATGGCCATAACTTATAGAAAGTAGTTAACCTTTACTTCACCGTGAATAAAATAAAGTCTGGTCCAGTTTGGATCTGTTCAGTTTTGACTCCTCCTGTTCAGTTAATCGTTTTAGAAACTATTGACCGAGTGTCAAACAGTTTAGATCCTGACGAGACACCGAGTTACTCGGCGTTTTATCTAGGTCCAAGCTGTTTGCAAATGAGAGACGGGTGGGATAAGAGCTAACGCAAAACTGCTGACAACTTGGTCAAGAAGTTGTTTTGTGACAAACTCCAATATCTACCACTGGTATATAGTATTGATATAAATGGGGGTTGGCAGAAAAGTGCACCTGAGCCAAGTTGTGTATATTCTTGATTGAATGCTGTTAATACGTTATGGTAATTTTCAATTAACCCATTCCCACTTGAACATTTATTCAAGATTTCATGACCTGGTGAATAATCATTGACAAAAAATATAATTAACACGGACAGGAGATTTTTTGACCAAAGAATGAACTGTCGAAACATATCCTCCAGATACCATGAGCAAATAGGGGAGACCCTGATCAGACAGCTCCTACAGCAGCTGTCTGATCTGGGTCTCTCTGTTTGCAAAGGCGGCAACATTCGTTTATAAGTGAGAATGTTTTTTTTTTCGTTTTTTAAGAAGAATAAGCTAATCAATATGCATGGTGTTATTATTTTTGTATAAATAGGTTAAAACCTCTAACATAACATTCCAGCTGATGTAACCTATATAAATGAAAAAATGACTCGCCCTTTCAGTAGATATGATATAATATTGACCCCTTCACTGTCAAGAGGACAAGTACATGTAGGTGATACCCTATACAGTAGAACATCGATATCTTGCACTTCAAGGGACTATACAAATTACTTATAAAAACAGAAAGTTTAGTTTTCTAATCTGAACAATTTCTCATGTTTACAGCTTAACCCATTCCCTTATATTGACGACTTTTGACGACTCTGTAAAAGTCACTTTGTGAAACCATTGTGATAAATAGAGCATTTGCTCCTATGGGAGCAAATGCTCTATTTATCACAATGGTTTCAAACTACAAAGTTCTAAAATTCCCCTTTTCTCTAGTCAATGCCCTTTTTCGGTATTTTTTTTTCAAAGTGGTTGAATCTAAAAATAGCCTATGAGGTAAAGGGTTAATGTAGATTTAAAGTAATGCTGAAAGCTCCAGTTGGAGCTTTAATCATTACTTCCGATCTGCATTCAGTTGTCACATGTGTTTCTAGATAGCGTAGTGATACATTTTAGAACAATTCTGTATTGTAAGTTTTGGAAGAACCGAACATTTACTTCGAGTTATCCCGAAGTTGGAGTTATCCAAGTACGAGATATCGAAGTTCACCTGTATAACGTGTACATCGGACCCTAACTGTTGGACATGCTGTTTATAAGAAAGGGCAGAAACGCCCACCCTAAAACTTGAAGTAGACGAAAATGTGTCCAGCGGACGCTTAACCCTTTTCACCATGAATAGTCATGCAAAATTCTATTTTCAATTAGAGTATCATTTTTTTCTCACTTTTTTACTCTTTATTTGCTCATGTTAACAATATCTGACATGTATAAACATAAATTCAATTACATATACCCGACCTATTTCACAATGTATCTATACAATATAATACGTATATACCTATTATTTTGGCACAGAAATGTTTCAAAAATATGTTTTCCCCCACATAGTATGTCGAAATGCAGTCAGGATTAAAAAATCTTACAAAGGTAAGTGGGAATAGGTTAAATCAACTGGCGAGCGGTTGTGTTGTTCAGGCGCTACTGTATTACCCCGTACATATGTTGTACAGCTTTGGAAGTTTCAATCTTAACCACACTGTATAAACTGTCTGTTCAAATTTGGATCTGATGGAACTTTGACCACTCCTGATTCGACCAAGCTTTTAGGATCTGGATCCAAGGTTATACAACTTCTGAGTTTGAGTCTGAGATCATTCTGAGCAAGCTCAGAATCTGACCAATCAGATGCTTAAAAATCTTAGACTCACGTAAAATATAACCTTGTAATCTGACGACAGAGTGTCAAATAGCATGGCTCCAGATGAGCCGCCGAGTAACACGGTCTGTCATCCAAACTGTTTGACACTCGATCAATAGTTTTCTCAAACGCCTGTGTCATGACACTTGGCCAACAGTATTTTTAAAAGCTTGATCAAAGCTGAACTATTAAATATTGCACCAGATTCAGTTTTGAGCAGACATTTATGGAGCGGTATTTGGGTCAAAATTATATGATTTTACTAAGTTTATACTGTTATCTACGTATATGCCAGTTGTTAATTTAGATATAAATCTCACTTCGATGTTGTTAGTTACAATTTTTCTATTTAAACTTCTATTTTAATTATCTATTTCAAAAATCTTATATTTCATTCGCAATCTCAGAAGCTAACCGCCTTATTCTACATACCTCATTCTGTATTCTTAATTCTTATCGCTAAATGTTTCAACTCAAATTATTACGAAACTAACTCGCCAAATAAAGCTCTAGCTACAAGTACTCGATGAAAACGTTAAACGGTATTAGACCATTGTTAATCATTGAAAATCATTGTTATGTACAGAATATAAAGCGTTTATTTTGTTTAAATATCATATTTGCTGAAGCTGAACAGCTGACCTTCAAATTAGGGATGTCGAAATAGGGTGCCAACATATTCGAATGCTCCTTAACGCGACATGTTTAAATTTAGATTTATATACACCTAATATTCACTGATAAATAACAATTGCGGCCATGGCCGAGTGGCTAAAGATGCTGTTAATTTACATTTTTGGTATTGATGGTTGGCGGTTCAAATCAGGGCAGTGACACAAATTGTTTTTTTTCTTTTGGAAAGTTTATTTTCGGGATTTCGAATGGTGTATGTAACCCTTTTCCTCATATGAACGACTTTTGACTCCTTTGCAAACTGCGTAGACCCATATCAGACCGCTCCTATAGGAGCCGTTTGACCTTGGTCTACTCTGTTTGGTTATGAAACAAAGTAGATCTGATTCTAATGTTTCTACCACTTGTTCGTGATGCCATGATAAAATACATTTAGGATCTAGATCTAATTCATATTCTAACATTCATGATTTTAACATGAATAGATGAGGGAAAGTGTCAACCTTTACCATACTATGAGTGAATCCAAGATTGATTTTGCATGCAGTTTGGATCTAGATCAGACACCGGGTGGTTCAGTGCGGCATCAGAATTCAAACTGCTTGACACCCCGATTGCGTATAGTGAAGAAGGAATATAAAATGTCTGATCGGGATCTGCTCTGTTTGCTTATGAAATGGTTAGATCTGATTCTACAGTTTCTGCCATGGCTAAAAGTCCACGTGTTCATATCAGCCATTTAAACACTATTCTAATTGATATTCATGACGTCATTATTTCCTATATGAATATTCATTAGGTACAGGGTTAATCGGAGAGCTGTCACTGGTGCTTGATTGCCTGTACAGATTGTGCACAGTAGCATATCAGTACAAATAATTATAATTCTGAGTTTAAAATTAATGCAGGACGAAAGTTATAAACAGCAGCCTTCTTATCAGGATCTACAGTAAAGACCCGTCTAAACAGGACGTTAAATTCAGTATAAAAATATCGGTCTTGGAGACAGGTGTCAGTTTAACCCATTCCCTCTCATAATCTATTTTAGATACAACCTCTTTGAACAAATCTACCGAAAAGGAACATTGACTAGAGAAAAGGATTTATTTTAGAATTTTGTAATTTGAAATCATTGTGATAAATAGAGCAGTTGCTGCTATAGGAGCAACTGTTCTGTTTATCACAATGGTTTAACAAAGTGACTTTTACAGAGTCGGCAAAAGTCGGCAATTTGAGGGAATGGGTTAAGGCAGGGTGAAATTCAAGCAGAAAGCTCCTCTAGGAGCTGTCTGCATGACTTTCACCCTGTATTAAGCAGCCACCTGCCTAAAAGTTCTTCTCTACTAGAATTCTGGTTTAGAGGAGTTTTACTGGACTATCAGGTCTAAAAGGGTTAACTTCCATCTTTTAAGTCTGAATTTTCACAGTGGTACATCAGAGTACACACAGTGTGAAAGGCTTACACCTGCTAGAACTTTTTGAATGAAAGACAGTGCAGATCCTGATCAGAATGCTCCTTTAGGAGTCCTCTGATCTGGGTCGACACTGCGTGTATATGTCCAATGTAATAAGGTCGCGTGGATGTATGTATTATCCCTTCCCCTCATATAACCGCTTTTTATGCCTTTGCAAACAGAGTAGACCCAGATCAGACGGCTCCTGTGGAAGCCGTCTGATCAGGGTCCTATCTGTTTGCTTATGGAATTATAACAGTGCTGATTCTGCAGTTTCTATCCAATACCAAGCAAGAGTGTGTTTGTGAAACACGTATACCCCCGACCTTTGACCCTGATGGATGACCTTGACCTTTGACCCATGGGCCAGGGAGTTGAACGCGACACATCGTCTTTGTGTGGTGAACATTCGTGCCAGGTTATTTTGAAATCAATTCACAGAAAAAAGTTACAGAAGGGACACGAAAATTGGGATGGACGGATGGACGGACAGACAGACGGATGGAAGGACAGACGGAAGGACGGACAATGCGATTACTATATGCCCGCCGTTGGGGGACATAAACAATCATGTGTCTATATATCATTGTTAAAAATCAGCTAATACATATTCATGGTATCATTATTTTTTACATGAATATTCAACAGGGAAAGGATTAAACTTCAATATTAATAATTTGAGTTGAAGCATTTACCGTTCACCGATTTGCAGTTAAGACTTTAGAAACCCAGGCATGAAACATAAAGCGTTAACAACTAAAATTCCAAAAGAAAAAAAATGTGTCGCCGCCGTGATTTGAACCGCCAACCATCAATACCAAAACTGTTAACTGCCAGCATCTTTACCCACTCGGCCCGGCCGCAAATGGTCTACATTGGGGAATTTTAGTTACATATATCAGCTGTTCAACTTCAGCAAATATGAGATTTAAACAAAATAAACGCTTTATATTCTGTACATAACAATGGTTTTCAATGATTAACAATGATTTTCTACAATCTTACTAGTACCGTTTACGTTGTCATCGAGTACTTGTAGCTAGAACTAGTATTTGGTGAGTTAGTTTCGTAATAATTTGAGTTGAAACATTTAGCGATAAGAATTAAGAATATAGAATGAGGCGTGTAGAATAAGGCGGTTAGCTTCTGAGATTGCGAATGAAATATAAGATTTTTGAAAAACGGAAAAGACAATTAAAATAGAAGTTTAAATAGATAAATTGTATTTCACAACATCGAAATGAGATTTATATGTAGATAACAGTATAAACTTAGTAAAATCATAAACTATAATTTTGACCCAAATACCGCTCCATAGACATTTGACATCAAGGTAACAACCAATTAGCAGAGATACATTTGACAGGACACTCATTGAACAAAAAAGAGACGTAAACTTCAAATGATTTATTTCCAATCAGTACCAGCCTATTTACACCAAAAATCATGCTAGATTACATTGTGACCATGTCCAGCTATTCATTGCTTTAATCCATTGCTCATTTCAATATACAGTTGAACTTCGATATCTCGAACTCGGATAACTCGAACTTCGGGATAACTCGAACAAAAAGTTCAGTCCTTCCAAAACTTACAAAACAGAATTAACTAAAATGTATCGCTAGATATCTAGAAATACATGTCACAGCTTAATACAGGTCTAAAGTAATGCTGAAAGCTCCTATGGGAGCTTTCAACAATACTTTAGATCTGTATTAAGCTGTTTCCTTGATAAATTGTTCATTTTAGAAACCGGATGACTCGAACTTCTGTTATCTCGAACTAATATGTATAGTCCCTTGAAGTTCGAGTTATCGAAGTTCAACTGTATAATATGTTTAACCCTTATCCTGCTAAATGTAATCTGAATCACACTTGAAAACAGCTTAGATCGTATTAAGACGTCTGATCAGATTAGATGCTGCTTTACACGCAATCTTAAGCAGACTTCAAAATGAAGTCTAATTAAGGAGTCTGTAAGGCATGTGGTAGCTTAATGCAGGTCAAAGTTAATTCAGAACGCTCCTATATAAGCTTTCTACTTTACTTTTGCCCTGCATTAACCAACCACCTGTGTTCAATAAATAAATGTAATTCGGTGTCTCATATGAGTCCAAGTTGAATGACACTCTCGTCTTATTTATGAAAACATACAAGAAAAGACGCTAAATCTGATCAGATTCTATGCTGTTTTACACTCAATGTTTGTTTTCGTTAAGCAAATCTAAAGGAAGTAAAACTTGCAACAGCTCATAGTTTGTGCAGACATTCATTTTAGAGCTGGAATAAAAGTTAACTATTCTTTAGCCATCACCTATCGAAATATGTAGCACAACCTACAGTAGGATCTGACTCAAGCGGAATAATAACGAAGCCTAATTAAGGGGTATGTACATGTACGGCAGGTAGTAGCTTAATGCAGGTCAAACGTAATGCTCCTATAGGAGCTGCATTAAGCAACCACCTGCTTTTTAAGACTCCTATGTACAAAAAATGAATGACCGCTTAACACAGGTTCTACTGTAATTCGATGTCTCATCTGGGTCCAAATATAGAATGGCGCTCTGGGTCCATGCTTATAAAGCTTTTTGTTGAGTCTGAGTTTCGTTCTCAAGCTTTTGATTGGTCAGATTTTAGTTCTCAAGCTTTTGATTGGTCAGATTTAAGCCAGAGACTCAAATCTGACCAATCAAAAGCTTGAGAACGTATTCAGACTCAACTAGAAGTTTTATAAGCATGGACCCTGGTCACATTTATGAAAACATACAAGAAGAGAACATTTGACATTTGACATTTTCTACAGACATTTTTTACCGAAAACTTTGCTAGATATTTAATATCTGATTTGGGAAAAAAAAACATAAATCAATATTTTCGTACAAAACATCGTGTCACACATGTGTCAGTTAAGGGGAAACGGCACTAACAAACGCCGTGTCCCAGGTTATAAAATTTCTGAGTCTGGATTCATTTTCAAATATCTGATTTTCAAAAGCGTTTTATAACATCGGGAACAGGTCATATACATGTATGTACAGTACAACATGTAATAAGCGACTATTCATTTAATGAACATAAGAGTGTTAAAAAGCAGGTAGTCGCTTAAGTCCCTGAACGCCAACAGTTTATATGTGAGCTTTCTGCGTTATGTTTGACCTGCATTAGGCTACCACCTGCCCATAATTATACCTCTTTTGGATGACCGCTTAAGACAGATTCTACTTTACTAGACTAGAATAGTTGTGTTCAGTGTTAAAAAGTAACAAGCAATTACTGTGGCGTTTATTTTCCAACTCACTTTTCTAGGATGTTGTTGAGCTCTGTCAGTGGTATTACACTGTCTTACACTGTCAATATAATTAATATAATTAAAGCAATTAAAACCAAATCAAACCTTATTCCAACCTAAGATTAACCATTTACCTCATAGATATGCCTTCTAACGTTTTTTGAAAACAGAGTAGATCTAGATCGGACGGCTAATGTATCCATTCATTATTAACATCTCTTTGCATTGCTTATTACTAGAAAATCTGAAAGTAACCTGAAAAGATGTTAGGCTGTATGCCTTAGTAAAGATTTGACATTTAGCACATTTACAGTATGAAAATATTTAAGACCCTTAATTTGCCAAACTGGGGAGAGCTTACTTGATAGAAAACACTATAATACCCGTTTGTCAAGGAGAATAATGTTATACATTGGAAAGTGTCTACCCGTTACCTGATGAACATTCGCGTGAAGCATAATACATGTATGAATGGTATTTAGCTTAACCCTTTCCCTGTTCTGTATTTAGGTCAATTTTCAATACCTAATGAATATTCATTTACAATATAGTTATAAAGAAATAAAGAAGGCGGGAAATTGTAGACATTTTAGAAAGTAAAGAAACAGATCTATCAAATTCTGTTAGCAAAAAGAGCAGATCCTGTTCAGACGGCTCCTCTAGGAGCCGTCTGATCGGGGTCTACTCTGTTTGCAAATGCGTGAAAACACGTTTATATGAGGGAAAGGGTTAAATAATTGAGATGTGGTCAGGGTAGTTCTTGCCTTTAGCAGAAACTGTACATTCCTATCTATATTATTTCATAAACAAACAGAACATACCCCGATAAGACTGCTCCTTCAGCAGCCGTCTGATCTGGGTCTGCTCTGATTGCAAAAACGTTAGACGGCATATCTTATGGTTAAGGGCACTTAGGCAAATAATTTAAGATGTATTGTTTCAGTAATATTGACTGACCTGCACAACTCCCTCTAATAGTTATATTTGTGACGTTCCATCTTTTCAAGTAACCCATGTTACAGTCGCACTTTATGTTGTTATAGTAGAAGTAGAAGTATCTTAGTTTTGGAAGCGAGAGGACAGCTTCTGGTATCTTTTCTGTGTGTGTGTAACGCATGTCAATGCGATTTATCAAAGAGTTGTTTTTAAAGGCATGTGGTGCGATATACTCAATCGGGTTATTATAGATATACAACTCTTGCAGATTAGAAAGAGCCACTAGATCGTTTTCCTCAATCGTAGATACTTGATTATAATTCAGATAAAGCGTGTTTACATGTTTAGCCCTGTTTAGTGCGTAAGGAATGCGGGAAAGTTGGTTACTATCAAGGTATATCTCACGTAAATCATTTTTGTATGGAATGAGTTTTGATGGAATGTATCGGATGTAGTTGTTTCCCAGGTACAGATTTTGTACTGATGGAAGTGAGTGCAGTACGTCTGGAAATGTTCTCAAGTTGTCTCCCCGCAGTGTCAATGTTGTCAGATGGACTAGTTTATGCTGACACGGCTCGAACAGTGAAAAGTTGGTCTCAAGCATGGCATTATGGTCAAAATTGAATGACTGCAAATGTTGTAAGTGGCAAATTGCAGATGGTATCCGTAGAAGTTTTGAATATGACATAGTAAGGAAGGTCAAACTGGACTCCAAACCATCAAATGCGTTCAACGTAAGATGACTGAAAGGTATTTTACTGACCCCTAGCGTTGTCAGTCTTTTCAATTTGCCTATTGCATATGGCCAAGACTGAAAAGCGTCCATGTCTAGCTGGAGATATGTCAACGAAATCGCTAAGAGAGACGTTATTGATGGGTCAAATTCCCTGATTGGATTTCCCTGCAAATAAAGATATTGTAAATTTCTCAGTTTCGCCAATGCTGAAGGCACACTTGTTAGGTTGTTATTTCGTAGATTAACACTATACGTCGTGTTTTCTAGTCCTGCAAACGCACCTGGGCTGATACTGCTGATATGATTGTTGTTTAGCTCGATATATATCAAAGATACATTCACGGTAGATATATTTACGAAAGCATGTCCAGGGATAGTTGTCAGCTGATTAGTCTGCAGGTATAGGTAAAAGCTTGATGTGCGGTCTGTAGAATTGGATTTTGCGAACTTTGGCACTGCACTCAGAGACTTGCCGTGACAGTAAATATAGTTCACAGAGCATGTACAAGGTGAAGGTGCGATACAAGATCCCGAAGTCAGCAAGAAACCCGAGACACCAGCTGTACACATCATCAGGAGGAACAACAGCGCCTGGAACAATGGGTGTATGTTACAGTACACCAAAACCTGTTTAACAGACCATTAACTGAATAAAAACAACAGGCGTCCAAAACAGGTAGTTGCATAACACAGAAGGAGCTTTCTGCATTACTTGTCCACTGCATTAAGCAACCACCTACCTTAAGTGTGTTAAATTATTGTTGCTTAAGATAAGTTTTACAGCATTGCAAAAAGCGCTTTACAATTTAAATCTCTTACAAGGTCGCAAAGTTACAAAACTCCTAAGTTTTAAAGCAGTTTTAACACAATATGAGTGTCAAACACGACAAACATTTCAGAAACTGATAAGGTGCCAGGTTTTTCAGCGACTCATCTGGATCCAAACTATGAGCAAACCTTTCACAGATTCGCATAACATGTATAGATGGTGTCATTTTGCACAAAATACTCGTGTTAATAATAATTTAAACGGTCTTGGATGTACTTTAACCCTTTAATCCATAATTGCGCAATTTAACGACTTTGCAAACAGAGTAGACCCAGATCCGACGTCTACTATTGGGGCAGTGTCAGGGTATTGTCTTTTTTCTTATGGTATAATAAAGATCTGATTCTAGCCCCTTTTAGGGCAAAACATCCCTTATTCACGTGTTAGTACTGTGAAAAATAAGTTAATTAATAATGTAAATGATATCATTATTTCTTACATGGATATTATGGATAAACTGGTTCAATGTTCAGAACACAGGTGTGATACCAAGTTAAGCACGTCAGTCTGGCTGTCCGAATACGGAATAATATCGGCGTTTACAACCATTAATCTGATAGATATTCATGAAAAATAATGACATCATGAACGCTGATTAAATAACGTGTTTAACAGCATAATGAACCAGGGCATTTTACCATGGCAGAAACGGTAGAATTCCATAAGCAAAAAGAGCAGACCCTGCTCAGATGACTTCTACATGAGCTGTCTGATATAGGTCCAACTTGTTTGCAAATGTGCGAAAAGGCGATTATATGAGGGAAGGGGTTAATACTACACGCAATGAATTGTAATGTCGTTTAATATGTAAGATTTAGGATAAATAGTGGGTAAATAAATAAACTAAAAAAATAGTTTCAAAGGGCAGAATATTTTCCTATTCATTTGTAAGTTCATTGGCAGCGTTTAGCCTAAAAAGGCATCTGTAACAGCTTCACACCGTTTAGTGAAACAAAACTACGGACCGCTAATTGTGTACTTTCCAAATTCACTGCTTTTGTTCATGACACACTCCGTTTATTTCAAAGTCTGACAACATGATTGCCATGCATGAATATTCAGTATTGTTGGATCAGAATGATATTTACTCACTACCTATATAATCAACGTGTACATCACTGTTTTATGTCGGGGTGTGTAGGAACCTACATAGTCAACGTGTACATCACTGTTTTATGTCGGGGTGTGTAGGGACAATGAGTGATACCCCTGTCCGTGCATATGTATATGCACATGTATCTGAATATTTATCAGCTGCTTTGTTTTGTAATGGCTTATGTAAACAAATTTTGTTTTGCTATTTGTATTAACAGTACAGTCAGATCTATGATAATCTCATAAGCAAACAGAGCAGACCCTGGTCTGATAGGAGCCGTCTGATCAGGGTCTATTCTGTTTGCAAAGGCACGAAAATGCGTTTATATGAAGGAAAGGGTTAATTCAGAAATAACACTATCAGTATGACAAAGTAAAAAGTACCGGTTGTGTAAGATTCCGTATACAGTCCGAACATTGTTTGATGGCTATCGAGTGTCCATTTGGACTCAATCAAGGTTGTTTCCCTAATTAACAACAGCTTTAACCCTTCGCTTGCTATTCACGTCAATATACCTACCTGTAAATAGTGAAGACCCAGATGAGACAGCTCCTGCAGGAGCTGTCTCATCAGGGTCTGCACTATTTACACGTTGATTGTACAACCAGTGCACTCCACAGCAGTGATTGCACAGCGAAATACTTGTATACAGTGAAGATATATGTAATTATACAACAGGGCATGGGTAAAGAAGGAGAAATGTGTTTTAAAATTCAGCAAGAGAAGGGTTAAAATTTCACTTGCGTACTGTTTTGAAATATCAAGATAAGGAAAATATGTACTTACCATCACCAGGATCTGCTTAAATGTCATTTCTTCGATTTAACGGCTTCTATTGATTATAAACCTGAATATAGAAGTATCACTTTGTAACAAATATCAACACTTCCCGCTTCCCCCGGTGTGAAAGTACAATGTCTGCTCAAATTTGGATCTGGTGCAATTTTGACTGTTTTCGATTGGATCAAGCTTTTTAGAAACTATTGACTGAGTGTCAAACAGCTTAGGCCTGACGGGACTGATGGGTCTGATGGTACGCCCATAGGAGCCATCTTATCAGGTTTCTGTTTTCTTATGAGAACGTGGTTTATGGTGTCATTATAAAAACCCAGCTAAATAATATTCACACAGTTATTATTCTTAATAAATATTCACACAAAGTAAACGAAACAGGAATATTAAATGTGCGGATTTTGAAGAAAATCAAAATTTGCATAGAGAGCGCTGTGTTATAATTTATACATGTATTCATTCTTTATTAGCTTTAATTAATTCAAACCTGGAACGACATCTAGAGTAAATAACACTTTCCCTATGCAAACAGAGTTGACGCAGTGTCTGCCCTGCTTGCTTATGCAATTACAATAAAACCTCTCTATAACGGCCACTAAATAACATCAAGTAGTTTGTGTTAAAGGCAGGCGGTTGCTTAAAGCAAGGTGAAAGTAAAACAGAACGCTCCTATGGGAGCGTTCTGTTTTACTTTCACCTTGCTTTAAGCAGCCACCTGCCCTAAATACCAACAAATTAACACAATTAATTTAGTGGCCGTAATAGAGAGAGGGTTTACTGTATATATAATAGATCTGACTCTACATTTTTTACCAAAGCCCAAAAATTCGTGCGCACATGTGCCATTATAAAACGGCGCCTAATGAATAATCATGCAACATCTTACATAAATATACAACAGGGAAAGGGTTACACATGGCGTGAGTATGGCGGAATGCGCCAAATAAATGACTGAAAAGACATTTAGCATTAATAAAGTTAAAAAATCTGATTTTGCAGCGACATAAAACATAAATAAAAACAAGCAAGCAAACGCAAACAAATGAACGAACGGAGGGGCGGAGGGAGAGATGGACGGGTTGGTGGCCGGGTGGAAGGACGGACGGACAGATTGATAGACAAACAAACAATCATTACTTAACAGCTTGCGAAGGTGACAAATATTTTTCTGATGTCATTTTCTAATGAATAGACGTTGTAAATAGTTAATCCTTATCCCGTATACCGCGGCCTGAGTCGCATTCACAAACAGCTTGGATCCAGATGATGCCGATTAACACGGCATCTCATCAGAATCCAAGCTGTTTGAAAACTTGTACATAGTTTCTCAAAAGCGTGTGTCACATTTGGTCAAAGGGTTCTGAAAAGGTTGTGTCATAACATTTGGCCAATGGGTTCTCAAAAGCTTGTATAACAACATTTGTGCAATAGGTTATCAAAAGCCTGTGTTACAACATTTAGCCAACGAGTTCTCAAAAGCTTGTGTTACAACATTTTGGTCAATATGTACTTAAAAGCTTGTGTTACAATATTTGTTCAATAGGTTTTCAAACGCTTGAACGAATCTGAAGTAGCAATTTGCACCAGAACTAAATTCGAGCAGACATTGTTTTTTAACATCGGGGTAAGATTTAACCCTTACATTGTGGGACGCGAGTCACTAATATCCTTTGCAAACAGTGTAGGCTGAGGGCAGGCTGCTGCTTAATTCAGATTGAAAGTCATACTGAAAACTCCCGATATCATGTTGACCTCGTTGTAACCCTTTATTCCATGATTATTTATGCAAGAAATGATGACACCATAAATATATAATATTAATTAGATTAGCTTTTATAATGGCGAATTAACACATGACTTTTTTGCGAAAATAGAAGCTATAGAATCAGATCTATATTATTCCATAAACAAACAGTGCAGACACTGATCAAACAGCTCCTATAGGACCTCTCTGATCTGGATTTCATATTTTGTAATAGATTTGTAAGGTTGAAAACTTGACATTTTCTAAGTTTTGTGTTAATTCGAGGACGGAGTTTGCATTTGAAAATACAATGTAGTGCGATATCGTAATCATTGCATATGGATATATTCATATCAACTGCGCTTTGTTTATAAAGAAAGACAGACAGCAACAGTCTGAAAGATGTCTGAATACCAACTTGTTAACAATAGTTAACTAACGGAAAGTTGACTGTTTATAGATTTTTATTGCGTCAGCGATACAATGACTAGCTGTTACACAGGTTATGTAGTAGTTGTAGTAGTTTATTAGTAACTTATACATATAGTATCTCGTTACATATATAATCAAATCAAAACATCTTATCAAATCGAGTCACATGGCAAGAAATGTAAGTAAATGCATCAATGAGCTGCATTGTATCATAACAGAATACAATTACACCATGTCCTATATGCAGAAATTAAATCGACCACATCTTTTAGTATGAATGGCAACTCATTAGTAGGCATTTACAACACATCCGATTAAGACGTTCCATAGAAAAAAACACATAGTACATTAAAAAGATACAAACTGAATTTGAAGCGTTCTATATGAACACTATAGACATTATGGAGAATGGACACCATATCCAAGGCTGTATTTAATTTTCAGCCGTCCATGCTAATCATTATTACTACTATTGATTTTGTTTGTGCATAATCAATATAGTTGAGTTAAACAAGCTAATTTCTTGGCAGTGCAAGGAGTAAATTGTTGCATATGATATTAGCATACTTAATAAATTTGCATAAATTAATTACAATAGTTTCATTTCTACAGTCAAAGAATTCGACAAATTTCTGCATGTTTGGTCTTACCCTATAATATGGTTTAATATACTTAACCCTCAGATCTTCAAACGCTCTGCATTTAGTAATAAAATGAAACTCATCCTCAATATCTGTGTAGCCGGGTAGAGATTATGGTGAAATAAGTTGATAGGCTTTACTGTGTGGCTTGGTAGCTCAGTCGGTAGAGTGTTGGCATGGTAAGCCAGAGACCCTGGGTTCGAGTCCCAGTCGAGTCACAACTTTTTCACCATGTTACATTTGGGGCCCAACGTAAATAACCCATAAGGTGATTTATATGAAGATAATATGAGGATTATATGAAGATAATGTGTAATAATTAGAAACTCGTGAAGTGTTCTTTGAGTAAGAATTCGGGACGAATTCTTGTGTAGAGGGGGTGTGTGTAGCCGGGTAGAGATTATGGTGAAATAAGTTGATAGGCTTTACTGTGTGGCTTGGTAGCTCAGTCGGTAGAGTGTTGGCATGGTAAGCCAGAGACCCTGGGTTCGAGTCCCAGTCGAGTCACAACTTTTTCACCATGTTACATCATGTTCACTGCATAATTGGCATAATCTTTCATTTCTCTGTATTCTGTCCCCACCATATCTTCCAGTATGAATGCGTAAATTGTACGCTGAGATGCGAATTCTTGTCAGATATTGGCGCAAATGTTTTGAAATATTAAGATTAAGATAATTCGCAATACAAATATCCTGTTTTTATATTCATGTTAGAGTATTCAGAACACAGTTATTAATAATATCGGACCGCCATTTCTGACAAAAGCAATCAATAACACTTTGCTTGAATTCACAAATAAACAATTTTAAATTTATACTCTCGGGATTCTCCCAAATATCAGAAAATCCATAATTATCCATTAAATATTCAATTCTTTGTACCCAGTTATCCACCCCATTCAAACATTGTTCATACGCATACCGGTATATATTTTTTAAAATGATATCCTCTGTATTTAATAATTTAAACCAGTATTTAACAATTTGCACATATCTATTAACGTAAAGAGGATATCCACCTAGTTCACCATAAACTGCATCATTGCAAGAGTTCTGTCTTACACCTAATATCATTTTACAAAATTTTAGATGTATTCTCTCCAAATCTTTAGATTTGGAGAAACCCCAGACTTGACAAGCATAGTTAATAATTGAGCCTACAAACGCATCAAAAAGCTGCATTGAAACATGTGGTTTAATTTCCAACTTATTTATATTTGCAAACAAAACGTTCATTGCTTTGAGTGCCTTACCAATTATAAACTAATTATTGAGAGTAAAGGAACCGGTATAATTAAAAACAACTCCCAAATAATTAAAATCATCTACTACTTCAAGAGGTTCATTATTGAAGTACCAACATTCATTGGGCTTCACCCGCCCTCTTTTTCTAAACACCAAAACTTTTGTTTTCGAAATGTTTACATCTAGTCCCCACAAGTTACAATACTCATTTAACTTATCTAAACGGTTTTGCAAATCTTGTTGTGATCTCCCTATTATGACCATATCGTCTGCAAATAGTAGTAAAATTATACATAAATCAAATAATGAATAGCCACATTCACTGCCATCTTGTAAGAAAAGTTCCAGGTCCTCTAAAAATAGAGCAAACATTGCAGGAGAATTATTTTGGCCCTGACGCAATCCAACAGAAACATTGAAAAAGTCAGAAAACGAATTACAGTATTAACACATGATTTGACAACAGCATACATTGCTTTAAACATTAATAAATTTTTACCATCCAATCCCATCTTAAAAAGTTTATACCACAAAGCATTCCGGTAAACTGAATCAAAAGCCTTTTTGAAATCTATGAAAGCACATGGTAGACGCACGTTTTTGCTCAACACATTCTCAATCAGATTGTGTAAAACAAAAACGGCATCCACCGTACTACTGCCTTTTCGAAATCCAAACTGTGCTTCTGACAAAAAATTATTTTCTTCAAACCATTTTTATACCCCCCTTTTGAAAAAATGGGGGTATATTGCTTTGCACATGTCGGTCGGTCGGTCGGTCGGTCGGTCTGTCGGTCGGTCGGTCGGTCGGTCGGTAGATCGATGGTTTCCGAATGATAACTAATAAACGACTTGGCCTAGAATCTTCAAACTTGCTGTGGTGGTTGGTCATGACAAGTAGATGACCCCTATTGTTTTTGAGGTCACTAGGTCAAAGGTCAAGGTCACCATGACCTTAAATGGTGAAATAGTTTCCGATCAATAACTGCTCAAGGGTTTGGCTTGGGATCTTCAATTTTGCTGTGGTGGTTGGTCATGACCACTAGATGACCCCTATTGATTTTGAGGTCACTAGGTCAAAGGTCAAGGTCACCATGACCTTAAATGGTTAAATGGTTTCCGATCAATAACTGCTCAAGGATTTAGCTTAGAATCTTCAAACTTGCTGTGGTAGTTGGTCATGACCACTGGATTACCCCTATTGATTTTGAGGTCACTAGGTCAAAGGTCAAGGTCACCATGACCTTAACTGGTAAAATGGTTTCTGATCAATAACTGCTCAAGGGTTTGGCTTAGGACCTTAAAATTTGCTTAGATGGTTGATCATGACAACTAGATAAGTCCTATTGTTTTTTAGGTCACTAGGTCAAAGGTCAAGGTCACCGTGACCTTAAAGGGTGAAATGGTGTGCGATCAATAACTGCTCAAGGGTTTGACCTAGGATCGTCAAATTTGCTGTGGTGGTTGGTAATGACCACTAGATGACCCTACTATTTATGAGGTCACTAGGTCAAAGGTCAAGGTCACCATGCTCTTAACTGGTGAAATGGTTTTCGATCAATAACTGCTCAAGGGTTTGGCTTAGAATCTTCAATATTGCTGCGGTAGTTGGTCATGACAACTGGATGACCCCTATTGTATTTGAGGTCACTAGGTCAAAGGTCAAGGTCACCATAACCTTAACTTGTAAAATGGTTTCTGATCAATAACTGCTCAAGGGTTTGGCTTAGGATCTTTAAATTTGCTGTGGTAGTTGGTCATGACCACTGGATGACCCCTATTGATTTTGAGGTCACTAGGTCAAAGGTCAAGGTCACTATGACCTTAACTGGTGAAATGGTTTCTGATCAATAACTGCTCAAGGGTTTGGCTTAGGATCTTCAAACTTGCTGTGGTGGTTGGTCATGACCAATAGATAACCCCTAAAAATTTTGAGGTCAAAGGTCAAGGTCACCATGACCTTAACTGGTGAAATGTTTTGCGATCAATAACTGCTCAATGGTTTGGCTTAGAATCTTCAAACTTGCTGTGGTGGTTGGTCATGACAACTAGATGACCCCTATTGATTTTGAGGTCACTAGATCAAAGGTCAAGGTCATCATGACCTTAACTGATGAAATGGTTTCCAATTAATAACTGCTCAATGGTTTGGGCTGGGATCTTCAAACTTGCTGTGGTAGTTGGTCGTGACCACTAGATGACCCCTACAGTTGTTGAGGTCACTAGGTCAAAGGTCAAGGTCACCATGACCTTAATATGTAAAATGTTTTTAGATCAATAAATGATCAGTGGTTTGGCTTAGGATCTTCAAAGTTGCTGTGGTGATTATTCATGACCGCTAGATGACCTCTATAGTTGAGGTCACTAGATCAAAGGTCAGGGGGTCTGGGGGTATATATGTTTTACAAACATCTCTTGTTCTACTCTATTCGTCAAAACACTATTAAAAAGCTTACCAAAAGTACTGAGCAAGTTAATACCCCGGTAATTATTTGGATCATTCTTATCGCCCTTTTTAAATAAGGGCACGATATAACTCTTTGTCCATGACTCTGGAAAATAACCAGAATCAAATATTTTATTAAAAACATCTGTCAAATGACCTATCAGAATATCTATTGCTTCTATAAAATACTCATTGATCAAATCATCACAAGGCGCCGAAGCTTTGTTCCGCTTCAATGTCTTAGCGGCTTTCAAAATTTCTTCAGAAGTTATCGGTACATTTAATTCCGAAAACGTAGGGTCATCAAAATTGAAATCGCTATATTGATTAAAAGATTCAACATCTTGTATGATAGTTTGACGTATATCAATGTATATTTGAGAGAAATGATTTTTGTATTCATCTATGTTTATATCGGATCTAAAATTGTTTTTGTTCTTTTTAAAATAACTCCAGAATTCTCTAGGCCTTTGTTTCTTCATATTTTGGAGTTCAGCAGATTGTTTTATTCTATAATCTCGCTTTTTCTTGCGAACCATAGTCTTATAAGTCTGTTTATAAGTGCAAAGCAATCTCCTATTCTCAACGGTTTTTAAACAATTAAACTCATGTAAAGCGTTTTTATACTCTCGTTTTGCTTGAACACATTCAAAATCAAACCACTTGTTATCAGAACGTTTGCTATTACCGTTAGTTTTACGTGAATGTTTAAACAAAGGATCCGCACCGCTGCAAATAACATCTGAAAATCTTTGTACCATATCATCTATACATGTACTATTGTTTGCAGTTGCTTCTGAGACAATACTATTAAAATGCGATAATTCAGCCAAAAGACAACGCCTAAACTGGTCTCTCTGCTCGGCTTTCCATTTAATATGAATAGACGGTAAATTGTCGTCGTCGCAAATCGATTTAGGCAAATTTCTACCCCGAATACAAAATTGTAACGGAGCGTGATCACTAAATACATTGAAATCTTGTATACAAAAGTTTGTTATTGTGTGAAAATCGCTCAACTTTACAAGTAGATAGTCAATTATAGTACATGCGTTACTACTATAGTAAGTGTACTGACCCGTCCAAAATCTGACCCAAGGCGCCCGTTAGCAATTCTCAGCGACGTTGCTTTACACAACTCAAGTAGTCGTATACCCCGTGCATTGCAAGTGAAGTCTAGTGAGGCCCGGTCAAGGGGTTTGTCAGAAATATAATCTATCAAATCTATATCCCTTACAGTTTGGTCATACACAATATAATCTGGTTTGTGTCCTACACGAGCATTACAATCACCAGCTATCAAAACAGTACCACATTGTTCATAATGATAAACATCTTGCATTAAAATATGAAATAAATCAGCATCATATGCACGAGCTGCTGGAGATTCATCTGACCACAAATAAACACCACATAGATAAATATCGTTATCAAAATTGAAAAATTCTTTATGAAGATGTAACCAAACTATAGTTTCAAAATGATTTTTTACAACGGTAACCCCCGGTCTAATGTTATTATTTATATATATGCATATCCCCCCCACTGTTCCTTTTCGCTCTCTTATGCCCAAATTTTCTGTAGTGGTTATAACAAGTATATCCATTGATTTCAATGTCAGAATGCTCATCTGTCCAAGATTCAGATAAAATTACGATGTCATTTTCACTGATAATTTGCAAAAAAGTCATCATCGTTTAACTTACTCCCACTGAGTCCATTACAATTTCATACCAGAACCGTTGGTCCATTCTCCGACACTACCTAGTCCATCTTTACAGGCTCACCATCAATAAACAGTGTATCGTATGAGATCCACGCACTTTTTCGCTCTCCTTTGGCTTCTTTAAGTTTAGGCACTAGCTTCCGTCTCTTCTCTGCGACATCTGGCGGAAACTGCTCACGTACGAAGAAGTTTGTACCTTTGAGCTTGAAACTCTTGCGCCTCACAATTTCTCTGTCTTTAAATAAATTAAACTTGCACACGATTTTTCTCGGCCTTCGTCCACTGGCTTCGGTGCTAGCGCCTCCTATTCTGTGCGCACGCTCAATCCTCATGGCATCAACTTGTTCCTGAGCAATTTTCAACTTATCCATCATAAACTGTCTTACTTTAACCTCAGTATCAACTGGTTTTTCGTCTGGATCTTCTGTGACATTACAGAACACTAAATTATTCCTCATTGACTGACTTTGTAAGTAAGATATAGAATCCTTCATTCTGCTATTTTCTACTTCAAGATGGTGAAATCTGCTCTGTTGCTCTCTTTCCCTAAGTTCGACATTGTCTACCCGTTCATCTAATTTATCCACTCTCTCATTCACAGACCTACTCGTTTTTTCAACATGTAACCACAAATTTTTCAGGTCTTTTTCAAAGCTTCCAACTTGTTTCTCTAATTTGTCAAGGGTCTGCAATTTATTTTCTACATTACATATCTTGGTCTCTATCTTCTGCAGATATAGTATAATGTCAGTGTTAGAATGGTTTACCGCGTTCACCTGTCCGGCGGTCGCCATCGCCGGTGTAACGAAGTAAAGTGACCCCCATAGAATACTGACCCCCCGGTCAGTATTTTTTAAAAAATAGTGACCCCCCGGTCATAGTATTTTGACCCCCCGGTCATAATATTACGACCCCTGCACACGAAGAAAACTGACCCCTTACGAAGAATTGCGACCCCCCATAGAATAGTGACTCCCTGTCTTTGTTTCAACAAAACATACGCCCGCACGCACGCACGCACGCACGCACGCACACACACACACAACACGCATGTACATACACAATTACACACACGAACGCATGTACGCACACATACCGGTACACATATGAACGCACGCACGCACATATACCGATACTTACACATACACTTCGAAACACTCTCATACATGCAAGCACACAAACACTCACGCACACACTTACACGCACGTAGGAACACATGTATATATGAAGAGATCACTTAATGAATTGTAAAATGTTGTATTGACTTCTATCTGACACTTTACAAAACGTAAATAGCTGTAAAAATTTCAATAATCTAAGTTCTAACTTAAAATTTCATGGATGGAACATTGTGTCAGTCACTGTAAAACTAAACAAAACTTCATTTGGCAGTGGATTTTTGTATGGTCAATACTGTGTGCAATGCCATATATCATATCCATATTTTGAATACATTTGTAATTTATCACCTATTGAAATTAATTGAAATAAGTCTCATCGAAGTGAGGCAACATAAGTGTTCGACATCATGCCTTTTGAATTATTTTAGCGAAGTGGGAAATAATATTTTGTTGTTGTTGTTGTTGTTGTGTTTGTTTCGTCTACCACCACCACCACCGTCACTACTACTACTACTACTATAATTACCGCTACTACTACTACTACCACTACTACAACTACTACTACTACTATTAATCCCACAACTACACATACTACTCCTCCTACTACTACTCCTATACCTCCTCCTATTACCTACCTACCTTCACACATATCCAATAAAAAACCCACCCACCCAAAACCCAGCCACCCACTCAAGCACAAACCCAACCACCCACAAGCCCATCCACCTACTACTGCCGCTGCTGCTGCTGCTACAACTGCTACTACTACTATTCCTACTTCCTAGTACTACTTCTGCTATTGCCTACTACATTCCACCTATACTACTTCCACTACCTATACTACTGCTACTACTACCTATACTACTATCTACCTACCTACCTACCTACCTACCTACCTACCTACCCTACCCTACCCTACCCTACCCTACCTACCTACCTAGTGACCGCACGGTCATAGCATTTTGAGCCCTTTTTATCACTGACCAATGTGCACAACGTTCATTAGAACAAATGTATTATTTAGAAAGGGGGCACTTTTACTGAAGAATATCGACCCTGGTCAATATTCTTAAAAAAGGGCAACCCCGGTCATAGTGCTTTTTAATCTATCTCCAGTATAATTAAAGAAAGTTAAACTTTACTCGAAAAAAATTAACCTTGGTCATTATTATTATAGATGAATTGACCCCCGGTCATAGCAATTTTAGCAGCGTTTATTATATCATGACTAAAGCGCGCACTGCTAATTGAACCCAAGTATTTTGTTCATAGGGGTCACATTTTCTGAAAGAAAATCGACCCCCGGTCAGTATCTTATAAAAAAATATCGACCCCCGGTCATAGTGCTTTGAAACACGTTCGTGATATGTTGAACAACTCCCGCGAACTTAATCTACCGCCAGTATAATTTAGGAAAAAGTTTAACTTTACTCGATTTTATTTAACGTTGGTCATAATTCTTACAGATGTAGTGACCTCCGGTCATAGCAATTTCAGCAGTGTTTATACTGTAATGACTAAAGCGCAATCCTAATTGAACCCAAGTATTTTGTGCATAGGGGGTCACATTTTCTGAAGAATATCGACCCCCGGTCAGTATTTTTTAAAAAAAAGGGTTTAACTTTACTCGTAAACTATATAACTTTGGTCATAATTACAGATGTCATGATCCACGGTCAGAGCAATTTCAGCCCTGTTTGTCATATCATGGCTAATGCGCGCCTTGCTAACTGAACCCAAGTATTTTGTACACAGGGGGTCACATTTTCTGAAGAATATCGATCCCCGGTCAGTATTTTTTAAAAAATAGCGACCCCCGTCATAATATTTTGACACACGTTCATGATATGTTGACCAACTCCTGCCAACTTAATCTACCTCTGGTATAATTTAAGACAGAATTTAACCTTACTCGATTTTATTTAACCTGTGTCATAATTCTTACAGATGTAGTGACCCCCTGTCATAGCAATTTCAGCCGTGTTTATCCTGTAATGACTAAAGCGCGCAATACTGATTGAACCCAAGTATTTTGTGCATAGGGGGCCACATTTTCTGAAGAATATCGACCCCCGGTCAGTATTTTTAAAAAAAATAGCGACCCCCGGTCATAGTACTTTGACACACGTTCATGATATGTTGAACAGTTCCCGCGACTTTAAATCTACCTCCTGTATAATTTAAAGAAATGGTTTAACTTTACTCGTAAACTATTTAACTTTGGTCATAATTACAGATGTCATGATCCCCGGTCAGAGCAATTTCAGCCCTGTTTGTCATATCATGGCTAATGCGCGCCTTGCTAACTGAACCCAAGTATTTTGTACACAGGGGGTCACATTTTCTGAAGAATATCGACCCCCGGTCAGTATTTTAAAAAAAATAGCGACCCCCGGTCATAGTACTTTGACACACGTTCATGATATGTTGAACAGTTCCCGCGACTTTAATCTACCTCCTGTATAATTTAAAGAAAGGGTTTAACTTTACTCGTAAACTATATAACTTTGGTCATAATTACAGATGTCATGATCCCCGGTCAGAGCAATTTCAGCCCTGTTTGTCATATCATGGCTAATGCGCGCCTTGCTAACTGAACCCAAGTATTTTGTACACAGGGGGTCACGTTTTCTGAAGAATATCGACCCCCGGTCAGTATTTTTAAAAAAATAGCGACCCCGGTCTTAGTACTTTGACACACGTTCATGATATGTTGACCAACTCCTGCCAACTTAATCTACCTCTGGTATAATTTAAGACAGAATTTAACCTTACTCAATTTTATTTAACCCGTGTCATAATTCGTACAGATGTAGTGACCTCCGGTCATAGCAATTTCAGTCGTGTTTATCCTGTAATGACTAAAGCGCGCAATACTGATTGAACCCAAGTATTTTGTTCATAGGGGGTCTCATTTTCTGAAGAACATCAACCCCCGGTCAGTATTTTTAAAAAAATAGCAACCCCCGGTCATAGTACTTTGACACACGTTCATGATATGTTGAACAGTTTCCGCGACTTTAATCTACCTCCTGTATAATTTAAAGAAAGGGTTTAACTTTACTCGTAAACTATATAACTTTGGTCATAATTACAGATGTCATGATCCCTGGTCAGAGCAATTTCAGCCCTGTTTGTCATATCATGGCTAATGCGCGTCTTGCTAACTGAACCCAAGTATTTTGTACACAGGGGGTCACATTTTCTGAAGAATATCGACCCCCGGTCAGTATTTTTTAAAAAATAGCGACCCCGGTCATAGTACTTTGACACACGTTCATGATATGTTGAACAGTTCCCGCGACTTTAATCTACCTCCTGTATAATTTAAAGAAAGGGTTTAACTTTACTCGTAAACTATTTAACTTTGGTCATAATTACAGATGTCATGATCCACGGTCAGAGCAATTTCAGCCCTGTTTGTCATATCATGGCTAATGCGCGCCTTGCTAACTGAACCCAAGTATTTTGTACACAGGGGGTCACATTTTCTGAAGAATATCGACCCCCGGTCAGTATTTTTAAAAAAATAGCGACCCCGGTCTTAGTACTTTGACACACGTTCATGATATGTTGACCAACTCCTGCCAAATTAATCTACCTCTGGTATAATTTAAGACAGAATTTAACTTTACTCGATTTTATTTAACCTGTGTCATAATTCTTACGGATGTAGTGACCCCCGGTCATAGCAATTTCAGCCCTGTTTATCCTGTAATGACTAAAGCGCGCAATACTGATTGAACCCAAGTATTTTGTGCATAGGGGGTCACATTTTCTGAAGAATATCGACCCCCGGTCAGTATTTTTAAAAAAAATAGCGACCCCTGGTCATAGTACTTTGACACACGTTCATGATATGTTGAACAGTTCCCGCGACTTTAATCTACCTCCTGTATTATTTAAAGAAAGGGTTTAACTTTACTCGTAAACTATATAACTTAGATTCTATATATATATGCGAACCGTAATGCCATTAAACACAACATGAACGAGTTGTTTTTTCTTAGTAGATTCTAATGTGATTATGATATGATGGCGGCAAGTAGATCACGTCGTGTGTTTTTCTCCATAACTCGATATGTTGAATATGATCACATGAGCATGTAATCATCTATATTTTCAACATTGTTAGATAGATAGATTTATATCAATATTGAGCAACAAGGCAATAGTTAACAACACATAGAATCTAGATCTACATATTTTAGAATTATAACAAAATAAAAATTAATAATAATGATGTTATATGTGTTAGGAACCATGTCAGTTACATCAACATCAACATCAAGGATGACACAAAAAAAGAGAAAATATTCCTCTTATTTCCACTGTGGTCTTTATTGATGGCCTGACAATCAGAGCTTCATATTTACCGATTCAGAGACATATAAATATAGGTCTCTGGCCTATAATACCAACAAATAACTCAATAAAATTCCATCCGCATAACTCTCCCTCTTTGACCCCCAATCTCCCTCATTTGAAAAGCTAATCTCCCTCTTCGCCTCGAAAATATTATCACATGTATGTGATATATATGTAAACATCATACGGGTCTATTTTTCACATATAGTCACATTTGTTTTAGATCTATAATGACATAGAGAGGCGTGAATTATGAAGAAAATTAAATACTTTACTTTAATGAAAAAGTAAGAAATCTATAAATTATTTTTTATCACAGTGTTGTAAATGCTCTATTAAATTACTTTTATTATATAAACAATATGAAATAAGCTATCTAGATTGGCACAATTATCACAAGTTACTGAAATTTATAAAAATCTTAGTAAAATATAATGGAATGAAAGATCTGCTGTAAACAATGCAATTAAAAATGCATGAGCTTTTCTGCAGAATTCCCAACCACAGGCCATTTAAGTCAGAAAGTAGAGAGTTAACCCTTTCCCTCATATAAAATTGATTAGGGTCTACTTAATCAGCTGATGCGGTCAATTTAAATACATGTTTTGGCCAAATGTTGACCACCAATTGTAGTAATGTTTTCGCATCATAACCAGGTTTGTAATAAATATTTCTAAGTCGTTGTACTTTCATCTAGAATATCTGATGTATTACTTCATACATGTACACATGCGCGCAAACGCATGCGCCCCTCCCATACAAACTACATGCATACACATACTATCAACATACTAGCACGTGCGCACATTCATACGCACATAGACACATAAATACAGACACAAAATTATTTTATTACACTTCAGGTTGTTATTACAATTCAGGTTGACCACCAATTGTAATAATGTTTTCGCATCATAACCAGTTTTGTAATAAAAATTTCTAAGTCGTTGTACTATCATCTAGAATATCTTATGTATTACTTCATACATGTACACATGCGCGCACACGCATGCGCCCCTCCCATACAAACTACACGCATACACATACTATCAACATACTAGCACGTGCGCACATTCATATTCACATAGACACACAAATACAGACACAAAATTATTTTATTACACTTCAGGTTGTTATTACAATTCAGGTTGACCACCAATTGTAAAAATGTTTTCGCATCATAACCAGTTTTGTAATAAAAATTTCTAAGTCGTTGTACTATCTTCTAGAATATCTGATGTATTACTTCATACATGTACACATGCGCGCACACGCATGCGCCCCTCCCATACAAACTACACGCATACACATACTATCAACATACTAGCACGTGCGCACATTCATATTCACATAGACACACAAATACAGACACAAAATTATTTTATTACACTTCAGGTTGTTATTACAATTCAGGTTGACCACCAATTGTAATAATGTTTTCGCATCATAACCAGTTTTGTAATAAAAATTTCTAAGTCGTTGTACTATCATCTAGAATATCTTATGTATTACTTCATACATGTACACATGCGCGCACACGCATGCGCCCCTCCCATACAAACTACACGCATACACATACTATCAACATACTAGCACGTGCGCACATTCATACTCACATAGACACACAAATACAGACTAAATATAATTTTATTACACTTCAGGTTGTTATTACAATTCAGGTTGACCACCAATTGTAATAACGTTTTCGCATCATAACCAGTTTTGTAATAAATTTTATTACAATTCCGGTTGTTATTACAATTCAGGTTGCAACAACGCACAATGTTAATTGAACCCAAGCATTTTGTACATAGGGGGTCACATTTTCTGAAGAATACTGACCCCCGGTCAGTATTTTTTAAAAAATAGTGACACCCGGTCATATTGCTTTGACACAAATTCATGATATGTTGAACAACTCCCTGAAACTCAAATATATCTCCAGTATAATTTAAGGAAAGGGTTTAACTTTACTCGAAAAATATTTAACCTTGGTTATAATTCTTACAGATGTAGTGACCCCCTTTCATAGATTATTTTTAGCCACGTTTATTATATAATGACCAATGCGCCCAATGCTAATTGAACTCAAGTATGTTGTAGAAAGGATGGGTGTAATTTTTGTCTGAAGAATATCGAACCCCGGTCAGTATTTTTTAAACAATAATGATCCCCGGTAATAATGCTTTGGCCCACCTTCGTGATATTTTGAACAACACCAGCAACTTTAATTTGCCTCAAGTATACTTTAAAGAAAGGGTTTCACGTATTTCGAAAAACATATTTAACCTTGGTCATAATTGTTACAGATGTGTGACCCCTAGTAATATCATTTTGAGCCCCGTTTAATATATCATGACTAATGCGCACAATGGACGCCAAGTAATACGACTTGTAATCATTGTTCGTACAGACTAGCACACACACGCACGCGCGCGCATGTACACACACACACACACACACACACATGCACGTAACAATCACTTATAGTAAATAAACACCCTTCCGCACGCACCCACACACCCCTACACAACATCGGAATACAATTTAATTTATAGAGAATTGTGTCAATTATTGTCGAAGAGATGCTGTTGATTTCCTTATATAAAAGGTCAAGCACGTGTGACATATACCATAGCAATATAGTGTGTACATTTGTAACAGGCCATTGTCCTCTGCAGATAATAAACATTAGATTAGTTGTCCATAATGTTTTTACTTTTGTTTTAAACGAGCTTTGTAGAAAACCACACAGCAAAGATTTGTTGCGTGTTTATTTTTGTCTGAAAGGACGAGTTTAATAGATCCAATAAATCATGAACACGAATCTTATATTCTATTCATAACATAACCTAGAGAAGATAGTTTTCCTTGTGTGTTCGTCACCTATTTGTGGCTGCCTAGTAAGTCAAATGTATGACATCGAAAGTATCAGCACCTGTTGAGTTTCAAAACAGTTTGCCAATCAGACTGAGATTAATCGTCAACTTTTATCCTTTTATATTCAATTGAACTTAATTTGCGTTTGTGTTCGTTTATATTGGGAATTATTACTCAAGGGTACAAAATAAAATACACAAGTAGTAGTATTTGCCTTTATAAAAAGAACAGTTTACTTACTGTAAAGATTTAAAAACATGATTTGACAAGTAAGGTCGGTCGCTGTTAGAAGTATAGAACCATTTATTAGATCGCACAGAAAAGGTTGTTATACTCAAAATGCATTGTAAATGTCCCCTTAAAATAAGTTATATTACCACTACTTCTACTAATACAATTACTACTTCACACCCACTGTCACTCATCAGACATCTGCTAGTGTCAACATTTTTCAAAATATTGACAGTTTCTAAATAATAAAGCGTTTCCGTTAAATTTCGTTTAACCCCCCCCCCCCCCCCCACACACACACACACACGCTACCACACCCACACACCCACACATACCCACCCACCCGATGCTGCAGCAACAAAAAAACAAAACTGCAGCCGCAACAATATTAGGTATTCAAGTATTTGCAATGGTTACTAATTTGTTAGTAATAATTGGGGCGGGGGTCAATATTTTATAGATATATCGCGGAGGGGGTCACTATTTTTCAGAGGGGAGTCGATATTTTTCAGAAAGGGGGTCGCTTTTTCTGAAGAATAGTGACCGGGGGGTCAGTATTCTATGGGGGTCACTTTACTTCGTTACACCGGCAATTCAGAATATTCGGCCAATGTCACTATATCCGGTGGTCTTTCTCCAGCTTCCGTAACAAGCAGCTGCGAAACTGACTCGTCAAACACTACAGATTCATCAAACAACACAGAGTTAGTCTGGCTTAAAACATCACTTACTTTTACAAATTTGTTGTCTACTGTGTTGTTTACTGTGTTGTTTACACTGGACGGGCCTCCACCCACTCTGTGTATCTTACTGATGTTAGCTTCGTCTCCGCTGCTACTTGTTTTCTTCCTTTTATCACCAACCCTCTTCTTTTTTTGTCCCATCATTACATAGTCCTTTAATCAAATTGTCTCTCAACACCAATTCACTTCCAGAACAAAATCCCACATGAGACACACTTAATTAATCGACATTTTAATGCGAGCGAAAATAAAAACGTCCATGTTCGTGTCACGTGACCCTATGAATAACTTGTCGGGGGAGTTTCCAAAACGTCACTATATGCATAAAACCTAAAGATTGTTCCGACTACACAAGGAGCTTGCGTTTTCCGTTTTACACAAGGTACTTGGGTAACAAGGTGTATTTGCTCGATAAAATATTGCAATATTTTAGGCAAAACGTTGGTAGGTACATGCATATAATAGGAACATTATCGAGAGAATTTCTGGTGAAACTCAACGTCAATACATACGTTTAAGGCGTTGGGTCATTGACATGAATACTTGGTCCAAATGTATATGAGTGTGTATATATCAACACTATATTATACGAGGGTGTCTCCATAAAATACATGTAGTTATATTAGTTACATTAATCACAATACAAAGTAAAACAAAAGTGTATCGCGCAATCGACAACTTGATGTGGATGGCTTCGCATCTTCAGAATTAACTATATTTACCCGTTACTCTATAGTGAATATCTTGATATAGGCCTTGAGCCAGAGGCCCAAAATTTGGCCATTGGTACCATCTTTGGGGAATAATGCTATCACTGTTTTTTGATAAGATATAAGTATCTAGAATCAGAAAATATGTGATAGCAGTAAATCGGTGGTAGCTTTTTGTATTTTTTCACCAATCTTAACCCTATGGTAAAAATAGTGTTTTCTAAATCTAGCATTAAAGAAAAGACATCATAAAATTTCAAACTGATGTCTCTCTCTTGTTACACCCTGTATCTACTTGAAAATTGAAAGGCTTGTAGCTGTAGTTACACACATTTCATTTATGTTGTTATATTTTCACAAAAAGTGGTTCATATAATGTAAATTCTTTCCCATACGTACATAGAATTATCTTTACATTCATATGTATTTTGCAGAAGTAAAAAATTCTCAGGAGTTTTGCATACCTTCATCATCTTTATAACTAGGCTCATAAAACTTCATATGTATATTCACAGTAATGATGGCAATGAATTGACTTCAGACTAGAACCCTTACATTTAGCATCTCTTAATGCATATTCTCAGAGTTATGTCCCTTTAAAACTTCCATACACTCAATTTGTGCCAAAACTGAAATAGCTTAAGAGTTAGCCCAATGAAAGTTCACCAGCATTTCACTATCATTATATCAACGACAAAAAGTAATGACAAGAATCCTTTGAACCAGAACCCAGTCATTGTTTAGGCCAAATTATGTCCCTTTATGAAAATTGTATATCACAGGTAAACTATAAATATCCGTTCAACCACTTCAGAGCTAGCTTATTCATGATATACTCTTATGTATTTATTATTCATCATAAGCATTACAACTTGAACTAGTGGAAATGGATCCCATCCCTCCTTCCTTACGATGATATTGTCTCTAATCAAGTATGCATTTCAGTGAGAAAAAACAAAACAAAAACAAAGTCCCGTAATTTTACTTACTACACAATTCCTCCATCTTCACATCAAGTTGTTTATCTGTGAAAGTTTTATGCATATATATGCTTTATAGTGAAGCAATTTGCTAAGACATGTAACTCTGGATAAAATTACCAGAACAAACATTTCCTTCTTTGCGGTCATTTTTACACCAAGGTTGCCAATTTGTAACAGTTTGAAACA
Organism: Azorinus chamasolen; assembly: GCA_963576725.1. Taxonomy (NCBI): domain Eukaryota; kingdom Metazoa; phylum Mollusca; class Bivalvia; order Cardiida; family Solecurtidae; genus Azorinus; species Azorinus chamasolen. Next base: position 43,855,246 of record OY755242.1, on the reverse strand, counting down.
GAGCCCCCACTGGTGTATGAGGAGTTGGAAACATAAACATATATAGGAGCATAAAATGGTGATTACCATATCAAGCATGCTTATACAGACATTCTGTTTTCACTTCAAGGTAATTAAAAGTAATACGTAGTTTGTCTGACCATCCTTTAGTTTGTCCATTGGTACATGTTAAGGCCAGCATTTCAGTTAGCTCAGTCGGTACAGCGTTCGCTTTTGGGCTGGGCGTCGTGAGTTTGATCGCTGGTCGGGTCATACCAACGACTTTAAAAATGGTACTAAGGTGGACTGGTTGGCCCGATGTCAGGTAAATGTTACTGGGTATGTGTTGCAGTTTTCAATTCTATACACTATACACGTTAAAAAATCAGTGAAATCAGAGTTGCTGTATCCAATGTTGTCTCTAATGCATCTATTAGCACATGATGGCAAAAGTCAAGGACTTAATAATCTTTGATTGGGTACTGGTGATACATTTGGACAGCAAAGACAGGGTAGGGAAAATATATTAAAACATCAGCAAGTAATGAAGAGTTTAGTCAGGTGTGTTCTGGTTAAAAGAAGCTTCAGAATGATGAATTGTACGACATTCGTTTGGATAATTAAATTGTGATATTTAGTATGGATCAAAAGCAACAAACAATGACAAAACATGAGAGAGAACCTCCAAAACAAAGTTTAACAATCTGTTATCCATTTGAAACATAATGGCTAAAGAAATTCCTGATATGCTAGACATAAGCAAAAATATCACATTACATGTAGTAAGTTTTGCAGAAGAAATTGACTAGTGTAAACAATGTCCAAGTATATGTTATCGTGCTGCTATAGTAGATAGGGTAGAGTTTGCTCAAACAGAAATTAATTATCAATGCGGTATAAAATATTTGGCCGTGATAGAATATACATTGTTTGAATTATAAGGAGAAAAATCAATCAAGAACTGGTGATGACATCGAAGTAGAGAGTATGGGCATAATATGCTAGGCATAACAATTGAACAGATTAGGAAGAATTTTGGGAGGTTTCAGATTAAATAGAGTCAACCGTTGCATTGGCAATAAAAATATACAGCAAACACTTTTAATTACAGTAAGAAGGTCCCGGCACTTCAGTACTAACTGAATGAAGTAGATGAGTATCTGACCATTCAACTCAAGTAATAAATCAAGTTTCTATAACCTGGTAATAGCACAGAATACTTCGTAATGTATTTGGCTTTTCATGCTGATACATACACCAGAGCCCCCATTATATTAGAAAAGCGGGACTGGAGCAATGACTCCATGACATCAGGAAGATTACCAAAACTATTAAAATATAAGTTCATGTGTAACTTTGCATTGGCGCGCCATTAATTATAAAAGTAAGGCAAGCACAGTGGGATTCCTGACCAGGAATACAAAACCCCTAAGCAAAATCCTTAAATTGGTTAGAAATAGGAGATCTGCTTCAAATTGTTACATGAAGTGCAGCCATTTGTCTGTCTTCTACATTCACCATCAATTTGTAGATCACGCAAAAAATACAAACGACCAGGCTGTAATTCAGAATCTAAATTTTCCAAATTATTATTACTTAGGCAATGTTATTTTGCATTGGATGGGTGGTCAGACAACCAACTTTGGAACATTAATGAATTATTGGGATGTCTGTTTTTTAAACTTGTGAATGCCTATAATGACTTTCTACACGTTGTCAGTAGCCGGTGAGAATACATGTATTTGTGAGTAGGGCGATTGTTTGTTATGTGTATTTGCTTTACGTTAGTTTTATCATTCATTTGCCATATAGGGCAATCAATGATCCAACAGGAGAGATTGGAGGAGAGCGGAATAACACTCTTGTTCTCTGGTTCTTCAACATTCCCGGTCAAAATTAGTATTAGCAGATCGATACATTATCCTAACACCAGGTTATCATATCTTAGAGTTACCCTCATATACCAAGTGTAAAGCAAATGTGAAACTTGAATCATATTAAAGCCTTTGTAATAACCTTTTGGGCAAACCCTTCAACCTAAGTCTAATGGGAATCATGTTGAAGAAGATCTTGCAGAACGATGATATGATAATATGTTTTCTGTAACTTTTGTGTCAGTGACCACGGTCAGAGAAAAAAACGTTTTCAGAGAAATGACACTGAGGGGTTTTGTTCACTTTTTAACTCAACTGTCCGTTGTTCTAAATTTAAACAACATGCCATTCAGATGTGCCATTCACCAGCCTACATATTAAAATCCTGATCATAAATGCAAAATCGTAATTGATCTGTACTGTATTGTAACCGTATTGGATACCTCCGTGCGACAATGAAGTTACTAAAAGCATGAATGTTAGATTGACACATGTGTCCATCAAGAATGACCCATAGTTCATCTAGGAATATGTAATTGTGTACAAACCAATACGGGTGACTTATTTGAATGTGGCAGATTAAAAATGAAAGACAATATCCATATTCTTCAATAACATATCGCAGTATTTTGTTTGACACTACATGTACATTTAGTCACAAGAACAGTATGAATACAACGGAAGCCCATACCCACATATCTTCATCAGCCAGAATATTTGAGGATGTTTTAATCCTTACTAACAATATTTAAATCTTTAAATTCAATTTAGAGCTAAATACGGTCTAACTTAAACGGTAAGCAACGAATGCTAATAATAACAAATATCCACACACCGCCACATCCCATCTTACAGGCTATTAATTTATGTTGGGATAAAATGGAAACTGGACCAATAGATACTGATCCAAAAACTGACACCCACCCCTCCTGTGCGGACTGTTTCCACATACAATTTTCAAAGTCTGATAACTCTGTAGAAAATCGTTCAACCGGAACAGGAATAATATAAGCACAACTAGGCATAGTGCTGATCAATCCTATGAACTTTCATGAAAATCCGACATGTCTTGGAGAAACCGCGAGGACAAAATTCCATTATAACACAAGTTGCGTTTGCGAAACACTATGTCCCGACCTTTGACCCTGTAGGATGACATTGACCTTTGACCCATGGACCAGGGAATTGAACGCGACACATCGTCCTTGTGTGGTGAACATTTGTGCCAGGTTATTTTGAAATCCATTCACAGATAAAAACAATTATAGAAGGGAAACGAAATTTAGGACGGACGGATGGAAGGACGGACGGGCGGAAGGACGGACAATGCGATTACTGTATGCCCGCCGTGGGGGGCATAAAAATTAAAGTCCCATAACTCTGCAGAAAATCATCGAACCGGAACAGAAATTAGATAAACACAACTAGGCACAGTGCTGATCAATCCTATGAACTTTCATGAAAATCCGATCAAAGGTTTTGGAGAAACCGGACGGATATATTAAAATCGGACTGACGAACGGACGGACGGAAGGGGGGGGGAGAGACATATGGATGGACAGACAGACGGACGCTGCACACAAAAACAATATGTCTCCCTAGTATACTGGGGGAGACATAACTAGACGGTGCATTGGTTACTAAAATAATAAGAATATCAAGTTTTAAGCAAACTTGTAGATTGGGAAATTTGCATCTATAAATGGACAGACAGACAGACGGATGAATGGACGGACGGATAGAGGGACGGACATATGGGTTGGTCAGATGGAAGGACAGTCAGACTCACTACATGATTCAGGTATACCATTATAATTTCGTTGTTGGGGTATGATACCAAATATTGTAAATCTGAAATCGTTAGCTTTACTTTTCATTGATAATTTTGCCTCGAAATGGGGATATTGTATAGCATAATATAAAACGCAATAAAACATAGAAAGCTACCATCGATGCAATGCTATCACATATTTTCTAACTCTATAGATGTATATGTTGTAAAAAATCACAATGAGAATTATTCCCCTGAGATGGTATCGACCAACCCTACTGGCTCATCGACTAATAGAAATAATGCCAAAATGAATATGAATTGACTGCATATTTGTGATGACATATGGACACAGAACTGTGTTACTATGGCAGAAACTGTAAAAGAATGTCTGATGGGTCTGCTCTGTTAACGAATGCGTAGAAAGCGTAATATGGAGTAAACATTACCAAACTATGATTGGCGTAACAAATTCCTTCTCATGTAAGCATGCAGGGTAAGTATAAAAATGTATGACGTTTTTATCTGGCGCATTCCATTTTAATTCAAGTCATCAAATGGTCAGTTTGTATCTATTGACAATTCGTTCAAATATTTGCAATCATGTTAAAGACTGATAGATGATTACTGCTATAATACATGTTATGTTACCAATTTGCATAGCCATAATAATGCAAATCGCTGCTGCCAAAATAAACTACTAAGAAAAGGGATCATAAAGCCATTAAGCGCCAGTTAGCCAACGAGTTGTATACACAATACACTAGAGGAATCGCGATTACAAACAGCAAGGATCTAAATAAGACGCCGAGTCCCATCAAGATCCAATTTGTTTGACACTCGGTCAATAGACTAAAATCTTCAAACTTTAGTCGAATCGAAAATCAGTGATAAGTTCAGCCAATCAGAGGCCATTACTTCGGCATGAGAAGGGCTAACTCGGGGCACCTCGGCCTCTCATCAGGATCCAAGCTGTTTGACTCTTAGTCAATTGTTTCTCAAAAGCATGATCAAATCGAGAAAGGTCAATCTGCATCAGATCAAAACTTTAGCAGCGTGGTTAAGGCACTGTCACTTGATCGAAACAGTCTATAGTGTAATATAATAGTCATATCATGTATTAATGTATTAGTTGCTATAAAAAAAAACTACAGTCTTTGTCGATCAAATGCCAGTGGGTAAAGGTTAACACATTTAAGTACAACCGTGAGTTCAGGGAAGTTACAACCATGATGTAAGGGGAAATGTTGGTTATTGTTATGTACTGTTTGAATTATAATATTCCCCGCTTTCATCTGGATTCACACCGGAATGGTTAGTAATTAATAAATGGAAAAGACAAAAATGAATTATGCAAAATATGTTCAGCTATTGGAAAAGCTTCGCTATAAATTATTATGTCAAAGAAAAACAATCACAGTATAGCCCCTCTAAAGCTACCACCAAAACAGGTTAATTCAGAGCCTTAACGGCAGGTGGTTGCTTAATGCAGGACAAACGTTATGCGGAACACTCCCGCATTAGGTTTTTGTATTACTTGCATAAAACAAAATCTTATTTAAATACACCTATATTTATTTATAAAGTTGCCACATCAGACGGAATTTACTGTAAGTGAAAAATTGCTAATTCAAGAAAGTAAATGTTAAGTACATTACCAATGTTTCAGTTGTTATCTCGTCTACTCGTTTGTGCGCAACATGCTGAATAATAGTGATATTTATTTCATCTTACTTAGAGACGTCATAGGCAAATGCGTGTCATTCAAGAGCTGATTGGATGAGTTGTGTGTCACAATAGGAGGTCAAATATTGTTCGTTGAATTAATGATAACATAATTATTTTAAAACAGGAATGGTTGAAGTTTGCTAAAATAGCACTTCTTTGACAATAATAAATCAAATTAATATCTGAATTATTAATACAGGAAATGTCCATGTACGCGTGCTCATGGTGTGCATATGTTGCCCAAATAACTCCCTAGATCAGATACTACACTGTGTTATTGTGAAAATATACAGTAGAACCTGTCTTAAGCGGTCATCAAGAATAGGTCTAATTGTTGGTCTGTATGGCATGTGGTAGCTTAATGCAGATCAAAAGTAATGCAGAAAGCTCCTGTGGGAGCTTTTTGCATGACTTGTGTCATGTATTAAGCAACCACCTGCTTTTAATATCCCTCTTATCTCACTTATATGTTCAATAAGTGGATGGCCGCTTAGGACAGATTCTCCTTTACGCCATTCCATATTTCAGACTAGTCACTACTACAAGGAGTGTCACCTACAATACACATCTAGATAATTATATCAAGCCCAGCCACCGGGGTCACATATTTCAATACACTCTGTATTATCCGAAAACAAATTTACAAATTGTATAAACAAGTCATTCACGGGTCACAAAAGCATGTTCAATCTAGATAAATGATAATCAGGAGTGTATCTGCTAATCAAGTACCAACTTCAGACAGGGAAGCCAATAAAGACAAACTCTGTTCAGCTCAATATGTCGCAATAGAAAAAGAAAGCTGTTTGTTATTGTTTTGTCTTTTTGCTGCTGTTGCTATTGTTTGTTGTTGTTGTTGTTATCATGTTATTGTTATAGTCAAACAACTAGGTCTGACGGGTCACGGGTTCGCCGAGTCCATTTTAAGGGAGATCAGCATTTCGGATAACCACGTGCTATTTATAAAAAGAAAATGTTTAGTTATAGGTGTAAACAATAAGCGCATTAGTTATTGGAAATATAGCGTAGTGGACAAGTCGTAGGGCCATACAGAAGTATATGATCGGCGAACATTTTATTAGGCGCAGGTTCGAGTCTCGCATCAACCTAAAACATTTTTTTGCTAAAACTATTAAGGAAAGTCGCCTTAAGAGCATTAGTTTTGTTGTACATTAAGAAGCCACTTGTACAAGACATTTGATAAAACTGATATTGATATGTATTCATATTTTAGCATCGATTTATTATTGAAAAAATATGGCTAATATAGGACTCGAACTCAAACAAAGGCACCATTCCCTAACATTGACGAACATGTGCATAAATGGTCATTACAATTATACAATATGACATAAAATAATACTCTACTATTCATTCATATTAAAAAAAGTTTAAGATCGACCCGGGATTCGAACCCATGCTCAATAAAACTTATCGCAGTGTCTTCTGCGTACCTATACTTTACCCACTGCGCTAAACTGCTGACAACAATTCCGCCTTCATTTTTATGTTATATACTAAACTCGTCTGTTTAAAAAAATGATCCGAGAACACGCGAAATGCTGATCTCCCTAAAAACAGGACTCGGCTGACCTTTGACACGTCAGACCTAGTTGTTTAACTATACTGTTGTTTTTGTTGTTGCTGCTGTTATTGTTGATGAAAAGTATAATCCGTCAAATAAACATGCAAGAGAGGTGCTACGCAAGCGTAAAATGGCTGCGCAAAACATGTTTAAGCAGGGTAGAAGATAAAACAGAGAGCAAAGTTATACAAGGACATTCAAAGTTCTGACCAAAGACCATCATTTGACTTCTGAAATAAGCAACTGTTCCTCTAAACAGGTATGAGTTTTGTTCCAGCTGATATTGCTTTGGTTGTTAGCATTTATAATAGCCTTTGCATACACTAGATGGATACAGATGAGACACCGAGTAACTTGGCACCTCATCAGGTTCCAAACTGTGTTTTACATTTGTTTTTTATTTAATACTACTCATACACAACACTTGTCAATAAACAATCTTCACGAGAAACATCAGTCGGCGTATAGAAAGTTTCACTCAACTGAGACAGCTCTACTCAACGTCCAAAGCGATATTCTAGATTCACTAGACTAAAACAAGGTTACTGTCCTCGTATTACTGGACCTCTCCGCTGCATTCGACACTATTGATCACAGCACACTGCTTGAACGTCTAGAACATGACTTTGGAATAGGTGGTACACCGCTTGCATGGATGACATCCTATCTCACCGATCGCTTTCAAACTGTGTGCATTGACAAAGAACTCTCTGAGCCAGTCCTCATGAAATACAGTATACCTCAGGGATCAGTGTTAGGGCCAAAAACTATATTATGTATACAAAACCCATAGTTGCAATTTGTAGAAACCATGGACTTAATCATCATTTTTATGCAGACGACTCGCAGCTATATATATCATTTGAACCCATTGACACTACTACACAATTGGAAGTTATAAGACGAGTGGAAGCCTGTCTAAACGATGTTGTCTCCTGGATGCACCACAATATGCTAAAACTAAATGCAGATTAAACAGAACTTATACTGTTTAACTCGAAACGTAATGCAGAACGTGTATCAAACATAGAAATCAAAATTGAAGATGCTGAGATAACACCATCGACGTGGGTTCAAAATTTGGGGGCATTCCTCGATTCCAACATGAACATGGAACAACAGGTGAATTCTGTTTGTAGGTCTTGTTATGCCCAGCTACGACAAATAGGCCATATCAGAAAATGTCTTACCACTGATGCTACAAAAACTCTAGTAAATTCTCTTGTTACATCCAGACTCGACTATTGTAACTCCCTGCTTTGTGGTTTACCAAAGACAACTTTGAACAGACTGCAGACTGTCCAAAATGTTGCAGCTCGTATCATTACCAGGACATCACGTTTTGACCACATAACACCAGTGTTAAAGGAACTTCACTGGCTCCCAGTGGAACACCAGATTGACTTTAAACTTTTGACTCACACCTATAAAGCATTGAGTGACAAATCTCCAAGTCACATCACGGACATGTTAAAGATATATCAACCACAACGTGATTTAAGATAAAAAAAATGACTTTAAGGCCCTCGTGATACCAAGATCCCGCACAGTTACCTTTGGTGATTGTAGCTTTGCAAAGGCGGCTCCTAAGTTGTGGAATGAACTTTCGGTGGGAATACAGAACTCAGCTTCACTTGAGTCTTTTAAAAGAACTCTTAAAACTCATTTCTTTTTAAATATATATGGTGGCTGATGTATATTTTAAGCCCCGATAGCTGTTGCATGTTTTAACCCTGCTACACTAGAATCTTTTAAAAGATCTCTTAAAAATCATTCCTTTTTAAAGAATTATGGTGGCTGATATATATTTTAAGCCCAAACAGCGGTTGCATGTTTTAACTTTAGGAATAGTATGCCATCAACTTTGCTTTATCCTCTTATCATAATTGTACTATACCTTACTAGGTATATGGATTTTAAATTTTTGGGTTATGCGATAAGTTCTTTTTATATACCTTAGAACTACACTGTAAATGTTTTGGTTTTGTTTATTATGTTTTTATTCCTATTTAATATCTTATATTTTCTTTAATTTCTGCTTTAGTATGTATAAATGTTTTAATTGTAAAGCTCTTTTGAAAGTATTTAGATATGAAAAGAGCGCTATATAAATATGGTATAATAATAATAATAATAATAATAAAAAAAAAACAGATTCAATAAAACCGAGTCTGCAATTTTCTCTTTTTGCATTTCTTCTTTTGCTTTCAATTTTTCAGAATATATTATCTATGTGTTATCAGATTTTCATCTCTTGTGCAATAATTATCATACACACATATGCACAAAGTTTCAAATCAAAACAACTAAATAGTATGTGATCGAATGATCGTTTTCAATTAGTGTTTTAGCGTGCATATTGGATTCGTGATTGTAGTTTATTAAGTACATTTTTGCGAATTAACTCCGATGTCTGCCTTTAAGACCCAGAATAAATATCGTTTGGTGGCCGCGTTAGAAAAGTATTTGCATTTCATTGAAATAAATGAGTGTTAGTGAAAATTGTCAATAGTTGAACATAGCTTGCAAAATTCGTCAGATATTACCGGGCTTGAATTAATGGCTGAACCAAAAACATACACATCATTATAGATTAATGTGTGACCATGGTTATGCGTATGGTTAGCGTGCACATTTTATTAGTAAATTTTCACAATTCAACTCCAATTTCTGCCTTAAGACTCAGAGCAAAAGTTTTCTTTATTGTGGTCGCTTTAGGGACGTCTTTGCATTTCATTAAAATACGTAATGAGTTTTGAATAAATCTACTGAAAAGGAGCGTTTATTAGAAAACAGGAAACATTTAGTTGTGTGCAGTTATGAAACCATTATGATAAATGGAGCCTTTGACCCATAGTGGGAAATGCTTTATTTATAAAATGGTTTCAGAAAGTATTTTTTTACAGACGCGTCCATAGTCGTTAATATGAGGGAATGGGCTACCACGAAACCCAGAAAAAGGAAACGCTATACAGTCATGTACAGTAGAAATCAATTAGGGTCGCCGAAAGAATAATTGCAATTTCTAACACCCACATCCGACTTAAACAAATGTTGTTTCTAGTTTACGGACGCCAATGCGCCTTTGAAACTTTCGTATAGTTTCATTATTTTCAATCATTCATTCCTTCATTCATTCATTCATTCATGCATTTATTGATCCATTCAATCGTTTCCCTGTACATATTCGAATTCTTGATAATGTTTACGTGTATATAAAACGAGAAACATTGTATATGTGTAAGTAACAATACATTCTACTCAAATCTTAATCAAATGTTGATATGTATCACATTATCTTCAGGTTTACGATAAACAGAATTCGTTAAATCTCAATCATGAACTTTAGGCAGATCCCGATGATGGTAGGTTTACATTTGCATTCTCTTATAAATTTAAAATCAATTCCAAAACAAAGTCATTAACACTAATATTCATGTAAGAAAATTATGATAGTATAAATATCAATCAGATTGAGTGTTGTAGGAGCACATAAATCTTGGCCATGACACCATCATATATATAGTACACCATAAGCAACTAGAGCATTTCCTGACCAGATAGCTCCTACAGGAGCCGTCTGGTCCGGGTCTCCTCTGTATGCAAAGGCATAGACAGGCGTATTTATGGAGTAAATGGTTAAGCTGTCATTGATTCGGACAAAAGCTTATTTGCGTCTATTGTACATGAATTCATTCGCTCAGTTGATAAAGGGCTATAACCCATGAAACCTGTTGCTAACTATGCATGATATTTCCCGTATTTCTGCGTCACATCGGAAGTAACGGAAAAGTTACCTTTCAACTCGTTCAATGCTACTGGAATTTACTATTCCAAAATCAATCTTTAAACTTAACCCTTTCCGCACTGTAAAATAATTAAGAAAAGTAATATTACAAACAATGCAGACCTGATGAGAGGGCTTCTCTAGAAATATTCTCATCTGGGTCTTCTATGTTTGCAAATGACATTAGTGATTCGTATCCCGCACTGAAATGGTTACAAGTTATTGAGTCGAAACTAAAATACGTGCATGTTTTCACATGGACAAGGATAGCCACCATACCCGTATACTTCAAAAATCCCCGACATATCAAAACGTTTCTATCGCAACTATTTAAATTTAATTGTTAATATGTAATTACAGATATCCAGTTCATGAACATTCGTGCATTGATAAATACTTAAACTAATATTCATTTAGTATACAATTGGATCAGATACATGAAAGTGAATTCAAACTCAGAGGTTTAGCGTTGAGCTATTAACCTAAGGGTCCGGGGCTCGAATCCCGACTGGACCAGCTCGAAATTTCAGAGACCCTTTTCAGTGTCTACCACCCGCTCGAGCCTGCCTTATTTTCACCCATGGGTTAAAATGGGTACCTGCGAGTATCACTAGCCGGTACTGCGACTGCGTTATCGTGACGCCACATGTTAGTAGTGCTCAGTATTGTGGGTTCAATGACCAGTGGAGTAAATGTACTGTCGGCTGAATGGTAGACTATAACTAGGTACTCTAGCGGGCCTTGGCGACCGTTTGTCCCTTTTCGACACATTGATAAAATACATAGCTTTCATCACTTCCTTGTGTGAAAATCAGACTTAGTTATTATAGACCTCGTGACTCATTCCCCTTTGTAGATATGAGATATTGAATCATGTACTTTTAGTACTTCATTTCATAAATACGAACCTCTTCGCCTTTAAAAACAGAATAGACCCAGATCAGACGGCCCCTGTATGAGTCGTCTGATCAAGGTCGACTGTTTGCGTATGAACTAATATAGATATGACTCTACAGTGTCTGGCATGGCCAACTTTTACTATGTTCATATGCCATTTTTTAAAAATTTCATGAGGTAATTATTTCTGTCATGAATAGTCATGACGTAAAGAGCACTGCGACACTAAAATGATCCAACAACTCTCAAATTGAAGGAGTTCGCGACACCAACTGCCCATGACGGAACGACCGATCACCACCAGGGTGATTTTTATTAACTCTTCCTCCTGTTTAACATTTATTCAAGAGTTTTTCACCGCATGGATATTCATGAACAGCCTCAATAATATAGAACATGGAAAAGGCAATTCTTTCACAGTTGTCAAAAACTGTATGATAAATCATATCTATAAATTCGCATAACCAAAGAAGATAGACACTGATGAGTCGGCTTTTATAATTGGAGCCGTCTGATTTGGGTCTACTCTGTTGGCAAATGCGTGAAAACACGTCGACATGAAGGAAAGAAGGACAAACTTTCTTCATATCAAGTCTGAACCCTGTACGCGATAATTTGTACATGATTCAAATATTAACCCAAACCAGATGCTACATTGAACATACAGCATCTGACCAGGGTCTACACTTTTTGCCACAAATGTTGATCAAAGCAATAACAGAATAATTGTACATTTGCATAATTTAAACTATTTTCGTTAGTATGCGTTTTTCCGTGGAATGTTACCAGGTCCATAAGTACATAATAGAGATGGATGCTCATGTCCGAAGTCTAAGTTTTCAAAGAGACATAAAGTAGGTAATATACATGATATGCTTATGACCCTTATTTGGCTGACGTTTGCGGTGATGATTCAGTTCATGAACTTTTATGAGACAGCTCCAAAGATGGTGAAAGTTCAGATCATAGATAAAGTGTATGCTATCGCAAAAGTTCCTTTCCTGGATGCCTCATTTCCCCTAGTTATACGGATATCTTATCTTTCTTTCTTCAACTTTTAATCTGAATACATCCATTAGCACAGCAAAGCCCATATGTGAAACATAATTTGTTAAACTGTATAGACCCCCTGATAAAATGGACCATTAGGGTCTACACCTCTGACTAAAGTTTGCCTGGCTGACTGTTTAGTGCAGTTATGGTATTCATATGACCTAAATAAGTATGGTGGGAAACAAAGCAAATGTTGCATTGTCTTATCTACGAACCATGTAGTAATTTGTATCTGCTCTGTTTAGGCTACAATGTCCCACCTTCCATATTGCATCGGAACTTTTTTGTTCACGAATATTCAGTAGGTATTGAAAATTGAAATAAACATAACAGTGAAAGGACTATGGGCGAACCATGTAGCAATTTATAAATAAGTTATACAGTAAAGTCCCTCTAAAGCAGACTTTAAGTAGATCTAATGAGGAGTTAAGATCTATTTAGACAGGTGGCTTCTTCATGCAGGATGAAAGTCATGCAGAAAGCTCCTTTTGGAGCTTTCTGTGTGACTTTCATCAAGCATTAAACTGCCACCTGTCTTACAGAAGGTTTTAATGCTATTTGAATGTCCGGTTTAAAGGGGATTAACTGTACTTCCGTCCTGATAAAATGGTGTAGTATATAATTAGAACAAGGATTTGGAGTAAGATTTCTTTAAGTTTATTTGACAGATAATGTTTTTAAGACTATTATATAAATAAAATACAAAGATGATACTACATGTATAGTGTACAAGAAGAATGTTGCTGAGAGATGGGGTCTAACTTTCTGTCTCATGACAAGCAAGCAGATCTATCAAAGGTCCAGATAAGATGCATAAATTAAAACATTTTCAAGAACGACTTTAACCCTATGTTGTAACCGCTCTTTAGACTCTTCTCTTCGAGACAATTCAGGAGAGTGATCACAACATAGGATTTGGTAGAGAAAGGACTATTTTCGTATTTTAGTTTACACCTTTATCTGTTGTTCAGTCTATGGGGCAGTAGAAAGTAATAAAATTTAAGACATGACAGGCTTATACACCACAGGTGTACGTACTAACAAAATCTCAAAAAAATAAAACTACAAATAGATATATTTGTTTTTACAGCCAAATTTACAACATCACTCTTACTAAAACATAACAATTTGGCTGCTTTATTTCATAAAAGAGTTAAAACCTAGTCTATTTGTACAGTCTGCTATGTTACAGCTGTACATATTTATACATAAACAAAATATCCCAAATACAACCTAAACAAATTAGACTGTGTTCACTTGAGTGGACTACATAACTCAATTATCTCTTTCTATGAATATTCATGTAAGAATAAATGACATAATAAATATTAACTAGAGGTTTGTTTTTGTCACAAAAACAGATGTCTCCCCCTCCCATCCTCTTTCCAATACACACGTGTAATGTCTGTAACTCCAAAGTTACCAGGGTCTAATTTTAAGCCATCAGGGGCAATAACTCCAATTTTATCAGAGGGAGACAATTCAAAAACACCAGGTACACAATAACACATGCTGGTAAACATTCCTGTGAAGTTTGGTGATTCTATCCCTACTGGTTTCAAAGATATGTAAGACACAAAGTTTCTCTAATTTTAAGTTATCATATCTGGGGTGATAACTAAACAATTATCAGGGGGAGACATTTCAAACCCCCAGATGCACAACAACTCATGCTGGTCAACATTCCTGTGAAGTTTGGTGACTCTAGACCTACTGGTTTCAGAGATAGGCATGACACAAAGTTTGTATAAATTTAAGTGTTCATATCAGGGGTAATAACTCAACAATTATCAGGGGTACACAATTCAAAACCCCAGGTGCACAACAACTCATGCTGTTCAAAATTCCTGTGGAGTTTGGTGACTCTAGTACTATTAGTTTCAGAGATACGAGCGACACAAAGTAAAGTTTTTCTTATTTTTAGTCAAAAGGGGCAGTAACTCCAAAGTTATCAGGGGGAGACAATTCAAAAACATCAGGTGCACAACAACTCATGCTGGTGAACATTCCTGTAAAGTTTGGTGACTCTAGCCCTAGTGCTTTTAAAGATATGCATGACACAAAGTTTCTCTATTCTTAAGTTATCATATCAGGGGCAATAACTCCATAGTTATCATGGGGAGACAATTAAAAAATCACAGGTGCACAGCAACTCATGCTGGTCAACATTCCTGTGAAGTTTGGTTACTCTAGCCCTAGTGGTTTCAGAGATATGCACGACACTAAGTAAAGTTTGTCCGATTTTAAGTCATCAGGGGCAGTAACTTCAAAGTTAACAGCGGGAGACAATTAAAAAAACAAGTGCAAAACAACTCATGCTAATGAACAATCCTGTGAAGTTTGGTGACTCTAGCCCTACTGGTTTCGGAGATACGCGCGACACAAAGTTTTTTATAAATTTAAGTGTTCATATCAGGGACAATTATTCAACAATTATCAGGGGGAGACAATTCAAAAACCCTAGGTGCACAACAACTCATGCTGGTCAACATTCCTGTGAAGTTTGGTGATTCTAGTACTAGCGATTTCAGAGATACGAGCGACACAAAGTTTTTCTAATTTTAAGTCATCAGGGGCAATAACTCCAAAGTTATCAGGGGGAGACAATTCAAAAATCCTAGGTGCACAACAACTGATACTCCATGAACATTCATGTTTACAAGAAATAATGACATACTGAATATTAATTAGCTAAAATTTTGGTTTTGGCAGATACTGTAGAATCGAATCTGTGTAATTTCAAATGCCAGCAAAGCAGAGCTTGGTCAGAAGACTCCAACAGGATCCATCTGACCTTGGTCTATTCTTTTTGCAATGGAGTGAAAATGCGTTTCCATCAGGTAAAAGGTAAGTTCTATTTTTTAACTTAAGCCTTCGCTTGCTATTCACGTCAATATACCTACCTGTAAATAGTGAAGACCCAGATGAGACAGCTCCTGCAGGAGCTGTCTCATCAGGGTCTGCACTATTTACAAGTTGATTTTGCAACCAGTGCACTCCACAGCAGTGATTGCACAGCGAAAAACGTGTACACAGTGAAGATATATGTAATTATACAACAGGGCATGGGTAAAGATGGAGAGATGTGTTTTAGATTCAGCGAGAGAAGGGTTAAAAAATAAATTGTCCAACAATTGTAATCCTGATAAGACTGGGTTACTCAGTGTCAGCTGGATCCAAACGGTTTGCAAAGCTAATCGTAAATTCACTATTATAGCATACAGAGTTCATCTCCACATCCCTGTAGGTAAAACAGCATTGATAACATCTTATCTATTCTACTCTATGTAATTACTGTCTGCAAAAATCGTTGTCAGAGCGTAACACACTTTTGGATCATGAAAAAACACAGCCTTACTCAACATCTCAAGTAGATCCAATCAGTTTTCGTGTTACTCAGCATATCATCTGGTTCAAACCATTCAACCACAAAGTTCCTGCGAGTGCTAATAGGAGATAATGTGTAGCTCATATATTTTTATGTAACTTCTGATCTAATTTAACTCTTTCCCTGTTCAATATTCATGTAAGAAAAATTGACATCATGATTATTTATTAGCAGAATTCCTATAATGTGTACTTTAATACCCTAAACACAAGCTAAGGATGTACCGAGTCTTCTTTCACTTTGTATGCAATCTTTATCCCCCTAGGTGTTCAACAAGACATTATCATGTGTACTTTATTGCATGCCCTACTTCATTATGTTTTATTTAGACTCTATAGAAATATTTTACTCCATACATAAAAAATGGTTCAACTTTTTCGTCCTTAAGTCAGGCTCAGCTTAATACAGGACAAAAGTTATGCAGAAAATTTACTGCAGGAGTTTTCTGCATTATGTTCGACCTGCATTAAGTTATCACCTGCTTTTAAGGTGGTTGCCTTAGAGGAGTTTTACTGTAGAATGCGTGAATACAGATACAGTAAAACCCCTTCCAAACCGGATGGTAGTATACATATCGGTCTTGGGGACACGTGACAGCTTAATGCAGGGTAAAAGTTATGCAGAAATCATATCTAGGAACTTTTTGCATGCCTTTCATCCTGCATTAAGCAACCACATGCCTTAAAGTGTTTTAATTATTCTCTACTAGAATTACGGTTTAGGGGGAACATTACTGTAGAGTGATAATTGGGGAGATGCTAGTCCAGCAAAAAGGGCCATACATGAACATCGATGCTCTCGTCAAGTCGCTGTATGATACTGTTGAATGAGGTCAGATTAGAAAGGGGTTGTTTGCGTCCAAAAAATTCCAGGATTAAAGTTATAGAATTTATGACTCACGAAGTATGAATATCATGGTGGTATTCCATAAGCATACAGAGCAAACCAAGATCAGATTGCGCCCACCATGCTGTTCATACTTCGTTAAGTCTAGTTCATGCGATTACAACGTTAAGAGCAGAAATGCCGCGATTATTACGCACGACGTTATTGCCATTATTTCCGTGGTATGATGTCATTTTCGTGTTTGAGCAAAGTTTCCGGTAAACAAGTGCGACGATGAACGTTAAACAACGGGCTGCTATCACGTTTTGTGTGAAAAAGGATTTCCTAGGATTAGAGTTATAGAATTTATGACGGATTCCTATGGGGATACTGCTCCGAAAAAGACTGCAATCTACAAGTGGTTTAAACGCTTTGAAGAATGACGGGAAACCTTGACTGAATGCGAGCGCAGCGGCAGCCAAGTAACATGTCGCTGTCATCAAGGAGCTGCTCGACAAGGATAGACGGGTCACACTGAGAGAACTGGCAGCGAAAACTGACTTTGTTTTGGGAAAGTATTTTATATTATTTATGAACAACTGATAACGGGACAGGTTAGTGGTGCGCGCGAACAATTATTCGAATTATTCACAGCGTTTTATCCACCATTTTTAGATTCTGAGAAGACATTTTCTGAGGGTCATGAGGTAGAAGAGGACTGGACACCTGCCGCGGATAATATTCCACCAATACAACACCTCTTCACATCGGGCAGCGACATCACAGAAAGCACTCGATCACCTGGGGTTTGATATTTTAGACCATCATCCGTACACCCCTGACCTATCGCCAAGTGACGTTTGGCTGTTTAGCTATCTCCGCGGGATACATTTTGACGATACAGACAAGCTCACCGTCGCAGTACACGCCGCCATCGCTAACATCAGTGTTGAAACATTCAGGGAATGGTTTGTCAACTAGTGAATACAGTGGTACAGAACGTGTATCATAGTCAATGGAGAATATTTTGAAAAAAGATTAAGCACAGTCCCTGGTTTAGGTCGCAAGATTAAAGTAAAATGACGTCGACGTCAAAACGTCTTGGGCCGGGTACCGTGAAGTGAAGTTGCCATAGAGACTCTGATATTTTCATTATTTGTGCGATTTGGATAGAAATTTGTCATTATACTCGAATTGAATAGAGCTATGTTTACTTAACATTTCATTAGTATCGCATGTGAAATAAAGAAATGGTAATACTCTTCCGTGAACCTTCTGACAACCCCTCGTAGATCTGATTCTACAGTTTCCGTCATGGCAAAACATTCATGTGGTCAATAATTTCTTAAATATTAATCAGGTAAAAGGTTAGATAGAGAAAATTGGTCAATATTTGACTGTCTGTGTTGATATCATTGCAAAGCATTTATTTTTCGGCACCTTTGCAAACATAGTAGACTCAGATCAGAGAGCTTCTGTAGGGGCTGTCTCATCAGTGTCTGCTCAGTTTGCTTATGAAATAATATAGATCTGATTCCTACATCTTTTATTCAAATGGCATTATAAAATGCAACTAATTAACCCTTCGCTTGCTGAATTTTAAAATACATTTCTCCTTCTTTACCCATGCCCTGTTGTATACTCTTCACTGTGTACAAGTATATCGCTGTGCAATCACTGCTGTGGAGTGCATTGGTTGCACAATCAACTTGTAAATAGTGCAGACACTGATGAGACAGCTCCTGCAGGAGCCGTCTCATCTGGGTCTTCACTATTTACAGGCAGGAATATTGACGTGAATAGCAAGCGAATGGTTAATATCCTTGTATAATACAATATTAGCATATTTTGCATATCTTGGGCACCGGATCACACAAGTTTTATTTTATTTGCCGCATTAGTTACAACGGCTCCTCGACATACTATTGCGTATGGATATATGCATACCAGTTGCATTGTTTTGGCAGATAACAATAGTCTCGCAGTTTCACAGCAAAAATGCCTCAGTATCTACTTGTTAACAATAGTTATAATATACTTGAACCAATTCAAGTAAAGAAACTTTCACTGTTTATATTTTATTTATTTATTTTTCAAAACAAATATCGGTGGCTCAAGCGATACTATAAATAGCTGTTGCACGGGTTATAATAACCAAAACATCGCTATAATTTCTTTATGTATAAAACCCAAAAGTAGTTCCGACTACACAAGGAACTTTCTTACTTCATACAGAAATTTAAGGTGTATTATCTCGACAAAATACCTTCTTTTAAAGACACCTATGTTATTCATAAAGTGGTCTCAGACGTGATTTACTGTAGTGAAAAACTAATAATTCAAGAAAGTAAATGTAAAGTAAAGTACCAATGTTTTAGTTGTTATCTCGTCTACTCGTTTGTGCCTAAGTTGCTGAATAAACGCGAGATTTATCATCTAACTTAGGGACGTCATAGCTGATTGGACGAGTTGTGGGTCACAATAGTAGGTTGAATGCTTTTTCGTGGAATGATAACATAGTTATTTGAAAAAAGGAGTGGTTGAAGTTTGCATCACAAATTTTCAACATATGTTTATTGCTGGTAATAAATCAAATTATATCTGAATTATTGATACAAGAAATGTCCATGTACAGGTACAAGTACAGGTACCCATGCTTTTATAAATAAGTATGTACATGTGTTGCCCAAATAACCCCATAGATCAAAAGATACACTGTATTATTGTTACCATATGTTTTTATTATACAGAAGAACTTGTCTTAATTAACCCCTCGCTTGCTATTCACGTCAATATACCTACCTGTAAATAGTGAAGACCCAAATGAGACAGCTCCTGCAGGAGCTGTCTCATCAGGGTCTGCACTATTTACAAGTTGATTGTGCAACCAGTGCACTCCACAGCAGAGCTTGCACAGCGAAATACTTGTACACAGTGAAGATATATGTAATTATACAACAGGGCATGGGTAAAGAAGGAGAAATGTATTTTAAAATTCAGCAAGCGAAGGATTAAGCCGTCATCAAAAAGAGGTCTGATTTTCGATATGCAAGGCTGGTGGTACCTTAGTGCAGATCAAAAGTAATGCAGGAAACTCCTGTATGAGCTTTTCTGCATGAATTTACCCAGCATTAAGCATCCTATGTTCAATAAGTGAATGGCCGCTTAGGACAGATTCTTCTGTATGCCCTTCCACGTTTTAGGCTAGTCACTACTACAACGGAGGGTCACCTACAATATATATCTAGATAACTATATTAACCCTTTCGGCGCCAAATTTCCAATTGTCGTCTGCAATCCAAGTTTGTTAAATCATTCAGTAAAATAAGGAAATGAGATAAATAAATGCAAATTTCAAAGGAATAAAGCACAGATATAGAAAAAGAGATTGAGACAAATAGTGAAGTCCCTGATCAGACGCCGCCTTGGAAAGGCGGCGTCTGATCTGGGACTGCACTATTTGTCGTGGCGCATTTACTCGACTGTAGCGGTGAAAGGGTTAAGCCACTGGGATCACATATTTCAATAGATTCTGTATTTTCCGAGAAATTCACAAATAGTATAAGTCGTATAAAATGAGCAAGTCCTTTACCGGTCGCAAAAGCATGTACAATCTAGATAGAGGATAATCAGGGGCATGTGTACTAATCAGGTACCACAGGGTTGTCAATAAAGGACCAAACCTGTCCAGCTCAATGTAGCGCAATATGAGACAAAAGTTGTTCGTTATTTTGTTGTCGTTTTGTTTCTGCTGGTATTGTTTGTTGTTGTTATCGTCGTTGTTGTTGTTACTGTTGTAATTGTTATTGTTGCCGCAGTTGTTGTTGTTGCTATTGTTGAATTTCTACTGTAGCCTCTGTATTTTAACCTACTCTTAAACTAGATTAAACTGCTGCATACCTGTATATAAGATTCTATCAAAATGTTGCTATCCCATATTTTGTCGTAGAGGCGATTTTAGTATTAGAAGGAAAATAGGGTTTAGCGAAGAAATATAAAAATACAGTAGAGCCTCTTTTAAGCCTTCTCTTGCTATTCACGTCAATATACGTACCTGTAAATAGTGAAGACCCAGATGAGACAGCTCCTGCAGGAGCTGTCTCATCAGGGTCTGCACTATTTACAAGTTGATTGTGCAGCCAGCGCACCCCACAGCAGTGATTGCACAGTGAAATATTTGTACACAGTGAAGATATATAAAATTATACAACGGGGCATGGGTAAAGAAGGAGAAGGGTGTTTTAAAATTCAGCAAGCGCAGGGTTAAGCGACTAATCATTGAACACAAAAATCTTGAAATGCATGTGATTGTTTGATGCCGGACAAAATAATGCTGTAAGCTACTATAGGATATTTCTGTATTAATTTTGACGACTTGTATTAAGCTATACTACCTGCTTTAAAGACCCAGATAATTACACATTTTTCGAAAGTCACGTAAAACACGTCAATATTCCATGACCTTGTGAATTCAAAATCTTATAATGAAACATGGGCATAATAGGGGATTTTTTTTGCCAAAGACAGTTGCTACAGCAGCTGTCTGATCTGGGTCTCCTCTGTTTGCAAAAGCTTCAAAATGCGTTTATGAGTGGGATTTGGTTAAAGCAAGGGGCGGGCGGGGTGTTGCCCAGGAGCTAGTGTGTCATCTCGTACCTCTGCTGTACAGGTTTGGAAGATTTAACCTTAACCTCAATAAAAAAAGTCTGTTAAAATTTGATCTGATGGAACTTTAATACCCCTAATCTGGTCAAACTTTTAGGACCTGATGACAGAGTGCCAGAAAGCTTGGATCCAGATGGACGCCGTGTAAAACGGTCTGTGATCAGGATCCAAGTTGTTTGACACTTGGCCTATAGTTACTTATGACACTTGGCTTACAGTATTTTAATAGCTTGATTAAAGCTGAAACAGCCAATATTGCACCAGATTCGAATTTAAGCAAACATATAGTAAAACCTCTCTATAACGGCCACTAAATTACATAAAGTATTTTGTTTTAAAGGCAGGTGACTGCTTAAAGCAATGTGAAAGTAAAACTGAACGCTCCTATAGGAGCGTTCAGTCTTACTTTCACCTTGCTTTAAGCGGCCACCTGCCCTAAATACCAACTAATTAACATAATTTAGTGGCCGTTATAGAGAGGTCTTACTGCATTTACATCGAGGTGAGAACAAACAAAGAGCAGACAAACATTTGGCAGGACAGCCAATGAACAAAAATGAGACGTGCACTTCAAATGATTTATTGTCAATTAGTACCAGACTATTTACACCAACAATCATGCCCGATTTCATTGTAACCATGTCTAGCTGTTTATTACTTTAGTCCATTGTTCATTTCAATATACAATGTGCTTAACCCTAATAATGCCAAATGAAATCTCGTATAATCTTGTAAACAGCTTGGATTCTATCAAGACGCCTGATTACTCGACGTCTGGTCTGATTCTACGCTGTTTAACACTCAATGTTTGGTAAGCGAATCGCAAGTAAGTAAAACCTGCAACAAATCATTGTTTGAGCAGAAATTCATTTTAGAGCTGGAATAAGAGTTAAATATTATTTTGTCCACACCTTTCAAAAATGTGCCATCACAACCTAAAATAGAATCTATCTTAAGCGGACCTCAAAACGAAGTCTTATTAAAGGGTTATTCATTATTATCTTTGCATTTCTTATTACTAAATATCTTAACTTATTCTGAAAGCTGTTAGACTGTGTACATTAGTCATGATTTAACATTTAGCACCTTTAAAATATGAAACTATGATAATCAAACTATATATATATATATATATATATATATATATATATATATATATATATATATATATATATATATATATATATATATATATATATATATATATATATACCACTTTTAAATGCTTCCATTGACAATTGTTAGTTCTTGAAAAAGATGTTTAAATGTTCATTAAAAGCTGTTAAAGCGATTTTCACTGATTAATCACCAGAAGTTGTGCGCTTTATTTTATGAAACTTTTGAACTTGTTTTAAGCGGCTATTAATTTATTGAATATATGGGTCTTAAAACGATTATGGTTGCTTAATTTAGCAGGCTACATTCATATACAAAATATATGGAAAATACAAGTGTGCTTTTACATGATTATGCTTTAAACAGTTTAAGATTTGTTTTTCCAAATCGAGGAAAGTTTATTTGATAGAAAACACAAAACTATGTTAAACACTCGTTTGTCCCGCAGAGTAATGTTATTTCATTGGAAAGTGTTTACGTGAAACATAATGAATGCATAAATGCTAATTATCTGCATTTATAATTGAGGTATGGACAGGGTAATTCTTGGCTTTTGCAGAAACTATAGACTCCGATCTATATTACATGTACATGTATTTCATAAAGAAACAGAACATGTCCTGATCAGATGGTTCCTACGGAAGTCGTCTGATCTTGGTCTACTCCTTTTGTAAAGACGCCAGACGACATATATATGTGTTAAAGGGTTAAGGACACTTGGACAGATAATTTAAGATGTATTGTTTCAAATATGTTGACCGACCTGTACAGTCTCCCCACATAGATATGTTTGTGACGTTCCAGTCTTTTAAGTAGGCCATGTTGCAGTCGCACTTTATTTTGTTATAATTGATGTAGAATGCACTCAGGTTTGGAAGAGAAAGGACAGCTTCTGGTATAATTTCGCTGTTTGTGTTAGCCATGTCAAGGTAATATATTAAAGAGTTGTTGTTAAAGGCATGCGGTGCGACATACACTATCGGGTTATTATTAATAAGCAGCTTTTGTAGATTAGAAAGAGCCACTAGATCGTTTTCCTCAACTGTAGATATTTGGTTATAACTCAGGTCAAGAGTCCTGACACGCTTAGCCTTGTTTAGTGCGTAAGGGATGCGAGAAAGTTGATTACTATATAGGTGTATCTCACGTAAATCATTTTTGTATGGAATGAGTTTTGATGGAATGTATCGGATGTAGTTTTTCCACAGGTACAGAATTTGTACTGATGGAAGTGAGTGGAATACGTCTGGAAAGGTCCTCAAGTTGTCTCCCCGCAGTGCCAAAGTTGTCAGGTTGACCAGTTTGTGCTGACAAGACTCGAACAGTGAAAAATTGGTCTCTAGCATGGCATTATAGTCAAAATAGAATGACTGCAAATGTTGTAGGTGGCAAAATGCAGATGGTATTCGTAGAAGTTTTGAATATGACATAGTGAGGGAGGTCAAACTTGACTCTAATCCATCGAATGCATTCAACGGAAGATGACTGAGGGGTATTTTATTTATTAATAGCGTGGTCAGGCTTTTCAATTTGCCTATTGCATATGACCAAGACTGAAATGCGTCCATGTCTAGCTGGAGAGTTGCCAACGAACCCGCTAAGAGAGACGTTATCGACGGATCAAACTCCCTGATGGGATTTTCACGCAAATCAAGTTCATGTAAATTCATCAGTTTCCCCAATGCTGAAGGCACACTTGTTAGGTTATTTTTTCGTAGATCAACACGATACGCACTGTTTTCTAGTCCTGCAAACGCATCTGGGCTGATACTGCTGATATGATTGTGGTATAGTCGGATATATATCAAAGATGCATTCACGGTAGATATATTTTCGAAAGCACGTCCAGGGATAGTTGTCAGTTGATTACCATACAAGTATAGGTAAAGGTGTGATGTGCGGTCTGTGGAACTGGATTTTACGAACTTTGGCACTGCACTCAGAAACTTGTAATCACAGTTAATATATGACCCGTCGCATGTACAAGGTGAAGGTGCGATACATGATCTCGAAGTCAGCAAGAAACCCGATACACTAGCTGTACACATCAGGAGGAACAACTGAGCCTGGAACAATGGATGAATGTTAAAGTACACCAAGACCTGTTTAAACAGACCACAAGCTGAATAAAGCATGCCCCTAAAACAGGTGGCTGCTTAATGCAGTGCAAAATTAATACAGTCTGCTCCCGAATGAGCTTTCTGCATTACTTTTTCAATACATTAGACAACCACTTGCCTTTATTAATTGTTGCTTAAGTAGGTTTTACAGCGTTGCAAAAGCTTCTTTACAATGTACAATACTTTACAAAGTCGCTAACTGTTAAGCTTTAATAAAGTAGACATTCTTTGGAAACACAATATGAGTGTTAAACACGACAACCATTTAAGAGACTGATGAGACGCCCGGTTACTCAGTGACTCATCTGGATCTAAACTGTGAGCAGATCATTCACATATTCGTCCAGCTGGTGTGGATGGAGTCATTTGGCACAAAATACTCGCTATAACAATTATTTGGTGTGCTTTGATCCTTTACTCCATAAATACGGATTTTAACCCTTTCGCTGCAAACTTTTGTCGTCTGCAAATTTTGTCGTCTGCTACAATTTTCAATTTTCAAATTTTCTTCTTTTTTTCTTCATAAAATAGTAACAGTAACAAACAGTTTGGATCCTGATGAGACGCCGAGTTACTCGGCGTCTCATCTGGATCCAAACTGTTTGCATAGGTATTGAAAGATTCGACACTGGCAGCGAAAGGGTTAACGCCATTGCAAACAGAGTAGAACCAGATCAGCCTTCACCTAAGAGCCGTCTGATCAGGAAATGTTCTGTTTTCTTATACATGTACTATATTATAGATCTGATTCTACAGCTAGATTTTTATCAGGGAAAAAATCCCCTATTCATGTGTTACTATATAAATTGATTTAATTGATATAAATGATGTCATTATTTCTTACATGCATATTATGGAGTAAATGGTTTAATGTTTAGAACTCAGCTGTGATACCAAGGTAAGCACCCACGTCTGGCTACCCGAATACGGAGTAATATGGAAGTTTAAAACCATTAATCTGATGAATATTCATTAGATAATGACGTCATGAAAAAATGATTAACTAACTTGTTCAACAGCATAATTAACAAGGGCATTTTTAACATGGCAGAAACTGTAGAATTACATGTGCAAAAAGAGCAGACCCTGCTCAGATGACTTCTACATGAGCCGTCTGATTTAGGTCCAACTTATTTGCAAATTTGTGAAAAGGCGATGATATGATTATATACTGAAATGTATTGTTCAATATTTAAGATTTGTGATAAAAGCATGTGAATATATACATCAAATCTAGTTTAAATGGGTAGACTATTTTCTTATTCATGCGTAAGCTCACTGACAACGTTTTGCCTAAAACAAGGTATCTGGAACAGTTGAACACCGTTTAGTGAATAAACACTATTGATCACTAATTATGTGCTTTCCAAATGTACTACTTATATTCATGACACACTTGGTTTATTTCAAAATCTGACAACAGGTCATGCATGTACGTACAATACTGATGGATGCATACATTTACTCACGGTCTATATCTTAATCTGCAGTAGTCAACATTCACATCACTTTTTTTATGTCAGGTATGTGATATACCTGCATGCATCTGCACAAAGCTGTGTCAGTCAAGAAATTATTATCGAGTCGTCAACATTCATTTAACCCTTTACTTCATTAATATTCATGTGAGAATTAATGACATCATGAATAGTCATTAGCTGTTTTTTATAATGACATATTTTTTATGTAAACATGATTTGTTTACTATGTGTAGGAACTGTACAGTCAGATATATGATACAGTAAAACCTCTCTTAACCGGAAGTCTAGAAGAGAAGAATTTAGATATTTTAGGCAGCTGACTGCTTAAAGGGTGAAAGTCATGCAGAAAGCTCCTACTGTAATTTCATAAACAACCATAGCATACTCTGATGAGACGGCTCCTAGAGGAACAGTCTGATCTGGGTCTACTCTGCTTGCAAAGGCACTAAATTGCGTTTATATAAATGAAAGGGTTAATCAAGAAATAACACAAACAGTGAGACAAAGTAAAAGTACCGGTTGTGTTATAGTCCGTATACAGTTCGTAAATAGTTTAATGAGTTGATAAACGTAGCGCATTGTCCTCTATCGGGTGTCCAATGGACGCAGTCAATTTTATTTTCCTAATCAACATCAACTTTAATATTTCAAATGCATAATACATGTAGTTTGAAACTATACGAAAATGAAAATGTGTACCTACCATCACCAGGCTCTGCCTAAATGTCATTTCTGAGATTTAACGGCTTCTGTTATTTATAAACCTGAATATAGAAATATCACATTGTAACAAATATCAACATATAACACTTTCCCGCTTTGAAAATAATAATCTGGTGCAACGTTTACTTTTTTTTCGATTGAATCAAGCTTTTGAGACCATTGACCGAGTGTCAAACAGCTTAGACCTGGTGGGCCGCCTATAGGATCCGTCATGTCTGTAAATTTCAGCAGTATTCAGTACAAAAACATTGAAAATCTAGCATATAATGTGTTTATCGTCTAGCTATTGATGTGTAAGTCGCATTGAGTTAAACCTGGGTCTAATATCTTAAAGAAATATAAATGCATGTGCAACACAGAATACGTACATGTGATATGACCAGGTGGGAAATCGTGTTACAAACTTGGTGGAGTGTGTACATATTTAAAATCTAAAGAGAGAAAGTTGTAATAAGTCAAGATGGGACGCCATCCTGGCATGGCGGTAAATGCTAGACAAGTGACATTAGTATGCTAAACGTTGGATCAAACGTAAATGACGTAGCACGTCATTTATACGTTAACCCTTCGCTTGCTATTCACGTCAATATACCTACCTGTAAATAGTGAAGACCCAGATGAGACAGCTCCTGCAGGAGCTGTCTCATCAGGGTCTGCACTATTTACAAGTTGGTTGTGCAACCAGTGAACTACACAGCAGTCATTGCACAGCGAAATACTTGTACACAGTGAAGACATATGTAGATTTCTAATTATACAACAGGGCATGGGTAAAGAAGGAGAAATGTATTTTAAAATTCAGCAAGAGAAGGGTTAAAGGGTGGACAGTGTATCGTCTCCAGGCCAGGTACAGGGAGACTCGAAGTGCTAACGATCGCCCTCAGTCCGGATGTCCCAAGAACACTACGGTGCGTCAAGACAGGTACTTCAACCAGACGTGGTCCATTGATGCCAGCTACTGTACTCGCCGGTCGCTTGAGGGAAGCAACGACAACACGAGTGTCTGACTCAATAATAAGACGTCGACTACGATCGAGGGGATTGAACGCTAGGTGTCCTTACATCGGGCTACCGTTAACATATATATACGTCACCGGGAGAAGCGTTTCTACTTGACTCAGATTCACTCATTCTTGATCCCAGAAACCTTCCTACCTTAAGTGGTTCTGGGGCTTAACTGTCGCAGGGGATTGTTTTGTTTATTTGACAGAGATATCCTCTCTACCAAGAACAAGAAGTATGACAGGTCGGTGGTTTTGATCCAATTCGCTGCTTTTCATCTTCTTGAAATCACCCCTCATCGTCATGCCATCTTATCATTCATCGGCGCTATAGGACCTAGTCAGTGTCACAGTGCCGTAAAACAAATATCGGTGGCCCAGGTGATACTGTAAATAGTTGTTACACGGGTTAAGAATAACTTGCTGGGAACTTTTCCAAAACGTCACTCCATGTATGAAACCCAAAAGAAGTCCCGACTGCACAAGGAACTTACATTTTCCATTTTAGACAAGGTACTTTGGTAAAACGTAATTTCAAGTTATATTTGCTCGATAAAATACGGCGATATTTTTAGGCAAGGCACTGGTAATTAATGGGAGATTTTCTGGTGAAACCCAACGTCCATACGCACGTTGCAACGTGGCAATCTATGGCGTTGATCCATTGACATGGACATATATGGCTCAAATGTATATGATTGGGTAGATATCAACACGTATATTATACGAGAGTGTCCCCATCAAATAGTTATATTAGTTACATTAACCACATAGAAAAATAAAGCGAAAGTGTATCGTGCAATTATGCTTGATCGGTAAATTGATGATGATGACTTCGCATCTTCAGAATTAACTATATTATTCCTTTACTCCATAATATTTTAAAAAACAATAATGTGACTATGAATACATGTATCAATAAAATGCATGTATGTAATGACAAATGAGCACAGATGTTTTACAATGGCTGACACTAGAATAGTATCTATATCATTTCATTAGCACTCTGATCTGGGTCTGTTCTGTTTACAAAGGCGTAAAAAACGTAATATGGAATAAAATATTAAAATCTTAAAAATCAAGCTTTGATTAAGCGTTATAAATCAGAAATGCCTTCAAGTAAAAGTTTGCATAATATAAAATAAAAAAAAACATTATATTTTTTATCAGGGGCATTCCATTTTAAATCAGGCCATCGAACGGTCTGCTTGTATCTATTGACAATGCGTTCAAATATTTTGCAACCATGCTATATTTCAAAGAGTGATAACTGATAAATGAGTACTGCTATATATTTACATAGCCATGACGATACATTTACATAGCCATAATTAGTGTAAGTCGCTCCTGTCAAAAAAATGTTAACATTTACACATATAATTATCAATCATGATGACTGTTGCCTTGACCACGGGACATGTTCGAATCAATCCCATATCAAGCATTTTGTTACTTGCAAATTATTGGTCAAGGAATATCTTGTCAGTTGTTTGGATGGGCACTGTTCGTAGGCACTTGATGTTTGTGTCGCTTTGTGCTGGGTGGAGGATCTTGATGGTAGGGATAGCCCAATCTTTTTTAAACCGCCTGGGTCGCGGCTTGGCACGGCATTGTTTGTCTCGTTCAGTGTCGGTTGGATTGATATTACGATACTCCTTTGCCAATTTTGCATACGGGGTGTATATATTGGTGGTTTGTTTGTAATTGTTGTAATTGCATTGTGTTTGTTTATATGCATTAGCTACAAAATTGACCTATTCTGTTAACCCATTGTCCTACATGTGTAAGGCAATATCTTTATGTATAGTGTTGTATGTCATACATAAACCCGATCCAGATGTTTCTGGGTCGTAATGTTTCATTTGAGTTTGGTGACATAAGTGGGCGGACACAATATACCGGTAGTCACGGTGTGCGTCTGTTTCCCTTGAATTGCGGACATAAAATGTACGGAAAAGGATGATTTTGTTTTTATCTATAGTTCTTAAATTAATTCAATTTTTGATATGTTTTATTGATATCTCTATCTTAAATTTCATTTGTTTTAAATATTCTATACGCATAATATATATTCAATTCTGTACATGCAATTTAATCATGTGAAGCGCTTTTGAACGCACACATCCTGTGTGAAAAGAGCGCTATAAAAATGTGGTATACTACTACTACTACTACTACTAATAATAATAATAATAATAATAAAGTACT
The DNA here is from genome assembly GCA_963576725.1 of Azorinus chamasolen. NCBI lineage: Eukaryota > Metazoa > Mollusca > Bivalvia > Cardiida > Solecurtidae > Azorinus > Azorinus chamasolen. The sequence continues at coordinate 43,825,045 of OY755242.1, read as the reverse complement.
TAGGAAAGGAATTAGTAAACGTCAATTGACTAAGAGTCGTATAAATAATTATGAAACAAATGACAAAAGTCTCAACGATCATCCCGCTATCTTCAGTCTGACTCGCATTTGCAAACAACTTGGATCCAACGATACGCCGAGTTACTCGGAGTCCTATCAAGATCCAAACTGTCTGATACTCGACCATTAATGTCTTTAAACTTAAGTCGAATCGGAAAGGCAGTACTTTGATCAGCAAATCAGAGACTGGTGTAACTTGGAGGCTCATCAGGATCAAATATGTTTGACTCTCGGTCGATAGTTTCTCAATGGAACTGATAAAAAGAATTGTCACTAAAATTATTCAATGAAAAACAATGGCAGTATAACCCATCTAAACCGACCACCAAAAGGAGGTCTTATTCTGAGCCAGAAAGACAGATGTTTACTTAACCCTTAGCCTGCTATGAAAACGTAGTCTGCTTAGGCTCCGACATGTTACCGTTGTCACTGATTCGTTCAAGTTTTTGAGACACAAACAGCTTGCATCCTGATTAGACGCCGAATTACTATAAATGTCAGTTAGGTCGCGCTTAGCAGGCTACGGTTTAATGCAAAACGAACGTTATGGGGGAAGCTTCCGCAGAAGCTTTCTCGCATTACTTTCATTCTCCATTAAACAAACACCTGATCTGAAAGATACCTAGTATGTGGTCACATCAGACGGAATGTACTGTAGTGAAAAACATAATTCAAGAAAGTAAATGTAAAGTTTGTTACCAATGTTTCAGTTGTTATCTCGTCACTCGCTTGTGCACAAGTTGCTAAATAATACATATTAGGATTTATCAGAGATGTTGTAAGAGACGTCATAGCAAATGATTGTTATCAAAGAGCTGATAGGATGAACTGTGTGTCACAATAGGAGGTCGAATGTTTTTCATGGAATGATAACAAAGTTATTTTAAAAAAGGAATTATTGAAGTTTGCTCTTCTTTGACAAAAATGTTCAACAGATGTTAATCGAGTTAAATCAGAATTATTGATACAGGAAATGTACACACCCAACTGTTTATGTTGTTATAAATTAGTATTTACGTATATTGCCCAAATAATGCCTAGATCAAGTGCTGCACTATTATTGTTGTCATTACAGTAGCACCGGTCTTAAACGCCATCAAAAAAGAGGTCTAGTTATGGGTTAGTAATGCATGGGGTAGTTTAATTTATGTCAAAGTAATGCAGAAAGCTCCGATGGGAATTGCCTTGCAGATTAAAAGTAATGCATTACTGTTGCCCTGCATTAAGCAACCATCTGCTTTGTAAGACTACAATGTTCAATGAATAAATGACCGCTTAAGACAGGCCCTTCTGTATGAGTACAACACAGATTTTTAGTTTAGATTCCGGAAGATTTATGCGGGTTTGTTTAGCTTCTAATATAAGTGTTAGCTTGTACTCATACAATTTTGTTACAAATGCTGCTTCTATGTGTGTATGTTGCTAAATTGGTTCAGCTCGCAAGCTTCACCAAAACATTACAAGGGTGCATTGTGACCCTATATAATTCACCTTGGACAATAGTCGATGTGAAATGTTTGTACAGATAAAACATAACTGTTAAACTATATTAAACTATTTTTCATAAAGAATGGAGATATGCATCCACGTTGTAGAATAGTCAACATTGCATTGGTAGTTATCTACAACACGTATCTCGAGGATTATATAAAACCTAGTCACTAGGATAGCAATATAATCTGTATTTTCCGAACTGTTATGATGTAGTTGTAAGTAGTTGTAAGTCGTAAGGAGACAGGGGACACTCTGCTGTGTCTCTTCTAATTATGTGCCAATTTCAGACAGAGTAGCAAAATAGCAAAACTTGTCTAGCTCAATGTCGCAATAGAAAACGAAAGCCTTTTGTTACCTATTTGTTTGACTTCTTTTTGCTGTTGTTTTTTGTTGTTTCTGATACTGTTATTGTTGTTGTTACTGCAGTTAATGTTGATTATCCGTATTTTTCTTTAATAGAAAGTAGAACCCCTGCCAAATAAACATTAGATTTTGTACAATGATCGTTTAGCCTCTGTATTTAAATCGACTATTTAAACTATAAACTAAATAGAACGTTTAGCCTTTGTATCTAAACCGATTATATTTAAACTCTAACTAAATTGAACTGTTTTCATACGTATACCTGCAGATAAGAGGTGCACTAGTCTATCCACTGTCTCAGCTAACCCCTATTTTACCAGCGAGGCGATTCTAATAGTAGAAGCAAGATAGAGTTTGGCGAAGAAATATAAAATATGAAATATATTTTACAGTAGAACATGTCTTAAGCGACCAATCATTGATTGAACACATCTCGAAAAGCAGGTGGTTACTTGATTTGCATTAAGCTAACACCCGCCCCAAAGATCCAGAAATACACCAATTTTCGATGGCCACTTAATAGAGGTTTTCCCTTCCCATATACACACAATATCTACAGCTCTGTGATGATTAACTGTCGTCATATTTTCACCTATTGTGTAAATCAATGCAATATATAAACATATGCACATATTTTCAAATCAAAACATCTAAATATTGTGTGATCGAAATTTTTCAATGCTCATTCTCATCCCAAACGGGGATTGAAGTCTAGTCAAAGAGGCAAATGCGAATCTCAAAAATATAGAATAATGTCTAATATTATCGCATATTATTATGTTGCTGTTTTCTAATGCCTATATAAAATTCCACATTAATCCTCTTGAACCCAATTCACAAATGATATGATATAGATATGACTTTTCAGTTTCTGACATGGCCAAACATTCTTGTTTCATTGTGCCATTATACAGTTGATTTCATTAATATTAACGGTGGCAATATATCTTAGCATCCATGGAGTAAATAGGTTAATGATAAAGGTCAACTAATCGTGTCATCAATCCACGGAAAGTGTTCGACATCCTATTGTGACATATAACTCATCCAATCAGCTGTTGTATAACATGCGGTTGCCTATTACGTCCCTGAGTTAGATGATTCGCTATTATTCAGCAACTTGTGTATAAGCCAGTAGACGAATAAACAATTGCAACATTGATAAAGTACTAAACATTTACCTTATTAAATGTCTGACATTTTTTTTACTTTTGTATTACAGTAGAAACAACTTACGAATAAACATATCTTTTTGAAAACAGGCTGTTGCTCAATGTAGGCCGCCGAAAGAAATGCAAAAAAAGACATTCAGGAGCTTTCTGCATAACTTTCGCCCCGCACTGATGCAATTGATTGTTATGTTCGGTATAATAAAATAGATATCACATCCAATGGAGGGCGAAAGAATATACTGTCAACCCTCGGCATGGACAATACCAACATCGGGTTGACAATACGTGCTGTTGCCCTCCATGGGATTTGGTATTTGTATAACTTTTTTGTAGCAATGGTATAGTTTAGCATGCAATTTGGATTCAAGAATGGAATTTATGAAGTAAATTGTCCCGCATATTTACGATGTCAGCCTTTAATACCCAGAATAAAACCGCTTTTGGCATTTGCTGCATTTCACTGAAATAAACGAGTATTAAGTGAAGGTTTGTTGAACGAATCTTGCACAATTCATTTTGGTAGCCCATTTAGTCAAAGGTTATTTTCAGATCCAGCCTCTTTGAATACATCTACTGCGTCTATGAAACTATCAGTTAACTATTTTAATACGTGTGATGTAGTTGTAGCCATGTAAATATGGGAGCTGATTGCAAGGTAAACGCTACTACCGGTGTAATGACGGATTTGTACTCCCGTAGAATTTGTACTCCCCGGTCTATAGTCTACGGCTAAAGGGGTCAACGAATAAGTACTCCCCTGACAAAGGACCCATTATACTATGACTACCCGCACGTAGAATATGTACTTCCGTAGGAAAATTACTTCCCTATAAAATTATACCCAAAACAATTTGTTTTGTAGATACACTGGGTTCAACTTATCTGTGGATTGGTCGGTCAGTAGGTCATTCGGTTGGTCGGTCGGTTGGTCGATTAGTTGGCCTGTCTCCGCATAATATTGTTGCATGAACTACTAATACAGTGTTTAATGCACTTTTAATGTATTTCAATGAACCTTTATTCACATTATATTATTTAAATGTTCTTTAGTTTAAACATATTTTATTCCATATAATGTTTGGAATGGGGTCGGGCCACAAGTTCTGACAACATTAGAAACGGCCCTCCCCCTACAAAACTTTCTCAATTTACATTCAACGGCGGTAGAGTTGGTAAAGTTTTTGTTTGATTTGCGATCAAGGCAGCTGAGAGGGGGTATTCCATTGTCTTTAGTGACAGTTCTAGTTCACAATGTTCTGTACTTTCCGGAAAGAAATTCACATGTTTTATAAGTCGTATAAAGAGAGCAGGTCATTTACGGGTCGCAAAAGCATGTACAATCTAGATAGATGATAATTAGGGATGTCCCTACTAATCAGATACCAACTTCAGACTGGATACCCAATAAAGGCAAAACATGGGGTGCAACAGAAAAAGAAAGTTGTTTGTTAATTTTTGTATTTGGTATTGTTGCTGTTTATTGTTGTTGTTGTTATGTTGTTACTGTTGTTGATGTTGAAGTTACTGTTGCTGTTGTTGTTGTTATTGTTAATTTCCGCATTTTCACTTCGATGCCAACAAACATGATTTTGTAAAATGAACGTTTAATCTCTCTATTTAAACATTCTGTATTCAATCTCTAATTCCATACCTGTAGATACGATTCGTACTGACCTATCAAAATGTATCGGCTAACCCCTGTCTTGTCGGAGAAGCGATTTTGGTAGTAACAGCAAGATAGGGTTTGGCGAAGAAATATACAACTACAACTATTACATTTTATTCTCATTACATACAGGATGTAAAAATGAGAAATTAACACAATACAAAATATTAGTAATACAGTATGGAGTGTTTTACTTGGTTCCATGGGGAAGAATGAGGGTAACAAAATGTGTTTGTTAAAAGTAGGACATCCAGCAGAACTAACTGTGTGTATTAGGACTGCTAGTTGAACTATTTTTAGACAACTTTGCAAATTTTATTGTAATCGGATAAGCAAGTTAACGGACGATAGTCATAAATTATACGATCAAGCAATGGCATGTTCATCATCAAGTAGTACTTATTACATGTACACAATAATTTCCATATATACAAGTACAATAATAAAATCAAAGTACTGACAGTACTGAAGGTTTCGGACATAATATATATTATATTGATTGTTTGCTGTGGATTTATTCTGAAAATCACGTCAGTAGTTTGGAAGACATTTAAAGAATTGTTTTATGAACATGTCACACACAGGGCGATTCCAATAGCTCAACTTGCCACTTTGTGCCAATAGAGCCAAAATTGATAGTTTAATGTAGTAAAGAGCCATCACTGCATTATTTGAAAGTAAGGGTCATACTTCTGCTACTATCTGGTGGATCATAACAGTAATTAGCATGCATCATTCACTTGTCCATATATACACTTCCACCAATTTTAGACATATTCCTTATGATTCTAAATACCCTACAAATAATTGCCAAATATACTGTGGGTGATATTAGCAATATGACAAATCATAAAGTAACAAATATATTTCAACTTAGCATGGCAGGATAAAACAGGGAAAATAAAATTAACTAGAAAATTGTTTTCCAAGACACTGATGCACCCCTCCCCCTAACAACAGTGTCTCTATATCTTTATAGCACTTTTGACTACGTGTTATATAGTGAAGACAATTTCAGAGTCCCATATCTCTGGTAAAATGGTCAGAGCAATAATTACATTCTTTAAGAAAATCTTCACATTAAGGTTGGCAGCTTATCATGGGTGAAAATTTGAAATAAAACCTCCCATTGGTATATGGGTTGTTAGACACATAATATTGTTTCACTTTATAGTATATAGTGAAGACGATTTCAGGGTTTCATATCGGGTACAATTGGTCTGAGCAAAAATAAGCCTTTCTATGCTTTTGCAAACAGAAAAGACCCTGAAGTTCATAGAATAGTTTATCCATGCCTATACTTTGTCTTTTTGTGTGATTGCATTGTATTTTCTTACATTTTCCTGAGGAGACTGCGAGTGTGAGTCTGTGCAGGGCCAATTTGTGAATCTGTGCTGCAAACAATACAGACCCCGATCAGTTACCACAACTGGTCAGGGTCTTCGCTATTTGCAGCATCATACATGTAACAAGTATATCAATAAATGATATAACTAAAAATAAGATATAGTCATACATGTAAATTACAGTTAGTGCTGTAAACACTACAGTCCCTGATCAGTAACAGGCGTCATAGAAATAAATGATATAAATTAGAAATAAATTATATACATTACTATAAGATACTATAAGATACTATAAGCCTGACACGTAAATAAAATAAATAATGAAATGTATATAAATTAAAAGATAAGAAAGTGTTTTGTCTCATTTTGTTTGCCTTTCTCTTTTTTTTTCCTTTTAATGTTTTTTAATAATATAAAGGATACAAAAACTCTTGTTTCATTTTAATAGTAATTGTTAATACTAGAATATACCATCCAAAGTACTTAAGGTTGGCAAAGTGAGACACACTGTTTGGATTCAGATCTGATACCAAGTAACTGTCTGACCAAAATCTAAACTGTTTACAACGTGTGGCAATTTTGCCTTAGGTCAAAATGCCTAAAACTGATCTTTTAGAAATTCAAGTGATGACAAACCTGAAGCAGACGATATTACAGATCTCTACAGCTTGCTTAATCCTTACAATGCTGAGTAATTTTTCGTCTGCAAAAATTGCCGTCTGCTTCAATTCTTAAATAAACTTTCTTTCATTTTATGCAAAAATAGGGTCAAGATGACAAACAGTTTGGATCCTGATGAGACGCAGAATTATGTGGCCTCTCATCTGGATCTAAACTGTTTGCATAGGTAATCACAGTTTCGCCGCTAGCGTGCAAAGAGTTAAGCGTATGGCCTCGAGAGATTTTAGCATGATGTAACAGTTGCCCTGCACTACTGACCACCAGTGCTTTAACCTTTATACTGTAGTTTCTGATGTGAAGAAGTCTATTTAACCTTTAATTTCCCTCATATAAACTTGTTTTCATGCATCTGCAAGCAGAATAGACCCAGATAAGACAGCTCCCATGGGAGCAGGGTCTGCTCTGTTTGCTAATGGATCCACCTTCCATATTTCATTATAAATACTTTGTAAGATTCCGGAACCGGATTGTAAGCCAGCACTGCACATGCGCGTATTCTCTTACGGGGATTTCCGCTAGGTAGAGTGTAAGTGTGTCGGCCTATACATAATTCCACAGTAATCATCTTGCAGCTAAATACGATGGTACAATGACTTTAACCATTTACAACCCAAAAGGGAGTGGGTACCAAAACGAATTGTGCAAGATATGTTCAACTATTAGCAAATATTCACTAAACCTCGTGGGCTATTTTAGATACAACGTCTCTGAATAAAGCTACTGAAAGGAGCGTTTCCTAGAAATAAAAGGAAGGAGTTTTTTTTAGAGTTTTGCAATTTCGAAACCATCACGGTAAATAGAACATTTTCTCCATAGTAGAAAATTGTCTATTTATCACAATGGTTTCAGAAAGTTGCGTTTACAGAGACGTCCAATGGCGTCGTCAATATGAGGGGAATAGGCTACAATGAAACCCAAGTAAAGGCATCACTGTACAATCATGCTCAGCAGAAATTATTTTCCGTTCGACACAAGGGTTCACCAAAAGAAAAAACATGGATTTATTCAGTTTTGACCTCGCCCGGTTCGAAACTACTGACTATATTACTCGGTGTCTCATCTGAGCTTACAGTTAATAAAAGATTGACCACAACTTGGCCAAGTAGACGTTTTTCAAACAAAACCAATATCTACCACAGATGTATAGTATTGGTATGAATGAAATGTGTAATACCTGAATCTGAGCCAAATTGTGGACATTCTTGATCGTATACTTTTAATAAATAATAGCTATTTTTAATACAAATAATAGCTATTTTTAATACAGTAGAAACTATCTTAAGCGATCTTACATTGATTGAATACAAGAATCTTTAAAAGCAGGTGTTTGCTTATAATTGGGCAAAAGTAATACAGAAAAACCCTACATGAGCGTTCAGCATTACTTCTGGCCTGCATTAAACTGTCACCCGCCTAACAGACCCATAATTAGACCGCTACTTGATTACCGCTTAAGACAGGTTTTATTGCACTTTTGAACTACATGAAGCTACCAGTACCTTATAGACTCTTTTTATGGTCACTAAAAAGGTTCTACGATAAATGAAGTACCCACGTATATGCCCGTGCCTCTTTTGTACAGTTTCAGAAGTTTCAAACTTTATCCTGCTGTAATAAAATGTCAGCTCAAATGTGGACCTAGTGCAACTTTGACTACTTTTGTTTCGATTATTTTTTTAGAAACTGATGCAGAGTGTCTAAAAGCTTGGCTTCAAGTGAGACGCCGAGTAAGACGATTGTGATCAAAGCTGTGTGACACTAGATCTATAGCTTCTCAAACGTCTGTGGCGTGAAACTTGGTCAGTAGTTTCTTAAAAGTTTGAACGAACCGGAAGTAGTCAATAACACACAAGACCCAACATGAGCAAACATTGGCAATTGGTCAATAACTTCTCAAAAGCTTGATCAAATATTGTACCAAATTCGTGCAGATAGTTTTTTTTACACAAAGACAAGAAATAATAACCAATAAGCATATACATTTGATTGATTACAATTCACCGTTTGGGAAAATATTGAACAAAAACATGAGGCGTGCACTTCAAATCATTTATTTCCCATTAAAGCCAGGCTGCATGTATTTACATAAAAGGTTATATCTGATTGCATTGTGGCCATGTCCAGCTACTCATTGTTTCAGTCGAGACACAACGTGTTTAACCTTTATCCTGCTCATTGTAACCTGTTTGACTTTTGCAGACATCTTGGATCAAATAAAGTCGAAGAGTAACCCGACGTCTATTCAGGATCCATGCGACTAAACACTCAATCCAATATTTCCGAAAAGCTAAACGAATCGGAAGTAAATACAGTGAAACCCCGCTAATACGACCACTTAATAAACAGCCACTGATGTCGTCTAAAGCAGGTGGATGCTTAATGCAGGACGAAAGTTATGCAGAAAGCTCCTATAGGAGCTTTCTGCATAACTTTCGTCCTGCATTAAGCTACCACCTGCCTCTGCCACCCAGAATTATGCCCGTTTTTGGTGGTCGCATTAGCGGGGTTTTACTGTATAACCTGCAACATATCATAGTTTCACAGATCATCAATTTTAGAGCTGGATAAGGGATAATAACATATAGCTAGGACCGCCATTAAAAATGTACCATCAAAGCCTATAGCAAATCAAAACCAGTCAACTTATAAGTGAGATGACGCCTACATGCGTATTTGTTAAAAATGTGGCATCATTTTAAAAGTTCGGACAACTAGTTTCTAAAAAATGTTGAACTTACACCAAACATTTAAATTTGCAGTGTTATAAGTCTGAATCACTATTAGTGAATATGGACCCAGGGTCTCGGTGAGTTCACATACAACAGTATTTACATCGCTTGATAATCAATACTAGGCCGTACAACCCTTGAGTTGATAGTTGGTCTTGGTTTACAGTGTTTGTGTGTGTTGTTAAATCTTTTACCTCGAGGTATGAGTCACTTGATGTCTCACAAGACGGCAATAACAACAAATCAACCATTTAAATGCTATATTTCAATTTCAATGTCGAATTATCGGTACATTCGGTAAGAACGGGGTTTGAGAAGATTTTGAATGACAAACTGTGCCGATCCTGATAAGAGGGCTCCTCTAGAAACCCTGTACTCCTAGTCTACATGTTTTGCTAATGGCATCTAACTTATTTCCCGCATTCTAAGGGTTATAAAGAAAACTTAAATCTACAATCTACTCTTACCAATGGAAATGACGCAATGATATGCCTCATTAGCATACTGCGGGTGTTCCAGATGAAACGTCGAGTAATTCGGTGTCTCATCTGAATCCAGAATGAATCGCGCTTTGGGCACATATTTGAAACATACAAGAAAAGAATATTTGAAAAATTCTACCGACGAACTTCTACATTTTGCAAGCTTTTGTAGATAGAAAACATCTTATTCAGAGTATCCATTTCTTTTCAAAGACAGTCTCGTAGTGTCAAACAGTTTGTATCTTGGTTAGAGTTGTAAGTAAACACGTTTTGGGGTAATTGGGGAAAACAAAAGAAGTATAATACAAACATATGATTGATACATAATTTAGCACACTTACAGTATGAAACTATTATCATCATAAAAACACTCTCCATATCTCAAAGTTCATTACATATATCACTTTAATATATTTTCATTGGCAAAGATGTTTACCTTTTCATTAAAAGCAGTTAAGGGCAATTTTCATTACTTTTATATAAACATGTAGTACAGATGAGCTTATTTGTGTTAAACAATTCAAACAGTTGACGATCCGATCAGGTTTTTGCAAGGCATCCGAATCTTTCTATACAATACTTTGAAACTTGGTTTTGGTGAGTTTTGATTTAACAGTATTTGTGTATAGTTTCTTCTTTGATATTCTCAGGGATACTATATGCGCATATGTTTAGATAAGACGTTTGAGAGCTTTATGGTGCAGGCTAAGATTCACTTAGCACAGAAATGAACAGATGACATTTTAAAGACTGTTATTTGTAATGCATATCAAAAAAGTTACAATCCTGGGTATAAAGTGTTTAGGGGCAATTAGCAGATAATTCAAGATGAATCTTTAAATGATATCGATGACTGACCTGCACAGTTGCCACTGAAGGTAGTTAATTGCGTAACGTCCCATCGTTTTAAGTAGACCATGTTGCAGTCGCATTTTATGTTGCTGTTACTGAAGTAGAATGTTGTTAGGTTTGGAAGAGAGAGGACAGCTTTGGGTATTTTTCTTGTTTGTGTGTTATCCATGTCAAGGTCGTATATTAAAGAGTTGTTTTTAAAGGCACGTGGAGCGACATACTCAACTGGGTTATCCCAAAGTATCAGCTGTTGTAGATGAGAGAGAGAGAGCTAATAGGTCATTCTCCTCTACTGTAGATATTTGGTTGCCTTGAAAATCAAGTTTGTAAACATGTTTGGCTCTGCTTAGTGCATACGGGATGCGGGAAAGTTGGTTGCCATTCAGATTTATCACACTCAATACATTTTTGTACGGAATAAGTGCTGATGGAACGTATCGGATGTGATTATATTGCAGGTTCAGAGTTCTTATTGAAGGAAATGAGTGGAGTACGTCTGGAAAGGATCCCAACTTATCTCTTTGCAATGACAGGCTTGTCAAATAGACTAGTCTGTGCTGGCAAGGCTCGAAAAGCGAATAATTCGTCTCAAGCATGACATTATTGTCAAAAGAAAATGACTGCAATTGTTGTAAGTGGAAAATTGCAGATGGTATCCGTAGAAGTTTAGAATATGACATAGTGAGAGAGGTCAAACTTGATTCTAATCCATCAAATGCGTTCAAAGTAAGGTGACTAAAAGGTATATTATTAATTACAAGCATTGTTAATCTTTTAAAACTGCTTAATGTATACGGCCAAAACTGAAACCCACCAATATCTAGTCGAAGTTCTGTCAGGGAAAACGATAACACAGATATGATCGAGGGATCCAATTCCCTGATGGGATTTCCCTGCAAATTTAGTGTATGTAGGTTCCTCATTTTCCGAAGAGCTAAAGGCACACTTGTTAGATTGTTGTCGTGTAGATCAACGCTGTATGTTATGTTTTCTATTCCTTCAAAGGCATCCGGGCTGATACTGCTGATATGATTCTTGTATAGTTGGATATATATCGAAGAGACATTCAATGTAGAAATGTTTACGAAAGCATGTCCAGGGAGAGTTGTCAGCTGATTACTATACAGGTATAGGTTAATGTGCGGTCTGTGGAATTGGATTTTACGAACTTTGGCACTGCACTCAGAGACTTGCCTTGATAGGAAACTGTTGATCCAGAGCATGTGCAAGGCGATGGTGCGATACAAGATCCTTAAGACGTCAGTAAGAAACCCGAGACACCATTCGTGCACATTAGCAAGAGGAGCAACCGCGTCTGGAATACATCCAAATTTGATTACAGCAAATGGAAATTATAGTAGTTTGTTTAACCGACCACTAGCTTGTTAGATTAACAATAATAGTCTAAAACACATGTTTGCTTGATGCAGGGAAAAGGCAATGCAGAAATATCCCAAAAGAGTTTTCTGTATGAGTTTCACTACATTGCCTTAAAGAGTTAGACTTATTTTTAATAGTCGATTAAGATAGGATTATATATACTGTAATATGTTCTTTAAATTTACAATCATTTATAAGTTGTCGCTAATGCTCAGTTTCATAGAAGACATTTATTTCCAGACATACAATTAGAGTATCCATCAGTTAAAACACTGACGAGACGCTAGGTAACTTTGTGCCTTATCTATATCCAAACTTCGCGAAACCTTTTCGAAACCGATTCGTCCAAATAATATACACACAGTCGTTTCGAACAAAAGTTTTAATAATTGTTTAAACAAGCATAATTATGTTCAATTCATTGATTGATTTGAGCACTGAGAAGACAGTTATGATTCCAGTTTCATCACGCAGTTCTGGGTCCATGCTTATAAAGCTTTTAGTTGAGTCTGAGTTTCGTTCTCAGGCTTTTGGTTGGTCAGATTTGAGTTCTCAAGCTTTTGATTGGTCAGATTTGAGCCAAAGGCTCAAATCTGACCAATCAAAAGCTTGAGAACGATCTCAGACTCAACTAAAAGCTTTATAAGCATGGACCCTGGTTACTATGATCGTTACTTAAACAGTATCCCGCTAACCGTGAACCTTGACTCACATTTTGCAAAAGGATTGGGTCCGGATGAGAAACCGAGTAAATCGTCGTCTAATCAAGGTCCAAGCTGTTTGACACTTGCTCAAAAATGTATCTATAGCTTGTGCCGTGATACTTTGATCAAATACATACTCTTAATCAAATCGAAAGTGGTCAACACTGCACTATTCCAAATTTGAGCAGACATGTTTACTTCAGGTTGTTAAATATACAAGATCAGTTATAAACAGCATGTTAAATTAAATTAATTCTGATTTTAATGTGCAGAATATTTTCTTATATGGCTGTAACGTCATTGACATCGTTTAGCCTAAATGAAAATGCATCTGGAATAATTTAATATCGTTTATTGAATACCGTTACTATAAATAGTAACAAAATAGCCGTAGAAAACTGTCATTACGGAGTCATGTGACCAAAGCCATAATGTCCCGGCGGGCCGATTATCCATAATCGGCCCACGATCTTTTTCACGTGCAATGCGTTGACGTTTGCAACATATCACATGATCTATTCAAACATGGCCGGAGAAAGGGGTTTGACGTCGTTGTCAAATCGTATTCTAGATCTGGAAATCTGTAAAGTTTATACAATCGTAAAATTATATTAAAAATCAATTTCTTTATTTGTATCGATCGGTACTACCTAACTTTGTTTATGTTATTCAAAAATGACAGTTGTGACGTCATGATTTCACGTCATCCATCGGAAGTTCTCAAACAAACTTATAAGTTAAAACAGTTAAGTCAAAAGTAAAGTCATCGTTAGTGTTAGTGGTTATTACGTCGGACTACATATTTTTCGACGGGGATTCGAATCCCCATGAAAGTATGACTATTCCTTCCTTATTTTTGCAAAATTATAGATCTCTAGATCTATGTCTGTGGTTTGTTGGGATGTTACATCTACTGTAGATTGTGTTGAAATGAATAGGTGGCATATAGATCTATCTAGTAAAATGTTAAGGTATTCAATAAAAAGGTCAAACTACGGCCTATGTGTGCCTTCTGGTCATAATGGCACACCTGGTGTCACAATAGCCCTCGGGCTAGTATGGCACCAGGTGTGCCATTATGGCCAGAAGGCACACCTAGGCCATATTTTAACCTCTTATTAATTACTGTGCTCTAAATGTTTGCTCTACAAAAAAGGAAAATAGGGCGTAAGCTCATTGACAGCGTTTAACCTAAATAAAAAGGCACATGGAACATAATACAGTTATTTCATGTGTGTTTGGGGAACAGTCAAAACTATTCTTATGAGGTGTAAGGAAACCCATTTTGAATTGTTGTCCGAGGCCAAGGACAAAACCAGGCCGAGGACAACAGTTCAAAATGTCTTCTCTGACACCTCGGGAGAACAGTGTTTTGACTGTTCCCCAAATAATCATGAAGTAAATGGTTAATTACCGGATGCTCTATATAAAGTGTAAATCACATTTTTATTCTAAGCGAGTCTCTATATTCGAGCAAATTTGCTAAATCTTCCCCCGAACTATCACTGAATCTCGACATTTTCACAGCTAGCTACCGTCTGCGGAAAACTGTCGGTATTTATGGAGCGCTTGCATCTTTACATTCTGCATTTTGTTTGAAGTTTAGTTCGGACCTCGGTTATTCGGAGTGAAGAAAATCCCAACTTTTAATTAAAATTGGCTCAAAATCGATTCCATTAGACAGGAAATAAACTTGCTGAAAACAAATGTTCACATCATGAGTTTCCATCCAGTAATAACTTTAAAATAGCAACCGGTGCCTGGAAAACATATGTATGTCCTTCGCATTTCTACGCTCCCGATTCACGCTTGAAGATGTATGCGTATCTTTTTCGCGCATGAACAGTCCGTTCAAGTGGTGAAATAGCTAAAGCTATTCCCACCCTCCTCTGTGAACAAGTTTGTCAGAAAAACAGTAATAAATAACGAATTACACGTTATATAGAATATAAGGAAATAGTTAAAACTACTGGACACTAAATGTAATCTCTTCAAATTCGCCATTTGGCACACGTCACTTATTTAAACTCAGATAATGTGTCATGCGTGAACATTCAAGAAATATTTTTTCTAACAATATGACATTTACCCACTCCCTATATCTTAATATGCATAAATCAGCCTGCATGTCTCTTTATATGTCGGAGATGATCGATGTGCAGGGACACTGAATGATATTTATGACCTGCGTGCATCTGCAAGTATCTGTCCGTCCAAAAAGTACTATCGAATCGATACCGGTAAAAAGGTAAATTTACTTTATTTCAGACAATCCGTAAGACAAAGTAAAGTACCGATCATATTAGATTTTGGATGTAGTCAGCAAATAGTCTGATCGAATGTAGCCCTTTATCAGTTGAGCGGCTGTACGAGTACAATGAACGCAATCGAGTTTGTTTTCCTTATCAATGCCAGCTTTAGCATTTCACGTGCATTGCATTTTGAATTCATAAGAAAATGTGTACCGAAGTTGAAGGAACAAATTAAAAGTTAAGCAAGAGGGTTCTATGGTCTGTCTTTAAGTAGAACAGGGTTTGTTGTTATAATTTGATATAAAACATATACACATTATTTATAAATATAAATTCAGAGGAAAGAAAGACAGACGACGGACGATGAGTGATCGCAATAGGTAACTCTGAGAACGTTGTGCTCAGGCGAGCTAAAACACCTTGCATGGCAGACTTACAGATAAAATGGACTTGGCAAGTAATTGTGTGTACGTTCGTTGTGTTTGGGCCATTTAAAGGGAACATAAAAAAGAACACATTAAAGTATTACTAATATATATAGAAAATATTGTTCATGCAGATACATCTTTTTGGTTTTGGTTAAATGACACTTTTGGCAAAGAAATTGGCAAAAAGAGAAATAAAATAAATAGGTTCAAGGCGAGGTACCGATAAAATTATTTTACTTCAGCGTCGTGTGTTTGCCTTGGAAAACATGTTTTAGACATTATGTAAGTCATGGTAACATTAAGAAATTGTGTGTTTGCAGTAAAGAGATCCACTAATTTTTGTTACTTTGTTACTTGATTTCTGTTGGTGGTTGTGGTTTCAGCTTAGGTCAAAATACGGTATTATAAATTTGGTCAACATATCTATTTAAGGCATGTATCAAAGGCAAGTAACCCCCCCCCCCAAAAAAAATAAAAAAAAAATAAATAATAATAATATTGTTTGCCGTTTTACTAGGTTCATGTAATACCTTTGGCAGGGGATATCAATTCTATGAATTTGCTTGTTAAATAATGCATTGAAAATGACAACTCCAAACTTTAACAGGGGCCGCGTGCGGCACCAAAGCTCGTCTGGTTTGTTGCTTGTCCACTGCATACACTTCTCCTCAAAGAGATCTACCAACTTATGAATATAGTCTGAAAGTAGGAGAAGTTTCATGCATGTTGATGCATCTTATACCTTTTAATTAACCAGCTACATTAAAGTTTTTGCACGCCGACGACGACGCCAGCGCCAACGCCAACGCCTACAACTACGACAACTCCTAAAACTACGACAACGCCTACAACTACGGCCAATAACCCCAGGCTATATAAGTCTAAGCACCGCTATTTCAATGCTTCAGCTTATCTGAGACCACAAAGAAAATAGCAGTATACAATTCTTACCGACTGTTTGATAATCTAAACGTGCACTTTTCATGCCCAAATGATTCAACTCCAGGGACAATTACTTAGCCCAATGATAAAATAAACAGGTTACTGCAAAAACAATACGTCGCCCATGCAGTCGATATATTCGCTGAATGTTAATCTTAATGAATGCTATACTCAATCAGTCAACAACCAACGATATAAGATTCTACGTGTATTTATAAAAAAAGCCGTAAATGAACTTTATGAATATTCAGTGTCCTGATAACGTAGTAAGCAGCTGTGATCGTTGAAACAGTGCCCGTCAGTCTCAGTGTTTATATACAGCTTCCATTAATATGAGAAGATATCAGCAAGTGAGTATATTAATAGTGTTTTATTCGTATAAATTAATTCGATTGACCAACCGCTTAACACATTTGAATACAGTATGCACAGTAATAATATTTTGTAATTGTTTAAAACCAAAAAATGAATTTTAAATCAAATTAAAAGTGAACTAACTTTGATTTACAACAAATCAATAAAATAAAATAAACTTACCTAGCAACATTTACTACAGGTTTTCTTGACATGCATATAAAAATGAAAACTTTGTGGCATAAGAAAACATCCTAGATAAGCATTTCTAAAACATTCTAGAGTTAATATGCGTAAGTTAATAGGAAGGGACCAGCTTTGGCAATCTTGAAAGCGAGTTATGATAACCCAATAAGAGCGTTGCAACATGGCAATTTATGGCATTGAACCAAGGACAAATTTTTGTATGAATTTATAGCATTGTGTCGATATGGACATGTACATTTTATGTGTTTTCATGAAAGTATTTAACGAATATTAGCTACAATTATCCCACTGCCGAGTAAAGCAACTTTTAAAGTGTCATTCAATCTTCCTTGATCAGAAATGATGTTGATGGCTTCGAATCTTCAACAAATAACTATATAAAGGCATGATTAACAGTAATACATCAGAAATGCCTTCAATTCTATTCATACAGATTATTGTATAAAAAGTACTGGTGCAGTCCACTTTAATTCAGGTCACCAAACGGTCTGTTTTTGTATCTATTAAACATCATATATTTGCAATCGGATCATACTTCAAAGCGTGAAAACTGATTGTTGATCACTGTTTAATATTTCGTGACAATACATTGCGTCGGGTGGTACATGTATGCTATATGTGTGCACAGACATAATAATGACCAATGTTAAATAAAGTGCTCGTTAAATCATTATTTACAGTCATTAGGTAAGATTAGATGAGAAATCAAGTAAACCGGTGTCTTATCAGAATCCAAGTAGTTTGTGACATTTGATAAATTGTTTCTCAAAAGCTTGATCAGATTAGAAAGATAACATTTGCATCAGATGCAAACCTGAGTAGTGTGGAATTTGTTAAATCATTTATTTAAAACCATTATTTCGGGGAAAGTGTTGGTTATGGTTTGAATGAAATTATTATCAGTTTTCATACGAATGCACGCCAAAACTGTTTGTTTATGGAATTACCGGTACATATCGTGCAAATATATTAAACTATTGGAAATCTTCATTAAAATCAGGGGCCCCCGTGGCCAAGTGGTTATGGTCTTCGACTGACAATCGCTTAGCCCCTCATCATCGTGGGTTCGAATCCCGGTCTGGGCATTTGAACTTTTCATGTGAGGAAGCCTTCCAACTGGCTTGCGGTAGGTCGGTGGTTCTTCCTGGATCTTCTTCTGTGCACGAAACAGTGCAATTTGTTCCGTGCACAGAAGGACCTTTGGGAGTCTTCCTCTACCTGTAATTAGCTGGACGCCGTCGTGATATGACTGAAATACTGTTGAAACGACGTAAACCCCGATAAAAACCAAACAGAACCAAATCATTAAAATTATCATTTCAATATAAAATTAAATACAGTAGATCCCTCTAAAGCGATCGCTAAACAGAGTTCATCATGGGTCGTATTCTGTATCTAAACGGTAGGTGGTAGCATAATACAGGACATAAATAATGCACAAAGCTCCTGCATGAGCTTTTTCAGTATTACTTTCACTTTAAAAGACACCAACGCCTACGTATAAAGTGGAAGCAATAGACGGGGTTTACTGTAGTGCAAAATCAACAATACTTTACCAATGTTGCAACAGGAAACTCGTCTACTGTTAAATGCGCAGGTTGCTGGATAGCAGTGAGCTTTTATAAGGCATCTAACCCAGAGACGTACGAAGGGCGCTCATTAAAGACTTCCAATTGACAGAGAGAAACCTATCTGTGGCAAATAGAAGTATATTCGAATGTCCATGTACAATTTCAACCTCCTACCTTAACGGAAGTAGGTCAAGGAAACTCTTTAATGGGCACATCTCAATAAACTAATTCCTGTATTCAGGAGCTGATTGGGCGTCTTGTTTGTCAAAATAGGAGGTCGAATACTTTTCGTGGAATGATAACACACGTCCGTGAAAAGGAGTGGTTGAAACATGCTAAACATGATTTGTCCTTGATAGAAATGTTCCATAGATCTTTATTGCTTGTAATAAATAAAAATATATCTAAATTATTGATACAGGGAATGACCATGCCAAAGTGTTTATGTTCCCATGAATTAGACAGTGTATATACCTCCCCAACTCAAGTGATACACTGTTTTATTGTCACCATATATGCCAATGATTTAGTAAGTAAGTATGTTGTACAAATACACCCTATCGGCTGTGTTACAATGAGGGGTGCGCCTGCGATAATACATGTTAAGGTTTAGTAAAGAGAATGTTAAGGCGCCTGTCCATATTTTAAGTAAAAAATCCGTTAAAATATATCAAATTCTGTGCACATATCAATGTTTTAATTCTAACCTTCGTCCGTTCCTTCGTCCCTTCTATCCGTACATCCATCCATCTTTCGTTCATTTGTTCCTATCTTCATTCGTTCATTCCTTCCTTCCTTCATCCATTCATTACCTCAGGCCAAAAGGCGAAGGGATATAGTTTTGGCGTTGTCCACCCGTCTGTCAGTACGTCCCGGAGTGATATCTCAGAAACAGAACGGAGATTTCATTGAAACTTTGTGTTGATGTTTAAATACCATAACAGAATGTGGGCGTGCAATTATCACTGACTTTGACCTGGGAACACCAGAGTTATGGACCGTTGTTTGCAAAAATGTAACGTTTTTGCGTGTCCGGGGCAATTTCTTAAACATCATACGGAGTTTTTCTATGAAACTGTGTATAATTGTTAAGTAGCATAAGGACATGCGGCTCAGCAAGTATCATTTACATTGACCCAGGAATGCCAGAATTATGGCCATATGTTTGCAAAATATGTAATCGTTTTGTCTGTCCGGGGCCATTTCTCTGAAACAGATTAGCATTTTTTCATAAAACTTTGTGAAAATGTTTAGTAGCATAGATCAAGTGGCTCTGCAAGTATAATTTATATTGACATTGGAACTCCAGAGTTATGGTCCTTTGTTTGCGAAAAATGTAATATTTTTGTCTGTCCGGAGCCATATCAGACACTGTTTTCGTCTTTTATATGGATCTTTGTAAATATGTTTAATATCAATTCAGCGAAATTGCTTGTTCATTCATTCAATCGTGTGTTTTTTCAGTATTCGAATTCTTGAAACTTTTTCATAATGTATACTATTAAATCCTGAATATTGTATTATGTAGTTATTAAACATTTTATTTTTAAAAAATGAATCTGATTAAAATTCCATTCCAAATTAATAAAATGTTGACATAATGACACCATTTTCAGGTGTATCATTAACAAATCAAAAGTCGTTAAACCAATGTCAAAACAAATTCTTCAAGCTGTCACTAACTCAGAAAACAAGCTTTGTTGCGTCCATTGTACATGTATATCGATACATTCGCCCAGTCAATAAAGGGCTATAACCATTGAAACCATTTGTGGACTATCCAGTATTTTCCATAGTTTAATTCCACGGATTTAAGTAAATGAAATTTATCCTTTAACCGTTTCAATGCTTTTTTTTCAAATACTCTGTTCCAAAATTAACCCTTCGCTTGCTATTCACGTCAAAATACCTACCTGTAAATAGCGAAGACCCAGATGAGACAGCTCCCGCAGGAGCTGTCTCATCAGGGTCTGCACTATTTACAAGTTGATTGTGCAACCAGTGCACTCCATAGCAGTGATTGCACAGCGAAATACTTGTACACAGTGAAGATATATGTAATTATACAACAGGGCATGGGTAAAGAAGAAGTGTATTTTAAAATTCAGCAACCGAAGGGTTAATACTTTTTGCCAAGCCTACCGTGAATATTCAGGGATATTTTTAAGAAGAGTATAATAGGACAATCAGTGCAAATCCTGATTAGAGTGTTCCTCTAGGAGCCCTCTCGTTTGGGTCTTCACTACTTGCAAAGGACATTTCGGACTCGTGACCCGCAATGAAATAACCGAAACATGTGATGATTTGGAAATAGTAAATCTATATTTAGAAACCACATTCATTTTAAAGCATACATTTTAATTTTAGAAAACACAATAAGTGTTTAATAGTTTGGATTTACCTGACGGTATTTAAATTAAATGGCTTCATGTGCCTTTTTCTGGGCTAAACGCTTATATTGAGCCTACGCATGTACATGTATCAGAAAATATTCTACACATTGAATCTAGACAACTGGGGCGCATATAATATGTGTAAATCAAAACATTTCCAAAATAACTCATTGATTTCTCCACTTAACCCTATGTTGTGACCACTCTTTAGAATCGTCTCGAAGAGACAATTCTAAAGAGTGGTCACAACAAAGAGTTAGGTTGAGAAATTTGAGAACGCACCTTTATCTATTGCTCTGTTGACTTGATTTATTTTTCACATAATGCTTATAACAAATATTTTTTCGTTCAATATTTTAATACAATTTTATTGTAAAAAAGTATACCCTGAAGAAAGGCCGCATCTTGGTCCAGAGGGTGGTTTTCTGACCTAGCTCCATTTATATAACTACTTAATAGCGCTTGGTTAGAAAACTGATTCTTGAAAATGTTCTAGGTCCTTCTCCCATTATCCACAGAGACCTGACGCATATTTACAAACAGTTTGGGTCCAGATGAGACGTCTTATGAGGATCCAAACTATTTGATACTTTGTCGATAGCTTTTAACCCTTTACTCCATATATACGCTTTTTACACCTTTGCAGACATAGTAGACCCAGATCAGACGGATCCTATCAGGGTCTTCTCTGTTTGCTTATGGCATAATATAGATATGATTCTACAGTTTCTGCCATTGCCAAACATTCCTGTGCCCATGTGCTATTATAACAAATGATCTAATATTTATTACGTCATCAATTCTTACATGAATATTCAAGGAGGAAAGGGTTAACTCATTTGCTTGGGTCGGACATAATCAAAATTGAACAGGTCCAAATTTTAGCAGACACCTTTTTCCACAGCCTGGATAAGGGGTTTGTATAAATTGTGGTTATATATTGTCTTTAATGACATTATCCTTTAGCCTGCTAAGCAAATTATATTTTTTACAGAATGTTTCACCTACTACATTTTCAAATTTCAAGCTATAATCAATTTGTCTACCAAAATGCAATCAGGGTGTCAAACAGTTTGGATCCTGATGAGAGGACAAGTTACTCGGCGTCTCATCTAGATCCAAACTGTTTGCATATGTATTCAATCATCCGCCCACAGCCGGCTAAACGTTACGTGGGTTTACTACTCTGGCGTCAGCGAGTTTAAATTAGGAAACGTACCCTCCATATTTACAGTGTAGAATGTCCAGATAAGATGCGTAAGTTTAAACATTTTGAAGAATAGCCACTTTATTCTTCACCAACCCCTATGATGGTGTCCCTCTTGAGAATCGTCTCTTCGAGGCGATTTTAAAGAGTGATCACTACATAGGGTTTGGTGGAGAAAATGACGATTGGAGTACGCGCATTTATCTGTTGCGTTGGTGTAGACACAAAAACACGTCTCTCGCGTTTACAGCAGTACAGAGCATGCCTGTCAGCTGCTGTGGGTCTATACTACCTACAGTACTCATGCGCATTGTGCAATAACCATAACGCACACATGTAGTAGAGATGGATGTTCATGTCCCAAGTTTTTCAAAGAGACATAAAGTAATTTATATTCATGTACATGATATGCGTATGACCCTTATTCCGCTGACATTTGCGGTGACAATACAGTTCATGTACGTTTGTGAGACAGCTCCAAAGATGGTGAAATTTCAGAACATATATAAACTATTTGCTATTTATACAGATATCTTATCTTTCTTACACCGACTATAAACGAAACAAATGATTTATCAGTGTAGACCCTGATAAAAAAGAGCATTTTGATTAGGGTCTACACTACTAAAGTTTGCCTGGCTGACTGTTTATTGTAGTTATGGTAATCACATGACCTAAATTTAAGTATGGTGGGAAACAAAGCAAATGTTGCATTGTCTTATCTATGGACGAACCATGTAGCAATTTCGAAATATGCTATACAGTAACGTCCCTCGAAAATGAAGAATTAAGATCTTTTTAGACAGTGGCTGCTTAATGCAGAATGCTCCCTTTGGAGCTTTCTGCATGACTTTCATCCTACATTAAGCTGCCACCTGTCTTACAGGCCGGTATCAAAAACAGATGTACCCCCCCCCCCTTCATCCTCTTTCCAATACAAAATATAGATACGCGCGAGTTATTGCCCTCGATATCCATGGGAGAAAATTCAATAACCTTATATCAGGGGCAATAAAGTTAAAGTTAAATAAAGTTAAGTAACCCCAGGCAAAGGTGCCCGACGCATGCTTGGACTCATCCATGGACCCCCCCCCCCAAAAAAAAAAAAAAAAAAAAAATGTGATCTAAGCATGGTCAACTGGCCTAAAACTATCTATTTGAACCTAAAACCACTCCGAAAAACGAGAATAACACGACCCGGAAAAAATTTCCTATCGGGTCTATATATGTATTGAAAGGTATCTAACTACGACAGATCAGCGGCGGAAAATACAACAGTCATGTTTTTCAAAGTCTTACAGCAAAGCCAATTCAACACCGATTTCAATCAGTTTGGTCTTGATCCGTTCCAAATTCCATATGCTAAGCGGCACAATTAGTGCTTTCCTTAAATATTGCTCCGTCTTGTCGCTGCAAGACCGCGAATTTGAAAAAACGCTAGAGCGAAACGATGTGACTCCCGCCAGGATGCAGACGTATATAGGGGGATCTGTATTCGTTAATCTTTTCAACAAAAACGTGAATTATGGTTAAACACTATCTAAAAACATTAAACTCACCGCAATTAAAACGGTGCTTACTATTTCCAGTCAGCTACGAGGCGCCAGCTTTCTTTCTCCAACTTTCCTTTTGAACGGATGCGACCATTTTGCTGTGACCCGGCTCATAAACTATTCGATATGCAAATATCCGGGCCACAGCGATTTGGCCACCTCCGTTCAAAACGAAAGTAGGAGAAAGAAAACTGGCGTCTCATAGCAGACTACAAATAGTTTAACGAATACAGATCCCCCTATATACTTCTATGCATCCTAGCGGGAGTCACATCGTTTCGCTCTAGCGTATTTTCAAATTCGCGGTCTTGCAGCGACAAGACGGGGCAATATTTAAGGAAATCACTAACAGTGCCGCTTAGCATATGGAATTTGGAACGGATCAAGACCAAACTGATTAAAATCGGTGTTGAATTGGCTTTGCTGTAAGACTTTGAAAAACATGACTGTTGTATTTTCCGCTGCTGATCTGTCGTAGTTGGATACCTTTCAATACATATATAGACCCGATAGGAATTTTTTTTCTGGGTCGTGCTTTTCTTGTTTTTCGGAGTGGTTTAAGGTTCAAATAGATAGTTTTAGGCTAGTTTAACATACTTCGATCACAATTTTTTTTTTTTTGGGGGGGGGGGGGGGCGGGGGGGGGTTGTTTCCATGGGTGAGTCCAAGCATGCGTCGACCACCTTTGACCCCAGGGACACAACGCATGCTGGTTTAAGTTTACCATATAAGGGGCAATAACTAAACAATTATCAGGGGGACATTTAAAAAAACCCAGCTGCACAAATATTCATGCTAGTCAACAGTCCTGTGAAGTTTGGCAACAGTAGCCCTAGTGATTTCTGAGATACGCGCGACACAAAGTTTCTCTAATTTTATGACATCTGGGGCAATAACTCCAAAGTTATCAGGACACAAATTAAAAAGCCCAGGTGCTCATGCTGGTAAACATTCCAGTGAAGTTTGGCGACTCTAGCTCAAGCAGTTTCAGAGATACAGACACACGGATGGACAGTGGTACGGATGGATGGACAGACAACTCTGCCAAAAACAATCCCCCCCCCCATAAATGGGGGAGACATAATTTGAATGTCCAATTTTAAAAGGTTTTACTGTACTTCCGTCCTGATAAAATGGAGTGGTAGAGATATAGAACAAGGATCTGGAGTAAGATTTCTCTAGTTTTATTTGACAGATAAGATTTTAAGACTAGCATATAAATAAAATACAAAGAAGAAATTACAGTGTACAAGAAGAATGTTGCTGAGAGTTGGGGTCTAACCGTCTGTCTGATGACAGACAAGCAGAACTATCAGAGGTTCAGATAAGATGCATAAAGAAAAACTGTTATGTCTCCATCAAACCCGATCTTGTGAACACTCTTTAGAATCATCTCTTCAAGATGATTCAAAAGAGTGGTCACAACATAGGGTTTGGTGGAGAAAGGTCGATTTTAGTATTTCAGTGTGCACCTTTATTTGATACTCTGTCTATGGGGCAGTAGAGAATAATAAAAGTTAAAACATGGCAGGCTTATACACCTTAGGTGTACTAACAAAATCTCACAAAAAATAAAACTACAAATAAATATATTTGTTTTACAGCAAAATTTACAGCATCACTTTTACTAAAAACATAACAATTTAGCTGCTATATTTCATAAAAGAGTTAAAACTATCTTATTTCATTTGTACAGTCTGCTATGTTACAGCTGTACATATTTACACATAAACAAAATATCCCTAATACAACCTAAACAAATTAGACTGTTCACCTGAGTGGACTATATAACTCAATTATCCCTTTACTCCATTAATATTCATGTAAGAAAAATAACACCATGAATATTAATAAGATTGTCTTAATAGTACATGAGAACGGGGCTTTTTTGTTCTTGGCAAAAACTGTATAATCATATCTATTATTTATCATAAGCAAACGGGGCAGAATCTGATCATACGGCTCCTACAGGAGCCATCTGATCTGGGCTACACTGTTTGCAAAGGCATAGAAAGTTGTATTTATGGAGTAAAGGGTTATCAAAGTTCAACCATTATAATTCCCATATGCTTGATCAGAGACTCAACCCTTTACCTAATGAATAATCATGTAAGAAATAGTGACATACCAAACATTAACCAGCTGAAATTTTGGCTTTGACATAAATGGTAGAATCGGATCTGTGTACCAGTACTTTCATAAGCAAACAGAGCAGACCTTGGTCAGACGACTACAACGGGAGCATCTGATCTGGGTCTTTTCTTTTTGCAAGGGGGTGAAAAGGTGTTTTATCAGGTAAAAGGTAAGTTCTATTTTTAAACAGACATTATCAAACAGTTTGGATCCTGATGAGACTGGGTTATTCAGTGTCGGCCATATCCACACTGTTTGCAAAGGTAATTTACTCTTATAGCATACAGAGTTCACCTCCAAATCCCTGTAGGTAAAAACAGCATTGATGCCATCTTTTCTAAGTTTTCTTATCTATTCTACTCTATGAAATTACTGTCTATGAAAAGTGTTGTCAGCTGTAATTGTTAAAGTTAATTATTCCTTTATTTCTCTTCAAAATGTTGTCATAGTGTCACACACTTTTGGATCATGAAAAGACACAGCATTACTGAGCATCTCATCTGGACCCAATTGTTTTCTTGTTACTCTGCATCCTGATCAGACGACTCCTATAGGAGCAGTCTGATCAAGGTCTGTTGTTTGCTTATATTGTAATACAGATCTGATTGTACAGTTTCTGAGACGGTCAATCTTTCTGATGTTCACATATTGTTATAAATATTCATTTATTAATATTCATGGTATCATTATTCCATAAATATTCATGGAATACTGAATTCATAAAAAAATCAAATATTGAAAAAATATACAGCAAATATGAACAAAGAGAACTGCTTATAACAAACTCTTGGCTGACTGAAGTTGGCATATCTTATTATTTGTACCATCAACTTATCTTACAGAATATTTATTTGCTAACCTTTGAATAATCATTAAATACACTAGCAAGGCTTTGAGCAATTTCCAGTGTTCTTATAATAATGTATAATCAAAATTATTAATATGTCACTCCCATTTCACTGACAGTCTGTGCAACGGTGCTAAATAGTATACTTCAGCATCTTTAAGTTCCAGCACAACCTAGCACTGGGCTGATGCACATTCTTGAATGTATGTTTTACACAGTGTACTCCTGAGTACATTCCCTTGATCTGGACACTCATCTGGGAGTGTGTCGCTGTGGAGGAAGCTGCTGGGACTCCTGCAACAAATGTTCCAGAACTTTGGGAACCTTCTCCAGTCGACTTTTTACAACCTCTGGAAGCATATCAGTCTTTTGGAACCTATAATACAAAACAGAATCAACAAATAAAACACCTGACAATTTACAAAGATTTCACATTGTTTGATGTTTGAAATTTCTCTACCAAGAGCTGTCACAAATCTCATTTAACCCTTTACTCTATGAAAATTCATGATTTTTTTTGTGAATTATGACATTATGAATATAAATTAGATTACTTTTTATGCCCCCATAGACCATAGTCGGGGGGCATATTGTTTTTGCCCTGTCTGTCTGTCTGTTTGTCTGTTTGTTTGTCAGAAACTTTAACATTGGTCATAACTTTTGAGCCAGTATAGATAGAGACTTGATATTTGGCATACATATGTATCTCATGAAGCCGCACATTTTGAGGGGTGACGTGTCAAGGTCAAGCTTCAAGGTCAGAGGTCAAATATATGGGTCAAATCGCCGACTTTAACATTGGCCATAACTTTTGGACCAGTAGAGATAGAGACTTGATATTTGGCATGCTTGTGTATCTCATGAGGCTGCACATTTTGAGGGGTGACATGTCAAGGTCAAGGTCAGAGGTCAAGGTCAGAGGTCAAATATATGATGGGGCATAGTGTTTCACAAACACATCTTGTTAAAATTGCATATTAAAAAAATGAAAGTTTGCCAAAGAAGAAACTGTAGAATCAGATCCATATTATTCCAAATGCAAACAGAGCAGACCCTGATCAGACGGCTCCTATAGAGGCTGTCTAATCTGTTTGCAAAGGTGTAGAATGGTGTATTTATGGAATAAAGG
Organism: Azorinus chamasolen; assembly: GCA_963576725.1. Classification (NCBI taxonomy): domain Eukaryota; kingdom Metazoa; phylum Mollusca; class Bivalvia; order Cardiida; family Solecurtidae; genus Azorinus; species Azorinus chamasolen. The sequence continues at coordinate 43,797,100 of OY755242.1, read as the reverse complement.
GTCAAGCGTGAGCTCTTGATCCACTGTAATATTAACCCATTCCCTCATAGGCTATTTTTAGATCCAACCACTTTGAATAAATCTACCAAAAAGCAGCATTAACTAGAGAAATGGATTTTTGTAGGATTTTGCTGTTTGAAACCATTAGGTAAAAAGAGCATTTGTTCCAATAGGAGCAATTGCTAGATTTATCACAATGGTTTCAATAGGAGATTTTTACAGAGGCGTAGAGACGTATTTATGGAGAAAAGGGTTAATGACTGCTAAAATTCTGTTCTATTGGAATGTTTTGCCTGCTTCAGATTCATCAAGCTTTTGACAAACTAATAACCTGATGTCAAACAGACTGGATCCTGATGAGATGGCAAGTTACTCAGCTATCTCAAATTCCAAGCTGTTTTGCATATGCAAATTACATGGTGATCAACAGGATTAAAGGTTTACAAAGGTGAAACTTTGTCCACATTCAGTTTAAAACTGACATGAAACCGCAGTTTCAACATTATTAACCCTTACAGTGCTGGACACCGAATCACTAATGTCCTTTACAAACAGTGTAGACCAAGATGAGAGGGCTCCCAGAGGAGCCCTCTCATCAGGGTCTACACTGTTTGTCATGTTACGCTTTTATTTGGTAACAAGAGCACCGCTGTGCAGCAAAATACGCCCGTCGGCAAAGTCAGTGATAAGCCAATTTAATAGGAAATTGAATCTGTTACAATGTGAAACTATCATTGGCAACTGCCTAGTAGAGCTATATATATAATATAGACCTGTTGTAACCAAATTAAATACTTAGCTTCATCACCATACAGGGAAGACAGCTATTGATTTTGTGACAAGTCCAATGACTTTTCCTGCAGTAACCCCCCTTTTCATACATAGATTTTTAAAAGAAAATAGAAAATACACTGAACGTTTCCAGGTGTATCGAACTTGACCAAGTCATTTTGACTATATACATGCTGACTAAGTTTGATGAGGATTGGATTTTATTTGTTTGAGTTAGAGAGCGGACAAAAAACGAATTTTGTTTAAAATTTGTTAAAAAGTTAATAAAAAAGGGGAGATAATTCAGAAGTGTGCAGGGCGATGATGCTGATTATCGAACTTAGCCGAGTCATTTTGGCCATATACATGCTGACCAAGTTTGAAAAGGATCCGATTCAATTTGTTCGAGTTAGAGAGCGGACAAGAGAATTTTGTTAAAAATTTATTAAAAAAGGGGAGATAATTCAGAAGTGTGCAGGGCGATGTTGCTGATTATCGAACTTAGCCGAGTCATTTTGGCCATATACATGCTGACCAAGTTTGAAAAGGATCCGATTCAATTTGTTCGAGTTAGAGAGCGGACAAACAAAAGTTCACGGACGGACGGACGGACGGACAGACAGACAGACGGACGGACGGACGGACGGACAACGCCACGACATAATACGTCCCGTCTGAAGACGGGCGTATAAAAACCCTTAATAGTCACTGTAAGCTTAATCTGTTTGAATTTGGAATAGTCCATTTGAAAGTTCAGCAATGTAAGGGTTTAACAAATTAAAAATCTTAGTTCTAAATGGCATTAAGATAAACAAGTACTTTATTAAAAAAAAATAAAAAAAGACAATATAAAAGTCATGTAAATACTAAGTCTTAAGCTTTAAACATACCTGCTTAAAGAGCCATGTTGATCAATGAACTTGACGGTGGTTGTGGATGACTTCACACCCAGCTGTGTGCCATCAAAGAACTTCACCCAGATCTCTCCATTTGCATGCTGAAAATAGCAGAAAATGCATTAGTACAATACAGACTCGTCTATTTACATAAAAACAATTAAATATATTTCTAGCAGTTTCATTTGATTTGTTCAAATTTAGATGCCATTAGCAGTATACAGAACACAAATGGTTGTGTCGACAACCAAACTACATTTGACCAAAGATTTTTGATCAGCACTGTTTGGAGACAATTTCAACCAGCAAAATAGGATCTATTGTGTATCATATAGAGATCATAAAAGATTGATTAACAATTACCTGGGTCCAAGGTTATAAAACTTCTGAATCTGTGATCATTTTCAAGTATCTGATTGGTCAGATTCTGAGCAAGCTCAGAATCTGACCAATCAGATGCTTGAGAACGATCACAGACTCAAGCAAAATGTTTTATAACCTCGGGGCTAGTTGAATATTCATCTATGACTAGATGACATCAGGACACATTTTAGCTGAACATTTATGTCACATATACACAGGATGTTTTGGAATTGGAAGAAACTGTAGCAGCAGATCTAATATAATTTCAAAAGCAAACAGAGCAGACCCTGATCAGACGCCCCCTCACATGAGCTATCTGATCCGGATCTTCTCTTATTTGTAAAGGCATGAAAAGGCATTTATATGTAAGAGAGGAAGTGGTTAAAACAATGGAAGGAGGTAAATAAGACACGTATTTAGAAATTCTTAATTATTCAAACATATTTTCTTCATATATATGAAGAAAATATTCCAAAATAGGGAATTAATATAATACATAAATACTTGACTGCTCTGATCTAATATTTCGACCACTAAGGGCCTTTTTCAAAGATTATCATGTCAAAATACTCGTCACATTTTTGTTTTATGCATTCAGCCATAAAATCAAAGAGACATGATAATCTTTGAAAAAGGCCCTTAGTGGTCGAAATATTAGATCAGAGCAGTTTAAGTATTTATGTATTTTCTTATATTTCTCCACCAAAGCCTATCTTACTGCGCCTCTCAGAAGTGATTCTAATAAGTTGCAGCAAGGTAGGGTTTGGCTGAGAACTAAGACATTTGTTTATACATCAGTATGCATCTTATCTGCAGTACTGGTTTTTCAAATCATAGAATATAACAACACTCACCTGTGAAGCCCAGCCAATATCTTGTACCATTACTTGTCGGAGGACATCTTTTGGATTGTATTTCCTGAGCTGACTGTTGGTGGGTGAGGTCTGGACTGGCTGCTGTCCCATCATGCTGGACTGTGCCCTGAGAGTGTTATTGTGGGAGGTGTCACTGGTCTTTGATTTTTCCACGCAGTCTGTCACAGTGCTAACCACTGTACCATCAAATGAAGTCATCTGTGAACAAATTTGAAAAATATTGTATATTAAAGGTATTCTTGACAAAAAAGGACGCCTTTTTAAGTGAGTAGGTATACTGATCAAATCTTAATCATTATTTTTTGTAAAACAGCTTAGATCTAGATGAGCGGTCAAGTAACTCAGTAATACTTGACCTAACTCAATTTGTAAAAACAGCTTAGATCTAGATTAGCGGTCAAGTAACTCAGTGTCTCATCATGATCAAAGTTGTTTGGCAGGCTGTCAATAGCTTCTCACAATCTTGACTGATTCAGTCATTATGATTGCATCAGATCAAATTAGAGCAGACATTACACAATATCATAAGAGTTAACAAAGCAAAGCATCTCTCTTTAAAACAGAAATGGTTCCTGGAGATCTTGCAATGAAATAACTCTCAGTGATCATCAGATAACATTCTAATTCAAGATGCCAAATTATTGTGCTTCTCTTCTATCCTCTCATAAATCCAATATAATCACCCATAAAACTGAATGCATTTTCCCGATATTAATTACAGTAAAACCTGAACTGGAACTTTTATAAAGAATAATTTAGGGGTTTTTTTTGGCAGGGGGTTGTGTAATGCAGGGTGAAAATTATGCAAAAAGCTTCTTTGGGAGCTTTCTGGACAACTTTCAACCTGCATTCAGCTGACAACTGTCTGAAAGTTCAGCACTTGATACTAATTCCAATGTCCTGTTTAGAGGGGGTTTATTGTAGTCACTTACAGTGGGCGGCCTATTGCTGTCTGTGGACCTGTTACTGCTGTTGTGTTCATCACTGCCTGTTCCAACACTAGCGGTACTGAACTTGCCAGAGTCATTCAGGCCAGAGTTGGGTCGGCGGCCTATAATGATGGGGAACAATTCTTCCTGCAGGGAACATCTCTCTTGAACAGAAGTGACAACAGCCTCTAGCTCTAGGCATTGCTGACGACACTGTAAACACATAACATAGCATAAAATACAAGAACTATTTATATACTATATAAGAGTGTTCGGAAGAACACGTGTGTCACCTGCTCGCAGCTGACACAAAAACTTATTGTTAATATGAAAAAGGGGAATAACTCAAATGTTGATGCTAGAGTTGTGACCCTTGTGCATGACACTTCCTCTCATCATGCTTGTTCAATCAAATCCTGTCATGATGGTTCTTACTAGAACTGCTTCAGAGAGGAGATTCTACTGAGTTTGGGTTTGGTGGAGACATATAAAAACATTTAACCCCAATGTCCAACATACTCCTCTTAAAGCCTTTTTTAAACAGCTTTGGGGGAAAATATTTTATCTGTTATTAAACGATATTGAAGCCCGTTTTATCAACTGTTTTGGATGAAAGGTGATGGACTTCGAATATGTATTTGTTTCATAAATAAGCAAAACAAAAGTAACATTCATGGGGACAATACAGACCTGTTTAACATACTCCAGTAGTTTCTGGGTTTCCTGTGTTAATCTTTGTTCCATGTCAGAGGACTCCAAGACCAGTGATGTCCCAGTGCGCTCTATGATTCTCATTCCACGGCTGCTGGCAGTAAACTTAGCACCTGCAAAATGTGCAAACAAACATCAGACCTGTTACATACAAACCTGCATATGTTGTAGAAATACAGTTCTCTCTAGGTAGTGTGATCTGCATTTCAAGCATAAAATCTTATACATTCTGAAAAACTTGAATGATGTTCTATGCTTCAAATAATTCATTAAAACAGCTTGATAACCCCTTATTATACAAATAAACAGAACATGACAAAAAACTTGCAGTATGATTTAATGAAAAATTCTAATGTTCAAAAGGCTAAGCTGAATATTTGGCATTCAAATTCTTGCCAGTGATTCAACTACAGTAAAACCCTGCTAATGCGACCACCAAAAAGGGGCATAATTCTGGGTGGCAGAGGCAGGTGATAGCTTAATGCAGGACGAAAGTTATGCAGAAAGCTCCTATAGGAGCTTTCTGCATAACTTTCGTCCTGCATTAAGCAACCACCTGTTTTAAACGACACCAGTGGCTGTTTATTAAGTGGTCGCATTAGCGGGGTTTCACTGTACATGTATTTCAACACAGGGTAATTGTGCAAAATAGGCACATGGTTAAATTCCAATTTTGTTAACACTTAACCTAATGAATATTTATGCATGAATTGCTCACTCAAAAGTATTCATTTACATTTTAAAGCAAAATTTTAAAGATAATATTTTCAGTTTTCACTAACTTCATTTTGATCTTTATAATTCCATAGGCAGAGTAGACTCTGATCATAAGGCTCCTATAGGAACCATTTGATCTGGGTCTACTCTGCTAACACATTTATATAAAGGGAAGGGTTAAATTGTTTACAAAATCAAAGTACTGTTGATTGTGTTGAAACAGTCAAATCTTAACAATCCTATTAAATTATCCTCTACTTAAATGTTTGAAGATTTTAACCTTTAGTTTACCTCACTGTGAAAATGCAATGTCTGCTTAAATTTGAATGTTTCATTTTGACTATTTCCGACTCAATCAAACATTTTAGAAGGCTTCAAGCTATCAACCCATTCCCTCATAGTGACGACTTTTGACGACTATGTAAAAGTTTCCTAATGAAACCATTGTGATAAATAGAGCATTTGCTCCTATAGAAGCAAATGCTCTATTTATCACAATGGTTTCAAACTACAAAATTCTAAATTTTTCCTTTTCTCCAGTTAATGCTCCTTTTCGGTAGATTTATACAAAGAGGTTGTATCTAAAAATAGCTTATGAGGTAATGGGTTAACCAAGTGTAAAATAGCTTCGATCCTGATGAGACACCAATTTACTATATATCTCATCTGGATCCAAGCTGTTTGTGAATCGGACAAAGGTCAGTTAGCAAGATAAGGTAAGATAAGACATTTCATTTTTTATGTATATATAAGGGTAGGTAAACATCTTGCAAAAAGTGTAAAGAGTTCAATGGCCCACATTGCTGGGCAGAGTAAAGGAGCACAGGAATCTGGCTACATAGTAGAGGCCTAGAAACACGTTACAGGTACCATATCCACACTCTGTGCATGACAACCAAGGAGAGAGAGATGGGTATAAGCATGCAAAAGGTGTTACAAAAGATGGATACAATATCTTAAGATCACACAAGCCATTCAATACTGCAGACTTGAAAAACAGACAGTAACAACACTGAGAGGAGGTTGTAATGTCAGGGCACGGTCAGGACAGTAAAGGGAGGGACCACTCCATAGTACACCCCACACAGTGCAACAGAACATCAACATACCCATGAATGCATCACACACTAGAATAAATACAAGGCAACTTCTATAACCAGTTACTGTAACAGCCAATATTAAACTTATGATCCGTATCTAACCATTTCCTTGTTGAATATTCATATAAGAAATAATGATATCATTAATATTAGCTGAGTTTTTATAATGGCATGTGTGTAACTATACACAAGGTTTTTGGTCTTGGTAGAAACTGTAGAGTCAGATCTGTTATATTTTCATAAGCAAACAGAGCAGACCCTGATCAGATGGCTCCTACTAGGGCCATCTGATCTGGGTGTACTCTATTTGCAACAGCATTTGTATGAATGAAAAGGTTAATGACAGGTCTTAGAATACCACTGACCCAGTCTGACACAATATGTAAAGTTACCATAATTACCTAGAATATTCACCAGGACAAACTTACCCAAATAGAACAGACCCAGATCAAACTGAGCCTTCATGAGCTGTTTGAATAGGGACTGCACAGTGTGCTACTGAATGAATTCATTTAAAATTATTAAAACCAGAGCTCCAGAAAATATGTTTCAAATTAAAACATTTTCAAGAATAATTTCTTTAATTTCTCCACCAAATTCATGTCTCTTTGAGACAATTTTAAAGAGTGGTCACATATTGGGTTTGGTGGAGAAAAGAAGATTTCAGTTTTTGAATTGCTCTGTAAAATAGTGCTGTTAGAATTGATTTAATTAAATTCACAAATAGATGGAGAGAAGAGAATGAATGTTCTACTATTCAGTGTAAATACTGTATCTGTGCACCTTTCCGCCACAACACACATACAATCTGTGCATTTTCTTACTCCAATTTATTATATCAGAATCATCACAACCCTTATGTTCTTGTGACTTGCTTGGATTATCTGTATCATATAAATATTAATAACAATTTTTCAATTTGTTTGGCTTAAGATCAGTCATGATCTATTGGCTCGAAAAAAGAAAACCACCCCCAAAACTATCAAATCTGGAACTGACAATTAACCATTTCCCTATTGAATATTTTTGTATTAAAAACAGGAGTGGAATTTCTATATTAATGTCATAATTATATACACATGAAGTTTTGGTATTGGTAGACACTGTAGGGTCAGATCTATTTTAATTTCATAAGCAAACAGAGCAGATCCTGATCAGATGGCTCCTACAGGAACTGTATGATTTGGGTCTACTGTTTGAAAAGGTGTGAAAAGGCATTAATTATATGAAAGAAACGGGTAACAAATATCAACAAAAGAAACACAATTGCATATTCAGTCATACTACATCCTGTTCAATCTGGTCCTAACTCTTGTTTGTATCTCATACTACTAAAGACTTAGAGCAAGTTACCAGCAAAAGCTTTCATTAATTACAGACTAAATGAAATTGTATTAATCTCTTCTCAGACTAAAGTGAAATTGTACTAATCTTTGCAAAAGCCTCTTTTGATCAATAAACATGTTGATTACATTTTGATTTTTATTACATATATGTATATGCAGATTTGACAAGTTTAAAATTATACTGCCATGTATAGTTACCATAGCAAGATTAGAGCTGTAGTGTATGTAACAAGAGTATTAACCATTAAGTTTAGGTAAAACTCAACAGATTTTATTCATCCCCTCCCAAAGGTATCTTGCTGGTAATCATTGGAATTGCCTCTCTGGCAATTATATTTAGACGAAACAGTACTATACAGCTCTGAGCTTTATCCTAAGGTGCAAATAACATGACTTACCATCATAGAAAACTGCTTCAAAGTCTGCATTAGGCCCATTCTCCATCAACATACACTTACACCTCTGTGTGTACAAAGTAACTTTTGGCGTCTTTGATCGAACCAGTTTGACAAACCTGAAAGGTAGCAAATGCATAAAAATATTGCATGGATAAAGACAAAAGGGGTACTAGGCCAAACACTTCTCAACACAGTAAAATTCAACCCTTCCTCCATAAACACATCCTTTTCGATGCCTATACAGAGTACAGCTGTCTGATCATTCCTTAATGTGTAATAAAGATATGATCCAACAGTTTCTTCCATGTATTAAGCAAATTAATTTTCTTGTTTAAACATTTTGAAAACTTCAGCATGAGTTTGGCAAATCTTTATTATAACATATGCAAACAATTTGGATCCTAACAGGACACAAACTGACTGTTTGACACCAATAGATTTTATAGGAACATACTTTTTGTAGGCTGAGTCAGTTAAAATCTATGTACAAAAATAATTTTTAATGCATAAAGGTTTGCAACTCAAACTTAAATGAGGTTCAAATTGCCATCACAAGATATTGCAGAGTTACATACCTTGAAGCATACTGGTATTTCTTCCAGTATTTTTCTAGCAGGTTGTGATATGTGTAAGACTTGAGAGGGGTGTCAGGTAGAGCTACTGGTTGATCTTCTGTTGGTACTCCTCGTCCATTGTTTGGTTGGTAAATATTGATCTGCAAAAAGAAATAATCATTGACTGTTTTGTTACAATACATATTTATATACATGTATACAGTAAAACCCCTCTAAACCAGTCTGGCAGAGTTCTAGTAGAGAAGAATTAAGATACTTTGAGGCAGGTGGGGGCTTAATGCAGGGTGAAAGTCATGCAGAAAATTCCCAGGAGCTTCCCGTATGACTTTCATCCTGCATTAAACTGCCGCCTGTCTCCAAGAGTCTTAATGCAGGATGAAGACTGATATTAAAACTATTAAACTAAATGTCTGGTTTAAAAGGGTTTTACCGTGATCTAGGTGCACATTTTGCAGTATGCAAATCATCCCTGCTGAACTGATCTAAAAGTATACTATCATTACATCAACAATTAATCAGTATTTTATACCAGGTAAAATACATGTACTGAATGGTGTCAAACTCTGATATAGATACAGCTTTTTTTCAACCATTTATTTTAACCTTTTCTCTCATACAGATCATGAGGTGACTTTTGGGTTTTGGCGCCACTGCAAACAGAGTAGAGTCTATACCAAGATCATACAGCTCCTTTTCAGCATATAAAGAAATAATTTTTTATCACATGACTGCTTGTATCCAAGTCAATAAAATCGTATTTTAGATTTCTAATACTGCACAATCGTGACATTTGTAAAATAACACTCAAATGATGTACAAGCAAGTCAATATGGTTGACATATATAGAAGAAAGCTCCTGTTTTTCTTGTGTGTTTTTTTTGTGTCATTTGATACAGAGGAGATCCGGATCAGTTGACTCCTGTAGTAGCCACTAATCAGGGTCTGCTCTATTTGCTTATGGGAATTATACAGGTCTGATTCTTCAGTTTCTTCCATGGCCCAAAAAATCCTGTATTCATACACCATTATAAAAAAATTCAGCTGATAAATACTCATGATGTCATTAATGAAAATGAATCTGTTTAATATAAGCCGTACTTACCTCCAAACCATTGGCACTAATAACAAACACCTCAACAACCTTCTCCTCTTTGTGTTTGGCTTTCACAAACTCTAAACACACTTCCCCACTGTCCATAATGTTGACTACAGCATTTCTAGTTCTTTGCCTAATTGGCCGTAATCTTGCAGAGTTTATTGGTGATCCCATTTCTTTCATTTGTTTACTTGAAACCTCTGCAGAATTAGCACTATCACATGTATTTTTAGATGAGTTTGAATGTCTTTCTACTGCTCCAGTACATTTAACACTATCACCTTCATTTTGAGTTTGTTCTTTACTAGACCCCCTGTTTCTCTTCTCCCTAGATTCATCTATTTCAAGTTCATCACAAGAATTACTCCTATTTGAAGTAAATTTTTCTTTATGAAAATTAAAGTTCAACTCGTCAACTGAGTTACTTCTCCCATACATATTGTGACGACTTTGATAATCAGAGTGATGGTCAAGGTAATTTTCAGTTAAACTGGTTGGCTGAGACCCAGATTCATATGTTAGCACTTTCTTTGTATTTTGTAAACTAAATTCATCATAGGAGGAAGCATTTGATACAGCACTGAGGGACGGATGTTTCCTACTGTCAAGAGAACTTAAGTCTGTAATGCCATGCTCTCTTGGACTAATCACTTTGGAGTCTGTACTGTGTAAGGAAGCACTACATGACCACCCAGAGCCATTGCTAGGAGTGAGAACTCGTTCCTGATATTTACTTGGATCAAACTGAGCCAGATTTAAACGTGGAACATCCATCCCTCGATGAGGATGACCTCTGTTCTCGAGTTCATTCATGCTTGAAGCTTTATTAGCACTACAGTATCCAGTATCACCTTTAATCACAAACTCATGTGGGTAATTAGTTCTGGGTGTTTCTGTTGCGAATTTATTATTCCTTTCACTTGCAGGAGTAGATAAGTGTTCCTGATGCGTAGGTTTGGGTGTGATGTGTTGAATGTAGTCCCCGTGCATGTGTTTGGGTGTGTTCTGGGACATGGACTCAACATTAGGTGTAGTACTTCTGCTCACAAACTTCATAGGAAATATCACATCTGTCTGCTGTGAAGGATCTCTCTCACTACAAAATATTAAATGAAAATACAACTTTTTACTCTGTAGATACTCCTTTAAATGCCTTTGCAAGCAGAGTAGACCCAGATCAGATGCCTACTGTAGGAACTGTCTGTGCCTACTGAAGGAACTGTCTGATCATAGTCTGCTCTGTTTATGGAATTATACAGATCCAATTCTAGTTTGTGAATTTGTGTGCCAAACAGTGCAGATCTTGATTGTGATGTCATGTTTAAAATGGCAGCTGATCTGATTCTACACTGTTTGCAAAACCTAAAGGATGGGTTTCGTATACTACATCAGGCCTTACTTAAAATTGATAATGCAGGTTTTAAGTACACATTACCTGTCCCGTAACCTGACTGGAGGAGATGGGGGATGCCGCACCATGGGGCTAGCAAGTGGAGGCATCTCCTTGCTCGTTTTCTCATTTCCTGAGAAGTATCCCTCTACAGAGTGGTCTCTTTCTCCGACACTGTTCTCTCTGCCCTCGGGGATGTGACCCTTTATTGGGTGTATAGCTGGCAGGGGCCGCTGTCTGGGTACACTAGACATTCGTGATGTTTGGGTGATACCCGTAGACATGGTGCCCCTCCCACTGTCAATGGACACTTCAGCCAAATTCTGTAATATATAGAAACCCATATAGTAAAAGCATATTTTAAAAGACCATTTGCTGTCTTAATATATGAGCTGAAAACCAAGTGACTGCTTAATAAAGGGCAATTTAAGTAATGCATAAACCTCCTTTGTTCTGCACTACTTTTGTCCTGCATTAAGCTACCATCTGCCTTACAGACCAAATTTTTTTAAAAGTCACACAATTTCAGCTTTAACCTTCATTATTAAGTATTATACATTTGAAAATGCTTTTACTAACAGCAATTACATTGTGATAAAAGTGAATACAATAACTTTAGAATGCAGGTTTTCTGTTATGTAATCTAATGATATTGGGACCATCATTTGCAACTAACTTTAAGAGTCCATTTGCTTCTTTTTGAAATAAAATTCTATAAATTAAAATAACAACAATAAAACTTACCTGATGGTCTTTTGTATAGCCAGTACTACTCTCGACCAACATGAAGGGATGCTTCATCACATCTGCAGAATAAACAAGCACTGGATTAACTTCAAATACTAAACCTTACTGCTGTAGTCATTTTAGAGTAAATCCTAGAGTAAAATATGATCATAACCCTAACCCTAAACTCTATAAATACACCATTGCAAACAGTTTGCCAGTGAAATCATACAGATAAGATTCTATTCTATTTATCAGTGCTCTTATTCTACATTTTTATACGTTATGTCTTACATGAATATTCATGGTGTAAATTAAATAGCAGAGTAGATTTGATGAATACAAATTTATCTTAACCCTTTCCTCCATAAATACGCCTTTGTAATAGTCACTTCTTGAAATCATTGTGATGAATAGAGCATTTGCTCCATAGAACAAATGCTCTATTTATTACAATCGTTTCAATACTACACAATCCTAACATTTCTCTTTTCTTTAATAAATGCTCCTTTTCGGTAGATTCATTCAAAGAGGTTGGGTCTAAAAATAGCCTATGGAGGAAAGGGTTAATCTTTTATTTTTCTGCAAAACTCTGTATCTACCTGGTACTTATTAGGATTCACCTTGAATGTGACAATTACACTGAGTACCAACATGGTAATAGTATTTCCTAAATACTCTTTTTATTTAGAAGTCTACACCCACCATGCAATTCTATCCTCTTGGTTGGATTCTTTTGCAACAATTGGTGAATTAAGTCCTCAGCCTCAGGTGAAATATTTTCTGGTAGCTCAAAGTCTCCTTTAATGACACGAGACAGTGTAGTTTTTACGGTGTCTGTATCAAAGGGTGGGGTGCCCACAAGGAATGTGTAGAACATGCATCCAAGGGACCACACATCTGCCTCCAGTCCATGGGCTGAGCGACTAGCAACCTCCCTGTAAAGCATGATTACAATATAAGTATCAATACTGTACAAGCATTTGAATGTGCAAAGGTCAAGATAAGATGTGTAAATCAAAACATTTTCAAGAATAAAACCTTTATTTCACAACCAAACCCTATGCTGTGGCCAATCTTTAGAGTTGTCTTGAAGTGACAATTCTAAAGAGGGGTCACAGCACAGGTGGAGAAATGATGATTTTAGTATCTGAATACACACATTTATTTGTTGCTCTAATGAGCATTATGACTCTTACATAGAGGTATTAACCATTTCGTTCATAGAAACACATTTTCAACCCTTTCAGGTTTACAAACAGAATAGACCCAGACCAGATGGCTCTTGTAAAAGTTGTCTGATCAGGGTCTGCTCTGTTTGACATAATTCTACTAAAATATTCTGTTGTTCATAAATGCTATTTATAAAGAATTAGCTATTATATAAATTAACCCATTCCCTCATATTGACACATTTTGACGCCCCTGTAAAAGTCACATTTTGAAACCATTGTGATAAATATATAAAGGTGTTCCTCCAACTGTGTAAAGCAGGGTTAAATCAGTATGTTCGCATGCTCATGCACGTAAGATCGAAAAAGACAATTTCAATGAAAAAGTTAAATACTTACGGAGATATGTAATTTGGAGTTCCACACATTGTGAAATGTTTTTCTTCTGGTCCATTTAATCTTGTTGCAAGACCAAAGTCTGCAATTTTCTGAAGGAAAAAAGCAGAAATTAAGCATTTCTTACATATCTAGCAACCAAAGTTTTCTAGTCAGACACAGCTAAATTAAATGTTACAATTGGCACAGTAGCTATTTACTAAAGTGTACATTTGGCACTGTAGCTATTTACTAAAGTGTATGTACAGCTGGTTCCACAGACATGGACTTGCACAATTGTTGTTAACAATGAGCATCCATTTTAATTGTTTTTAAATGAATTATTTTAAAGTGTCACAAACAGCCAGCCTAGAAAGTACTTTCTTGTATTCAGCTATAAAGCTGTTTTCTCTCACTTTATAAAGATTAAACCCTTTCCTCCATGAATATTCATGAAAGAAATAATGGCTTTTGAATATTAATTACCTGATTTTTTTTATGATGATATATGATTACAGATTTTGCCTGTGGCAGAAACTGTATCTAGATCTTATCTTTAGATAATATAAGATATTATTTCATTAAGCAAGCAGAGCAGACCCTGATCTGGGTGTACTCTGTCTGCAAATATATCACATAGTGTAGCTATCAGGTAAATGGTTAAACCTTTAGCCGCAAAATAAATATCATCAGCTATGAGTATCGTCTGTTTCAGGCTTCAGGATAGAGTAGTCTTCATTTTCTTTTCAAAATCATAATCAGAGTGTCAAACAGTTTGGATCCTGATGAGACGCTGAATTACTCAGCATTTCATCTGGATCAAAACTGTAAGCAAAAGTTATCAGGGACTGAGTAAAACAATGAAACAGCACCAGCAGAAGTTTGCAGGTATATGTATATACTTACAACATCCATGCTCTTTGTCAGTAGTAGATTGGCCAGTGTGAGGTCTCTGTGGAGAATGCCGTATGAGTGGAGATATAGCATACCCTCCAAGATCTGCTTCATAAAGTGGCGGGCTGAAACAATCCGATTAAATTATATTATCATGATACATTACTTGTATGTTCAATTCATGTTTGAATGAATTTAAAAAAAATCAAAAATTATGTACAGATGTCCAGATAAGAAGATTGTGCAAATCAAAACATTATTTCTCCACCAAACGGTGTGTGTTGTGACCAATCTATAGAATCGTCTCTAGGAGACAATTCTAAAGAGTGGTCACAACAAATAGGGTTTTGGTGGACGAGGATAAATGCCAACTTTAGTATTCACCTTTAGCTGTAGCTCTGATGTATATACATGTATTAAAGTATAAAAACAATATAATTTTACTGGGATAATATTCATGCTTAACCCATTCCTTCATAGGCTATTTTTAGACCCAACCTCTTTGAATAAACCTACCGAAAAGGAGAATTAACTAGAAAAAAGGAAAATTTTAAAATTGCATAGTTTGAAACCATTGTGATAAATAGAGCATTTGCTCCAATAGGAGCAAATGCTCTACTTATCACAATGGTTTCACAAAGTGACTTTTACAGAATCCTCAAAAGTCGTCGATATGAGGGAATGGGTTAAAGGTAACACTGTTCCTTTCTATTTCAATTGTCTCACATTTATTAAACATTGTTTTATCATCCTTTATTTCATGAATATTCATGCAAGAATGTATGTCTTATCAGCCATAGCAAAATCTGTAGATTCAGATCTCTATCTTATTCATTTAACCCTTTCCTCCATAAATACGCCTTTCTATGCCTTTGCAATAGTCACTTCTTGAAACCACTGTGATAAATAGAGCATTTGCTCCATAGGAGCAAATGCTCTATTTATCACAATGGTGTCAATACTACGAAATTCTAACATTTTCCTTTTCTCTCGTAAATGCTTCTTTCCTGTAGATTTATTCAAAGAGATTGGGTCTAAAAATAGCCTATGAGGGAATGGGTTAAGCAAACCAAGAAGACCTTGATGAGAAAGCTCCTGCAGGAGAGTCAGACCTGAGTGTATTTGCAAAGGCATATAAATGTGCTTATATGAAGTAAATGGTTAAATGTGATACACCCTACAAATCAATAGCTCCAACTACATATTGCTGACAAGAAGTTGTACAAATGCATTGTACAAGATCATTACCTTCATCCTCTGAGAGAACTTTGCAGTTGGACTTGAGGTAGCGCTGGAGCTCGCCGTTATGGCACATCTCTACAATCAGGTACACATAATTGTTGTCCTCGAAATAGTTATACAACTGGAAATATATAAACAGGTTATAACAGTATATGGAACATTATCAGTTCTACATAATTATAAATATATATAGTCAAAGCAGCAGAAGAGGTGCTTATTCAAATACTAAAAACAACATTTCTCCACTAAACCTTATGCTGTGACCAGTCACCACTCTATAGAATCATCTCGAAACAATTCAATAGAGTGGTCACAACAAAGTGTTTGGTGGACCAATAAACGAGCTATTGAGTATTCTCAAAAATGGTTTAATTTCAGTATCTGTAAGGTTTAAGTCTATCATTAACTCTGACAGATAAATTGCAGAAATATTATCCTGTCTGAAGAAAATGCCCTTCAACTTCACCTGTCACTCCACAAAATACTGTTTGCAAAGGCAGTAAAAGATGTATTTTGTGGAGTAACAGGTTTATAACAGGATGTATTATTACTCCTATTTTCATTCAGCTTTGTTTGCTTAACCCTTTCCCTCATAAAAACATGTTTTCACGCAATTGCAAACAGAGTAGACCCAGATCAGACGGCTTCAAAAGGAGCCGCCTGATCAGGGTCTGCTCTGGTTGCTAATGGAATTTGATAGATCTGTTTCTTTGCTTTCTAAAATGTCTACAATGTTCCACCTTCAATATTTCTTTTATAACTATTTTGTTTACAAATATTCAGTAGGTACTGAAATTTGGAATAAATATAGAACAGGGAACCAGGGTTAAGTAATTACAAATGTATACATAGATTTGGTTCTAGTTTCTGCCATGGTTAAACAGTTAAACACTGATGGGTTTTTCCACTCTGAAAAGTCGGTGTTAAAGGGTTAAATATTTACATGTGTTCAGTTACATGCACAGCTGGACACACCCACTTACAATGTTCTGAAATTAATGAAGTGGATAGTTTAATTTTACATAAGAGACTTTGTGGCTGAGCAATGGCTGTGTGATTTAGTCACACTCATTCAAGAGTAAAATCTTTTTACAGTCTACAAAAATACAATACCTTTTTTCTCTAGAGCTAGCTAGCGAAAAAAATTAATTTACCTTTATCATTCTACGAAGCTGTGATGAAGTTTTCAAAACCTCAATTTACAAAAGGTTTAGATTCAGAGAATACACTAAGTAGCCTGTGTTTCACTGGGATCCAAACTTTTGGACACATAAGATTTTTTGGTTGAGTAAGAGAATATGATTACTGTTTAAAATTTGAGGCAGATCTTTATCTGAGATAAAGATTTGCACTTCAAGTTAAGGGTGATCAAGGTGATCATAATTATAACATCTAAAAATAAAACAAGAAATGTCAAAGACAGCAACCTAGCAAATCCTCTGTCTGCCTGCACGACTGTAAATATACATACAGCTCTACCACTTTACCTAATCAATATTCATGAAAGAAATACATTGATTTTATAAATATCAGTTCATAAAGTTTATAACGGTTAAAGGTATATCCATATGAACAATGCAAGTTTTGGCCATGGCAGAAACCATAGAATCATATAGATCTATATAATCACATAAATATGTAAAAACAGCAGACCCTGTATCACTGAGGTGGCTCACTACAGGAGCTGTCTGATCAGGGTCTCTCCCATTTGGAAAGGTGTCTCTATTGGGAAAAGGGTTGAAACTGTCTAATTATATTTATTAATACTGATTGATAAAGATTAATAAATTTGTATTCTCAATAATCAAATACATATATCTAGATGACAAGCAATATTTTGTTAAAAGTTCACCTCAAAACCTTTAAATTTAAAGTTTATACATAACTTGTGCTGTAGGAACCATGTGACAGCTAATTTAAATTGTAGAACATATTGATTTTAGACTAGCACTATATTACAAATAATGTTCCAATGCATAAATTCAATATGTATTTAATCATTAAATGCATTTAATCCTCAACCTTATAGAGATCTATGCCATTTCAAACAGAGCAGACCTAAACCATATGGCTCCTGTAGGTGCAGACTGATCGTCTGTTCTGTTTACTTAACCCTTTACATCATAAATACACCTTTCTACGCCTTTGCAAACAGAGTAGACCCAGATCAGACATCTCCTGTAGGAGCCACTTGATCAGGGTCTGCTCTGTTTTCTTATAATATGATATAATAGATACAATTCTACAGTTTCTGACCAACAAAATCCGATCCTGTGATCATGTGCTATTAATAAATCTACTAAACGTTCATGATGTCAAATATTCCTTACATACAGTGTAATATGAATATTCATGGAGTAAATGGTTATAAATGCAATAACATAAATCGAATTCTAGTAATCTACAGTTTCTGCCATAGCTGTGTCCATAATTATGCAAGCCAACTGTAAAAAATTGTCTTAATTTATACAAACTTTACAATGTAATTATTTTTTAGATGAATATTCATATCAAGGTAAAGGAGTAACCCTTTCCTCCATAAATATGCCTTTCTGTAAGAACCACTTCTTGAAACCATTGTGATAAATAGAGCATTTGCTCCTATAGAAACAAATGCTCCATTTATCACAATGGTTTTAAACTACAATATTCTAAAATTTTACTTTTCTCTAATAAATGCTCCTTTTGGGTAGATTCATTCAAAGAGGTTGGGTCTAAAAATAGCCTATTGAGGAAAATGTTAACACCAATTCAACATTGAACACTTTAACCCTTACTGTGCAAGTCACTAAGCCTGGACTAAGGTACTTTGTAAACAGTGTAGACTCAGATGAGCTCTCTCATCAGGGTCTGCAGTGTTTGTCATGTTACATTTTTCTTTAGAAAAATCCATAAATATTCACTGTATGCTTGACCTGTTGAATTTTAGATTATAGCCCGTTTATAAATTCAGCGCTGTTATGGAATGTTTAGAAATACATATTGATATATACACTTAACTTCATTCAACACATGCAATATAAATTTACAAGAAAATATCACCCAAATACCCTCTAATCAGAAATCCATATATGCTTCAGGGCAGAAAGTCTTTGTTGAATATTTTTAACTCCTTACTCCATAAATATTTTTAACTCTTTACTCCATGAATATGTATCTCTTTTACTCCATGAATATTTATGTAAGAAATAATATATGTTTTATATGGAGTAAAGGATTAACTACTTCTATCAATAAAAACCCATAAAATGGCCACCAACCTATTCAGCTTAAGTGAATATATCTCCTTATCTATTCTAGCTCTGAAATCTGTTCTGTAAACATTCATTCACTAAGAGTCTACATGAAGTAGAGGTCTTTTCACCCCTATTTACACACTTCACTGATAGGTAAGAATGAACTGTGATAGTGGACTGATACTTTATTTATTTGGGGCTGACCAGACAAGCATAAACAAATACATGAACTAGCAGAGTCCCACAAACATCATGATTTTATTGATTGGACAATTTAATCCTCTTGATAAATTTTTGCCCAGGCCCATTCAGCCAGACCCTGACTTTAATTAATGTGCTACCTGCTCGAACAAGCACTGCAGAGTCTCTATCTACCCGCCTTAAGTAGCATGGAGCAAACTGATAACTCCCATGTATTAGGGATCAATAACCATTCAGTAAGCTTAACCCTTAACTTGTGACAACCCAGTATATAAAAACTTTATGCTAGCAGCTGAGTCCTTTGATCTGAGTCTGGTAAATATTGATACATTTTTTTATTTAACCCATTCCCTCATAGGCTATTTTTTGATCCACCCTCTTTGATTAAATCTACCAAAAAGGAGCATTAATTAGAGAAAAGGATTTTTTTTTAGAATTTTGTAGTTTTGAAACCATTGTGATAAATAGAGCATTTGGTCCTGAGGAGCAAATGCTTTATTTATCACAATGGTTTCAAAAAGTGACTTTTACAGAGCTGTAGAACGGCAAATTTATGGAGGAAAAGGTTAATTTAACTTAATTAATATTAAAAAATCAAGGGGCCATTTTTAATTATACAGCAGGTTAAAGGTTAATCTCTTGATTGAAAGATCAATAACTGAGTGTAGGTGTAGGTGCATACTTGTTATGGGGTGTGCTGCAACAGGCCATGGTGCCTCTGACTTACACTAATCCCTACTGGTATTGGATTATAGGCATTGCTGAACGCCACACAATGGGACGGTGACAATTTAATAAAGCTAATAAACAATGCAGTTAATAACCTAGAGATAATCCCATTGTTAGTTCTTTATAGTACTGACTCAGGACATGACTTGAGAGCCCAGGCAGAAGACAGCCTTAACCTTTCAATAAAAGAAATATGATGAGGAAAAAATGCTCTCTGTTATATTTTCAAGAACATGTTTTCGTTCAATACGTCTGAGTGCTAAAAGTTTGGATCCAATACATCTAATATTATATTCAACCTGAATGCAAAGATCTTCACAAATTATGAATATTCAAGTAATTCAACAATGACTTAATGAAAATTAATCAGCTGATTTTTTTTTTTATAATGGCATATCAATATAACAGAAACTGAAGAATCTAGGTCCATGCTTATAAAGCTTTTTAGTTGAGTCTGAGTTCGTTCTCAAGCTTTTGATTGGTCAGATTTGAGCCAAAGCTCAAATCTGACCAATCAAAAGCTTGAGAACGAACTCAGACTCAACTAAAAAGCTTAAGAAAGCATGGATACAGATCCATATTATCCCATTAGGAATCAGATCATATATATCTACCGTAACCCTGATCAGAAGGCTCCTAAAAGTAATACAAGAGCTGTCTGATTTGGGTCTACTCTGTTTACAAAGGTGTCTCTACCATTTTAAGGATTAAAACAAAATGCTAAGGATTAAACATATACATATAAATAGAATACACAACTGAAAACAATCCAGTAATCTATGAGCCTGACCTTTAACCCTTTACTCTATAAATACACCTTTAAATGCCTTTGCAAACAGAGTAGACTGAGATTAGAGAGCTCATTTAGGAGCCCTCTGATGAAGGTCTGCTCTGTTTGCTTATGAGAATTATAAAGATCTGATTTCAGAGTTTCTGCAGGGCAAAAATAGTGTGTGTTCAAATGCATTTATAAAAGAAAATCCAGTTAATATTTCATCAAATCAAGATGCAATTATTTCTCAGTTAGTAACATGAATATTCATGGTGTAAAGGGTTAAGCCCTCCAATGATAAGTTTTCCAATGGACTATTCCAAAATTCAAACAGGTCAACCTAACCATGAATATTCAGGATTTTTTTCAAAGAAAGTGTAACAAGACAAACAGTACAGATCTTGGTGAAGGGCTCCTCTAGGAGCACTCTTATGGGTCTACATTGTTTGCAAAGGACATTAGTAATTTATTTCTCGCACTGACGGGGTAAAATATTATCTAGAGTCACCATTGGTCAAAGATCAGTAAGATGACTAAGATCAAATTAACACTTTCCCTCATATAAACACCTTTTCCAGGGTTTCATTTTTAGCTGATTGAAACCATCAGCTGAAATCAGTTTTGCATGGGCTTTTTTCCCCAGAAATCTTGAAAATTCCTTCTTTATGAAATCTAAGAATACGGCCCCCCTTGACCCAAGTCAAGTGCTATCTGCTATGTTCAGAAAATAATTCGGTTGTTATGATTGAAAATGAAAACCCTGCTTTTCATACTTTTGCAAACAGAGTAGACCCAGATCAAACGACTCCTGTAAGAGTCTAGAGATGTCTGATCAACTTCTGCTCTGTTTGCTAATGGAAAAATTATATAGATCTGATACTGCAATTTCTGCCAGAGCCAAAATATCCTGTATTCATCTATCATTGTAACAATTCAGCCAAAAAATATAATCATGATGTGTCATTATATTATTTCTTATATATGAATATTCAACAGGGAAAGGGTTAATTGAAGCTTTCAACAAACTTTTATCAGAGTTACTGATAAAGGTGCATACTCAAGTACTAAAGTCGTCACTTCTTCACCAAACCCTATGCTGCAACTACTCTTTCGATTTGTCTCAAAGATCTAGGATTCTAAAGAGTTGCCACAACATAGGGTATAGTGGAGAACTAAAGGAGTTATTCTTGAAAATCTTTTATTTATGCATCTTATCTGGACGGTAGGACCTCTGTTTTATGCAATTTCATTTACAGTTGTTGGTAATTTTATACACTTCTCCATTTCCAACAATTGTAAATATCTTGTTGGCAGACATTAGTGAATTGTTCTAGTTATTGCAAAACTGACAACAGCCACTTGAATTGAACCCTTTCCCTGTTCTATATTTATTACAAATTCAATGTCATGGACAAAATAGTGAAAATACATGTAGTTACTAGTTATAATATATACGGAAGGTGGAACAATGTTACCATTTTAGAAAGTACTTTAAAGAAACAGATTCATCAAATAATTATTAATTAACAAACAGAGCAGACCCTGATCAGACGTCTCCTAAATGAGCTGTCTGATCCAGGTCTACTCTGTTTGCAAATGCATAAAAACGTGTTGATAATATGAAGGAATGGGTTAAGGAGTAGAACTTAATTAGATATCAAATCAGAATTTTGTTCAGATTCTGTTGTTATTTTCTTGTTTCAGTAACACATTACACCCTAGTGACGCATTTTTGCATCTCTCTGATAAAATTCACATAGTGAAACCTTTGTGATAAATAGAGCATTTCGAAGGCTTGGTGCAAAAGTATTGTAACTCCCTCACTTTGTGAAGGAGTTACAATAGTTTTGCACAAAGCCCTCGATTTGCTCCATAGGAGCAAATGCTATAGATATTTATCACAGTGTTTTCAACACTAAACAATTCTAAAACTCTCCTTTTCTATAGTTAATGCTCCTTTTCGGTAGATTAATTAGAAAAGGTTGCGTCTAAAAATAGCCGTTAACAGTCAAACAGTTTTTATCCAGTTAGTAATGCCCAAGTCCCTCAGTCCCTAATTTGGTCCAATTTGCTTGTAACTTTAGTATATCTTGTCATACATGTACAATCATGTCTTTCCTATGAATAAAGTATTTAAAGTAGAAATTTTCTTGGTAGGGTATATATCGATGTGCTAATAAAATTAGCACATACTGCCAGTAAGTGTGAAGCTATAGAAAATGTTATCCATTACTAATTGTTTGCTGTTCACAACTATCACTTTTGTCATTGTGCTATCCGTGAAGGTGATAACAAAGTAGTAAAAGTCAAGTACTTATATGTGTACAGTAAAACCTACCTAAACTGAACATTCAATATAGTATCAAATTATAAATATCAGTCTTGGAAACATGTGACAGCTTAATGCAGGGTGAAAGTCATGCAGAAAGCTCCTAGAGGAGCTTTCTGCATGACTCTCATCCTGCATTAAGTAGTCACCTGCCTAAAAATATCTGAATTCTTCACTTACTATAATTCCTTTTTAGAGGGTTTTTACTGTACCTTCATAAACACTCAATAAACACTAGAAAAATGAAGATAACCAGTAATTCAAAAAGCTTATGGTTGAAAAAGGTCTAAAGATCAATCAATTCAATTTCAAGTAGTGGTGGCTTGGCCTAGTGGACGAGCTGATAACCCATGGGTCCAGGGATTGAATCCTGACTGGACCAGCTCATAATTTCAGAGATCTATGCTTTTCAGTGTCTCCCACTGCATGAGGTTGCCTCCTCTCCACCCAAGGGTTAAAATGAGTATCTGTGATGGTCACTACCAGGTACTGCAGCTGCTAACTAGGTTCTTTACTTTTTTTTAATTCAATACTTACTTCTAATATGGAAGGATGCTTAAGTCTTGAATGAATTTCAACTTCTTTCTTCACTCTGGTGACCATTCCAGCTGCCTTCATTAACTTTTTGTCAATCTGAAAAAAGAGAAGACATTTAATAATTAAGTTTAAATAAATGTATTTTGGAAATACATGTAAAATCAACATTCCATGATTTCTGACATATATATAGGTACATGCAAATGTATGATTCCTTAGTTTCTGTACATGTACATATTGAGATATTCAATGATCACCAACCCTTTCCCTCATATTTACAAACGCTTTTCACGTATAGATGCAAACATAGAAAACCTAGATCAGACACGTCCTGTAAGTTCCCGATTGGCGCCTTTCCAGTACATGTAAGCAATCAGACTATTTGGGAAACCAAACATGATTAATAAAATAACAAAGAATTACAAAGCATCAGAGTATCCAGGGTAGTTTTATGGAAATGCATACAACAGGCCTTCCAGCAGCCACTCACAAAAAAGTACCAAAAAATAAGGTGTTTTTCTGACAGAAAAGGAGGAAATAGTATGAATTTTTTTTACAAAAAAGTAGGAGATTTTTTTTGCAGAATATGTAATTATTAATGGCTTATAAATAACTTACATAGAGGGGGCATTCTTAATGCAAAATCCCCCCCCCCCCTCCCCCAATTCTATGTGCCCAAATGGAATACATTTAGTGAATCAATGCTTTGGCCAGTTTCTGTTGCTGAACTGAGTCAGTTTTTTCATCGTTTCAGACCAGGGGATAGAAAGGTGTAAGCAAGGAATAGGCCTGGGGTCAAGGGGGCCACTTGAGCCCCCTTGTGGGTCCAAGGCAACGCCCTGGTAGGGGAACGAAGCCCCCTGAAAGCTTTTGAAAGATAGGTATTCTGAAGGGTTAGTTTGGGTAATTTCTAAGACTATGCTTAAATCTGTTCC
Source organism: Azorinus chamasolen (assembly GCA_963576725.1). Taxonomy (NCBI): domain Eukaryota; kingdom Metazoa; phylum Mollusca; class Bivalvia; order Cardiida; family Solecurtidae; genus Azorinus; species Azorinus chamasolen. Next base: position 43,772,785 of record OY755242.1, on the reverse strand, counting down.
TTCTCCCATTAGCAGCTGTCAAAATTGTGTGGTCATATTCCCCTAGCCTAAAATATTATGAAAGATGATGTACAACAAGGAAGAACATATTTGCCACACCTTTTAACAACAGAACCAGCCATCAGTTGTTCATTTTCTGCAATATAACTAGTACAAAGATCATACATTTACTTTATTTTCAAAAAAGTAGGAATAGTAGGAGATTTTTTGGGAAAAAATAGGAAAAAGTAGGAAGCTGTTCAAAAAGTAGGAAAAAGTTGGAACGCTGGAAGGCCTAAAAGAGCATATACTCCAGTCCTGAAGATATAAATTTACTTACATATAAATTTTATTAAATATTTCTTGTTTTTTGTTGGCATAAAAGCATTAAATTTTTATCAGTCGGCCAATGAATGTTGCCAAAATATTTTCTACGAATTTCAATATTTAGGACAATGCAGTAAGAAATGATTTCATGCTTCCCAACTCTCACGATTTCGTCGGGAGTCTCCCGATTCAGAAGGCAAACCCCGACGACCACGATTATTTGACTAAAAACCCGATTTGAAAAAAAAAAAAAAAAAAAAAAAAAATCAAAAAAATCAAAAAAAAAAAAAAAAAAAAATCAAAATTGGGTGTATTGAAAATTTGAAATCTTTAGCAGGTCAGAAAATATTTTGTTTGCCCTTCAGAATTACCCTCATAAACGTGTCAAAGGATTAGCCCCAGGTGGTCCAGATGGTCTGACTACTGTAAGGGGTTTCACAGATAGCCACTCAACCATAAACGTTTGATAACAAACAGCGCTTTTAAATCCATTTGTTTATACCAGAAATTGGTCATGATGTCGTAATCGGTCATGATGTCGTAATTAGCTATCCTAGTGATGCACATTCCAATATCGTTTGGTAACGTGGAGAAAGACTTTATTCAATTATAACAGAAATTATATTCTCATAATCAAGATATAAGACATAGAAATGCTTCTCTGCTTCCATGTTTATGACAGCTGTGCTTGGCCTCGTTGTTTCAATGGGCTGAAACACTTCGAAATTAAAGTCCACTTGACTGATATTCATGGAGTTAATTTGTGCACAAAGTTGCTTTTTCATGAATATAATTAATGATAAGGACACTAAAAATGTAATTAAAAACACCCTAAAATATATTTTCTACCATTTCATGCCCTAAAAAAATAATCACAATATAATTTTGAAATGTCATTAGTTTTCGCGAAAATTGATGATATGGGCTAAAACACGGACTCTTGACCTGTTGGGATTTTAATATTTCTTTGACTGCTCAATGTTTGCAGTAACTAACTTGAACTGACTAAAGGTTAACTACTATAACTCATTAACGCCCTGAATGTTCAAAAAAACAATGCAAGTTCCTAATTAGCCTAGTCATTTTTTTGTGTGTTTGATAATGAATTGCATAATTACAAACAGGGCAGACCCATATCAAAGGGGCTTATGTATGAGTCCTTTGGTGTGGTTCAACACTGTTTGCATAAGTATACTTTTTATTCACAGGTACTCTGAATATGCCTCACTGGGGTTCAATGGATTAAGTCAGTAATTCTTTTGTTTTGTTAGGTTTAAAAAAAAAAAAGATTATAATAATTCTTTGGTGCCTGCATGGTTTGGAGAAACAATTTAACTTTATGTAACAAATTTAAACAATATTAAAAAAAGAATCTTTGCTGTTTCCTTCATTTACAACACTATAAATAAATGTAGTATAACAAAATCACTGAAAAATGCAGCGACGCGAAAATCTCCCTCTTGAAACCCCAAATCTCCCTCTTAGAAATCATGAAAACCCCTCTTGAGAGTCAAAAAAAGTTGGGAAGCATGTGATTTATACATACAATTTATATTGCAAAATGCCTACTCGAGAATACTTGTAGTGTTCTGAAACCTCAGAACCTAAAGCATATTTGTCTTCTTTTTTAGTATTGAATAATTAAAAATGTGGCATTTGTTCTGAAATTATTTGTCTGCAACTAGAATGTGATAGCACTTGTTCATGATACCATTATGAAACTAAAAATAATTTATCTTCTAGAGCAAAACAATCTGAAATGTATATAAAAATGAATGGAAATTACTGACAAATCTAAAGCCCTGTTCCCACTGTCCCGGATTGGCCCCCGGTACGTCCCGGATGTGTGGTCCTAGGGAAACGGTGTCAAACCGGGAGTACATCCCTGGCAGCACCATTAACATCCGGGAAGATCCTGGATGAACCGGCTAAATCGGGCAGACAGGCCCTTATGATGTTTTTTTAAAAAATGTTTAATACAACCGGGAGTCACCGGGAAAGATATCCAAAACCAGCCTAATCCTGGCAATTCTGGGACAACGCCGGTATATTCAGGTGCAGGTTCGGGTCTCTATCCTGGCTCTACCCTGATAGTCCCTAGTAATCCGGGATGTTGGCGAGCACCTCATCCATGATAGACCTGTGGTGAACCCCCGGCATTGGGCTGGTATAGCTCCAGTGTAGTCCCATTTTGTCTGCCGGTCAACCCCCGTTTATACCCGGGTAACGCCGGCTTGTCACTGGCACACATCCGAGATATGACAGCACCCGAGATATGACGACCGGGGTAACACCGGGTTGTATCGTATTCAACCGGGAAACAAGCCGACCCTACACCGTTAATACACCGTGCCGAACCGGAAACTAACCGGGGTCAAACTGGAAGATCCCGCTTCTAAATCGTGGATACAAAGGGGCAACATCGGGAATATGGGAATGTAGATTTGTATTTTAGAAATAAGGTCCTGTATCATTCAGGGAATTTCTTCGCCGGGAGGTACCGACCAGCACGGTGATAGTGGGAACAGGCCTTAATTTTTAAATGTAGACTGATCATTCTTCTTTAGCTTATCATGGCTTTTGACCCTTTCCCTTAAATAAACTTTTTTTCACACATTTGCAAATGGAGTAGACCAAGATCAGACATTCCTACATATGTATAGGAGCTGTCTGATCAGAGTGTGCTCTGTTTCTTTATGAAATTACAATAAATCTGATCCTGCAGTTTCTACCAATACCAAACTATCCTGTGTACATATGCCACAAGGAAAAATAAACAAGACATGTTTCAGTAAAGCATGTAACTATATTCCCCGACCTTTGACCTAAAAAGACAATAGGGGCTATCTAGTGATCATTCAAGACTAATCAACACAGCAAGTTTGAAGATCCTAAGTCAAACCTTTGAGCAGTTATAAATTGATCAGAAACCATTTCACCAGTAAATGTCATGGTGACCATTGACCTAGTGACCTCAAAAACAATAGGGGCCATCACAGCAAGTTTGTTGATCCTAAGCCAAACCCTTGAGCAGTTATTACGGTAATCTGAAACCATTTTACCAGTTTATGTCATGGTGACCTTGACCTTTGACCTAAAAAACAATAGGGTCATCTAGTGTTCATGACTAATCACAATAGCAAGTTTGAAGATCCTAAGCCAAACCCTTGAACAGTTTACCTTTGACCTAGTGATCTCAAAAACTTTAGGGGTCATCTAGTGATCATTACCAACCACCATGTGCAGCAAGTTTGAAAATCCTACGTCAAGCCATTTATCAGTTATTGATCTGACGTCGTTTGATCTACTGACCGACCATGTGCAAAGCAATATACCCCAATTTTCAAAAGGGGCGGGGGATATAAAATAATTCATGATGTTGTTATTCTTTACATGTATGAATAAGAGCAAGAGTGCAATTTCAGTACTACAAGTGGGGGAGAGAAATCCCAGTCTTCAGAGTTCAGACACTACTCCTACATCAATATAGGAAGTGAACCTAAACTGATCCATAACCCAAGCAGACCATGGCTACATGTAAAAGTTGAAGCTGATTTAAGACTGACATTGAATGTTAGACATTCCATAGAGGAAGTCTTGAGACAAAATGACAAAAATTCCGTTATATAATTAATGTCAGCTAAGATCATTCACAGTCTTGTAGACATTAATTATGACGATTGTCTGACACCAGTTGTATCTGAGACAAGGTATTCACATAGCATCATTCTTGCCATACTGGTGCTCGATAAATATCTAATGACCTCAGATTCAGCATCTTTCATTGGCGTGTACTGCTTTGGAATAGTCTCCTAGCGACTATCACTGAGACTTACTCTTTGGAATCCTTAAGAAATAGCTGACTAACCCCACCTTCTAAAGGGAGCAGTCTATCCTAGATTCAAGTACAGTGGAACCTCGATATTTCTAAATTCATGGGACCATGCAAATTACATTCAGATGACAGGAGTTCAATTTGTCTGATTCTTACTCTAACTTTACCCACAGGGTCCGAATTTAAACTGGCATGCTGGCAAAATGCAAGTAAAATTTCAAAATTGCACGTACCAAAATTTGGTACTTGCAATTTTTTGACAGTGCAACTTTAAGAAAAGGGTTGTAAATAATGCATAGTAATATTGAAAATGCGGGTTGAAATTTGATTTTGCCAGTTTATTTTTTTGCAACTGGCAAAATAATGCCAGTAAGTTTTTGACCTAAATTCAGACCCTGACTCATTGTAGAATTGTCAACATTTTGATGCAAACATATGGACAGATAGAACTGATATCATAATATATTTGAAATGGCTGTTAAACTTACCATTTTAATGGCCACTTCAAGCCCAGTCTTAATAGAGCGTGCTCTATAGACACAGGCAAAACCTCCCTTCCCAAGCAGATTGAGCACTCGGTAATCCTGCAAAAATCAGTGACAAAACTGTAAGTAATGCATGAATCCATATATTAATTTGATTCCAGTGTCAATGTACTAAAATATTCAAATGCAATTAATGAGTTAGTATAACTGTCATTAGGGCACGAATGGTCCCACTGTGTGGCAAATTTATATATGTTATAACGGACAAAGGTGGTAAAATAAAATGTTCTTTAAATGTAGGGTTTTCTCCAGGCATATTGCATGCCTTCATGTCAAAATATCTCTTGCAACATGCCTTAATTTTCAAAGCAATTCTATAAATATTTCATTTGAGTTACTTTAAATGCCCAAACTAATAATTACTATAAAATCAGATGTGTATAAAAACCATTTCAATTTGATAAAATAATGCCTATTTATGAAAACTTTTATTTGTTATATTGAAACCAGATTTACGCGTCAGATGCAACATGCCTTCATAATTTTTTGGGGTAAAACCCTGTTTAAACGTATTACACTTTAAGAAAAGCATGAAATACAAATATTCTAATTAATCAACATATGTTTTCGAACAATCCTTCCCCATAAAATAGAAAATACTCAGGTCAGACAACTCCTGTTTCAAGGAGATCCTCCCAACTCCTCAGCTGTCAATGTAAACAATCACAAATAGTCAATGTCAACAAAATCCGTTTCATTGTTTTGGAAAGAAAAGTTAGAATACAGTAAATAAATTCCTTCCAAACATCTGTGTATGAAAATCTTTTAAAGTAAATTCTTTTTGAGTGATTGATTTCGCTGTGTATTGCTGTCACCAACATGATGGTGTTTTGTCATAAGTTTTCGCGGTTCAAATAGAATATTTTAACTTACATCGATAGTTTCACTCATATCTGCCATTTTACAGCATCACTTAAATTACTCCATCCACAACTTTAATCGTACGAATGATAATCCATTTAGAAAAATTAAGGAACTGATAAATAATCCCCTCATTGTTTTGGTTTAATCGTTCATGTTTGAAATCAGCGTACGCGCCTCGACTTGAATCGTCGAAAATATTTAGACTGGTTCAGACGCATTCCTACGAATACACACATTTTTCAACGACCGGCGGCAATAAGGTAATTTATCGAAAAGGGAAGGCAAGGTAAAGGAGTAGCAAATCGCCGCGGATATCTATCACTCATTTGTACAGTTTTTTTTACTTGATTGAACATTATAAGATTATCCAAAACAGTTGCTAGAAAATATATTACTGTAAATGGGACCTGTTTCTTAAAATGGACCGCCTACAAGTGAGGGGTACCTGCAAAAAAACACACACCCAAACGTACATTTTACGATATAATGTTATTATCTATTACGTACATCGATGTGAACCAAAAAACCAGATTTTTTTTTTAGTTCACTTTAAATGTTATTTTATGGTATTTTGACAATGTTTTGACATTTTTTAGATTATTTTGGCCAATATTCAATATCCGTGAGGGGGTGCTGCAGAATGTATAGATAGATAGATAGATATTTTTCTGTGTGGCTGCAGACAGGAAAGGAGGGGGAATGGGGGGGGGGGGGGGGGGGGGGGGGGTAGGGGGTAGTGGTGTAGCACACGACAGACACCTATGGATCAGACGACTCACATTCTTGTGTTAATATGACATTTTAAAAGTACATCTTATTAACCTTTTTTCTTCTGATAAACGCATTTTCATGCATTTGCAAACAAGGTAGACCCAGATCAGATGGCTCCTATATTGGAGACGGTCTGATCAGGGTCTGCCCTGTTTGCCAATGGATTTTGATAGATCGGTTTCTTTGGTTTCTAAAATGGCAATACAATGTTCCACCTTTCATTATAACTATTTTGTCCATGAATTGCTTATATATATAGCGTACGACATTTCACAGTTTATGTTCTATTGGCCAGATTTATTATTTGTATGCCGTTTTCCACCGTTTTCTTCTTTTGTTTGTTTGTTTTCTTTTTATTTGCCGTTTCCTGTGTATTTAATTGTTTTGGAAAGTGCTTATGTATCCCATTAGGTGGGACTTTGCTTAACCGAAATAAAACTTGAAACTTGAAACATTCCGTCATTATATTTCTTAAGTTTGGCTGGAAAGTTTTAACACCGCTTGGGCCTGGACTGTCATTTGCGAAAAGAAAGACAGGAAGATAATAGAGTCTAAGTGTCATATGTCAACATATGCAGTATATTACAGTAAGTAGACCCGGGTCAGATAGCTCCCGAAGGAACCATCTGATCAGGGTCAGCTTTTTTTGAAAATGGTATGGAATATTATAGATCAGATTTTATAGTTTGCCATGACATAATCTGCTGAGTTCAAATGTCATTATCAAAATTGATCTAATTAATATTCATGATGTCATTATTGGTTACATGAATATTCATGGGGCGACTGGTTAAACCTATCAAGCCATTAGCACGCCATGCTTATTGTCATCGTTGCTACATTCTTTGAAAACATTAGGTAGAGAGATACAGTAACAGTCCTCTTCAGCGACAAGGAAAGAGAGGTCTAATACAGTGAAACCCCGCTAATGCGACCACTTAATAAACAGCCACTGATGTCGTCTAAAGCAGGTGGTTGCTTAATGCAGGACGAAAGTTATGCAGAAAGCTCCTATAGGAGCTTTCTGCATAACTTTCGTCCTGTATTAAGCTACCACCTGCCTCTGCCACCCAGAATTATGCCCCGTTTTGGTAGTCGCATTAGCGGGGTTTTACTGTACTGGGAAATTAATCAATCCATTCCCTCCTACTGGTGCCTTTTGGTGCCACTGTAACGGTTACCTTTTGAAGCCATTCTGACAAATACAGCATTTTGTCCATAGGAGCAAGTGCTCTATTTATCACAATAGTTTCAAAACTACACAATTCTGAAATTTTAAAATTGTAGGCGGATTTGTTCGAATAAGTTGGGTCTAAAAATAGTCTAGGAGGGAATAGGTTAAATCTTGCAGGTGCTTTCTGCAATACGTTTGCCCTTTAAAACCCTTTCCCTTATAGAAGCGGCTTTGAGCGCATCTCATTTATTCCTCCACTTAAGAAAATAGTTCAAATTTATACAGTCATGAACATATAGCATAAAAAATAGTTTCTATATCCTAGCAGGTGGTAGCTTAAAGTAGGCTGAAAGTAAAGCAGAATGCGCCTTAAGGCTCATTCTGCTTTAAGTATACACCTGTCTTAATACTAGAAATAGGCTATTGGGTAAAGGGTTAAGAAACCTTCTACTTTATTGCAAACTGTATTCAGAATATTATTAAAGATTCTAAAGACAGACAAAAATATAACCATGACAACTTAGCTATAACAGATATTTTAAATCTGAGATGGAGTTGATGATTTTATAATGAGAGTTTATTGTTTGACCTGAAAGTACAATCGCGTTTGCCACGACCTGTTGTAAACTGGAGTTTTGTTTGGACTGGATTGATTGACGCATAAAGGTTGCTATTGATGATTTGCTATTGGTAGGCGTTCAATATGTGCACGTTAAGGAATTATCAACAGCATAAAAAGGTTGTCTGCTGCAATTCTTATAGCCAATACCTCGCTTCGCTTCTCTTCAAATTTCCACCAGATTGTCATGTGACTGTGGTTGAATTTTGAGCTCTCAGAATTGAAGCAGATAACCCTTTCCCTCATATAAAAGTGTTTTCACGCATTTGCAAAAGAGTAGACCCTAGAGGAGCCGTCTGATCAGGGTCTACTCTGTTTGCTAACATAATTTGATAGATCTGTTTCTTTGCTTCTAAAATGTCTACAATGTTCTTCCTTCCATATTTCTTTACAACTATTTTGTTAATGAATATTCAGTAGGTATTGAAATTTGGTCTAAATACAGAACAGGGAAAGGGATAAGCTATACGATGTGATAGGTACCCGGCGTCTTATATGAATTCAAGTTGTTTCCCGAGTCAGTTTTTTGTAACCCTTTATCAGAAGAGAGCAGACGTTTATTTTTATCGTTTCCCCCCACATTTTTAAAGTTTCTAAATATTTTATTGTTACTTCTACATACAATAGCATTCTGATTATTTAATCCACATTTCTGAGAAAAATGTTTGGTCAGGCAGTCAATATGAACATAACAGAATCATGCGTATTTATTAGCTGAACATTTTAATGTAACATTTTCAAGGGAGTTTTTATGCCCCCATGGCAATATAGCCAGGGGACATTATGTTTTGCACCTGTCCGTCCGTCAAATACACATTAATCACCATTTGTGCTAGCACCCGTCCATGCTGCCCGCAAGCCCAAGGTCAAGGTCAAATGACTTGGTAACTTTACGTGCAGTTGTTTGTCACATTTACGTGCAGTTGGTTGTCACAGTTTTTTCATCGTCTTGTATCTCCCTAACCACGGTAGCTATTCGCATAGGATTGCATATACACACTGAATACCATCTATACTGTCATTACACACCCATCCCATGTTGTCAGCCAAACACAAGGCCAATATAAAATGACTTATGAATTTTACGTGCAGTTGGTTGTCAGTTTTTTCATCGTCTTATTTCACCCTAAACGCTGAAGCTATTCGCATGGAATTGCATATTCATACACATTAAATACCATCTAAACTTTTATTGCACTGCCTTCTCATGCTGCCCACAAACCCAATGTCAAGGTCAAATGACTGAGGAATTTTACATGCACTTCATTGTCACATTTTTTGGCTGTCTTATATCTCCCTAACCACTGTAGCTTTTGCCATAGAATTGCATTTGTACATTAAACACCATTCATACTTTCATTGCGCGCCCAGCCCATGCTGCCCACAAACACAAGGTCAAATGACGTAAGAATTTTACATGCAGCTAGGCAAGCAGCACCTGGTAATAAACTGTCAGTGTTACAGTCTAGAGATGCCGAATACATGCAGTGCATGTACAAGTTTATGTACATACACTTACATTGTATTTTGAAACAATTTACACCGGTTTTGTAAACCCATTAATGCCGAGTGTCCCTGGGCATAGGCAGTGTAGACCCAGATCAGAGAGCTCATGAAGTGGTCCTCTGATCAGGGTCTGCATTGTTTGCTGAACCCATCGATGTCAATGGATTATGCCAGCAAATATTTGGTTCGCTGTACCCCAGTGTGGCGTGACAAGTCAACACTATGGACGAATTTGTGGTCACCTTTGCAAGCAGTCTGGATCCAGATAAGACGCCGAGTAACATTATGGAACTGCTTCTTCAAGAATTTAAACCAAACCATGCCTTTAGAATTTACAGTGACTAAGTGTTTTGCAGATGGATTTTTTGTGAAATGGAGGAAAAATGTGCTTTTAGAATTGTGGCAGCCTGGCATTTTATTCAGATCGAAGTTACCTAGTGTTGGAAACATTAAGTAGCTCCTCCAGAGTAAAGCATTTAAATGTTACCACCCAGAAAATGGACTAAACTGTTGGGAATCAACATTTTGATGTACTGAAGTTTTAATTCAAATCTCAACTTACAAGGGCTTCACATAGGTATTTCGATGCACAATGACAAACAGTGCTGCTTAGATCAGACGCTTCCTCTGATCAGGAAATCAGTTTGTCTCAACCTCTAGTTCTGATTTGAGGTTTAAACCTTGGGATTTCAGAAATGAAGGAACGTTCATTGAACTACAGTAGTTTAGTGCTCAAGTTACCCGATAGGGGCTCCTTTTCTTTTTTATATCATATACAAATTTCAGACAACTTTTTACTACAACTGAAGTCAAGGTCAAGGTCACAGAGAAACCAAAGAACACCCCACCTTCCAAAGGTGCACCCATACAAGAACTTTCGGAAACACTAACCCAAGTGGATGAGGAAATATCGTCCGGACAAAAAAAAAAAACTGGACGAACGGACTGACGGATCGAGCATAAACCTGTGGCCGGTGGGGGAATAAATAGAGCAGGGCCTCATTAGACAGCTCCTATAAGGGTAAATGTAGGAGACGACATTAATGATAAAAGACCTCATTGAATTATTCATGTTTATTATCATGTAGAATCAAATACTACAACAAACAGATCTGATCATATACATGTATATTTAAATATCTTCCAATTCATAAATCAGCTGTGAAATAAATACTTTTGTAAAATAAAGACATATTTATATATTCAAAATACTTGTAAATAAAAGCTGCAAAAATTAATGGAAAAAAATATATCACAGGTTCTACAGGGCTCTAGTATTTGACTTAGCACATAAACAAAACTAAACTAAACATGACCCAAAGAAACCCCTCCTCTGATTTACCCTCTACTCCATAGATACAGTTTTTACACCTTTGCAAACTGTGTACACCCAGGTCAGATGGCTCATACAGGAGCTATCCGATCAGGGTCTGCTCTGTTCACTAATGAAGTTACATAGACCCTGCCTATAGCGACCAAATGGTGAATAAACATTGGAGTCTATGTGAGTTTTCTGCATAATTTTCACCCTGCATTAAGTTGCCACTTGTCCTAAAACCCCAGCATTTGACAGTTTTTACTGCACATCTAAACAAGTCTCAAGGGTACAACCTGTTTGATGCAAACCCGAATTGCAATCTCTGCAAAATGTGTGAAACTTGATGATTGACATTGCAATCCAACATAGCAGCTCATCTGGTTTTATTCTGTTTGGAAATGTTTTGAGTGCCCTTTTCCTCATGATATCAAAAGTTTCAAATTCTACCATGTTTACCTTGCCTATTTACTCCATGAATATTCATGTCAGTAATTATGACATCATGAATATTGATTAGATGAAGATTTATAATGGCATCATGAACACGGACATTTTAACACGGCAGAAACTGGAGAATATAGAATTATATACCGGTATACATTATCCTGTAAGAAAATAGAGCAGACCATGATCAGGCAACACTTTTTGGAGTCGTCTGATCTTGGTCTACTCTATTTTCAAAGAAGTAAAAAAGTTTCTCTATGGAGTTATGAGTTAAATATTAGGACATCTAATGCCCCACCCCTACCAGACTGTAAAGCTGAATAAAGTCAGTTCAGCACGGTTTTAGTAACATTAAATAAACAGGCTTAGCAAATATACCCTGAACTAGCTACTCCTTTTGTACCAGATTGATCAGAGTTTACACTGTCTTAAAGTTTGCGTGGTCAAATACTTAGCGTAATTACAGAAAATCCTCTGGTACTAAAATAAATTTCAACTACTTATGTTTGTGATATAGACTTTACACATACAAAATATTTCATTGGCACATAATATATTAATTGACTCGTATAACGAGCTGCACTGTGAGAAATGGTTACATTACAGCTTTGCAAACAGTGTAGACCTACGCTTGGTACAGATTATTTTAATGTTTGAGAAAGCTGACAATTGTATTACAGTATAGCCTGAACAGATGTCACCTATCTGACACAGAAGCTGGTCTAGGTCTACACTGGTTGCAAAGTCAAAAAGATACAGCTAAAATACAGTAAAACCTCTCTATAACTGCCACTAAATTGTGTTAATTAGTTGGTATCTAGGGCAGGTGGCTGCTTAAAGCAAGTTGAAAGTAAAACAGAACGTTCCTACAGGAGCGTTCTGTTTTACTTTCACCTTGCTTTAAGCAGCCCCTTGCCTTTAACACAAAATATTTGATGTAATTTAGTGGCTGTTATAGAGAGGTTTTATTGTACAGACAAATTAATCTCTTAAACCGTTTACCTGATAGAGATGCCTTTTGAAACCTTTGCAAACGGTGCAGGCCCTGATCAGATGGCCCCTGAAGGAGCTGTCTGATTAGGGTTTGCTTTGTTTGAAAATGGTATGGAAACAGATCTGATTCTACAGTTTCTGCCACAGCAAAAAATTCCTGTGTTCATATGCCTTCATAAATCTTCATCTAATTAGTTATCTTGATATCATTATTTCTTATATGAATATTCATAAGGTGAAGGGTTAAATAGTATATACATTACAGTTAGAGAATCACAACCAGAACCAATTTACATACATTGTATGATCTTCTTTAAACATTTACTCCAAAAATAACTTAGGTCTTTGCAAACAGATTAGACCCAGATCAGACGGCTCTGGTAGGACCTGTCTGATCAGGGTCTAATCTGTTTGCTTATGATTTAATATGGATATGATTCTATAATTCTGCCAAGGCCAAATATTCCTGTGTCCATGTGCAATTAATCTAATTTACATTCACAATGTCATTATTTCTGACATAAAAATTCATGGAATAAAGGGTTAAACCAACACAACTGGTTTATCACAATCCTCTGGTATTCTGAATTTCATCTTGTCATTAGCCAGCATTTCATCTGGATCCAGACTGCTTATAGCAGCCATCATGATCTAGTTACAAAATAGTAAAGATAAACCTACACAAGATCTAAAAACCTGAACAAGGATAAATTAAACCCCTTACCTGATCAACAGTCATGTAAGAAAGAGTATGAATATTAATCCTTTCCTTCATATAAATGTGTTTTCATGCATTTATAAACAGCATAGCCCAGATCAGACGGCTCCTATAGGAGCTGTCTGATCAGGGTCTGCTCTATTTGCTAATGGAATTTGATAGGTCTGTTTCTTTTACTTTCTAAAACGGCTACAATGTTCCACCTTCCACATTTCATTATAACTATTTTTTCCATGCATGATCAGTAGGCATTGCAATTTTGAATAAACATAGAACAGGGAAAGGGTTGATCAGCTATTTTTTTAACAGCATTACCAACAAGGGAATGTTTTACTGTGGCAGAAACTGTAAATTAGATTTATATCATTTCATAAGCAAACAGAGCAAACCCTGATCTAATGGCTCCTACAGGAACCATCTGATCTGGGTCTTCTCTGTTTGCAAATGCATGAAACTGCATTTATATGAGGGAAAGAGTTAATAAAATGATAAATATACCAAGAGGAAAGTGAAAAGTTATCATTTGTATCAAGAATGTTCTATCGGATGATTTGCAGAAGCGCATAGGACAGTATTAACATTACAGTCAGCATCGTCATTTCTGCAATTTTGGAGGAAGTGTTGTGTGGTAACAAGCCTTGATGGGCAGCATGGTCCATTAGAACAGATAGGCGGATGCATGTCATGTAGAGGTACGCCTCCAGCAGAAGAAGAGCCACTCCCATTTGATAAAGTCACTGTAGGACAGACTCAATCTCAGCTTCCTTATTACGTTTTCTATAAAAATACGCAAACTAATTTTTAAACTGTTGCATCAAAAACAGAAGTCATTTTCATCTGTATTCAATACATGAGATGAGTTGGAATGGATTCCTTAATTTGATTTCAAACTCTTTAAATACTTGATTTTAAAAGTGAATGGCCCACACTTATTTAACAGTATAATAATCTTTTAAGAATGAAACAAATAAATTTATTTGTTAATTTTGAATGACAAAAAGTGCAGACCCTGATCTGTAGGCTTCTATAGGAACCCTATGATCCTGGTCTACACATAAATAAACAATAAATTGATAACTACCTTGTATCCCAAATTCAAATTAAGACCAATTATAACAATATCTCAGTTCAGAGTAATGTATATGTAATATATAATTTCATAAGGGCTATTCCAGGAAAATCTCCCAGGAGGGGGTGCGGGTGGGGGTGGGGGGGGGGGGGTGGGGGGGGGGGGGTTTCGGAACGAAAGCCTATTTAAATTACCTTGGTGGGGGGGGTGCAAAAGAAATTTTAATTCTGTTGGTGGGGGTAGAAATTTGATTAAAGTTCTATTGGTGGGGGGTATTTCAACGCTTCATGCAAGCCGTTTTCTTCGACAATAATGAAAATTAACGGAAAACCTTTTTTGACACGAACTCCCGCAAAAATTCAGTTGTGTGGATATTGTGGACTCATGCAATTTTTAGTCCTGATCATCTAGACGCTTATCTGATCACACTTCCATAATGAGCGGCTGATTGATTCAGACTACACCATGAAAAAGTACTAAAAGTCTAAGACACCGTTAGTCTCAACCAATCACTGCTCTTGCTTCTCAAAGCCCAGATGAACAAATCAAGATAAATAAACCGAAAATAGATCTAAATAACAACCAAAAGATATTGACAGGATTTTTTTACATAAATACTTAAACTGCTCTGATCTAATATTTCGACCACTAAGGGCTTTTGTCAAAGATTATCATGTCAAAATACACGTCACATTTTTGTTACATGCATTCAGCCATAAAATCAAAGAGCTTTGATTTTATGGCTGAATGCATGTAACAAAAAAGTGACGCGTATTTTGACATGATAATCTTTGACAAAGGCCCTTAGTGGTCGAAATATTAGATCAGAGCAGTTTAAGTATTTATGTTTTATATAGATTCCCTATTTGGAATATTTACTTCATTGAGGATTTTTTTAATAAAACAGGGAGTCCTAGCAGTAGCACAGGTACAAGTAGTGAATTCGAGGTTGGCGAAGAGAAAACTATTTGCAATAACAGAACCACGGAAGCATGCATGTATGATGTCAACAGGACGAAATGAAAGACTGTCAGACTAATGGACAAATGTGGCAATACACTGGGCTGTCATTTGGGTTTGCAAGTCGGCTTGACAGAAAAGTAATAGCATCAATGTGTGGTGGTACCCCTAATTTAGACTCCCCCCCCCTCCCTCCAGGGAGATTTTCATGGAATAGCACTAGGCAAACAGAGCAGGCCCTGATCAAATGGGTCAAACAGGAGCAATCTGATCTGGGTCCACTCTGTTCAGACAAGCGTGAAAAGGCAACTGTCTCTATCTAGTAAAGGATTAAATCTGTGTTAGAGACACAAAAATTCTATCATTTTGGGGCCTAGACTGTATTGGATCAACTGGACAAGAGGGTGTCATTATTAAAAGAGCAGTGACTTTTTTGTAAGTTAATTAAATATAATACAAAGTTTGAGTGAATTAAATTTAATACACTATATGAGTGAATTAAAATAATATAAGATAGCATTCAGAGGATTTCCTCCCTTTGAGTTTCTGATCCAAATTACAAAAGTTGTCACATTCAGTGAGATCAGCTCAGATCTAATGGTTTTAGAATATCATGTAAGGGGGTGTAGAGCATTTTCCTCCCCTCAGTAGTTTCAGTAATCACACCCCTGAAAACTGTTTAGGAGACAACAACAGGACAGTATGTGGATGCCAACACTTTTATGTTTTGTGAAAACCTTTGGGTTAAACCTACTTCAACTTTTTTCATAAAAATTAAAGTATGCTTCAGTTTTAATACAAATGGGACAGTCTTGGAGACATAAATAAAAGTTTACACTCAGACAAATATACTGATTGTTGAAGTTTCACACTTACTTCTTTGAAGATTTTGGTCGAGAGGCTGTTTTGGGTCTGCCTGATTTAGGTCGTCCAGATTTAGAAGATTTCGGTTTCAAGGCTTGGTGAGCTCCTTCAGCAGTGTACGCCAGGTACACATTAGACAGATCAGGCTCCTGACCCTAAAATAAACAGTGCAGAGGTAATGTAGGCAAAGTTATGACAGACTTTAGCCAGGTATATGATAGGTTATGGTAGACTTTGGCCAGGTATATGATAGGTTATGGTAGACTTTGGCCAGGTATATGATAGGTTATGGCAGACTTTGGCCAGGTATATGATAGGTTATGACAGACTTTGGCCAGGTATATGATAGGTTATGGCAGACTTTAGCCAGGTACATGTATATGATAGGTTATGACAGACTATAGCCAGGTATATGATAGGTTATGACAGACTTTGGCCAGGTATATGATAGGTTATGACAGACTTTGGCCAGGTACATGATAGGTTATGACAGACTTTGGCCAGGTATATGATCAGTCAGATCAGGCTCCTGACCATACAATAAACAATAGAGCGTGTAAAATATAATGAGATATAACCAACCCTTAACCCATTCCCTCGTATTGACGTTTTTTACACCTCTGTCAATGTCATATTTTTATATCATTGTGAGTATTTACTCAATATGAGCAAAATTAATGTTCTATACAATTCTAAAATGTTCCTTTTTCCAAAGTAAATGATCCTTTTCAATAGATTTACTCAAAAAGGCTGGGTATATGAACAGCCTGTGAGGTAATGGGTTAAAGGCCAAGTATACACTGGAAAGGTCAGTCTCCTGACCAAAGTAAACATTATAGAGGTACAATTGGATGGTTTATGACAGACTAAGCCCGGCTACACATTGAACAAATCAGGCTTCTTTTTTAGGCACAGTATTCTTGAACTTCAACAAAAGGCTCAGAAATACATATGAATAGCATTTATTCCCAACAAACTAAATCAACCCTTTCCCTCATATACACACCTTTTCACACATATGCAGACACAGAACACCCATATCAGATGGTTTCTATATGAGCCATCTCATCAGGTTGTGCTCTGTTTGCTGATGAAATTATAATAGATCTGACACTTTGGTTTCTACCTATACCAAAAATCCTGTATACATATACCATTACAAAATTCAGCTAATAAATATTCATGATGTCATTATTTCTTACACGAATATTAAACAGGGAAAGGGTAATTAAGCTACCTATCAGTTGTTCATGACTGACCTTTTCCTTGTCTTTGTCTGGTTGGGGTGTCTGTTTTCTCATGTTGTTGCCGGTGTAGGCTACACATCTCAGCTGCCATTCCCCAATGTCATCATTCCAAGCCACATGCTGCTCAATCATCTCCTGTAACAACCAAAACAACCACAACCTCTATGAGTTTTAGTCTTTGCATGTTAACCCTTTACTCCATAAATATTCATGAAAGAAATAATGACATAATGAATATTAATAAGATTATGTTAATAGGACATGGACAGATGCATTTTTCACCATGGCAAAAATTGTGGAGTCATACCAATATTATATCATAAGTAAACAGGGAGCAGACCCTGATCAGATAGCTCCAACAGAAGCCATCTGATATGGGTCTATTCTGTTTGCAAAGGCATAGAAAGGCGTATCTATGGAGTAAAGGGTTAAGTAATTGTCGTTACGAACAGTGTTGACTGTTACAATTCTAAAAGTAAACTTTTCTTTTACTTCTCTACAATTGTAGTCAGTGACGAACTACTTAGATTCTAATGAGACACGCACTCTCATCCTGTCAGTAATTACTACTAAATAGTGCAGACAAAAAACGACAGACTGAAATGGTGAGTTCTTTATAAGGGCTGTTCCATTCAAATGTGTGTGTGTAGGGAGGGGGCGGGAGGGGGGGGGGGGAGGCATTTTAAAAAACAACTATGCATAGATGAGTTTTGCTGCAAAAATGGTACTATTTGGTTGTGCATTAGTAAAAAATCTTCTATGGGTGGGTGGCTAAATTTGAAAGTGCCCTCCTGCACCCCCATACACATTTAAATGGAACAGCCCCAGCCTCAAAGTGGGGGTGTAATAAGAAAATTTACCCTATGGTATAATATTATTGCAAACAGTGCAGACCAGGAACAGCAATTTTGCCTTTGACATGCAGTTTCTGACAAGTGTTAATATTTATTGTAAAGTTATATACTAATATGATGTAGAATGTAACTGCAAATGAGTGTCAGTGTGGACACATACCAGACACAGCATCTCAGACGTAACAGGTGGTCCGTATTTGCTATAAGATATGTTTGAAGTAAATCCTCCCATTGGTGTCTGAGGAGTGGTAGACACAAGATTTGAGGGACATCTATATAAGGATGTACGGACCAGAGCAAGGCTACATGCCTCCCACTTTTACTTGATGAGTATTAATAAAGAAATTCATGACTTCAGAATATTCATTAACTGAGTTTTTAAAATGGTCATTATTCAAGGGAACTTTTGGCTATTTCAGAAACTGTCGTAGATCTAAATAATCCCATAAGCAAACCCTAATCTGATGGCTCCTACAGAAGCCATCATATCTGCATCTATTCTGTTTGCAAAGGGAATTGGGTGAATGGTTAAGAAACTGCTATTTGTCTTTCTGCAGCTTTTCTTGGGAGCGACTGTCAAATGGAAGTTTGACCGTACCTGGTATTCTGGTGGTATGAAGCTGTCTATGATGACCATCTGTAGTTTGAGCTCCCGTGACAGCTGCCGAACATTCTCCAACAGACCCTCCATTTCTCGCTGATGTTCTTGTTGAAGATCGGCTATCTATAAAGACACCAAACACAGGGCATAACACAATTTCTTCTCAGTTTTCCATAATGCTTGTTTAAGCTGCAACTGATACATACCAGGGTTCAAACTTAATTTTTTTCTCCACTGGCAATATTTTGCCAAAGTCCAAATTTCCTACTGGCAAAATCAATTATGACGGCAATTTTATCCAATTTCAAAACCAAATGTGAGAATACAGTAGACCCTCTCAAAAGCGACCACTCTCTAACATGGGCTATTGTAAAGGCAGGTGATTGCCTAATGCAGATTGAATGTAATGTAGAAAGCTCCCAAATAAACTTTCTTTACTGCTCTCAACCTGGATTTAGAAACCACCTCCCCTTACAGCAATCCTCTATTAAAGATTGACCGCTATTGACAGGTTTGACTGTAGATGTATTTGAACCCTGCTTTGAGATTTCCAACAAGCAAGTCAGTGTATGCCTTGTCAGTTGTATTACTTGTACAAGTCACATCTAATCAGGGTTTACACTGACTATATAAGAAATGATCAATCTAGTCAAGAATCAGATCTATTCATTAGTTTGAAATAGATCTACTCTCGTTATCAATGACTTAAGTGGCAACTGTCCTGATCTTATCTAGGTTAGCATTGTATGCATTTAAAACATAGTGGTTTAAAACCGCACTGCAGGGCTCATTTAAGTTATCCAAAATATGTACGTACTTGCATTTTTTTCATGTGCCTAAAATTTCAACTCGCTATTTCCATTTTTCACTCGCATTGTGCTAGTTCTCAAGAGCTAAGTTCGAACCCTGAATACTTTGCAAATACATGGTATTTTACATCAAGGAGACTTTTGAAACTAGATTACAGGTCAGACGGATCCATGAACCATCTCACTTGGGTCGCCTCTGTTGACAAAAATGCCAAATGGCATCTCCATGAGGTAAATAGGTAACCAATATATGTTGTGATACAAACTGAATCTTGAGCGAATAGAACGTTAGACCTCTGCGTGATATATAATTAATGTTTGTGTACTGTTTATTTCGGTCATCACAAATGAAAATGGTTGCCAATATTTAACATTATGCTAGCTTAATAATTGTAGTCTGCTGCAATCCTGACAGTCTTTTCTTCTTATCACTGAAAAAATGCTATCACAGTGTCAAACAGTTTGGATCCTGATGTGATACCTAGTTACTCTGCCTCTCATCTGGAGCAAAGCTGCATAGGTCACCATTAATTGTCTGCTACAAGGCAAAATGTTAAAATAACACAAAATGCATCCATGACAGAAAGCCTCTCATACTCATGGACAATCTGGATTTATAACTGAAGATTTACCTCTGATTTGGCCTGCATAAGCATTGTCCAGACTTTCTTCAGTTTCTTTGTCTTTCCCTGGATTTCCTCTTGTAGACTTGAATATTTCTCTTCAATATCAAGCCTCTCTTGCTGAAAAAAAAAAATTAATGTGAGAAATAACAACTATATGAGCAACGGAATGTTTGGGTCTATATACTTGTACTTCTATAAGCAAACAGAGCAGACCCTGATCTGACAGCTTCTTCAGGAGCTGTCTCATCTTGGTCTGCTCTGTTTGCAAAGGAGTTAACGTGTATATAATAAATGGAGTAAGAGAAAAGTCCACGGTCTATAAATGAAAAGAAAAGGGCCAGACTCATATAATTTTTCTTTAACCCTTTCCTCCATAAATACGCCTTTCTACGCCTCTGGGAAAAGTCACTTTTTGAAAACCGTTGTGATAAATAGAGCATTTGCTCCTTTTTTTATCACAATGGTTTTAAAACTACACAATTCTAAAAAATTACTTTTCTCTAGTTAATGGTCCTATTTGGTAGATTTATTCAAAGAGGTTGGATCTAAAAATAGCCTATGAGGGAATGGATTAAAGTTGATGCATAATTCAGAATAAAGGTCAAATCAACGAAATTTTGGTTTGTAATGAAAATTAGAAAGTTTTCACAAAATTAGAGCAGAATTTATATATGTAGGTTAGTAAAGGAGCAGTGTATGCGTGTATGACACAAACTTGCTATATAAAACGCCTTACTTTTGACTATGATAAGGGCATAATCTCTAATGATATTGATTTAATATTAAAAACTAAACTCAGGTGCACAATTTCTCAACCCAATAAACATTTGTAAATTAGTAAGGAACGATGCAAGCCAAAAGCATTTCTGTGTGTACGCATATGTATGTATACAAATGTATATGGATGGACAAGATATATGTTCCCCCCAAAAGTAAGGGCATAAATATACGTTGTCTGGAAAATTTCATTCCAAGACAAATGGTATGGTAAGTTAAGTACCTTGTTTGAACAGATTTAAACTAAGGTGTAAATTTATCCTTTCAATGCAGAATTTTCAAATGGACTATTCCAAACTTCAGACAGGTAAAGCTTACTGTGAATATTTAGTGAATTTTATACAGAAAAGTGGAACATGCCAAATAGTGTAGATTCTGATAAGAGGGCTCCAAGTGGAGACTTCTCATCTGGGTCTACACTGTTTATAAAGGACATTAGTGACTCATTTTCCGCACTGAATAGTTTTAAACACAAAATTGAAAATCAATTTCTTAATGAAAAGAAAAATGATTTCAACAGATTTCCTAATCTTTATAACACTTTATGACACTTTTGCAAACAGAGTAGATCCAGATCAGAGGGCTTCTGTAGGAGGAGTCTGATCTGGGTCTGCACTATTATTCACGGTGTGTTATTAAATCTTGAATAATCCGATATATTTGGCACTTTCTTAACAAATGGATGAAGTAATATACCTCTTTGTCCTTTAGGGCCTTTCTAAGTAGTTCTTCTTTTTCCTTTCTTTCCTGCAATTCTTTGGCACTTTCATCCAGTAAGCGCTCTTGCTCCTCTGCTTTTTCTAGCAGGTTTTCTCCCCCTACAATGATCTTCTTTTCTATTGCTGCTAGTTTTTGAGCAAGAGCATCTTGTTCTTCCCTGGAGAAAGAATGTAAATTTATACTTATTACTTCGGACATTCCTTTGTAGCTTTCCTCAACAAAACCTGCGGTCTGGTTTCATTCTTAACCTTTACTCCCTGAATATTTATGTAGGGAATAATGACATCATGAATATTAATTACATACCTTTTTTAATGACATATGAGCACAATATTTTTTGGCATGACAGAAAATGTTGAATCATCTATGTTATACCAGTAAGCAAACTGAGTAGACCCTGATTAGACAGCTCTTACAGAAGTCATCTGATCTGGGTCTACTGTATTTGAAAAGACTTTAAATGGCATATTTATGGAGTAAAGGGTTAAAGTATATTATTTTCTAAAAAATTGGAAGATAGAGAAAAAAGCACTTTATATTAACACACCGTTCAATCGATTATGGTTACCCCATCGATAAAGCTCTGGTTACCTCGCGCAGCGAGAGTCGATTTAAAAGGTGAGTTTGTATTTTGCTCCTAAAGACTCTTAATTTCGGAAGATCGGCATTTCTTTGTATGCAGCCGTAAAAAGAAGTGTTTGCTGAACATGTTGGTGTAATGTTTTCCCAATAGCATGCAGAATGGTGTATTAAATCAGTGAATCAATGTGGATCAAGATGCCAAAACACCGTTTTTCTTTCCTTCGGACTGAATGTCTCCAATGTATGACAAACTCACGTTAATCCAACAATGTCGAAGGTAAATCGAAGTATTTTTCTGTCCGTCCTTTGACTATCATCTTGCTTTGTTCAAAATCAAGGTAGTTACAGGTGTTTTCGTGTACTGAGTTGATGCTCGAATAGATAAGGTTACCCAATATTGAAAATTTGTTGGTTAAGGTCCACCCTAATTCTAGGCACATTTAGGCTAAGGTTACCCGACAACTAAAATAATGTAGTATTACAGCATCTAAAGACACAAACTTCGTATTTTTTCCCTTGAACTTGAAACATAAGACGCACAACTGTCATGTATATTCTGTTACTTGTGTTTAACCAATTATGTTCACAATCTTCAATTATCATTTCTAACGTGTAAATCGAGTTAGTACAAAGACGTACAACCTGATCGATATCTCACAGTAAATAATTCCCTGTTTATTGTTTGAAAAAAACATTCTTTGTATTAAAGCAAAAATATGTAAACACAGGTCAGATGCTATATTTTTAATATGTGACACTTGGTTTATGTCTGTACTGCATATCTTTATTATGTCTATTTGTTGCTTTTTTGTATTAAAATATCTTCATTGCGCATAGCATTGAAAACAGCCAGGAGACGTTTAACCTGGGTCTACACACAAAACTACGCTAACCCCTTATACTGTATTTATACTGTAAGGAGTTTGTCTAGTGTTTAATAGATCCATCATTCCCGTGCTAATAGTTTGCAAAATGAAAGTTAATCGGCAAAAACAACATCACCAAAATCTATTGAGCATTTACTAAATTCCATTTGCTTTCAGGTTACCAACCATAACCATGGAGCGCTGCATGTACCAATATTATTACTGCTATATGAAACACAATGCATTACCAGATATCATCGATCATCTAGTTGAAGCACACGATTCTGTATGTTTAAAAGAGCAACTGATAAAATTAAATTACTACAATAATTCTAAGATCTGAACTGTGTAAAACTTAATATTATTGATATTAATCGTCAACCGGAAATTGATATAGATCTACACGGACATATCTTTCTTTCTTCATCATATACTAGATATCCAACACTTCATGGAGGCGTAGACCTAAATCACAGGAGCATAGGACTGACTTAATTTGGTCCGAGTCAATCTGAGTACGAAAACGTCGGGCCGAATCCATTTCCGTGTCTTGTTTTTAATTTTTATACGATGCTCGACAGTCTCTGGATACACTCGCATATGTCACACATATGATACATAGCCAAATCAATTTCAAAATGTAGATATAACACTTTGTCTTCGAAGAAACAAACCAATGCGTCAAGTATTAGATCTAGCTTGATTTATACTGTCTGAATAGCAAAAATACTTGGAAAAGTGTAACGATGAAGATGTTTTCAAGGATGAAGTGTTTATTAATGATTCCAAATAGGAGATTTGCAAAACATTCTTCAATATGTGCATTTCCTAGTAGCGGAAAGGACCCTTTTCTAGAAAAAAGCAATTCCGTTTGCTTAAATGTGTCGATTATTTGCGCTTTAAAAGTAATTCACCCATACATACTCAAAATGAGTTGTGTATATATACACAATTGATACCGTGTTTGCATTGAGAATAATTTTAGTAAATCAATAAGAGTCCTTACAATAGAGTTAAATACATTTATACATGTTGATAGTTCACCTAATTGTAAAATCGTATAGGTGAACTTACGTTGTTGAATGTTGTCTTTGTACAAACTCAATTTACACGTTAGAAATAATGATTGTTGTGAACAGAATTGGCTAAATACAATTTACAGAATATACATGACAGTTGTGGGTCTTATTTTTCAAGTTCAAGGGAAAACATACGACGTGTGTCTTCAGATGCTGTAATACTACATATGTTAGTTGTCAGGTAACCTTAGCCTAAATGCGCCCAGATTTATGGTGCACCTTAACCACCAATTTTTTAAAATTGGGTAACCTTAGCCATTCGAGCATCAACTCAGTACACGAAAACACCTGTAACTACCTTGAATTTAAACAAAGCAAGATGATAGTCAAAGGATGGACAGAAAAATACTTCGATTTACCTTCAACATCGTTGGATTAACGTGAGTTTGTCATATATCAGAGATATTCAGTCCCAAAGAAAGAAATACGGTGTTTTGGCATCTTAATCCACGTTGAATCACTGATTTAATACACCATTCTGCATGCTATTGGGAAAATATTACACCAACATGTTCAGCAAACACTTCTTTTTACGACTCCGCTGCATACAAAGAGGTGCCGATCTTCTGAAAGTAAGAATCTTTAGGAGCAAAATACAAACTCGCCTATTAAATCGACTCTCGCTGCGCGAGGTAACCAGAGCTTTATCGATGGGGTAACCATATTCGATTGGAGGGTGTGATTAATATGCCAGCTGATCTAGTGTTTCACCAGATATTTCTTCAGTGTGTTAAACAGTTTGGGTTCTGGTGAAGGATTTAGCCTTGAAGATGCTAAATTTAACCCATTCCCTCATATTGACACCTTTTGACGCCTCCATAAAAGTCACTTTTTTAAATCATTGTGATAGATAGAGCATTTGCTCAATGGGAGCAAATGCTCTATTTATCACAACGGTTTCAAATCTTGGTTAAATTTTTTGCTTTTTTCTAGTAAATGCTCCTCTTATGTAGATTTATTCAAAGATGTTGGGTCTAATAATAGCCTTTGAGGTAATCACGTAACTCTTTTGCTGCCATAGGTAAATTGTTGAATACCTTTGTAACCAGTCTGGGTCCTAATGAGGTATGGGTAATTCTGCAGGATCCAAACTATTTAATACTATGAATATATTGTCGAAACGGAGGGAAAGAAACTCATCAATCTAAAATTGATTTTACAGTTGACAATACATGACAGCCATAAATTAACCTTTAACCTGCTGAATAATTACAACTGGCCCCTCCCTTTATGAATACAATGTACAGTAAAACCCCGCTAATACGACCACCAAAAACGGGCATAATTCTGGTTGGCAGAGGCAGGTGGTAGCTTAATGCAGGACGAAAGTTATGCAGAAAGCTCCTATAGGAGCTTTCTGCATAACTTTCGTCCTGCATTAAGCAACCACCTGCTTTAGACGACATCAGTGGCTGTTTATTAAGTGGTCGCATTAGCGGGGTTTCACTGTATTAAGTATCAACATATTGTATCAAAATTTATCATTGAAGAAGCTGATTTTAATGGCAGGACAGTGCATACCCAGATAAAAGGGCTCTAGAAGAGCACTCTGAGCTGGGTCTATACTCATAATACTGCATGTAAAGGACTTAAATACTGGTTACAGCCCTTTAAGGCTTAACCCTTTCCCTCATATAAATGCGTTTTCACGCATCTGCAAACAGAGTAGACCCAGATCAGATGGCTCCTAGAAGAGCTGTCTGATCAGGGTCTGCTCTGTTTGCTAATAAATTTGATAGATATGTTTATATATTTTCTAAAATGGCTACACTATTTCACCTTCCATATTTTTCATTATAACTATTTTGACCATGAATATTCAGTAGGTATTGAATTTTGTAATAAACATAGAACAGGGAAAGGGTTAAGCCAATATTCAAGTAATTCTGACGATTCCAAGAAAACCAAACAAAACCAACAATAATATATAGTGCCTCATTTGTTATTATTCAGAAAGGAGAGAAACTAAAATTAACCCTCCTCATGCTATCAACTAGAAACAGATCCTCCTTGGGAATATTGTCTCAAAATCAATGATGTTTCACTAAATGTTATATAGGGATGAACATTTCAAAGTCCCATAACTCTGGTTAAAATGGTCTGAGCAAATATTCCCTTCTTTATCACACAAATGTGTTTATCTGTGACAGTTTAAAGTAAATCCTTCTATTGGTGTATGAGGAGTTGGGACACATAAGATTTGCGGAAAGTACGTACAAACAGATCAATGGATGGACAAGAGCAAGGCCTCCCACTTTGTGTGTGTGAAAATAATATCAGCTGAAACTTTCAATGTAAACATTTTAAAAATTATATCTACATGTACTTTGATTTAATTGTTTGATAAATTACTGGCCGAGTGGCAAGCAGCTTGGATCCTGATAAGATGCTGAGTAACTCGGCCCCCTCATCTAGATCCAAGCTGTTTGCAATTGCTAGTCAAGATGTGCTTAGCACCACAAGGGTTAATATCTGAGGACTGTGACATACTGGTATTTCTTGAGTTCACCCTCTTTCTTCTCCAAGTCCTCTTTTACTTTATTCCTCTCCTCTTCAGCCATGTCTTTCTGTTCCTCCAGCTTTCGTCTATCAGCTTCAATCTTAGCCTGAATCTCATTCATCTTCTCCTTGGAGATGTTCTTACCTGTATGCAAAACACATAAGCAAAAGTTTAGTTATAACGATTATGAGGTATTTTTCTGAAATCTTTAATCTATAAATGGGTGAATAATTTGTCTGATACAGTTAATTACGGTAAATACTTTTCAATGATGAATAACTCATGAATAATTCATTTCCAAGAAAAATAAATACTGCTATAATTATAGGTCTTAACCTTTTACTCCATGAATATATACAATGTACATGTATATGTAAGAGATAATTACATCATGAATATTAATTATTAAACTGGCATATTTTTTTAAAGATTTTTTTTTCCATGGCAGAAAGTGTAGAATCAGATCTATGCTATTCCATAAGCAAACAGAACAGATCCTGGGTCTACTCTGCAAAAATGCTAAAAGTCATGTTTTTGGAGTAAATGGTTAAATAGTTGTTTCACTTTCAATTCTGTATATTTACATGATCAAGTCTTACAACAAACTTGCTAATTTATTTCACTTTTGGCGTTGTAAATGTATTCCTTCTGAATGTCTTAAACCTTTGAATGCTGAAATATGAGTGCAGAATCAGATCAGAGCATTCCAAAATCCTCTAGCAAATGTAAATCTTTCATACTGAATGGACTCTACAGTTAAGCACTGACAAGTCATTCCATTTTGAAAAGTCAGCACTCAAAGGGTTA
The DNA here is from genome assembly GCA_963576725.1 of Azorinus chamasolen. Taxonomy (NCBI): domain Eukaryota; kingdom Metazoa; phylum Mollusca; class Bivalvia; order Cardiida; family Solecurtidae; genus Azorinus; species Azorinus chamasolen. Next base: position 43,745,331 of record OY755242.1, on the reverse strand, counting down.
ACCCTTTACTCCATTAATATTCATGTAATGAAAAATGAAATCATGAATAGTAATTAGATTTACTGTTATAATCGCACATGGACACAGTAATGTTTGGCGATGACAGAAACTGTAGAATCATATATCTACATGTATATTATAAAATAAGCAAATAGAGCATTCCCTGATCAAGAGTTTGTTTGCAAAGGCATAAAAAGGCATATTTATGGAGTAAAGGGTTAAATGAAAGTGCTGTTCCAAATAACACCAAACATAAATACTCTGAAAAGCAAAAAACAAACATAGGAAAGAAAGAAAATCAAAACATGAAAAGCTCTCCTTTTAGCATCTGAAAAGAATGTGTAGTCTGTATGAAATGCCATATTGATAAAACAATCTGAACTAAACCGGCAAGAAACACACTCTAGACAGATATACTGAATATACCCTCAATATTTGAACACCCAACCTCCCTTCTCCACTCGTTTGAAAACTTGAACAACTAAATTCCACAATGTTTTGACTTTAAATGAAACTAATGGAGTAGTACATGGTGTAGACACTGATTACAAAGCACCTTCAGGAGAAGTGTAAGCTGGGCCTGTACTTAACTTACCTAAATTTATCTGTGCGAGTATTAAAAAGTTACGGAAAGTTACAACAGGCTGGACATATGGAATTTTGTACGGTAAGAACACGATGGATGTGAAATTTAAGTCCTATTCAAAAGGAGATGAAATATCCCTCTCTCAAATGTTTCATTTTGAAAAGAATTTTGAAAAGAAAAACATTAAAAAAGAAGTAACACAAAATCATAAAATTAAACTTCAAGCAAGGGCCTCAATACTTATGTTAAATCTGGTATAAGGAAACAAACTGCAATTAACCTAAATATTCAGCTAGGCAATTTAAGGCAAGTAGTGTAGACCCAGATCATAAGAGCAGTTAGTTCAGCATTTACAATATATGCTTGTTACTCCTTCAGTTTCATTTAACCCATTCCTGTATAGGCTATTTTCAGACCAAACCTCTTTGAACAAATCTACTAAAATGGAGCATTTACTAGCAAAAAGGAATATTTTAGAATTATGTAGTTTTGAAACCAATGTGATAAATACAGCATTTGCTATATTTATCTAAATAGTTTCAAATAGTGACTTTTACAGAGGTGTGAAAAGCATCAATATAATGAACTGACCTTAAAATCTGATTTATAGATTTAAAGTTAAGGGTAAATATGGTATGAGTTATGCTAAGACAGCAGCTGTATCAAGACTTGCAAATAATATCAACAAGGATCTGCCGCCTTGTCAATTTAATTTGGTGATACACTGTGTGAAACTCTGAAGCATTTACATCTTGAACACATCGTATCTCCAGACACTGCCTGATCTGGGTCTGCTCTGTTTGCTTTTGACATGAGTCTAAAGTTTTCGTCAAGGCTAAAAAATTTGTTGCAAAGTTTACATTGTAAATATTCAGTTAATAAAAATCATTATGTCATTATTTCTTAGATGAATATTGAACAGGGAATGGGTTATACATCAATATTGATTGCATTCCATACTAGTTCACTCAGGGTTGTAGGTAAGAGGCATACACATATTTGGTTAATCTATGTAAATATTTTTCTCTGCCAAACCTTTTCTAGATGCTCCTAATTAGAATTGCCTCAGAGAGGTGATTCTAGTGAGTAATAGCAATACAAGGTTTGGCTTAGAAATAACAAAGAGCTACAGATAAAGGTGCACACTCAACTACTAAAATTGTCATTGCTCCACGTCATTTCTCCACCAAACCCTATGTTGTCACAACATAGGATTTGGTGGAGAAATAACATTTATTCTTGAAAATGTTTTAATTTACGCATCTTATCTGGACCTCTGTTACAGATTTGGATACCTCAGCAAGCATCATATCTACAGCCCTGTTACTGAAACCGGTGCGAAACGTGAGATATAGGCTTGTGTAACCCCAGAAGATTCATTGTTCAGTTTATCTTTGTCAAAATATATTATCATCATTTATATAAACAATAAAGACATGGATACCAATAAGTGTAGACATGAGGACATAAAAGGAATCTGTGTTGTTAGTCCGGGGAACTGTAGTCTACAGGGTTGCTGGTATAGTACAGAGATGAACCCTTCACCAGATGTGTATTCATGTAAGAAATAATCCCACCATGAATATTAATTTGATCAAATTTTGTACTGGTATAAGAACACAGAAAAGTTTGGCCACAGCAGAAACTGTAGAATCATATCTATATAAATCAAAAGCAAACGAGAGCAGACCCTGATCAGATGGCTCCTGTAGATCATCTCATCTGAGCCATCTCTGTTTGGTTAAACTGCAGTTTTTGAAAATACTGTGGCATTGGCCAATTAGAGTTGTTATTCAGTTTTTTCCTTTTCGCGAAGATTGGATTAATCTTCATGAAACAGACTATGCTTCGCACAATTTGTCAAAATGCAGGCTAACCTATACAAAGGCGTGGAAAGGTATGTCCATGAGGTAAAGGGTTAAGCTACAACATAGTTCAGAACTTGAGGGGATCAAGCTAAAGCAATTATCAAAATAATGCCATACACTAATTAATTAAGACATTTGCAAACTTTAAGGGAATACTTGGAACATCTTTTACAACAAAAGCTCAATTTTTTTTCTTTCAAAAACAGACAAGCTGAAAAGTGACATTACTTAGCATGTAAAGACTTGTAAAAGCAGGGCTTCATCTTTGCTGTCAAAAGAAAGGTAGGCATACAAGGCTAGCTATATCGTACAACAGAGATAGATACGGTATACAGCAGACCCTCTTAAAGTGACCAGCAATCAGAGTAAATAAGGGCCTTGTAAAGCAGGTGGATACTTAACCCTTTCCCTATTTTATATTTATTCCAAATTTCAATACCTACTGAATATGAATGGACAAAATCATATAATTAAATATGGATGGTTGAACACACTAACCTTTTTAGAAACTAAAGAAACAGATCTATCAAATTCCATTAGTAAACAGAACAGAAACTGATCACTGTGATCAGATAACTTCTATAGGAGCCATCTGACCTGGGTCTTCTATGTTTGCAGACACGTGAAAAGGTGTTTATATGAAAGAAAGGGTTAATGCAGGGTGGAATCTAATCTCAAAAGGTCTTTTGTAAACATTTTGCATAACTTTTGTCCTGGAGAAAGGTTTTGACTGTCTTTACCCTTTGAAAGCTTCCGTTATATAAATGCCTTTTCACACATTTGCAAACAGAATAGACCCAGATCAGACAGCTAAGGTAGGAGGTGTGTTAAGGGTCTGCTGCTTGCTTATGGAATTATATAGATCTCATCCTACAGGTTGTTTTTTTTCAAGTAAAATATGCCCTTGAACATTTTACAAATAAAAACTTCAAAAATGAATATTTATGAACTGACCAATTCACCATAAATGTTCATTAGGAAAAGGGTTAAAAATAGATAGATTTTAGCCTTGTTTTTTTTATTTGGGAGGGGGGGGGGGGGGGGGGGGCTGCTTTAGCGTGTTTTTGTTTTTTTCTGTAGAGAATCATGCAGTGATATGAGTCACATTGTGGGGAATAAAGGACACTTCTACATAGCAAACGGTGTAGAAACATTCAATCTGCACAATCTGGCCGGGTCTTAACTGTTGTTAATGGTAGTAGACAAAGAACTGTTGAAGAGTCAGAGTTGCAGGCAAATCTTTTACTTTCCTGTCAAACCCTATCTTGTTGTACTTACTAGAACTGCCTTGGAGAGGCAATTCTAATGAGTGCCAACAATACATAGTTATATAGACTGAGAAATACATAATTATAGCTCTGATGAGTGGCAGACAGTGTAAACTCTGACCAGATGCTGTGTTTTTCAAATCAGCAACTATTTTGGTGTCTGCACCATTTCATAATATGCGGTGTGCAAGGGTCTCTTTTTCCTGACAAATATGACTTATATATGTGATCACACAAACCATAACAGTACCTTCATCTGAATTTCCAAGTGAAAAGGCAAATGCAGAATTATAGAAATTTGAGAGCAATATTGGTCGTACAGTAAAAAAACTACAGTTGAACCTTTCGACAATGACCACTTAGTAAATGAATATGTGGGTCTTTAACCCTTTACTCCGTGAATATTCATGTAAGAAATAATGATATCATGAATGTTAATTGGATTAACTTTTATAATGGCATATGAACACAGAAAGTTTTGGCCATGCAGCATGGCAGAAACAGTAGAATCATAGGTTTATCATATTATAAGCAAACAGAGCAGACCCTGATCAGATGGTTCCTACAGGAGCCATATGATCTGGGTCTTCTCTGTTTGGAAAGATGTAGAAAGGTGTATTTATGGAGTAAAGGGTTAACCCTTTCAACCCTGAATTATCAGAGTGGAATAGCCCATCAGTGGTTAACTATACAGTCTAATTATCAGAGTGGAATAGCACATCAGTGGTTAACTATACAGTCTACTCAGTCTCAGTATGAAAGACAAACAGTGCAGACCCTGATCAGTGGGTTCCTCGAGGAGCCTTCTGATCTAGGTCTACATTGTTTGCAAATGACAGTGCATGCGTGTTCAGGGTTGAAGGGGTTAACCTCCTGCGCTCTCAGCAATTGTTGTCTTCTTCCATTCTAAAAATACACATAAAGTGACAAACAGTTTGGATCCTGATGAGAGGCTAAATTACTTGGCATCTCATATGGATCTAAACTGTTTGCACAGGTATCACAATGCCACCCGTAGAGTGTTGGGCTAGATTTCTTTCTATATGCAATTGTAAAGATAGACAATACCGTAGTACTGAAATACCATCTATAACATCAGAACTACTAAACTATAGCCATGCAAAGTTCCCTTCTTATCAGAAATTTCTAGACAGACACTTTATTTGAAATTTTCCTCAATCTCAATACTACTGATATAAAAATCCTCGACAAATAATCCTAGCTCTTTATCTCTAGATGTGTTTGTGAAACACTATGCCCCAGCCCAAATTGACCATTGACCCAGAAGGATGACCTTGACATGTCACCATTCAAAATGTGCAGATTCATGAGATACACATGCATGCCAAATATCAAGTCTCTATCTCTACTGATTCAAAAGTTACGGCCAATGTTAAAGTCAGTGATTTGACCTATATATTTGACCTGTGGCCTTGAAGGATGACCTTGACCATGTCACCCCTGGAAATGTGCGTCTTTATGAGATATATATACATCCCAAATATCAAGTCTCTATCTGTACTGGCTCAAAAGTTATGACCAATATTAAAGCTGCTGACAAACAGACAGACAGGGCAAAAACAATATACCCCCCAGATCATATCTGGGGGCATAAAAAATCCTCTTAAATACGTATTTTATTACTATTGCTTAACCCTTTACTCCATAGATATGCCTTTTAATGCCTTTGCAAACAAAGTGGACTCTGACAGACAGCTCCTGTAGGAGCCGTCTGATCAGACTTATAATATATTATTAATATAGATCTAATTTCTACATTTTCTGCAATGACCAAAAACTCCTGTGTTCTAATATCAATTAATTAATACTCATGATGTCATCATTTCTTACATAAATATTCATGGAGTAAAAGCTTAAGCAAATTTAAAAGGCCCGAAATTAATTGTCGGATTGTTGCAAAACATAATACTTCTCATGTTAGTTTATGGTCCCTTTATTCTGAAGGTTGACAAAGGAAAGCAATAATCATGTTGGAATCAACCAAACATTTATCTGTATGTAAAATGCTGAAAAACATGTAGGTAAATGAGGATTCAGAAATCAAGTACAGTATACATGATTTTCAGGTTCTTCACTTAGTTTTATGTGACAAAAGCTCCTTACTCACACTGGGTACTGCTGTTTTCTTAACACTTTCAGTCCTGGGAATCTTTTAGGTACAAAAATTTACTTCTTAAAAGCCTTTTTTCTTCACTTTCTCAATGAAAAGTTTATCAGAGTCAAACAGCAACTCATCTGGATCCAAACTGTTTGAAACTATAATCACCAATTTGTCACTAGGGCTGAATGGGTTAAAGCTCCAGTAGTGAGATTTTATTCTCAAATACCATGTCAATAAACAACTTTATTATTTAGCAAGGATTTTCAAAACCTAAGAATTAAGAAAGTACATTTAATTAACCCATTGCTCTATGAATATTCATGAAAGAAATAAATACATCATGAATATTAATTAGATTTATTGAAATAATGGCACATGAACAAAGGATGTTTTTTCATAAGCAAACAGAGTAAATCCTGATCAGACCGCTCCCTAAAGGGGCCGTCTGATTTGGTCTACTGTTTGCAAAGGTGCAGAAAGGCATATTTATGGAGTAAAGGGTTAATTAAACATAGCATTAATACTTTTTGTATGTATTATGGATTTTTTATACTTTTTTAAGAATGTTATTAGTAGTAAGGGATATAAATATACATCTACAATGTATATGTATACATATGTATTTACCAATTCACTGTTATGACAACATATCTCTGATAAAGAATTCACAACTGGCTAGAAATGATGCAGAACTAACACAGTGTATCTAACTAGTGTAACACATGACAACAGGTGCAACATTCTCCAAAATTGAGCGGGTAAAGGAACAAGGGAGATAAATAGAGCACATACCTGATTCTGAGCCTATACACCGCAGCAGTAAATATTCAACAAATTTATGTACACAAAGTAAACAGAAAAATGAAACGTCTGATATGATGTACAATAAAACCTGTTTTCAGTGACCACTAAACCCTTCCCCTTTTGAATACATTTATGTTAGAAAATAAACCGTTTATACCAGAATCCAAGGTCGTTTAGTTACACTCATCTTCCCTTCTGGTTAGATTTGACTTTTTTTTATATAAAGGCATAATATTATGTACACAGGATATTTTGGTATTGGTAGAAATTGTAGTCAAATCTATTATAGTTTCATAAGCAAACAGAGCAGTCCCTAATCAGACGGCCCCCTACAGGAGCTGATTGATCTGGGTCTACGCTGTTTGCAAAGGCATGCATTTATATGAGGGCAGGGGTTAAAAAACAAGAGCCTGTGAAAGTCTACATTAAGCATTATCCTGCTGAAAAAATTAATGTCTGCTCAAACTCTGACATGAAGCAAGATTTACTACCTTACTTATTATTCATTCAAGTTTTTGACAATTCACTAAGTTACTTGGATTCAGATGAGATGCCGAGCTACTCAGCATCTCATCTGGATTCCAAATGATGGTTACTTCGCTATCCTAAGGATAAGGTTTAACCCATTCCCTGTTCTATGTTTATTACAAATTTCTCAATACCTACTGAATATTTGTCACTGTGCGTAGGTTTATCATCACTTGTACGTATCACTTGTACATATTCATGGTCAAAATATTTATAATGAAATATTGAAGGTTGAAAATTGTAGCCATTTTCGAAAGGGAAGAAATCTTTCAGATTCCACTAGCAAACAGAGCAGACCCTGATCAGATGGCTCCTATAGGAGCTGTCTGATATGGGTCTACTCTGATTGCAAATGCGTGAAAACGCATTTATATGAGAGAAAGAGTTAAAACTATCACTTGCTTTCTCTTTAATGATCAATTACTGTACAAAATGTTTTACTGTACAAAATGTTTTCAATGCTAAAGCTTTGTAATATGTTAGGTATATTTTCTCTCTCTCTCACTCAAATACTGATAATAAATTCTGAATTTTGGTGATCAAGTTAGCTGAGATGTTATATAATAAAGAATATTTCTTTGGATATCGAGATTCCACACTTTTGGAGTCAGGAACCATGAGAAACCATTGCATTTGACATGTCATATGTAATGCCCCTTCCAATTATTCTATAGTTAATCATTAGCAGAGCCATAGACAAGAGGGGTATTAACCCTTTACTCCATGAATATTCAGGCAAGAAATAATGCCATAATGAATATTAATTAAATCAATTTTTATAAAGGCACTATGAATAAAATAATTTTTATCATAACAGAAACTACAGAAACAGATCTATATCATAAGCAAACAAAGCAGACACTGATCAGACTGCTCCTACAGAAGTCATCTGATCTGGGTCTACTATGTTTGCAAAGGCACAAAAAGGTATATTTATGGAGTAAACGGTTTATAAGGAAGTCCAAGTTACATATTGTTTTACATTTCTCTGCTATTCCCCCCATCCCAAATTCAATCTTAACCCTTCTCTTGCTGAATTTTAAAATACATTTCTCCTTCTTTACCCATGCCCTGTTGTTTAATTACATATATCTTCACTGTGTACACGTATTTCGCTGTGCAATCACTGCTGTGGAGTGCACTGGTTGCACAATCAACTTGTAAATAGTGCAGACCCTGATGAGACAGCTCCTGCAAGAGCTGTCTCATCTGGGTCTTCACTATTTACAGGTAGGTATATTGACTTGAATAGCAAGCGAAGGGTTAAGCATGTCTTCGTTTCATTCACTGACAGGAGTATTTAGGAAATTTAGTAACTATATTTCTCTGCCAAATTCTAATTTATGAGAAGTAAGAAATTAAGATAAATGTGTATATGGTTTCCAAGAAATACACAAAATATTCTCTCTTAATAATTATCTTCATTTTTGTGCCCTATTGTAACAGGAATTAATAATTCCTACACAGCATTTATCCCTAACCCCACCTTGTTCAGTGGGCCTGTAATTATGTAAATATATGCATATACTAGAATATAAAATAACACTTTGCATGCTAAATAACTTTGTCTGCAAAATAAGTGATTTAAAGTTTATTTTTTTCTTCAATTTCCCCACAAAATAACAAAGAGTCCAACAGTTTAGATACTGACAAGATGCCGGGTTACTTGGCGTCTCATGTGTATCCAAGCTGTTTCCATAGGCTATCACAAATTTCCCATTAGCTTGCAAGGAGTTAATGAGGTTACATTAATCTACAAGTATAGACAGTACATGTTCTAAGTCATCTAAAGTTTAATGCATTTCAGTTACAGATAAATGTTTATAAAAAAATAAATTAAAATTTTGATTACCTTTCCTTTTCTTCTTTTTCCTCTTCATTTTAACACCATTATCATCAATGTATTCCTCCTCACTCTCATCATCTTCACCTTCACTGTCAGTTACCCCTGTTGCAACAAAATGAATCCAGTACAATATTGACTCCAATAACATGAGAAAAGTGTACTGTGGTATAATAGTGATGACCAAAAGCATAAACTATTGACAGTCAGGCATAAGAGATGGGTGTCTGATAACAGAAACAAAATGCAACTGAAACTTTAACACTTTTCTTCATATAAAGGCATTTTCACGCATTTGCAAACAGAGTAGACCCGCATAAAACGGTGAAGGGTTAACAAAACTATTTTCAGACTTCCAAAACACTACTTGTAATGTCTATAAGTCACCTGCTCCTAAAACTGAAAGCAAATGGCATTCTACTTCAATTCCTAAAGGTAATTCTGCTTCCATCTTTAGTTAATTTTTATTTTTAGACAGTGTCAGAGTGCAAAACAATTTGTATACTGCCTGTAACTCTGTGTCTAATCAAGATCCAACTTCTTCACAAAGGTTATCAATCAATCCTCAATGTAGGGAGAATTATAGTCTGTACCCTTATCTCTTTAAAGTAAAACCCCTCTAAACTGGAATTCTAGTAGAGAAGAAATTTAGATACTTTTAGGCAAGTGGCTGCTTAATGCAGGGTGAAAGTCATGCAGAAAGCTCTTAGAGGAGCTTTCTGCATGACTTTCACCCGCATTAAGGTGCCACCTGTCTCCAAGTCCGATATTTCTACTACATTTGACATCCAGTTTAGAGGGGTTTTACTGTATTTCATGAACATTCATACAAGACTCAATCTGTTAGGAAAATTACAATTTAATTCTTGAATCAAAAATGGAAAATAAGGAAATTGATAGCCAGTCATAAAGAACTAAATCTGGAACATATAACCAAACAGAGCAGAACCTGATCAGATAGCTCCTACAGGAGCTTCTGATCTGAGCCTATTCTGTTCACAAAGGTGAGATAAAAAAAGTAAAGGGCTTAAATATGACAAGTCATGTAATGTTCCATGTTCGTGAATCACTGGATATTGAATTCTGCAAATATAAGGCACCTTCTTCCAACTGTTTTCGGAGATCCTCAATCTCCTTTTGGAATTGTCTCAACAAGGCATCCTTGGGGTCCTCATTGATCTTGGCTTTGTTCTGGATGTTTTTAGCCCTGTTGGCGTAACGTAGTGTACTGATTGACTCATCATAGTTATAATCAGCTGGACCAATATTGGCAATCTGAAATACATTTCATGATGAAGATCAGACTGTGTGAAGTTTCCATTACCTTCAATATGTTATTAAAGGACGAACCTGGATAACATTTGCAAGATGACAGGACACTCAAATATTCTTCACAATCCAAACTGTTTCATGAAAAAAATCGGCTTTATAATCTTACCTAGATGAAAATTTCTATTAACCAAATATTTGCTCAGCATGCTAAGACTTTTTCAATTTATATTTTTGACAGGATTTTTAACCCCAATATCATGAATATTCATATAAGATATAATAACATCATGAATACAAATTGGATTAAATTTTGTGATGGAACATGGGCACGGGAATTTTTGGCCATGACAGAAAACTGTAGAATCATACCCGTTTATTTCATAAGTAAACTGAGCTGACCCGAAGCAGATGGCTACTACAGGAGAAGTCAAATCGGGGTCTACTCTGTTTGCAAAGGCATACAAACACATATTTATGGATTAAAGGGTTAATCAAATGATATCAATTTATCCCTACTTTTCTCACTGAACTTACTATAAACATACATTATCATGACAACATTATTTGCATTTGCACTGTTAGAGGTGACTCACCATAGCTGTTTTGGAGTTCCCTCCTAGTGAATCTTGCAGCAGCCGAGTCAATTTGGAGTTTCTGTATGGTATGTGACTACTCTTCCCATCTACCAGGGCTGATATGACATTACCTAAAGTTGACAGGGACAAGTTAATTTTTGTTGCTTCCTTTAGTCTCTGCCCTGTGGCCCCTGTTTTAGCCTGTCTCTCTGACCCCTGAAAAGGATAAAGTATGAAATTGACATATCATAATTATACAAATTAAATAAAACAACTTTTTTCTTTTAATACTTATCTAGAAAATTAAGGCTTTTTATACAAAACATACTTAGAAACAGTGAGTGTAAGGTCATCACATTTCCTAAAATCTGTTTTAATAGATGTATTAACTGTATGAATGCAGAAAATGAGTGTACTGGCATTTACAAACTGTGTAGACCCAGATCAGAGGATCCTAGAGGAGCCCTCTGATCAGAGTCTATAATGTTGGGATTTAATCCTCCAGCAATTAGTCTGTCATATGGAATCAATTTTAACACTGACGGGCCATTCCACTTTGAAAATTCAGCATTCAAGGGTTGATCCTTTACTACATGATAAGTTCCATGTAAGAAATTTTGATATCAGGAATATCAATTGGATTAATTTTTTAATGGAAAATGAACACAGAAAAAATTGGCCATGGGAGAAACTCTGGAATGAGATCTATATAATTCCATAAGCAAGCAGAGCAGACCATGAATAGACATCTCATACAGGAGTGATCTGATCTGGGTCTGTTCTGTTTGCGAAGGCATTAAATAGCTTAGTTACAGAGTAAATGGTTAAATATAAATATATTTTACACCTTCACAGTAACAAGGTAATTGGGTCTGATGATCAACCCATTTTAACCTGTATTTTTTATGTAATTGTTTACATTGTATATCTATTTCTTAAGTATATAATTTTTCACAATTCAAAAGTCTTTTCGCACGAATTGTTTTGTGCTGCTGTGACCTAAATTGGAAAATAACTTGTGAAACAAACAGTGAAGATCCTGATCAGATCCCCAATCTTGGTCTACACTGTCCTTTCCTAGGGACACTAGACATACACGGTCAAAATCACAATTTGAATTTTAAAGTTCAGTAATCATGACAAAACTGATGTAACGTACAGCCAAGTCCACCAGGTGCAATTTTCCAACTCTCACATGCTGCTCTCCATCAGGCCCTTTCTCGCTGCATTCTACGGTCACAGTGAAGATTGCATGGGATCGAGAACTGTGCATGTTCATGTTGGTAGCCCCGGTTACCCCTGTAAGAACAGACATACTTATCAAATCTCTTTGCAACAGTAGAGATTCTGTTGTAATTTCAAATGAACGCCATAATTTCCTACATCTAAAAGATATTTTTGTTTCTTCTTGTTGTAATAATAAGACCTTTGCAAACTGTTTGGATCAAGATGAGATGCAAAGCAATTTAGTGTCTCATTATGATTTGACACCCTGACACTGTTTTTTCCAAAGTGAAACCAGTTATCTGTTAGAGGCACCTACAGACACCTTTGCAAAAAAAGTAAATCCAAATCAAACAGCTCCAATATGAGCAGTCTCCCCAGGGTCTGTTCTGTTGACCCAAACTCCTGTGTTCACATACCATTCAGCTAATAAGTATTGTGTCATTATTCTTACTTGAATATGCATCAGGTAACAGTACTGGAGATGTTGAAAACAGTACTTTTAGAAATGAGGCAAAAAAAGAGGATACAGTAAAACTTCGATTATTCGAACACTAAAATACGTATTATTATCGATCTTTAAGACAGGTGGCAGCTTAATGCATGGTGAAAGTCATGCAGAAAGCTCCTCTAGGAGCTTTCTGCATGACTTTCACCATGCATTAAGCAGCCACCTGCCTAAAAGGGTCTAAATTCTTCTATACAGAAATTTCGAATAATCGAGGTTTTACTGTATATAGCTAAGTTTCCACTTTCACACACAGACTGAGACTCTTGCTTGTTAGCCATTTCCCTGTTGATTATTCATGTAAGAAATAATGACATCCTGAATATTTATTAGCAGAAAGGTTACAATGACATATGTACACAGGATGTTTTGGTATTGGTAGAAACAATGTCATAACCAAACAGAGCAAACCCTAATAAGATATATGTCTCCTGCTGGGGCCAACTGATCTGGGTCAACTCTATTTGTAAAGGTGTGAAAATGTGTTTATATGATGGAAAGGGTTAACTGGGGCACTCACTGTTTTTGTTGCCTAGAGTCATGATTCTGTCCATATCATCTGCATTGTTGACTACAAACGCAGACAAGTCCTTTACATACACACCAATATCTGGTCTCTCTTTTACCTGAAATGACAAACAGAGACAACAAAAAATTATACTGCAGTTAAGGTACTAAAAACAAGTAGCAACTTCATAGCTCCTACTCTTACTAAAACATTTTAATAAATTGAAGAAAGAAAAGACAAAAAGTTCTTGTGAAGTTTGATTTTTTAGGTACACATGTATATCCCTTTACTCCTTGAATATTCATGTAAAAAGTAATGAATGTTTGAATAATAATTCCCTGAATATTTATAATAGCAGAAACTGTACATCTATGTTATTTCATTTAGCAAATAGAGCTCCTGTAGGAGAAGTGTAATCTGGGTCTACTCCATTTGCAAAGGTGTTAAAAGTGTACATATGGAGTAACCACCAGTATACAGTTCAAGCTCGCAATAAAATCCAATATTCCACTGAAACACATTCAATAGTTGTTTAACCCATTCCCTCATATTAACCTCTTTTCAAGAATGAAACCAAAAACAAACAATCAAGTTATGTCTTCGAATAATTATGTCAAATATATTTCATATCTTACCTCTAGTCTCTGATGTTGGTCTTTTCCCAGCAAATCTCTGACCTCCTCATTGTAGATTTCAAGGTACGACACTCGAACAAGGAACCTGATACACAAAATATATATAAGCATTTATAAAAACCACCATAATAAATAAAGCAAGGGATTCTCTCAAAATTACAAAAACTTCACTGATCTGGGACAGGGGATTTTAATGAGTGGCAGAAAGATGGAGTTTGGTTGAAAGCCTGAGAAATGAGAGATTTTGATAGATCAGTATGCCTCTTATCTACAGCTTTGCATATGTACCGGTATGTGTATTGTTATGTACAGTGAGTCGCCTCATATTGCAATGTACAGGGAGTTTTGTAATTTACCAGGAGTATTGTAATGTAGACACTATAGATGCTTGAGTATCAACTCACTAATACAGCTTCTGATGTTGCAGAAAATGACAAATATTACAAGCAATATCACAAAATAAATTGTATAAGTCCAATCGTACATGTTTTATTATCGTTTTAAGCATGTTGACATAAATCAAAATCACATTATGATAGATAGTTTATTCACACATAAGGCCATAGGCCCAACAGTACACAAGCATACAAGTATTCAATACATATGGTCAATGGCATGCAGTATATTGTGCTAAATGCTAGAAATTATTCGTAATATCAGCATTGATTATCTTAATATTAAGAAACACCTATCTTTACAATGGAAAAATGATAAAATCATATTTATCATTGTACATAATGAAGCAAACATATGGTTGTTTACACTAAGTTTTATAGCCGAACCTTTATTTAATTATGCTACCATCCATTAGCAGAGCTGTTTGTACTCCAAATACAGGCGGGCCCCTAGTGAAGGGCAACAAACCCCACACAAGCAACAAACCATTACCCGGTATGCATTATGGTTAATGTATGAATTCAGTGAACTATTTTCAAAAGCAAACAAGATCTTTTTGTCAAACAATATGCCCCCAATTATCGCCAATATAAATTTGACCCATAATTTGACCTTGATATATGACCTTCACCTTAATAAGTCACTCCTAAAAATGTACGTCTCCATAAGTTGCACATGCATGCCAAGTTTGAAGTATGTATGTGCAATGGCTACAAAATTATTGCCTATTGGGGACAAACCAACAGACTGACAGGGCAAAAACAAAAACAAAATCCCCTCTCCTTTCCTTTGATTCAGGTGGGGTGGGGGTGGGGGGGGGGGGGGGGATAAAAATTATTTGAAACAATGGTCATCAAGATCCTCTATTCAATAAAACTTATTTTGTAAACAATCAGGTCAGCTATTGAAACATCTATACCTTGTGTCCCCCTCTGCTTTTGCTATGTGACCAAATATGTGTGCAAATGAGTTTGGAATGACTCCTCGAAGCTCGGGTATGGCCCGCACACCCTCCATAGTAAAAGTCTTCCCTGTTCCTGTCTGGCCATATGCAAATATTGTACCTGTAACAGAAAAATATATCAAAAAGCTTACCAGTATTCCCCTTTACTCCATAAATATTCATGTAAGAGTATGAATGTTAATCAGCTTAATTTTCATAATGGCCCATATAAAAAAGAGAATGTTTGGCCATGGTAGAAACAGTAGAATCAGATGTGACCAATTACGTCTGAACAGCAACTTCTGAAACACGGGCATAACACTGTAAAGCCTGATTGCAATATATGTATACACAAACAAGCACCTACATATATATACATGTATCATATCAATCAGCTGGGAATCTGGTTAATTTGCAATGGACTTGTTTGCAAAATAGATCCTCCTTGTCTGGAAGTGATGGCATTGCGAGTTTTTACCCAGGTGAGTCAATAAGTAACTACCAGGTAGGATTTATGTGGATCAACATTTTTCCAATACAATAAATATGCCTTTCTACGCCTCTGTAATAACCACTTCATGAAACCATTGTGATAAATAGAGCATTTGCTCCTATAGGAGCAAATGCTCTATTTATCACAATGGTTTCAAACTACAAAATTCTAAAATTTTACTTTTCTCTAGTAAATGCTCCTTTTGGGTAGATTCATTCAATGAGGTTGAGTCTAAAAATAGTCTATGGAGTAATGGGTTAAAGATAAAGAAATAGAGCCTGTTTATTCATAAAAGTGCAAAAACCAAGTATCAAAGGGAGCCCTTTGATCAGGGTTTATATTGGTGTCATAAAAGTCATTTTCTTCAGTAATAAATTTTGATATAATAAGTTTTTGTTAAAGTAACATTCAGAACGGGAGGAGCCAAATTAAATTATTCAGCAAGTTACGGGTTAAAACAGATCACAGGTTGAGAGTATAAATATCACCTAAATGTAATGCGGGTAACATATAAATATCGAATAATCAGTATCCTGCTCTAAAAATTGATGTCTGCTCAAAACTTTGATTTAAAGCAACATAAACTCATTTGCGATTTGTTCAAGCTTTTGAGAAACTACTGCCTGAATGTCAAACAGCTTGGATTCTGATATTGCATCTTATGATAAGATGCTGAGTTACTTTAACTCTGTCCCTGTTCTATGTTTATTACAAATTTCATTACCTACTGAGTATTCATGGACAAATTAGTTGTAATGAATTATGGAAGGTGGAACATTGTAGCCATCTTAGAAAGTATAGAAACAGATCTTTCACATTCCATTAGCAAACAGAGCAGACGCTGATCAGACGGCTCCTCTAGGAGCTGTCTGATCTGGGTCTACTCAGTTTGCATATGAGTGAAACCCCGTTTATATGAGGGAAAAGGTTAATCTAGATCAAAACTGTTTGCAAATGACATGTAGTGACTGGCAGGTTAAGGGTAAAATCAATTTGAAGTCTAACATTCTAAAAGTATCAAATTACCATTCTTTCTAACTTGTGATGTATATACAAGAATAGATAAAGACATGACACATGTCTTAAATTAGTTATATTTACCTCAATAAGTTGAGGTAGTCATGACTAAAAATAGCTTTAACCCTTTCCCTCATATAAACACCGTTTCATGTGTTTGCAAAAAGAGTAGACCCAGATCAGACGGCTCCTATAGGAGCCATTCAATCAGGGTCTGCTCTGCCTGCTAATGGAATTCGATAGATGTATTTCTTTAATTTCTAAAATGGCTACAATGTTCCACCTGCCATAGTTCAATTACAATTATTATGGCCATGAAAACTTAGTAGGTATTGAAATTTTGAATAAACATAGAACAGGGAAAGGGTTAAAACTCTTTCACTGCCAATAGTGAATCTTTGGGTACCTATAAGCAAACAATTTGAATCAAGATCAAACGCAGAGTAACTCTTTCTTGTCACGATCCAAACTGTTTAACATTGATGGTGTGCTTTTCTTATTAATAATAATTAAACAATGAATATTGTAGATCATGACAAATCTTGCAGACAATGTGGCATGTAAAGAGGTAAATGCTGGCTTTTAACCCTTTATCTATTAGAAAATTTTACCAAGAGAGCAGACTAAACTACCCCTGTTGGAGTCATCTGATCAGGATCTGCTCTGTACACTTATGAAATAATACAGACCAGGGTCCATCCTTATAAAACTTTTAGTTGAGTCTGAGTTCGTTCTCAAGTTTTTGATTGGTCAGATTTGAGCCTGTGGCTCAAATCTGACCAATCAAAAGCTTGAGAACTCAAATCTGACCAATCAAAAGATTGAGAACAATCTCAGACTCAACTAAAAAGCTTTATAAGCATGGACCCTGATTCTACACTTTTTACCATAGTCAAGAATTCCTTTACTCAAAATGCCAAAATAAAATTCAGCCAATAAATTATATTCATGATGTCATTAACTCTAGCATGAATATTCAGGTAGTACAGGCAGGAGGTAGTATAATGCAAGATGAAAGTTATGCAAAAAGCTGTCTGAATTACTTTCATTGTGCAAGAAGTCATCTACTTTTAAAGACATCCATACTTATTCATTCACCCTTTACTCCATGAATATTCATGTCAGAAATAATGACACCATGAATATTAATTAAATTATTTTTATAAAACAAATGTAGTATATGAACACAGGGAAGTTTGGCCATGGTAGAATCTGTAGAATCAGAGCTACATTATTTCAAAAGCAAACAGAGCATACCCTGATCAGACAGCTCCTACAGGAACCATTTGAACAGGGTCTACTCTGTTTGCAAAGGTGTTAACCCTTTCACTGTTCTATGTTTATTTCAAATTTTGATGCCTACTGAATATTCATTGACAAAATAGTTATAATGAAATATGGAAGGTAGAACATTGTAGCCATTTTAGAAGGTAAAGAAACATATCTATCAAAGTCCATAAGCAAACAGAGCAGACCCTAATCAGACGGCTCCTCTAGGAGCCGTCTGATCTGGGTCTACTCTGTTTGCAAATGCGTGAAAACGCGTTTCTATGAGGGAAAGGGTTAAAAGGGAAATGGTTTTAAGTGACCTCTGTAGAGGGGTTCTGCTGTACTTGTACTATGAAATGCTAACTAACCATTATAGCCTCCAAGAACAAAATCCACAATTGGTCTAGCTGTCTCATTGTATATGTCCACTTGTTTGGCATCTGGAGCATAAACTTGATCAAAAGAAAATGTTTTCGGAGGCTCTCCTCTATGTGAGGCATCTTTGTTGTTGACTTGAATGTTTTTTCTCACTGTGTCCACCTAGCAGAAGAAAAATAAGTAATGCTTTTGTCAGTACCATTTCACAGTCACTGTCACTATATCAGCTGTAGCACCTGATCAAACAGCTCCTCAGAAGCGGTCTGATCTTGGTCTGGACTATTTATCTTAGTTTTTCCAGAGCTACAGATAATCGTGCGTACTCAAATACTAAAATAATAATTTCTCCACCAAACCCCATGTTGTGACCACTCTTTAGAATCATCTCTCTCGAAGAGACGATTCTAAAGAGTGTTCACAACATAGGGTTTGGTGGAGAAATAAAGAAGTTATACTTGAAAATATTTTAATTTAGGCATCTTATCTGGACCTCTGTTTGTCTGACTAAATAATGGCATATATGTAGGGTAATTATGGTACACATCAAAATAAAATGACACAAAACCAATCATTTTACTGTTGTCAAGTACAATATTGAGTAAAGTTTGGGTCAGCTCTGAAATTATTAGACTGCTTGTTGCTGCTGTCAAGTCAGTTGTTGAGTCAAGTTTAAAACTTTTCATTGGGCCAGTTCTGAAATAATTAGATTTGTTACACTAAAATTACCCTAATAAATATTTTAAAAACAAGAGGGCCATGATGGCCCTTAATCGCTCACCTGTTCGTAACAGATTAATGATTTCAATGACAGATTGCATAATTTAAAAAATCTTGGTAGAAAACCATCAGATGATGCTACATACTAAATATAAAGAGTCTAGACCTTAAAGATTTTCCTATGAAAAACTGTTAAGCCCCAGGGCGGGGTCAATTTTGATCCGGGGTTCATAATTTGAAAATCTTGGTAGAGGACTATTAGATAATGCAACATACCAAATATCTAAGGTCTATGCCTTACAAGTTCAGAGAAGAGTTTTAAAGATTTTTAAGAGAAGATTTTTAAAAACTTTCCTATAAAAAACTGATATACCCCTGGGCGGGGAAGTTTTCAACCCAGGAGACATAATTTGAACAATCTTGGTAGAAAACTATTAGATAGCGCTACATACCAAATATTAAAGGTCTCTGCCTTACAGTTTTGGAGAAGAAGATTCTTAAAGCTTTTCATATGAAAAACTGATAAGCCCAAGGCGGGGCCATTTTTGACCCAGGGGTAATAATTTGAATAATCTTGGTAGAAAACCATTAGATGATGCTACATACCAAATATCAAGGGCCTAGACCTTACAGTTCTGGAGGAGAAGATTTTTAAAGATTTTCCTATGAAAAACTGATAAGCCTTTGGGCGGGGCCATTTTCGGTCCGGGGGTCATATTTTGATTAATCTTAGTAGAGGATGATTAATTAATGCTACATACCAAATATCAAAGGTCTATACCTTATAATTTTAGAGAAGAATATATTTAAAGATTTTCCTATGAAAAACTGATAAGCCCCGGGGCGGGGCCATATTTGGCCCAGGGGTCATAATTTGAACAATCTTAGTAGAGGACCATTAGATGATGCTACATACCAAATACCAAAGGTCTATGCCTGACAGTTTCAGAGAAGAAGATTTTTAAAGATTTTCCTATGAAAAACTGATAAGCCCTGGGGCGGGGCCATTTTTGGCCCGGGGGACATAATTTGAACAATCTTTGTAGAGGACCATTACATCATACTACATACCAAATATCAAAGCTCTTGGCTTTGTAGTTCCAGAGAAGAAGATGTTTAAGTAAATTGTTGACGCCCGCACGTACGCACGACGCACATAGCACGACGCCGGACATAGGATTATCCCAATAGCTCACCTTGGCACTTTGTGCCAGGTGAGCTAAAAAGAGCAAACTTAGGCAAATAATGCAAACCTGGATAAAAGTGTTCCTCAAACAGCAGTTTGATCAGGCTCTTTACTATTAACTACATTGTATGTTCAATATAAGATTCATTTAAAGTTATCAAAACAGTACCACAATGACTCACCCAGCATTTCAAACTTGAGATTGGGTGTCTGAATATTATGGGTTAATAAAGTATTCTTAAATCATATTAAAGCACAATATGTAATGTCAAATGCATCAACACCATGACAACATTAGTCATCTTAATGTATAGTGTATCATTTTCTATAAAACGATAAAAGTATAAGCTGTCAAAGGAGATAAGTATTTGTTTCCCATATAGAAGTTTTCCATTTTACATCAATGGTCCTCAATGATAGGAAGACACATGTGCAATTTGAAAGCTCTATGATGATTAGTTTAGAAATGAGAGCTAAAAAAAAAAGTTTGACAGACAGATGGACAGACAGACGATGGAAAAGTGATTCGTAAGTGACACACTGCCGACACAAAAATTGTTTGTACTTTTAATTCAATGCCCTGTAACTTACATTTACAACTTGCACACAACCTTGTTGCTTTTCTTTGTCATTCATTGGACGACAGCGAACACATACTCGGACATTATCCGAGTCCTCCTTGTTTTCCTGAAGAAATAAAAACAGAAAAAAAAAACATGTAAAAGGATTTCAAAAGAATACTTCATGTACAATGATAACAAAGAGCATCCTTGTAGGGTAGAGACCAAAATATCACACTAACTTCACTGGACTATTCCTAAAATTACCTGTTTCTTTGTTTCAAAGCAATTTCATTTAATCTACATTTTTTCTGCAAATTACTATTGCTGCTGATCTCTCTCTATTTAATTTATGGTTTTTGACGTGTGTGGAAAATCTCACTTGTAACATCTAGCGATTTTAATATTTGATCGGAATTTGGATTGTCACCCAGTTTCAAAACAGACCAGTAGCATGGTCTTACCGTCTATCGAACCTCTTAACCTTTGACCAGGAACAAAAAACGTTTACTGTGAATATTGAAGAAAAAAATAAATCAGCAGTTCAAAATAATCTTTTATACATACCCTGAAACAATTAAATATTTTTATCCTCATCTATTAATCCCCAAACAATCCAGTGTTCCCCACCACCCACATAACAAAAACAAAAATGGCTGCCAGAAAATCCTCACCTGCTTATTGAACCTTTATTTTAGAAACTGTTTACTGTTACATAATACTCATAGTCACATTATTTCATCATGGGCACGCGACCTTTGCATAAGCTGAAGGGGTCAGAGCTGTCAAACATTTTTAATGTGGTACACTTTTCAATTCATGTTGATATTCTATAACGCAGGCTGACCATATCTGCGGATTTTTCCTGAATCTGCGGATCTTTTACAACTTCTACGGATCTACAGAACTATTTTCAAATCTGCGGAATTTTGGAAAGAAATTTCGCCAATACTTTTTTTTGCAGGCAGTAATTTACTCAGACACCGATTATTTCAATCGCAATAATATGGTGATGTTTCTCTTTTGTCTGTTGCCCACTGCAATTAATTAGGTACACATACTCCGAGTGATCACTTAAGATAAGCCGATTAGATATATTTGATTGAGCCTATCAACAGGCTGATTACATCAAGATGCGGAATTCAAAATATTGACATGTAGATAAGGCTGCCGATAAACAAAGAAATGATTATTTGATAGCTTGCTTCTTTACTCAGAAGATGGTCGATTTAAATGCTTTGAAGGCAAACTATGATAAAGATCTATAATATTCGCTTTGAATAATATTATACATGTATATATACATTATGAAATTGAAAAGGAAATGTCTTTAAAACCGACCTCCCTCTTACCACGAAGTAAATACAGTCTGTATTTACTTCGTGCGTCTGTATTTACTTCGTGCTCTTACTCAGTTAGATAGCCTAGCCCTACAACTTTTTTCGCCATGTTCACAAATATCTATCTTTTAATGTTTATATAGATCTATCAAGATAAAAATTGACATCATAAGTTTGGATTATTTGAAACAAAGGTATAAAGTGCACTGAGTCAGAGACATATACATATGTGTATGTTTATATCTAATGACTGAGTGTAGGACAATAGCCTAGTGGACAAAAGCCCACTGGGACATTAGCCCACTTATATCATATATGCATAATTATGCATTTTGATTAAGAAATTGCACGAGTAAGTATTGTAATGAGTTTAAAATATAAGTACATGTATTCATAATTCAACAGCGTAGACATTTCTTTTAATTCTGCAGCAGATTCAGATCCAGCACTTTTTTTACCAGCTCTATATTTTTTACTCATGTTTTGTTTGGTAGACACAGAGTATAAATGAGTAAAGCACTCTGTTTAATTGAATATGAAAAATTATATTTTGACTATAAACAGACAAAGGATTGAATTTGTATTAAAGATATATAAATGTTGAAAAATTAACCCTTTCCCTGTTCTATGTTTATTCCAACTTCCAATACCCTTTTTGAGAAGCACCGGGCTATTTCCACAACTCGTTGACAATGGCAAGGACTGTGATGTGAAACAATTCCAAAATATTGTCATGTGTATATACAGACCATCTTTAAAGGAACTTTGTAAATTACATTTTGATGATACATACATACATACATACTAGTCAAGTTGAATGATGTTCTATATATTTAACCCATTGCTCCATAGATTGTGTTCAGTACTGAAGAAATATGGTAACTTAAAGCAGGCTTAAAGTCAAGCAGAATGGTACTTTAGGGACTTTCTTTAGTAGGCCTGTTTGAAGCTACAATCTGCTAGGATATTGGAAATATTTCTTATGGTGCATATTCTATTTTTCATGACTATAAAGTGGGACAGTTTTCTTGAGTGGAGGAAATATGAAATGTGTGGAAATAAGTATCTATGGAGTAAAGGGTTAATCAAATCACGTGAGTTGCAAAAACAGACAAATATTCAGAATCGTGCGCTTCGATTGAAAAAAATTGAAATCTACGGATTTTTTTCTCTCAAAGTTATGGTCACCCTGAAAACGTAGTAAGAGTTTTCTCATGTTTAGCATAGTTGAACGGAAAAGAAACTGTATTGACCTGTTTATGACGCATATTTCGTTTTTAAACCTACAAGGCGTTGTTTATAGACAAAGCAATGGTACTCATGATTTTATGACGTAGTATGCACTTGTACATGCGTAAAAACACCAAAAAAAATGAAAGGTTCGATAAACAGGTGAGGTTCGATAGAAGGTGAGTGTACGATATTCTTTCTGATAACAAAATATCAAACTATATTACTGTGTCTCTGGCAAAACATAATGGTACATGATGACTGTTTCAAATGTCTTCAATCAACATTATAACAGATGGAGTTGCTTTAGTGCTACAGCATCCGTCTGATCTGGGTCTACTCTGTTTGCAAATGAAGGAAAGGAATATACAAAGACAAACACACATCTACAATAACTCATTCCCTAATCATTATCTGTCATATGATTATGACAGTTTGTTTGACTGCGGCTCACCAGAGACAATGTATATGTCTCTGGGCTCACATATGCAACTGTGTGTATATCTCCGATTCAGGTATTTATCATACCCCACCCACCAAGGCAGACCGTTTACAGAGGGTCTAAACGAATGAAAGCACCATAGTTTCATCATGTCTACAGAATGGTTGGCATGAAATGTTTTTCAGAAAATCTATACCGGCATTATTCAATCGTAAAGTATCGATATCCTCATATAGTCAGTTGAAAAAATAAAGCTTCTCCAAATTTATGCTGGCTGCTAAAGTATTTACAAACAGGAACGCAGAATACCGAACACTGACACACGATTGGTTGATATTTCCATGGTTCTCGGTGTCTGGTTTTCGGCCACACACTGTAAAAATCGCACCATACTTGTACCATTGCTTTTACACACGCATAATTTGCAAGCATTATGAGATGGATATTTGATATGGAAGGGACTATTTAGAAAGTGAGTCGTTCAAGCAGAGATAAACAAACTTTCAAGCTGGAATATCTAACCTCAACATATTATTGTTATTATTAATGCATTACTGAGTGACACCAGATACATATTGTATGAGCACAATCCCAAAGACTTGAAATAGATCAACCAGTATATACCATATATAAACTTTTAATGTTTGAGTCAGAAGCTTTGTCAATATTTGGATCAATTTTGATATCAGGCGTTATCGGGTATTTTGGCATAGCTATATTGCTTTTAATTCCTTCAGATCCTAGAAACCCGACATTATACCAGGCAGTCGTAGCTTTAGGACCATTAGTTCAAATAAAGATTCTTACAGATGCTCATTCTATAGTCGAACCATCCCACAGCGGAACCTACTGCTAGAGATGGCCCACATAGCACCATCTGTTCAGGTATTCACGTCCATAGTGACTATCCCTGCAGTAGTGAATTTGTGCTAGAACTCAATCATTTTTGTTTGTTTTATGCATATCACTGTAAAAAGTTTTCACCATATATCCTCATTTGTAAATTAGTTTCAATATTTTAACCAGCGCCATCACATAATCATCATTAATGATGGAGTGAAGTAACTGAACGAAGAGGTCTATATTCACGAGACAAAGACAATGGAGACATGAAACCGATTGATATTGTCTATATACTGAATTTCTGCCTTTTCTTTGTTTTCTGACTTTGACAAACCAGTTTTTGGATATATTGGCGGATGAATACATTGGCTGTCTGTCCTACCATTTTTGACAAACTCTCATATAATGCACAGGTGCTTTTCCCGAACACCGCTGCTCTATATAATAAGTAATAAGTAATTACTTATTGCATGTATATAGAGCAGGGTGTTATTGAAAACAAATTCATTTTTTTGTTGAGTCAGAAAACTATCTTTTGGTATGTTTTAGATACTTAAATGACATGTGATTAAAAATAATGTATTTGTGATGGAGTTGTTGTTGTTGTTGTTGAGGCCACGAAGTAAATACGGTATTTACTTCGTGTTGAGACATATCATGCGAATTTTCGAAGGGCACCTGTGATATAATGTATACTGTTTCCGAACCATGTATGTATATACACAGTGAAACCTGTACAGCCACCTTCCACAAATAAGTCTCTAATTCTGGGTCCATGCTTATATATAAAACGTTTAGTTGAGTCTGAGATCGTTCTCAAGTTTTCGAGTCTTTGACTCAAATCTGACCAACAAAAGCTTGAGAACTCAAATCTGACCACTCAAAAGCTTGAGAACGAAACTCAGACTCAACTAAAAGCTTTATAAGCATGGACACTGGTGTTTTAAGACAGATGATCTAGCTTCACCATTTCCTTCATATAAACACTATTTCACGCATTTGCAAACATTGTAGACCCAGCCGTTTGATCAGAGTCTGGTCTGGAATTCCGCTTTACTTTCATCCTACAATAAGCAACCACTTGATCCTAAAGACATCCATATTTGTTCGTTATGGGACCACTACAGCCAGGTTCTATAAGTTCGGTTATTTCTGTATCTGTATCTATACGTCGAAGAATCCGAAAAAGGTTCTTACACGACGGGTGAGAAGAGACGCCGTTGTTATTGGCGATGATCTCGTAGGACTGTCTTGAAAGCCTCTACGAAATCAGCATGCACTATATGCTGTCTGGCAGTTTGTTCCACTGTATTATAGTGTCTACAAAGAATGAGTTTTTGTATGGGAGCGTCTTGTTATTCGGGACTGCGAGCGCGCTTGTGTTGTTACATACTTGGTTCTCTAATATATTGTTTGTATTGAAGTCCTGATATCTGGTGGCTTTGATGTTTCTTCTTGGTCTTGCAGGTTTCGTTAATGTGGATTTTAGTAGAGCCGGTATCAATCTTTGACGTTTACAAAAAAAACTGAATCTGAACAGTCCTACAATGATATTTATGCTTTCGAAAACACAAATGAATTGAACATACAGTAAAACCTATCTAATGCGACTACCCAAACCAGGAATGAATCTGAATCTGAAATGCAGGTGGTAGCGTAATGCAGGATGAATGTTATGCAGAAAGCTCCTCCATTAGGAAGTTTCTATGTTAGTTTTATCCTGCATTAGGCAACTGCCTACTTTTAAAATCACCCATTTTAATTAATCAAACGGTCACATTGGCTAGATTCTACTGTACATAGTGTATATATACATGCATAAACAATATATACAGTAAAACCCCTATAAACCGGACGATGAATCCGGTATGAATATCGGTCATAGAGACAGGTGGCTGCTTAATGCAGGGTGAAAGTCATGCAGGAAGTTCATCAAGGAATTTTCTGTATGACTTTCACCCTGCATTAAGCAGCTACCTGCCTAAAAGTATCTTTTTTCTCTATCAGATTTCCGGTTTATAGAGGTTTTACTGCTGCACTATGCTAGACAGTTAGAAGCCATTACCCCGCTAATGGCGACCTGACTCTCATATTGACAAACAGCTTGTACCCAGATGAGACATCGAGTTACATCTGGATCCAGACTGTTTGGCACTCATACAATAGTTTCTCAAGAGTTTGAACGAATCAGAAGTAGTCAAAATTGCACCAAATCCAGATATTTCTTTTACAGCGGTGTTAAGAGTTGAACCGTGCTCCACCTCTCTCTCTCTATGGACGCACTAAATATTCTGGGATTATGTACAGTTATATACAGCGGAACCTCTGCAATGCCACCATAATAAACATGGGGGATTTAACTCTTTCGCTGCAAACTTTTTTCGTCTGTAAACTATATCGTCTGCAACGACCTTCACTTTTTATTGTTTCTTCTTCAACTGCGTTCAAAGCCTCAGCCGTTAGATAATCTGTATCAGTAACACTGACTTCGATGTCCTCTTCAGTTGTGCTCTTGGGGGATTGCTGTGGACTGTTGAGTTGGATCTCTTGTCTGACTCAGTGTCTCATGATTATAATAGAACTTTAAACTTTCATTTGATTATTTTTCGTGGGTTGCTATTATTTGTCTTTGACTTACTTATTGTTTCTCTCTCATTTTATTATTTCTATGCAGTAAAAGTTTTAGGGAAAAATAAATATAATAAATACATGTATTTATGTATAAAGCTCCGACATATCTGTAGTATTAAGACATAGGCCCTTGTGTGCTTAGCAATGCTTACCTGTTTATTACTTATATGTAGTATATCCTATATACAGGGGAGTTGTAAGTTACTGGTTGAACTGTATGAACATGCTTATATATTAAAGTAGTGTAGTACCTTGAATAGTGTCTTAACTGTTGTCTATTCCTTCAATGGTGATTTATATATGAACACTCGGACACTACAATTGGCGACGAGGATATTCGTGACATGTTTGGTTTAATCCTTTGGATATTAACAATTTACACGCTTCTCAAGTTGTTGTACTTTGCATTGACAATGTCCAAGTTTTTACCAGAAGTAGGAGGACTCCAGCAATTTGATCTGAGTGGTGATTCGTCTGCATTAGCACAGAGATGGATGAGATGGAAGAGATAATTTCAGTTATATGCAGAAGGACGTGGTGTTACGAAAGCTGAGCAGAAGAAAGCTTTACTATTGCACAATGCCGGGATGGCTGTCCAAGATATTTTTGACACTTTGCCGGAAGGTGACGGGGTTGACGTCTATGCAAAGGCTGTCAAATCTCTAGACGATTACTTTATGCCACAGTCCAATGTTCCATATGAAAGACATATGTTTCGCCAGTTAATACAAGAATCAACAGAGACAGTTGAGCAGTTCATAACACGTCTAAGACAGAGAGCTGAAACTTGTGAATTCACAAACACTGATGAGCAAATTCGTGACCAAGTTGTGGAGAAATGTTTTTCTGCACGTCTACGTCGTAAGTTATTGGAGAAGGGAACGGATTTAACTTTGGCAACTTTACGTGAATTGGCAAGAACTTATGAAACAGCAGAGTCACAATCAAAGAAAATGGAAGGAGTTGAGGAACGAGTTCAGAGATTAACAATCAAACCAAATTTTAAACTGAAAGGTCGAACAAATTCAGACATGGAGTGTTACAGGTGTGGGTACAAAGGACATATGGCGAAAGATCCAAAATGCCCAGCAAAAGACAAACGCTGTCGAAAATGCAAGAAGGTAGGACATTTTGAGAGAAAATGCAAAAGTGTCAAACCAGTAAAACCTAAAAAGAAAATTCGTCATGTCACTAACAACTCTAGCAGTGAAGAAGAAACTCCAGACTTTACATTCAGTATTTATGACAAATACCCAGAAGCAACATCAATTTCAGTACAAATAGGTGGTGTTGAGACGAAAATAATCATTGACTTTGGATCTAGTAGTAACATTGTGGACAGAAACACGTGGGAATATCTGAAACAAAACAAAATCAAATGCACTAATGAAAAAAGGAACAAAATTCTCTATGCTTATGGATCTAAGCAAGCTTTGACAGTAGCAGGAATGTTTTGGACAAATCTGAAGTACCAGGACAGAATCGTGAATAACGTCGAATTCGTAGTAATCGAAGGAAAAGGTCAATCGTTACTTAGTTTAGACACAGCCATGAAACTAGGAGTGCTGAAAATCGTCAGAAATGTTGAATCAGACTCCGAGAATGCTGAACAGTTGTTCGAGAAGTACAATGATGTTTTTGATGGGCTAGGGAAATTGAAGGATTACCAGTTCAAGATTCCAATCGATAATGAGGTGGAACCAGTTGTACAAAACACCAGATGTATTCCATACAACCTAAGGGACAAACTTAGCAAAACGTTGGACGAGTTAGAGGCAGAGGACATAATCGAACGTGTGGAAGGACCAACTTCATGGGTATCACCGATCGTAATTGTACCAAAACCAGATGGAGATATCAGGATATGTTTAGATATGAGAAAGGCAAACAGTGCTGTGAAACGGGTGAGACATCCAATTCCAACGGTAGACGAAGTTCTGCAAGATCTCAACCAAAGCAAGATATTTAGCAAATTGGACATTAAAATGGCTTAACATCAAATAGAACTCTCAGAAGAATCTCGTGATATCACTACATTTACTACTCACAATGGAAGTTCCGAAGTTTTCTTGGTTTAGTCAATTACAGTGCAAGGTATATTCCTGACCTAGCAACAATAGCCGCGCCGTTACGTGAACTGACAAAGAAAGGGTCAAAGTTCAAATGGGGTTCGAAAGAACAAACAGCTTTCGACGAGCTGAAGAAACGCTTGTCTAGTGCTCAAACGTTGGGTTACTATGACAAAAATGCGCCGACGAAAGTCATTGTAGATGCTAGTCCGGTAGGTTTAGGCTGCGTTCTTGTTCAAGAACAAAATGGCGACAACAGAGTTATTCATTATGCGAGTAGAAGTTTGTCAGATGTAGAACGTCGATACTCACAAACCGAACGAGAAGCTCTAGCGGTAGTTTGGAGTTGCGAAAGACTCAGTGCTTATCTGATAGGTATAGAATTTGAGTTGTTGAGTGATCACAAAGCACTAGAATTCATATATAGGAAAAAGTCGAAACCGTGTGCGCGTATCGAACGATGGGTTTTGAGACTCCAGCCGTTCAATTTCAAAATCAGACACATCGCAGGTTCGAAAAATATTGCAGATTCTTTATCTAGATTGTTAGGGAAACATTCTGCATTGCAATCCGATGATTCGGATGAATATGTAAAATTTGTAGCACGTGAATCGACGCCGTCAGCAATGACAACGCGAGAAATTGAAGCTGCATCTTTGCATGATTCAGAAATCAGTGCAATTAGGGACTGTTTGTTGACTGGAAAATGGCATAATCTCGAGTACAAAGATTATTTGACGGTAAAGTCAGAATTATGCGCCATAGGTCAATTAGTTATACGAGGAACTAGAATTGTAATTCCAAAGAAATTGCGTGACCGCGTACTAGAGTTGGCTCATCTAGGTCATCCAGGTATTGTAGCGATGAAACGTTCTCTAAGAACAAAGGTATGGTGGCCTGGTATGGACAAAGAGGTAGAGAAATTTTGCAAGTCTTGTCAGGGTTGTCAGTTAGTAGGAAAACCGTGTAGACCCGAGCCTATGGTTCGTACAGAGTTACCGACAGGGCCATGGCAAGATTTGGCATGTGATATTCTTGGTCCATTACCTTCAGGGGATAACATCTTGATTTTGATTGATTATTACAGTAGATATTTTGAAATCGAAGTCACAAAATCAATCACTTCTGAGAAAATCACTTCAATCATGACAAAATGGTTTGTAACTCATGGCTTACCATTGTCTATTAGAACCGACAATGCCGCATATTTCACAAGCGAGAATTTCCGAAACTTCATGAAAACAAGTAGCATAACTCATAGGAGAAATACACCATTATGGCCTCAAGCGAATGGCGAGGTAGAGCGACAAAATAGGTCAATTTTGAAAAGAATTCAAATTGCACAGTCCGAAAATAAGAACTGGAAAATTGAAATTAATGACTACTTGATGATGTATCGTAGTACACCACACTCTATAACAGGAGTGAGTCCTGCTGCAAAATTAGAACAAAGCTGCCTGAATTAGCTCACTATGACATGCAGGGTGTCAGTGTGCGGGATCGCGACTCAGAGCAGAAAGAGAAGGGGAAAATGTATAGCGATAGCAAGCGACATGCATGCGAAAATAATGTTTCAGTCGGAGATAGAGTTTTGTTGAAACAGAACAAAGAAAACAAGTTAGATACAGTTTTCCATCCAAAACCGTTTACTGTATGTGAAAAGAGAGGAAATAGCGTCGTAGTAGAATCGCAAGACGGAGTTCAGTATCGTAGAAATGTCACTCATTTGAAACCGTTAGTAGAACGTAGCGAAAGCAATGTAGATCCAAAACAAAGCTCCGAACAGACAGATCCATTACCCAATGAATCATTAAGAAATGACATTAATAATGATAAGACAGATCTTAATGTAGAGGAGAATGACAATGAAAAATTGCAATGAAGGTTTACTAAGATTTTGTAAATTTGGAAAGTGTCATCTGATATAAAAAAAAAAAAGTTTAGAAATTTTAAAAGTATTTAAAATCTGAGAAAGGAAGGGATTGTAGTATTAAGACATAGGCCCTTGTGTGCTTAGCAATGCTTACCTGTTTATTACTTATATGTAGTATATCCTATATACAGGGGAGTTGTAAGTTACTGGTTGAACTGTATGAACATGCTTATATATTAAAGTAGTGTAGTACCTTGAATGGTGTCTTAACTGTTGTCTATTCCTTCAATGGTGATTTATATGTGAACACTCGGACACTACAATATCACCCAAGTTAGAACAGCTGAAACATCAACCGTAACCACTCGACAGTTTCCGGAAAGCTGACTGGTCTGGATAATTTTACGGTATGTATCGGTACGGTTCGGATTTTACGACCAACCTCATATTCTTGTGCAACATAGAACACAAATAGAACAAGTTCGTGTTCGTTATTTACTAAGAGCTGGTTGAAATGCTACTCGAAATTAATGGAATTGTTCCACTTGACTTAGAAAACTTTAAGTAGCCTAAATCTCGTCAGCATTCAGTTTTTATCTACTTAATTTATCGATCACATTTCTTGGGTTTTACGATGAAAAACTAAGTTGAGTTTCACTGTACTTCTTCTTGAATAAGCTTGGATTTCAAATAGTGGAAACAAGCTTTACACAGCGTGCTAAGGGAGGCTACTTCCAAACTACTGTTACACAATCAATGTCATGCAATTATCAAAACTAAAAAATAAGATTAAGAAACGATAATGGCAGATAAAGCTAACGTTGCCTGCGAGAAATACAGAAGAGCCTTTCTAGACTGCTTGATAAATAGTGACTGTGTTAGAAAGGTTCGAAAAGCGAGATCGCATCATCGGGTCATTTCGTACCTTGACATTTCATCCCTCACATTGTTTTGTCATTTCGTATCCCATTTGCTAAATTACAGACCCATACAAATGTTATTTATTATTTTTGATCATGTCGTTCTCTTATAAATATT
This sequence comes from Azorinus chamasolen, assembly GCA_963576725.1. Lineage (NCBI taxonomy): Eukaryota > Metazoa > Mollusca > Bivalvia > Cardiida > Solecurtidae > Azorinus > Azorinus chamasolen. The sequence continues at coordinate 43,713,165 of OY755242.1, read as the reverse complement.
AACATACATGTATTTGCTAAAAACTATATCATATTAACATTTATTATCCATTGTTTAATTGATATTATCACACTAGCTGAAGAATATTCACGTGAATGCAAGATGTATCGTCAACATTGTCTCCTCAGTTCGACACTGTGCATGGTTTCGTTACGTCACACACGAGGAGACAACATGCTAATGACTATGCTTATTATTCTCCCCAAAAGGAGAGCATTTAGTCGCTGATTTGACCGTCCATCTATTTGTCTGTTTGTTTGTTTTTCCGTCTGTCATAACTTTTTCCGGAGCACACCACAAAAACTGCAATAGATATCAACATGACATTTCATAGGTAGATCGATCTTGAGGAGAAGTGCAGTGCACAAGAACCATCACTCTCCTTTGCATAATTCAGGAGTTACAGAGACAAATCCAAGACCAGAAAGTATTCGTACACGCTACACAGACAAACTCTTCAAGCAGTCAACCAAAGCAAATACCTGGGACTCACAGTATCCCACAACTTGACATGGGACTGTCATATACAGAATGTGGCTGCAAAAGGCAACCATACCCTAGGTTTTGTGAAGAGAAACCTAAAGGAGTGTACACCTAAGGTGAAAGCAGCGAGCTACTGCACATTAGTACGCCCAGTCCTTGTGTATGCAGATACTGTATGGGACCCCCATCTTCAATCACACTCCCAAATACTGGAACAGACACAGAGGAGGGCAGCCAGGTTTGCCACCAATGACTATACATCAAGGACACCTGGTTGCATGACAACTATGCTTGTGGGACTAGGGTGGGAAACTCTGAAACAACGCAGAGAAGTGGCCAGACTACAGATGCTCTACCGTATCCAGCACGCATTGGTGGACATTAACAAGGAGGTATACCTGCGAGGAGGTGATTCAAGAACAAGAACCCGCTTCTACCAGGAACGGATCACAAACCAGCTCTATGCCAATACCTTCTTCCCAAGAACCATTGTCTGCTGGAACCGGCTGCCTGCGTCTGTCACCGCTGCGGATTCCCTTGGAGAATTCCACCAGCGATTGACAATCACATACCACTAAATTCCATATCACTGTACATAATTTTAACCTGATTTCAAAATTTTTAATGGCACAGCTCGATCCGACCCACCATGTACATAAATCACGCAGAGCCTTTATACTTTCCGGAAGGATCCATGCTCTTTATCGCAAGAAGAAGAACAAGAGTTATTGCCCTTTGTTATTTTTCATACTTAAATTTTGTCCGAAGCATAACACAAAAACTAAAATAGGTGTCAACATGAAACTTCATAGGTAGATAGATCTCGATGAGGAGAATTGCAGTGCACAAGAACCGTCACTCTCTTTTGCATAATTTAGGAGTTATTGCCCTTTGTTATTTTTATACACTTTTAAAATTTGTCCGGAGCATAACACAAAAACTATAATGGGTATCAACATGAATCTTCTTGGGTGGATAGATCTGGAGAAGTGCAGTGCACAAGAATCATCACTCTCTTTTGCGTAATTTAGGAGTTATTGCCCTTTGTTATTTTCCATACTTAAATTTTGTCCGGAGCATAACACAAATAGGTATCAACATGAAACACCATAAGTAGATACATCTTGATGAGGAGAAGTGCAGTGTACCAGAATCATCACTCTCTTTTGCATAGTTTAGGAGTTATCACCCTTTGTTATTTTGTTTTATATATATAAAAAGCCCTTTTGGAACTAATATTTATTTTGGGAGCATCGATCCGTGGGTTCTACCGATTCGCTTGTGTTTTGATAAAAACAGCTTTTACCATTACAGACATATAATCCTGTGTTCATATGCCATTATATAAAAAAAAAATCTTAATAAATATTCACAGTGTGATGATTTCTTGCACAAATATTCATCAGGTGAGGGGTAAATCTGGCCAAAGACCTATGCTAACACATGTGTTATCATAGGTCTTTGATCTCGCCTAAAATTTGTTTATTACTTAAATGCAAACAGTTTTGATGTAGATGGGACTCTGAATGTGATTACTTTGATCCATTCCTGTATTATGCAACAAACTGCTTTTTAAACTTTTACTCCTTGAATACTAATTTTAGGAATAATGCATGTCTATTAATTTATTAGGTGAACTTTTGGAATGGTCTCTGGACACAGGAAAAAATTGCCATGGCACAAACTGTAGAATCAGATCAATTTTATTCCACCAACAGACAAATGAACCATTTGATCTGGGTTTATTCTTTTTACAAGGGTGTAAAAAGCTGTTTGTAAAGGTGTATCTCTTTTTCTGTAAAGACTGCTTTGACATTTTCTTCAGGAGGGCTTTACCCCTAGACAGTGTATTGAAGGAAAAGTGGAAGTAAGGGAACCTCCATCAGAGTGTAACCAGTGGCGAGAGAAGATATATCAGTGTAAAAGATCACAGGCAAGTGAACTCCATTGGGGCAAAAGCACTATTTATTACATTGGTTTCAAAACTACATAATTCTAAAGTTTTCATTTTCTCTAGTAAATGCTCATTTTCAGTAGTTTTAGTCAAAGAGGTTGGATCTCTAAAATAGTCTATGAGGTAATGGGTTAAACTTTAAAGATATCCATTTGTGTTTATTGACTGATTGCTTTATGGAGTCTCTATTGCTCATTGTATATGCAAAATTTAGATATATTTAGATTGACCATTACGCTTGCAAACTGGTGCATGGACGTTGTCATTAATAAATGAGATGCCTCATTTCATAAGCTGGGTTTGATCACAGTCTGCCTTGTGTTGCAGTGTTAGAATACCCTTTTCCTGTGAAATGGCTTAGAGCTATAGATGAGTGGCACTAGTACCGGTATATTCATGTATTGTATTTCTCCATTATACTCTGTTGTGCTGATTCTCATTAGAATGGCATCAGTAAGTTAATTCCAATGAGTATTTCCAAGATCAGGTCTGTTGAAGAAAAATAGCAAGCATTAATCCAGAGCTACAGATAAAGGTTCATACTCAAATACTAAAATCGTCATTTCTCCCCCAAACCCTATGTTGTGACCACTTTTTAGAATTGTCTCAAAGGGACGATTCTAAAGAGTGGTCACAACATAGGGTTTGGTGGAGAAATAATGGAGATTTTCTTGAAAATGTTTTAACTTACGCACCTTATCTGGACCTCTGATTTCTTTAAGAGTTCCTAAATGTGCCTCTTACCTGAAGCTCTGTGGTTGCCATGTTTACTATTGCTATATTCTGTATTTCAGATTGACATGAGGAGTCGGTTTAGAGGCAAGAGAGATTACATGGAGTCATGACGAAATCAGAACAAGAGTATAAGACTTAGAAAGTGCTACTTATGATTAACCCATTACTCCATGAATATTCATGTTAGAAATGATGACATCATGAATATCAATTTGATAAATTTTTAAAATGGCATATTAACAAATGTATTTTTTCCAAAGTGGAAACTGTAGAATCAGATCTATATTATTCCATAAGCAAACAGAGCAGACCCTGATCAGATGACTCCTACAGGAACTGTCTGACCTGGGTCTACTCTGTTTGCAAATGTGTAGACTGGTGTATTTATGGAGTAAAGGGTTAAAGAAAACACAGTAGATGATGGAAGGCAATTAGATTTTGCATACTTCACTCTTTACTCCAATGAATATCCTTGCAAATAAACATCATCATTGAAGAACAAGAAATTTTAGCCATTGCAGAAAATATAGAAGCAGATCTATAATTCCATAAGCAAACAGCAGACCCTGATCAAACAGCTGCTATAGGAGACATCTGGGTCCATGCTTATAAAGCTTTTAGTTGAGTCTGAGTTTCGTTCTCAAGCTTTTGATTGGTCAGATGTGAGTTCTCAAGCTTTTGATTGGTCAGATTTGAGCCAAAGGCTCAAATCTGACCAATCAAAAACTTGAGAACGAACTCAGACTCAACTCAAAGTTTTATAAGCATGGACCCAGATCTTCTGGGACTGCTCTGTTTATAAATGTGTTAAATGACATGTCTGTGGAGTAAAGAGTAAATGAAAATTAGGATGACTGTTAATGCCAATGCTGTGTAAGGTGATTAGCTGCAGCAGTTAACACTTTACTCCAAAGAGATTCATTCTGGTACCTTTGCAAACAGAGTAGACCCAGATCAGGGTCTGCTCTGTTTGCCAATGGAATAATTATAGATGTAAAATTTCTGCCATGGTGTCATTATTCTTACATATGAATATTCATGGAGTAAAGGGTAAACTGTTACATTATTTCACATAGTTATATGTTTGAACTTTTAGTATTCTGTGGACAATTGATGGCATTGCTTCAAGTAAAATGCCAAAATAGCCAGTACATAATTATATTGTATTTCTTTAATGGAAGGGAATGCAGTTTGTATTTAAAAACACATTAATAGGACAGAAAAGAAACAAGTTGCTTAGCATGGTAAAGCCACCCATTTAACCCTTTACTCCATAAATACGCCTTTCTATGCCTTTGCAAACAGATTAGATCCATATCAGATTTGCTCCTATAGGGGCTATCTGATCAGGGGTTGCTCTGTTTGTTTATGATATATCATAGATCTGATTCGACAGTTTCTGTCATGGTCAAACATTCCTGTGTTCATGTGCTAATATAGCAATTGATATAATTAATATTCATGATGTCATTATTTCTTACATGAATATACAATTATACATGGAGTAAAGGGTTAAGAATGTAAAATGGTCCATGTTCTTTGAACCAATCTAGCTTTCATTTTGAGAGGTTATTTTCCATAAGCAAACAGAGCAGATCCTGATAAGATGGCTCATATAGGAGCTATCTTATCTGGGCCTGCTCTGTTTGCAGACATCAAACGGCGTATGTATGAGGTAAAGAGTTAAAGGAATAAACCATGGGTTTGAAGTGACACACAATAAAACCTCTACAGTGATTCTTCAAAAGAAGTGTAATTCTGATCTGAGCCATCAAGACAGGTGGTAGTATATTGCAGGGTGAAAAATGAAGAAAACTTTTACTGGAACATTCTGCATTCCTTCTTATAAACATCTTTTCATGCATTTGCAAACAGAGTATCCAGATCAGACAGCTCCTATAGGAGCTGTCTGATCAGGGTCTGCTCTGTTTGATTATGGTATAATATAGATCTGGTTCTACAGTTTCTGCCTGAGCCAAAACATCATGTGCACATATGCCATCATAGAGGTTCAGCTAATAAATATTCATGATGTCATTATTCTTTACATCAATATTAAACAGGGGAAAAGTTAAGCAGTTGTCTGCTGTTGAAGACCACATTGTTTGTGGCGGTTTTAACCCTTTCCCTGTTCTGTATTTAGGCAAAATTTCAATACCTACTGGATATTTAATAACAAAATAGCTATAAAGAAATATGGAAGGTTGAACATTGTAGACATTTTAGAAAGCAAAATAACAGATCTATCAAATTCTATTAGCAAACAGAGCAGACCCTGATCAGACGGCTCCTCTGGGAGCCGTCTGATCTGGATCTACTCTGTTTGCAAATGTGTGAAAACACTTTATATGAGGGAAAGGGTTAAAGAGGGTCTGTTGTACAAGCGTAGATCTCTTTTACTCTCACCGTGAATCTTTACATGATAGAGACACCTTTTGAAGCCATTGCAGATAGAGTAGACCCAGTTCATACAACTCCTATAGGAGCTGTCTGATCAGGATCTGCTCAGTTTGCTTATGCTGTAATACAAAAATGATCCTATGCCTTTTGACACCTTTGCAAACAGAGTTGACCCAAATCAGACAGCTCCTGTAGGGACTGTCTGATTAGACTGCTCTGTTTACTTACCATGTACCATAGATATGATTCTGCAGTTTCTTTCTTAGCCAAAATGTCTCTTGTTCATACCCCATTGTAAACTGCTGTCATTTAATAATTTCATTATTTCTTACATGAATATTCATCAGGTAAAGAAACTAAGTAAATTGTTGACATGTAATATGCTGCAGTGTACACTATACTTGTACTTGTAGTTTCAGACGCAATAGACTGCAGTGTTTAATCTTTTACTCCATGAATATTCATGCAAAAAATAACGACATCATGAATATTAATTACATTAATTCTTAGAATAAGACATGGACAATCAGAACTTTGGTCAAGGCAGAAACTGTAGAATCATATCTATATTATGTCATAAGCAAACAGAGCAGACCCTAATCAGATAGCTCCTATAGAATCTTCTGATCTGGATCTACTCCGTTTGGAAAGGCATAGAAAGGTGTATATATGGAGTAAAGAGTTAAATATTTCAATGTTGTTTTTTCAAATGTGTCATTCAAGAATCAAAAGAAAAAGTCAAGCTCACCATGACAGTTCAGGGATATATTTTTAACAAATAGTAACATGACAAACAGTGCAGACCCTAATGAGAGGGCTCCTCTAGGAGCCCTCTCATCCGGGGCTACACTGTTTGCAAAGGACATTAGTGACTCATTTCCTACCCTGAAAGTGTTAACCTATGTTCTATCTGAAGAAAATGTGTCTGCAAAAACACTGATCTGCCACAATTTCTACTTATTTATTTCCAATTCATTTTCTTTTGAAAAACTATTGTTTGAGTGTAAACCCTTTGCTTCATGAATATTCAGGGAGGAAATAATGACATCGAACAGAGGTCCAGATATGGTGCGTAAATTAAAACATTTTCAAGAATAATTTCTTTATTTCTCCACTAAACATTATATTGTGACCACTTTAGAATCGTCTTGAAGAGACGATTCTAAAGAGTGGTCACAATATAGGGTTTGGTGGAGAAATGACGATTTTAGTACTTGGGTATACACGTTTTTCTGTAGCTCTGCATCATATATAAAATCAATATAAATTAAATGAATATATATATACATGTATAGTGGCACTATGAAAAAAAGAATATTTTATCATGATAGAAGCTGTAGAATCCGATCTATATCATAAATAAACAGCAACCCTGATCAGGTGACTCGTGTAGGAGTCATATGTTCTGGACCTACTCTGTTTGCAAAGGCATTAAAAGTTATACATGTATCAATGGAATGAAATGTTATCTTTATGAGTTACTTAGCAATTCAAGTTGCGATCAATAAGATTTAAAAATGGTTACAAGAAAGTCAGTTATCTCACGTTTTGTCTCTTTGCAATTGTATTGGTGAATATATTCTAATCTTTGTGTTGATACAGAGATTGAATTTCAAACAGTCCTGTATCTCATCAGACTAAACATTTTTACATTCTGATTGAAAGAAATCGAGGGAAATTTACATTAAGAATGTGTAGCAGTAACATTCTCAAAATAAACTTCTTTCCGTTTGTTTTCAATACATAGCGTCTGTGTGTCAAACTGTTTGAATCCTGAAGACACCAAGGTACTTGATGTATATTCTAGAACCAAATTGTTGGTGTGGGTCATCAAAGTGTTGAAAAAAGTTCGGGCCGAGGTTATAAAACGATTTGCTTGAGTCTGAGATCATTCTCAATCATCTGATTGGTCATACTCTGAGCTTGCTCAGTATCTCACCAATCAGATATTTGAGAATGATCTCAGACTCAGAAGTTTTATAACCTTGGACCCAGGTCATTTAAAATTATTATAGAATTACTGTAGAATTTTGGTGTTTGGTGTGTTATATTGATAAATGTTGAAAATGTATATTTGAACTTGCTTATTTTCAGAAACTTTTGTTTAATTTTAATAAAATATGCAAAAGTTCATGTGTATAATTGTTTGTTTAACCAGCATGTATCTTGATTCTTTAAAAGCAGATGAGCAAAATTGCATGTACAAACTGTAGACTCATGTCATAGGGATCCTGGAAGAACCCTCTGATCATGATCTGCACTGCTTGTCATTGAACAACTTTAATACTTCCATACTGAATTGACATACATGTACTATTAAACAGTAATGAACCAATTTGTAATATTATAAGAATGATCATGTCCTAATTTGTTTACATGTAGTAGGCTAAATGTACATAATTGTATGCTGCTCTCCTTTTATTTGTGAAGCATGTGTTTCATAGAAATATCCTATGTGTCATGACACATAGGGATCACTTTGTCATTCATCGTTGTTGTTGTTGTCGTCGTTGTCACACTTGTTGTCCGGCCTGTATCTCCTATTCTACTGATGCCATTTAATTTAAGCTTCACGCATGGGGCATGCATGATGAGAGGAATAGAAGTGTCATGTCCAATGTCCATTTTTGGAGTTTTTCCCCTTTTTAGCTCACCAAAGCACTTTTGTGTTCAGGGTGAGCTTTTGTGATCGCCTGATGTCCGTCGTCGTCCGTCGTGCGACGTCCGTCGTCGGGCGTCAACAATTTCAACCTTTAAAAATCTTCTGCTCTGAATCTACAGGTGTCTCAGCTTCCATCTTTGGCACATAGCATCATCTGTAGGTCCTTTACAAAAGTTATATAAATTATACCCCTGGGGTCAAAATTGGCCCTGCCCCAGGGGTTTTCAGTTTTCAATAGAAACATATAGTGAAAACTTTGAACATCATCTCCTCTAAAACTAGAAGGTTCTCAGCTTTCATATTTGGCACATAGCTTCAACTTCAGGACTTCTACAAAAGTTATAAAAATTATGCTCCTGTGGTCAAAATTGGCTACACCCCAGGGTGGCAAGTTTTCTAGCAAACTTGAAGCTGACTGCACTTTTAAGCATCTTATCTTTACTCAGTTTCATAAACAGGTCATCAGGTCAAGCATCAGAGAGGGGGATGACCAGTGGCTATTTTTAGTGCACCTGTACTGCTGGTAGTAGCTGTAGTAGACAGAGATCTTAACCCTTTGCCTGTTCTGTGTTTATTATTAATTTGAATGCCTATTGCATATTCATGAACAAAATAGTTAAAGTGAAGTATGGAAGGTGAAACATTGTAGCATTTTTTTTTCCAAATTTCACAACCTACTGAATATTCATAGACAAAATAGTTATAATGGAATATTGTAGGTAGAACATTGTAGCCATTTTAGAAATTAAAGGAACAGATCTGTCAAATTCCATTAACAAACAGAGCAGACCCTGATCAGATGGCTCCTATAGGAGGCATCTGATCTGGTCTACTGATTTTCAAATGTGTGAAAACACGTTTATATGAGGGAAGGGTTAATTAATGATAGTGATTGGCATTATGACATTATTATAACCTGTCCTGCAGTTCAGAAGAAGGGTAAATCATGTAAAGGCTCCAGAATGCCAAATTAAAGATTTTAAATAAATTATGAAATAATTTTTAACATGAAATTGTATTACTTGAAAATATTAAGTTCAACTTATGAATATGAAATTATTATGTAATAATTTATAATAATATTCAAATGCAAAAAATCAGTTTGGAATGCTAGGGTACACATACCTTTTCAGAGGAACAGTTGATTATTTGAGAGGTCAGTTGATTTTCTTTATAGATAGATAGATTTATTTGTGTATATATATATATGTCATCAATACAATTACAGTCATACAATTTGACATAACAGTTATCGACTTCTTGTTATTTATATAAAAAAAGACATGTTATACATACACAGGATAACCCGTAAAGTTTTTCAACTTATTTCCAACGGGGTCCTATATAGATTTAGCGAAACAGTTACAATAATTTGAAAATGTATAGACAGAGCAGGCTCAAAACAGTAAATTGAAATCAAAATTTACTGATCAGGGTCTGCTGAGTCTGTCAAATTATGAAAAAAAAAACGGGAAAAAATCTAAAACGAGAGCTTTCCACATACATATGGAGAACTCTATTTTAGGCCTATTATTCACGGTAATACAAATGTTTAGATATTGATTATATTACTTTGAATGGGAATTAGACATACATTTATCACAATTGCCAATCTTTTAGTCAGAACTTTGTATGGCCTTGCATAATTAAAATTCCCCGTTTAATACATATCAATCTTACAATTAACTCTCTTGTACAAACCACATATGAAGTTACATATGTGTCAGATCAGAATCCAAACTGTGTGCTAATTTCAGTCAAATTATGCTCAGCAGTGATAGGGTTTCTGTCATCTGTAATTTGTTTGTCTGAAAAATTAACACTTTCAATGGCCCTCTTGTCTATAGAAACGTATATTGAAAACTTTGAACTTTTTTTCTGAATCTACAGGGTTCTCAGCTTTCATATTTGGCTCATAGCACCATTTTCCGATCCTCTACAAAAGTTATATAAATTATGCCCCTGTTGTCAAAATAGGCCCCACCCCAGGGTTGGTCAGTTTTCAATAGAAACAATTTTATAGTGCAAACTTTGAAAATCTTCTCCTTTGAAACTGGAATGTTCTCAGATTTCATATTTGGCACATAGCTTCATATTTAGGTCATCTACAAAAGTTATATATTGTGTCCCTGGGGTCAAAATTGGCACAGCCCCAGGGACGGTCAGTTTTCAATAGAAACATATCTGATTGTCTGGTGAGCGATGTCAGGGCCATTCTGGCCCTCTTGTTTCATTTTTTCCCCGGCAAGTAAGTCCTATTCTACTAATGCCATTGAATTCAAACTTCACACATGCAAGGAAATGTCATGCACAATGTCCATAACTCTAGCTTCAATATTTTTGGAGTTATTCCCCTTTTTATACGCCCGAAGGGACGTATTATGGTATGGCGCATGTCGTCCGTCCGTCTGTCCGTCCGTCTGTCCGTCTGTCCGTCCGTCCGTTAGCAATTTCTTGTGCAACTAACTCCTCCTTTATTTTTCAACATAATTTCTTCAAACTTTCAGGAATGATAGATACTGATGTGTAGTTGTGCATATCAGTGAGATAACTCTCATATCATTTTTCATTCTGGAGTTATTGCCCTTTGATAGTTTCGGGTAGCAATTTCTTGTGCAACTAACTCCTCCTTTATTTTTCAACATAATATCTTCAAACTTTCAGGAATGATAGATACTGATGTGTAGTTGTGCATATCAGTGAGATAACTCTCATATCATTTTTCATTCTGGAGTTATTGCCCTTTGATAGTTTCGGGTAGCAATTTCTTGTGCAACTAACTCCTTTATTTTTCAACATAATTTCTTCAAACTTTCAGGAATGATAGATACTGATGTGTAGTTGTGCATATCAGTGAGATAACTCTCATATCATTTTTCATTCTGGAGTTATTGCCCTTTGATAGTTTCGGGTAGCAATTTCTTGTGCAACTAACTCCTCCTTTATTTTTCAACATAATATCTTCAAACTTTCAGGAATGATAGATACTGATGTGTAGTTGTGCATATCAGTGAGATAACTCTCATATCATTTTTCATTCTGGAGTTATTGCCCTTTGATAGTTTCGGGTAGCAATTTCTTGTGCAACTAACTCCTCCTTTATTTTTCAACATAATTTCTTCAAACTTTCAGGAATGATAGATACTGATGTGTAGTTGTGCATATCAGTGAGATAACTCTCATATCATTTTTCATTCTGGAGTTATTGCCCTTTGATAGTTTCGGGTAGCAATTTCTTGTGCAACTAACTCCTCCTTTATTTTTCAACATAATTTCTTCAAACTTTCAGGAATGATAGATACTGATGTGTAGTTGTGCATATCAGTGAGATAACTCTCATATCATTTTTCATTCTGGAGTTATTGCCCTTTGATAGTTTCGGGTAGCAATTTCTTGTGCAACTAACTCCTCCTTTATTTTTCAACATATTGTGTAAATAGAACAGCCTTCGGGCGTATATTGCCCCGTCTTGCGGTGCTCTTGTTTAATTTTTTTGTCTGGCCAATAAGTCCTGTTCTACTGATGCCATTAACTTTAAACTTCACTTATTGAACATGCCTGATGAGAGGAAGTGTCATGCACAAGGTCTATAGCTCTACTTTCAATATATTTGAGTTATTTCCCTTTTCATATTTCCTGATCTGTCTGTAAGTGTAAATGCTTTACTACTGATGCAGTTGAATTGTATGTAGCATCGTAACTGGATTTATGTCATACCCATATACATGTACTGCGATTATGTCAAGTTTAAAATTGGCGGGAAGAGGGTCAGTATGCAGGCAGGCGACACTGTTCCGAGGAACACCTTTCTAGTTAAATTGTGTTATGTCATTTGGCGGTTGTGCATTCTGGCCGGAAACTTAGAAAAGACATGAAAAGACATGGCCAAACGGTTTTTAGCTCACCAGAGTACAAAGTGCTCAGGGTAAGCTATTGTGATCGCCTGATATCCGTCGGCGTCCGTCGTCAACAATTTGAACCTTTGAAAATCTTCTCCTCTGAATCTACAGGGTTCTCAGCTTTCATCTTTGGCATATAGCATCATATTCAGGTCCTCTAAAAATTTTGTATAAATTATGCCCCTTGGGTCGAAATTGGCCCCGCCCCAGGGGTGTCAAGTTTTCAATAGAAACAGTGAAAACTGAAAATCTTCTCCTCTGAATCTACAGGTTTCTCAGCTTTCATATTTATCACATAGCATCATGTTCAGGACCTCTACAAAAGTTATTTAAATTATGCCCCTTGGGTCAAAATTGGGCCCGCCCCAGGGGTGGCTAGATTTTTTAAGCAGACTGTTGTTCCAGTTTTCTGTTACAGAGTGCTTGGTTCATTAGTTAGGCATAGGGAAAACTTTAACACTCTTCTTGCCAAAAACTGCATGTCCCAGAGCTTAGATATTTGGTGCAGGGCTCTAGAAATCCGGCAAATCGCCGGTCTGGACCGATTTTTGCACTTTGAGACCGGTTTGTATTTCAGAATCTGAAAAAAAATCGGTCCGAAAATTTTGGTGTATAGATTTACTTAGTATACCTTTATGAATTTTGGTAATATCATAGTTCTGAGGTTAAAATTGGCCATGCCCTGTGGTTTGTATTTTAAAATAGACATCTACAGTATAAAGGTTTCCCTTGAACCACTAGCTAGCCAGCTAGTGTACTGGAGAGGTCAAGCTGAAGTTCACCTTTTCTATACTCTAGTTGATGTCTGCTTCAGAATTATTGTCTGTTTGTTCACACTGTTTTTAATACATACCAATCTTTCAATTAACCCTCTTGTACAAACCACATAATTATGAAGTTACATATGTATCAGATTAGAATTCAAACTGTGCTAATATCAGTCAAGTCATGCTTAGCACTGATAGGGTTATAACACTGAGTTTCTGTTATCTGTTAGAAATGTCTGCTGAACAAATTAACACTGTCAATGGCCCTCTAGTTTATATAGAAACATATTGTAAAACTAAAAAGTAATCTTCTTCTGAAACTGGAAGTTTCTCTGCTTTCATATTTGGTACATAGCATCATCTTGAAGTCCTCTACAAAACATATATGAATTATGCCCCAGGGTTCAAATGAAGCCCCGTCCCAGGGGTGGCAAGATTTCTATAGAAACATAGTGAACACTTTGTAAATCTTCTCCTCTGATTGTCTGGTGAGCGATATCAGGGCTATCATGGCCCTCTTGTTTTGTTATTATACCCCACGCAACGAAGTTGCTCGGGGTATATAGTTTTTGACCAACCAGTCCCTCTGTGTATCATAATACATTGTTGCTCATCAAGCACTTGATTTCTTAACCATTTTTATTTTACCCTCAAATTTGCTTTTAGAATTGTCATAAATAAAAGCTTGGATGGGTTTGATTTTCAGAGGAATCTGTCATGGGGAACTACTTTTTTTCTCTGACAATGTGGCGGCGTAGGGTATGTGAGCTTGATTACTGAAGTTCTTTTTGTTTTACTTGTACATGTATATACATGTTGTTTATTTGACCAAACTTGGTATAAAGAGTGTGTACATTGAGACAAAAGTTGGAATTTTATGGAGGATAGAGAGTCAATGTCATTGTTACTAAAGATAGATAAAAATTCCAGATGACAACTTTTGTTTATAAATACTTATTTTGACCAAACTGGTGTACAGATAGCTTACATGGAGACCATAAAGAGATTACACTTTAATTGGGAACATATTTGTGACTAACGTGGTTTACAGATAGCTTACACGGAGGCTAAGGTTGGTAATGTATTTGCTGGTATGTAGACGAGGTCAATAGCTTTAGCAAGAGACATTTTGTGACAAAACTCGTACGGATAGGTTGAATTGGGGATGGGTGTCCGGAGTCAAGGTCAAAACTAGTCCAAATTATTTAGACGTTTCGCTTGCTCTTTATTAAAAATTATATATCTCTCCAAGCATCAACGACGTAGCATATGCCAGAAAATGAAAACTGTAAAATATCAATAATAATGAAGGGAAATGTTGATATTAGCATATGCGACGACTTTCTATGAAGGACTAGGTCAAAACCACTGTTACGGAAATAGAAAAACATTTACAAGACAATAACATAAGCATGGAAAGCATATTGTGATCAAACATGGTATGCACATATTATTAAAGTGTTCAGGAGCTTGGGTCAAAGTCAAGGACACTACAATTAAAAATAGATTTTCCAGGTATTGCCTTTAGTAAAACTGCATATTGTAAGCAAACGATGTACGGAATGCTTGTACGGAGACAAAGGTTTAGGATTGTATTTGATTGACAAAGGTCACGGTCACTGATACTAAATTTAGGAAAAGGGTTTCCGGACGATTACTTAAATAGGGAAAGAAACAATGTGATCATCTCCGTGTACAGATGACTTGCACTAAGTCAAAGGTTAGGTGTGCACTGAAGAATCTTGGATGAAGACCACTGTTGCTGAAAATAAAAATAACATATTTTGGATACTAACGTCGGGAAAGAGAGCCATATTGCAACCAAACTTGATAATATGCCCGAAGAACAAGACTATGCTTGTGTTTAGTGGATAAAGACCATGTTCATTGTTGCAGGACTCGCGTATATTGTAAATAAATCGAATATACTTTTTCATTCCTTTTAATGGAAAGTGGGAATCAAGTAAAATGTTTTCAGACAGTTCCGAAACGTTTCATGATAACAATTAAAATTAACCAACCAAAGGAAACTGTAATTGAGACTTAACCAAAGAAGTAGCCTTTGTGTATAATTCATGATATTCTTTCCAAGCGGCAGCAGTAGAATCTGTTGCATTTGGGAAGAAGCAACATAATTGCAATGCATCACTATTCTGCAGTAGTAACATTACATGCACTGCAGTTTCAATATCCAGTAGTTTTTTTCTACATTCATGTAGCAATGCTACCTAGGTAGAGCTGACGAGCTGACGAGCTGACTTTGTGATGTACAGAAGAACATTTCACATTTATTATGTCTCCCCCATTTATGGGGAGATATGTTGTTTTTGCCAGAGTTGTCTGTCCGTCCGTCCCTCTGTCTGTCTGTCCGTCACAAACTTGTGTCGCGCGTATCTCTGAAACCAGTTGGGCTAGAGTCACCAAACTTCACAGGAATGTTTACCAGCATGAATTGTTGTGCACCTGGGTTTTTTGAATTGTCTCCCCCTGATAACTTTGGCGTTATTGCCCCTGATGACTTAAAATTAGAAAAACTTTGTGTCGCGTGTATCTCTGAAACCACTAGTACTAGAGTCACCAAACTTCACAGGAATGTTCACCAGCATGAGTTGTTGTGCACCTATGGTTTTTGAAGTGTCTCCCCGATAATTCTTGAGTTATTGCCCCTGATATGAAGATTTAAATTTATACAAACTTTGTGTCACGCGTATCTCTGAAACCAGTACGGCTAGAGTCACCAAACTTCACAGGATTGTTTACAAGCATGAGTTGTTTTGTTCTTTGTTTTTTTTAATTGTCTGCCCCTGTTAACTTTGGAGTTATTTCCCCTGATATGATTACATATAAAATTAGAGAAACTTTGTGTCATGCATATCTTTAAAACCAATATGGCTAGAGTCACCAATCTTCACAGGAATGTTCACCAGCGTGAGTTGTTGTGCACCTGTTTTTTTTAATTGTCCCCCCCCCTGATAATTCTTGAGTTACTGCCCCTGATATGTTAACTTAAAATTAGAGAAACTTTGTGCTGCACGTATCTCTGAAACCAGTAGGGATAGAGTCACCAAACTTCACAGGAATGTTCACCAGCATGAGTTGTTGTGCATCTGGGTTTTTTAATTGTTTCCCCCTGATAACTTTGGAGTTACTGCCCCTTATGACTTAAAATAAGAGAAACTTTACTTTGTGTCACATGTATCTCTGAAACTACTAGTACTAGAGTCACCAAACTTCACAAGAATGGTGACTAGCATGTGTTTTTGTGTACCTGTGGCTTTTGAATTGTCTCCCCCTGATTATGTTGGAGTTATTGCCTTAAATGACTTAAAAATTAGACCCTGATAAGTCTGGAGTTACAGACATTAGACTTGTGTATTGGAAAAAGGATGGGAGGGGGAGACATCTGTTTTTGTGACAAAAACAAACCTCTAGTTTTCTTCATTTTTGTGTAAAAACAGTCACAATAAGAAACAATTTGGATCCTGATGAGACGCCGAGTTACTCGGCGTATCATCTGGAATCAAACTGTTTGCATACGTAATCACAGATGTTACAATGATAGCGAAACAGTTAAGCGGCCATAAAAAAAAAGTCTTATTATGAGTATGTAAGACAGATGGTAGCTTTATGCAGGTCAGAACAACGCAGAAAGCTCCTAAAGGAGCCATATGTTCAATAAATGAATGCCCGCCAAAGACAGGTTCTTATGGAGGACGATCAACGCCAAAATTGAATCATGCTTTGTGGCATTTCAATTTGCTTCATGTTAAATGCATTATGCTAAATGATTATTGCATGTCACGATGTGCTTTCTTCTTTCTTTGAAGTTTCTTCCTCGATCCGACATTTGACCTTCTGTAAACTTGTTTATTGATTATAATAACGTCAAATAATGTGTTGCATTGTTTAAACTTCTTTGGAGCATATTCTTTGTGCTATTTGCTTATCGCTTGGTGCTTGGTGCTTGATGCTTGATGCGTGGTTCGTTGTTCCATCTTCGCCCCGGTCTTTGTCGTACTCTAGTCAGCTCGGACTAAAATGCTGAAGTGATTTGCCGAATACAAAGGTAAAGAAGGAAAACGCTATGAAGACATAGAAATAGAAGGATTTAAAAAACACACAAAAAATAGAAGGGTTACTGATCCATTACATTAGAGAGAGAGAGAGTGTGTGTGTGTGTGTATGTGGGGGGGGGGTGTATTTACTGCTGGGAGAAGAAGAATAATAACAAGAGGGTCTGAAAGGCCCTGACATCGCTCACCAGACAATCAGAGGATAAGATTTTCAAAGTTTTCACTATGTGTTTCTATAGAAAACTAGCCGGTACTTGGGTGAACCAATTTTGACACAAGGGGCATAATTTATGTAACTTTTGTAGAGGACCTCAAGTGAAGAAAATTTAAGAAAATGTAAATGAAATTTAAACATATAACAATGTAAATCTAAATAAGGGCATGCACAAAAGTATGTATACCCTCTCCCTGGGCAAATTGGTTGAATTTCAGAAAGAATATATTAATCTATATCGTTAATAACTCAAAGTCTCATCAGGTTCAATTAGTTTACTCTCTATTTGCATTTTTAAAAATTTGAAGCAGAGATCATTTTAGATTAACTAGTATTGAGCAAAAATATTTTCTCGTATTTATAATAATTACAGCGTGAGTAAATGACGTCACAAATATGTGATTTTAATAGCGCGTGCATTCATCCACCTGAATCGGGGTCAGATGTCATTTGTGCATTTCATTTTTTTATGTGCAATACTTTATATATTATAGCTTTATATTAACTATTTGGATGCTAGTGGCAAATCAAATCTATGATAACAGATTGGATCCAGATTAGACGCCATTTTACTCGGAGTTTTATCAGGATCCAAATGCGTGTCCATAAAGAATAAATCTACAAATTGAAGCAGACAACAATTATTAATTATCCAGACGCAACATTACTGAACTTCTGAACATTTATTTCTTGTGTATATAGATCTGTGTTTTACTGTTTTGTATTTTGTATGAAATGCTTGTTTTGAGGGCCTCAAGGTAGATTAGTCATGATGACTAATTTAGCTACCCTCGTTAAATAAAGTATTCAATGTTCAAATTTTCAGATATTTTCATTACACCTTCATGGGTTATTATTATTCATATCTTAATTTATTTTCAACCCTTCCCCTGTTCTATGTTTATTCAAAATTTAAATACCTACTGAATATTCATGGACAAAATAGTTATAAAGAAATATGGAAGGTGGGACAGTGTAGACATTTTAGAAAGTAAAGAAACATCTTTCAATTCTATTGACGAACGGAGCGGACCCTGATCAGACAGCTGCTATAGGAGCCATCTGATCTGGGTCTGCTGTGTTTGCAAATGTGTGAAAAGATGTTAACATGAGAGAAAGGGTTAGTAAACATATTATAAGTATATTGTACACAAAATGAAAATAATGTAATGTAATGTAGATCTATTTCTCAAACCCAATATAATTCTAATAAAAATATGCTATTTTATGATATATTAGACATGTTTATATTTATACATGTAATCTTAGCCCTTTCCCTGTTCTATATTTAGTCCCGATTCCAATACCTATACAGAATATTTATGGACCAAAAATTATAATGAAAATATGGAAGGTGGAACATTGAAGTCATTCAGAAATTCTAAATAAACAGATGAATGAAATTCCATTAGCAATCAGAGCAGATCCTGATCAGACGGTCCGTACATGATCCACGCGTGGTCTATCACACATCGTCGATCAGGGTACTACACAGTTGACCCTTTACTCAATGAATATTCATGTGAAAAATAATGACAATGAAATAGCATATGGACACGTGAATTTTATCAGGGCAAACTATGCAGAATGATATCTTTGACAGACCATCAGCAAACAAGACAGACCCTGATCAGACGGACATAAAAAAAAGCAACAAATAAAATTGCACCAAAGGCAACATCTTTTTTAAATAATTAATCCCTCCCCCATACACACACGTCCGAATAATGTTCTTTTTTTTCGCTCAAAACAACATTTAAAAACCAAACCAAACATTTAATTCGATCTACGTTGAATCCATCCTCAGTACTTTCAGTAGTTTGATTATCTGGTTTTACATGCAGCGCCACCTATATGGCGAGTTCGGCTGAAGTGCATTATGCCTTCGGCGTTCGTCGTTCGGCTTTATGCTTGTTGCTATGGGCTTACCGCATTGGGTCATGTGTCATTGAAGAAACTTCAATGAAAGAAGGACTCCCATCTTGACATGCAATAATCGTTTAGCAAACTGTTCAACACCACAATGCAGGATGCATTTATCATGAAGCAAACTGAAATGCCACAATGCATGATGCAATTACAATGAAGCAAACTGAAATGCCACAAAGCATGATGCAATTTTGGCGTTGATCGTCCTCCATAGGTTCTACTGTAGTTCTTATCCATGTTGTTTGTAATCGTACATTACAGTTTCTACTGTATATGCAAATGGAAAATCATACTGCCCCTGCTTTATTGAGAATAAATCCACACATGGAGAATTTGAGGAAAAAACACCCGAATTACTGCGTATAACACGATCTATTTCTTCCTATAGTTAAGGGGAAATCACGGATGTGCATTTAACTTTCACAAGGTTTACTGAATTGACCGTTTAAATGCTCAAAATGACAATAGAGACCATATAAACCCTTTCACGGCATCACTGTCATTTGCAAACAGTGTAGACCCAGATCAGAGGGCTCCTAGAGGAGCCCTCTGATCACGATATGCACTGTTTGTTCTTAAAAATACAGCAAGTGTAAGCCTTTCTTGAAAAGTGAACTCTATAATATAGCACTAATGAGCTATTCCACGCTCATAATTCAGGTTTTTAAGGGTTAATACCAGTGTTAGATATATATGCATGTAACTTGTTGCAGGCGTTACGATGAACTTATGCAGCGGATGTGTCTTTCTAGGCACAACCACATAGTTAGCTTTATTTGTTTGCACAACAGTGATTTCGTGTTTTTAACCCATTCGTTTGCTCTCATTATAGAGGACGTAGAAATAAACTGTGTATATTTGCCCGTTTGTTCGTACGTAGGTTCGTCCATGACACATGTTTTCCAAAATGAACATGTATTGGGCCTTGTAAGTTTAATGTTGATTTTGGGAATCTATGTGTTATGGTTTATGGCTATACATGTATTCAAAGTTGATATATTTTTTTATTTGCTAAAGTTGTTTTCCCGTCATTAAAAAATAAATAAATGAAATGGTTATTACTAAACCTGTATGTATACGTGTAAATAATACATGATTTTGTACCTGCTGTCAAATATTAAGAACATAAAGTTGTTCTAGAAATAATAGCATATTGAAAGTGGTCAGTCACTTTTCTGGTCATTAACAAAGGTGTGCATATAATGCGAACAAGAATACTCAGCCCATGCACAATGTAACAAATTAACAAACCATAGGTGTTCACTCAAACAGCGAATGCACCAGTGCCTTTAGCGCTTTGATAAAAATACAGTAAAACTCCTCTAAAACACCCCTCAATGAATAATTATAGACGTCTTTAAAAGCAAATGGCTGCCTAATTCAGGATGAAAGTAATACAGAAAGCTCCTATAAGAGTTTTCTGCATCATTTTCTTCCTGCATTAAGCTACCATCTGACACTACGACCCAAGATTAGTGATGAAACTAGAAAGGTTTTACTGTAATTCGTATAATATAACCCGCTACTATATGATAATTATACATGTACTATGGACGCGTATCAGCGGATACTATATGTGCATTTACATGTAAGCTATTTATCACATTACTTAACCCTTAACTCATTCACTTATACTGACGCCTTTTGACACCCCTATATTGACGCCTTTTGACACATTCCCCATATTGACGCCTTTTGACGCCTCTGTAAAAGTCACTTTTTGAAACCATTGTGATAAATAGAGCATTTGCCACATTTTTCCTTTTCTCTTGTAATTCTCCTTCTCGGTAGATTTATTTAAAGATGTTAGTCTAAAATTAGCCATAGCGGGAATAGATTAACACTCTACCGACGTCTTCAAACATTTGGATCCAGATGAGACACCGAATAACTCGGCGTCCTACCAGAGCTCGAATTGTATGACATTCTGATCATACTTCTGACGAATAGGCTAACCGAAAAACATCTGTTCTTACTATTGCGTTAGAAGGCACTATTTATTTGCAGACGGTAATTGTTAAACTTTGTAGTCTGCTTCAAACTTATTCTGTCGCTGCCAATAATGGATATGTGGTCATTGTTACAACAGTTTAGATCCAGATGAAACGTCGACTGTGAATCACTGATCACGTTTTTAATAAAAATGAAGAAAATGTAAAGATGGGATCTCGAGCAGAAAAAAAGACATAACTGGCAGTGAAAGAGTTAAATTAGCTTAACTGGTACAGTAAAACCTCACTATAACGACCACTGAATTGTGTTAATCAGTTGGTATTTAGGGCAGGTGGTTGCTTAAAGCAAGGTGAAAGTAAAACAGAACGCTCCTATAGGAGCGTTCTGTTTTACTTTCACCTTGCTTTAAGCAGCCACCTGCCTTTAACACAAAAATACTAAATGTAATTTAGTGGCCGTTATAGAGAGGTTTTACCGGTACTTGGTTTTCTGTATTTTCCCGCTATTTGTATTCTGGCCGTTCTATCGACCATTGCCTCTCTGTGATTTGATACAACAGCATCGGCCCTAAGTGACAATTTGTTGATTGAACACACGAATCGTTAAAAGCAGGTGTACATGTTGCTTAATACAGGACAGAGACAAAGGTTAATGCAGAAAGCTCATATAGGAGCTTTCTGCATTACTTTCTGCCTTATAGACATATGATTAGACCTCTCTTTGATGGTCGCTTAGGGCAGGTTCTGCTGTATGCTTAGTAGATAATGAACTAAAACTCATGCGTGAGATATTGGTTGTTATGTGGTGTGCTTACAGGTAGAACACAAACAGTTAGGTGAGTAACATATAGTATGGTATTAACCCTTTCGGCGCCAAACTTCTAAATGCCGTCCGCAATCCAAGTTTGTTAAATCTTTCAGTTAAATAAGGAAATGAGATAAATTATTGCAAATTTCAAAAGAATAAAGCACAGATATAGAAATAGAGATTGGGACAAAAAGTGAAGTGCCTGATCAGACGCCGCCTTGAAAAGGTGGCGTGTGATCTGGGACTGCACTATTTGTCGTTGTGCATTTAAGCGACATTGGCGGTGAAAGGGTTAACCCTATAAGTATACTACATGACTTTGCATGTAAGAAATGATGACATTATGAATACATGTATTGAGTACATACATTTTGATAATGGCTTATGAACACAGTACTAATGCTTGGTCAGTGCATATAGCCAATATACTCAAATATATACTCAACCCTGTTATTCCGTAAGCAAACAGAGCAAGCCCTAACCTGTTGAATATTCATGTAAGAAATAATGACATAATATTAGTTGAATTGTTATTATGGCACATTGCAAAGGAGGTTATAGAATTTATAGAATCAGCTCAATAATAATTTCATAAACAAACCGGATATACCCTGGCCAGACCGTTTCTTTATGAACCGTCTGATCTGGGTCTACTCTGTTTGCAAAGGCATGAAAAAGCATTTATATGAGGGAATGATTAATTGTTCAGCATTCATTTATAATGCATGTCTTTTAAAAATACCGCATGTCAAACAGTTTAGATCCTGATCTACCTTGTGTATAACGATACTTACAATTCCACCCATACGTTAATACTATACACATATTTCAGGAAGGCTAGACAGAGCTATAGATAAATAATGGCGGAAGGTAAGATAATGTTGAATTGTGTTTATGTACCGATATTCGTATATCTCGAATTCATGTGATCAATTACATTTAACTTATACATGTACCAATATCGTGAAATGTTCGGACAGTTTGTCATTTATTTTTTTTAATAAAAGTCATTATATTTGATCTCCATGGAAACTTCAAGAACCCTTTTCTTCATATAAACTCATTTTCACGCATTTGCAAAGTAGACCCAGATCAGACGGCCCCTACAGGAGCCGTCTAATCAGGATCTGCTCTGTTTGCTCATAACATTTGAAAAAATTGTTTCTGTAATTTCTGAAATGACTGCAATTTTCCACCTTCCATATTTCATTATAACTAGCCTATTTTGTCCATGAATATTCAGTAGGAACTGAAATTTGGAATAAACCTAGAACAGGGAAAGGTTAACGGACCTCCTTATACCCTATTCCCTATCACCGACTTTACTTGAGTTTACAAACTGTTTGACACCCAGTCAAATCTTTATTAAAAGTTTGATCGAATCGGAAGTAGTCTAAATTGCATCTAAATTTAGCAGACTGTTTACAGCGAGATACGGGTTAACTACGTCACTGGGTCAAACTTTATAAGTGTCTAGAATGAAGCAAGTTACATCATTTATAAATGGCTAGGGTAGAGCAAGTTACACCAATTATACATTGTAGGTGTCTGGAATAAAGCATGTTTAAGTATCCAGGAAAAGCAAGTTAAATCTATATTATTTATAAGTGTCAAGAATAAATCGAATTATGTCTAAGGATAAAGCAGATTGCGTCCAATATAAAACTGAAGTACTGGTCTCATTGTCAGTTATATATAAAGCATACAATGAATATAATGAATACGTTTGTATTACACGAAACCCTTTACCTGATAAAGGCACCTTTCACGTCTTTGCAAACAGAGAAACCCCAGATACTTGCTTATATGCTTATGAAATATATCTTACCTCCATTTGGGCGGGGTTGTTAAAAGGTGATATGTCGCCATGTTGATATATGTTATGTGGCTTGTTGCAGATCAATAATTGATGTAATAAGGTAAAAACAAAACTGGAGATTATAACCGCTATCAATGTGGTCTTTATAATTGATGGATGCTTAATGCAGGGTGAAAGTCATGCAAGCAGTTAGTATAGGAGCTTATTGTGCCGCTTTCAACCTGCATTACGCATCCATTTGTTATAAAGACCGACACTGATATTTATTTGAAATTCCAATTTAAGAAAGTTTTTACCGTAATCAAACATGTTACTCTATACTGTAAGGTAACACAGTGATGTCCCCTACGAGCCGGACATTTACTAGAGAAGCATTAATTTCTGTTTAGGCCGATGACTGCTTTATGCAGAGTTCTGCACGACTTCCACCCTGCATTAAGTTTCCAACTGTTATAGGGTCTTGATATCTAGTTCTGTGAGGATAGCGATACTGTAATAGACCTCTAAAGCGGACTATTGTATATATTTTTTTTATATACATGTTTAACAGAAATCTGGGTCATTTAGGACATTTTAGTTATCATAAATATTTCAATTTGTGTTTATATGTTATATATTATATGTACAACGCCATTGAATATGTATCTATCATAGAAATAGGCGTTTAATCAAATAAAACAGTTTACAGTTTTACAGTTTACTATTAATAAAGAAGAAATTAGCTCTTTTGTACAGGCAGCTGCTTAATGCAGGGTGAAACTCGTATGGAAAATTTCTACACGCCTTTCACCCGGCATTAAACTTTCCCCTGTTATAAAGAACGACTTTGATACTGATTTGAAATTCCAATTTAGAAAGGTTTTACTGTAATATTTTCCTCGGACAGAGTTTGTCTTCGATGGATCGTTCAGTCTGACAGATGATATGAGAAGAGCTTTTGAAAAGGATGGACTCTTCGTGGTCAAGTAAGTACTTGAAATCAAACCAAATAGTAGGAGTGGAATGTTTAGTTGCAAAAATGTAGTGCATGTAATCTGTAAAACAGGAGCGTTCTGTATTACTGTTGTCCTGCATTAAACAACCACCTGTTTAAATATACAGAATTGTATTCCATTTGAGTGATCGTATTACTGTATATTCCCAATTTGTTGTAGAGCTATGGATATGGTATTGTCTCATTAAAATCATATAGTCTTTATAACTTACTGAAACCATGTTGACTCGTCCATTTGAGTTATTTATGCTAATCTAATATTAATTAGTGGGATAGGTTCTTTAAAATAAGGTTTGCATGGGAAATATGAAGCAGATATGTAAGGTTTCCTACTGGAACCCTTTGATCTGTGTCGGCATTGTTTGTCAATGTTCTTATTAACGGACACTGTGCTCAAGAGGGTGCAATATCCCAGGAAATCGACTCAAAAGACTGGCTACAATGGTCGAAATAGTGATTGCCTGTGCAAACAGTTTGGATCCAGATAAGATTTAGAAAGATAAGTCCTCTTCATCTATGTATAGCGCTGTCTATGGTTGATATTGTAGGAAGTTCATGGACAAGGAGGAGCTGGATCAGATGTGGAGAACGCTGAACCATCCGGATGGTATCATGAAACACGCATACACGGTCAGCTTCCGAACCCTTGTCCCACAACATGTAGACTAAACTGTCGTTCTGTTTTTTGTTTAACCCCTTTACCTGATGAAAGTTCAAGTAAGGAATAAAAACATCATGAATAAGCTGAAGTTTTATTATGGCATTTATTGGCCATGGTAGAAACTGTCGAACCAGATTTATATAATTTCATTCGCAAACAGAGCAGACCATGAACAGACGAGTCCTACAGGAGTCATCATATCCTGATGAGATTTACGAAAAGGTTATCAAAATCGATAACTGAAGAACATGCTTATTATGACAAATAGTGCAGACCTGGAGAAAAGGTTAAACTTGAACCGTGTCACGTGACGAGATTCCTGTGGCGTCTTGCATAAGTAAACCTGTTTTTTTAACTCTTGACGTCGGCACTACCTCTGTACAGAATTGGTCAGGTTGGAGAGTGCTTGGCACCAATAATAGTGTAAATGCATTTGCTGTCTAAGTTGACAAATAGTGTGGAGCCTGAGGAGAAGACAAGTCTCTGCCTTATGTTATTTCAAAAGCCGAGAGCATATTGCCTATCGTCATGTGCCTTTATCACAGTACATTCTCGATTATAAACATATTGCTTCAGTCTCAGTTCATTATAATTTATCTGATTTGTTAATTGTTGAGTTCACTTCAAATCTAACCAATTTGTTCCCACGATCCCATATATGGGAAATAGGCAAACAGTGTAGACTCTGATCAGACGCCGCATAATGATGCGTCTAATCAGAGTCTACACTGTTTGCTGATAGGAATTTCAATATAAAACCAAACGAAATTGAAAATTTAGACCAGGCATCCCTAAGACAAAAAATGAACTAATCCAGTAAATAAACATGGAAGAATCCACTGGGCGCGAATGGGTTAATACTGATTAGATGCTTGACAACGAAGTCAGACTGAAACTCAAAAGTTTTCTAATCACGGGATCAAGACACATCCTCAGAAATTCCCTTTTTATTATGGCTGGTTGTCAATCTTGAGTGATAAGTATTTAGTAAACAAGATATTTCCATAATTGAATTTCCATTGTTTTATCATCCATTAGACAAATGAAGAAGACAACAGGAAGATAACACGGGTGACGTATACTCATCCCGGGACTGACGTGTTCGGACTGGTGAACAGGTGCGAGAAGATCGTCAACACATGCGAACAGGTACCCGCTAGATATGAGTCACACACTAACTGTGCAAACTTATGCATTCAACGGAACATAATCTATGGCGCTAAGACATTTGACTAAACTATTAGATATTAAAACCGTTTGCTGATTATATTCATTTAACGATTTAACTACTTTAAGTACTACGAAGAGAGCCTTTTGCAAATGTTGTAGCATTATGTATGGACGTATGCATTTTTGATCAGCCAGTTGCGTTTTCATCGACACCCTTCTCTTAAATCTTCACCAGAAGGACAATTAATTAGCTAACCAACGTTTGATGCTATTCGTCCAGTCCAGTATTTACAGCTATAGCTGATCATACAATATTGAATACTCTATACGCCCATACTGTTGCAGTTACTTGGCGGTGAGGTATATCATTACCACACAAAGCTAATGCTGAAAAATTCCCGAGAGGGAGGACCGCACGTGTGGCACCAGGACTATGGGTGAGATATCTCGCATACTAAAAATGAAAACCAGACACGGACTTATAAGAAGTTTTGCCTGAGTCTTAGTTTATTTTCAAGCTTCTGAGCATAATACATGTACATGTATATTGATCCAGTCAAGAAAGTATGATGTATTTCGTTTTAGTTTTTTTTGTATGTTGTACGAATAGGCTAGATTATATTGTATCGTAGTCAATGTAAGTTCTAAACCGAAGCTATTATGTTTAATAACCCCTGGTACAAATATCATAGCGCCTGTTTTGGCGTGAGCTCATTGCTGAGTGAAAGTACCACTGTTGCTGGATGTATTACTGAACAAGTCACTCTCAATGGACAATGGATCTGATTGTTTTCACAGAGCACACAAAATCTCGAAATATCATTGGATGATAATTGACTGGCATGACCGATGCGATAAACATTATCATAACAATAAACAGGATAGAAGCTAGCTAATCTGGTGACATTTTGTCAGATTTACATTTCGTCAGATACACACGTTATGTAGTATATTTGCAGTTATTGGTACAAACAGAATTTGTTCCCTGACATGATGTCTGTCTGGATTCCAATAGACAAAGCCACCCGTCACAACAGCTGTTTGCAGGTAAGAACGCACAAAAAGACACATCTGCGCATAGTCATACGCCATAACACCTGTGTACATGCATGCAAGCGCAAAGGACACATTGTGCATAGCCATGCATCACAACATCCGTGTACATGTAAGGGGCGCAAAACTACAATCTGCGTTTGTAGTATGTACATCACAAAGCCATACATACAATCATTTGTCTGCATTTAATTGGGAGCAAATGGCACATCCGCGCATATCGCATAGTCATACGTCGCAACATCTATCAACATGTATAGTAACAGATAAAGAGATAAATGTGCGTTCTCAAGTATTAAAATCGTCATTTCTCCATCAAACCCTATGTAGCGATTTCTCTTTGGAATTATCTCAAAGAGACGATTCTAAAGAGTGGTCGCAACATAGGGTTTGGTGGAGAAATAAAGAAGTTGTTCTTGTAAATGTTTTAATTAACGCATATTATCTGGACCTCTGAATTGTATGCAGTGTTAAAGGGAGCCATCTCCACGAGTTCATATGTCATAATAATTGTCCACATGTAAGTAGGCTCAAAGGGACACATCTGTACCATGTCATATGTCACAACAATTGTCCACATATAAATAGGCTCAAAGGGACACATATGTACGAAGTCATATGTTACAACAATTGTCCACAGGTAAATAGGCTCAAAGGGACACATATGTACGAAGTCATATGTTACAACAATTGTCCACAGGTAAATAGGCTCAAAGGGACACATCTGTACGAAGTCATAATTCTATCACAACAATTGTCCACAGGTAAGTAGGCTCAAAAGGACACATCTGTACGATGTCATACGTCACAACAATTGTCCACAGGTAATTAGACTCAAATGGTATTGCAGGAATACACACGGGCTCTCATGACTGGTATATAGGTAATAAAGAGACATAAACTCACACTTACACGTTTATAAAGCCATGAACGAGATACTCAAACTTCTGGTACCATCAAAACGAACCAAACTATTTCATAATGATTTACATACACACACAGAATTAAATCTTTAAAACCTGTGAAGGATGGTAACTATCCTTGTTTATTTCTTGTTACTGTTGGAGCTATATTTATTAGAATTGTGCGCAGACATCTTGACCCTTTCCCTGTTTACGAAAAGTTTTAACTGCAATTCTATAATATAAAAAAATTCAAGGGAATACATGTATTTGCATTGACAAAACTGTAGAATAAGGTCATTTCATAAAGAAACATGGTAGACTCTTGTAAGAGTCATCCGATCTAGGCCTACTCTGTTTGCTATTTTATTAAAAAGGCGTTTATATTAGGGAAATGATTAAAAGACTCAATACTGTCATCATAATATCAATATGATTACTGTCACTGTTGACACATACGATTGTAGCTTGCGACATTGCATTGGTTAGGGGTAAAAGCAGCCCAGCGAACATTTTCGTAAGATGAATCAGCATGGGCACTCATCACAATTAAGAAAGAAAACGAGAAATAAACATTACAAATCAATTAAGTGATATATACATGCCGGATTAGTGTTATTGCTATAATGTGTTTTATTATCATCCATGTTACGGGACAAAGCCTAATTGTTTCTGAGCATTAATTATCCTTCAGTAAGACAGAACGCATTATTTCAGGTTTTAAAGGGATCGCACAAATGTGGCCGTATAGACCACGCTTTAGGCACTTCGTCAGGACAGAACATGGCAGACCTGACACGTGTAGAAGAAATAAAGAAAGTATGTCCTCACGTCTACTGCGAAATGGAGCCAGGTACACTGTCTTTACTTGTGTAAACATTTTTTTCTTAAATGCATCATAGCATAAATGCCATGGTCTTCATACTTCATTCCAGCTGATAATAAGTTCTATTCGATATTGCCGAACTGCTTTTAACGTAAGCTTTTAACACTTAACACCATTCAAATAAAACACTACACTAAGCTACGTATATAACATGGTTCGCCATTAGGACAGTGACCGTTATGTCGTTTTCATTTGAATGAAACAGTACTTCAGTCATACACTAGGTTCTAGTACAGTAGAACATGTCTTAAGCGATCATTAAAAAGAGCTCTAATTCTAGGCCTTTAAGACATGCTTCAGCTTAATGCAGGTCGAACGTGATGCAGAAATGACCTATAGGAGTTTTTTCATTACTCTTAACTTGCATTAAACACATTAATCACATGCTTTTTAAGATTCCTGTGTCCAATAAATTTAAGGTCGCGTAAGCTAGGTTCTGCTGTATGTTATTCACCTCCGCTTAAAGTACAATTCTTGTTCACTCTATCAAAGGTGATGCGCTGTTCTTCCATTGTAATGTCCTGCACACGAGCAGTCCTAACGACAGCGACATGAGGCGGTGGGCGGTCATCTGCAGTTACAACAAGGCCAGTAACGACTCCTTCATAGCCCATCACCATGCCAGTTACACGCCAATAGCAAAGGTACATGCTTCAATGTTATCTTAACCCTTATATCTAACAAACCGGTCCGATCCAGATGAGGCGCAGAGTCACATGGTGTCTCATCAGATTACCATGTATAGTAAAACCTATAACGGTCACTAAATCACATGGAGTATTTTGTGTTAAAGGCAGGTGGCTGCTTAAAGCAAGGTGAAAGTAAAACAGAACGTTCCTTTAGGAGCGTTCTGTTTTATTTTCACCTTGCTTTCAGCAGCCACCTGCACTAAATACCGACCAATTAACACATTTAGTGGTCGTTATAGAGAGGTTTACTGTATTATTGTACATCTAACCCGACTAATTGGTATTAAGAAATGGATTTCTAATGCTGCAAATACATTTGACAATGACTCTCTCTATATAGATACAGTAGAACCTATCCTAAGCGGTCATTCAAATACTGAACATAGTCTTAAAACAGGTGGTAGCTTAATGTAGGGCAAAAGTAATTCAAATAGCTCCTGTAGGAACTTTCTGCATTACCTTTGACCTGTATTTAGCTACCACCTGCTTTATAGACCCATAATTTGACATTTTTTCTGTACTTTACCACATACGGGTATATTTGCAGGTGCCTGACACAGCGATCAAGACTTGCAAAAACTATACAGACTTCCATGGAAAAGAGTTTCTTCACTCCAAACTACAAAGCGAGAATACACATAAATGCGAATAACACTAAAGATACAACATTAGACCATGCACTCTCCCAGACTAAGATAATTGTATATAGTAAAATATGTTATTTTTCTGTTTCATAAAATTAACTTCATTGACACAATCGGAGTGCCAACTTAATCTGGTATATAAGAAAGAAAATATCTCCAAATTTGTTTATACAGCTACTGTGTCAGTATAGAGTAACGGATTATAGTTTCAAAATGTTTCAGCATGTGATGTTGAACAAAACAGTTATTTTACACAGTACCGCCTTGTATAAGTCTTAAAATACCATGTTATGTAAATAATAAGTACATTACTATGTTGGGGGAATGCATTATGCTCTAGAATTCCATTTTGAAGATAACTGTTAGATTATATTGACCACTTTGCTTATTTAGGAGTTAAATCTTTAAAATAATGGAATATTTGTTTTTAAGTTACATTTTAAAATAATGGTAGATCTGGTAAAACAACATCTGACCGAAAAGACCAAGTCATGAAGCCTTGTTTTTGTCATGAATAAATGTCGAAATACATTACAATAATGTATTAGTGTTAAAGTTATTACATGTATAATTAACTATTTACCCGATACAGCCGCACTTGGCGCATTTGTAAACAAAGTAGATCCAGATCAAAGGTTCCTGAAAGAGCCATCTGATCAGGACCTGCTCTGTTAGCTTTTGCAATTGTATAGACCTGACTCTATAGTTTCTGCCATGGCGAAATATCCATGTGCTTATTTGCCAATATAATAGTTAATAAATATTCCTGATATAATTATTTCTTTCATGACTATGAATGAGGTAAAGAGTTACCAGAATATTAAAAAAAACTGCATTTTTGTTTTTCTTTACGCACCCAACGCACCTATGCGTATTAAATCCGGCTGTCTGTGTTTGATGTTGTACACCTTCTAAATAGTTCACATTCTCGAAACACATCAGCTTGCTAATATATTACTATTACCACAAAAACATTTTGTAAATGTGTGACTTTATAATAATTTGTACATAAATATTAGACTAATCATTGCTTTACTATTTCTTACTTGTCTCGGCGAAACATTCAAGGGCGGGACACTCTGTTGGAAACTACACACTCGTCTATACAGGCCATGAACCAGACACATCGAACTGTGACAAAGGAATACTGTTATCAAAAGCAACATGTATTTATATAGATTAATATTCTTGTACAATAGTGCAAAACATCAATTTAGCTAGAAATAAGAGCAAATACATAGGAAATGTATCAATCCATTTCTCTTTTATTAACCCTTTCACCGCCAATGTCGCAAACATGCACCACGACAAACAGTGCAGTCCCAGATCAGACGCCACCTTTTCAAGGCGGCGTCTGATCAGGGACTTCACTTTTTGTCTCAAACTCTATTTCTATGTCTGTACTTTATTCCTTTGAAATTTGGATTTATTTATCTCATTTCCTTATTTTACCAAGTGATTTAACAAAAGTGGTTTGCAGACGACACTTTTATCAAACAATTTATCTTATATCTCATTCTCAACCAAATTAAGGAATGTATGATGAGTTTCATTTATAATAGCCAATATTTTTACTGCTCTTGTCTAACCGGTACCATTTAACTCTGTACTCGATAAAAACCTTTGCAAACAGGGTAGACCAAACTCAGCTTATATGTGAGTTCTCGCTGAAGCATGGTGTCATATCTTCACCATGAAAACCACCGCAGCATTCACAGCTCATCAAATATTCTGTCAATGGAAATAACTAGCGTCAAATAGAAGCATGTTAATATTCTTAGAAAAATAGATAACTGTTCATCAAGAGTGATGATTTGTTTGATAAATGAGAGTTTACGGAAATCGATGGTCAAATAAGCTTTCAAAGACGATGGCAGTGAATGGACCCATCGGTTTTGGGCAGAATTCGGCCGGAGTTGAATACCATTTTTTTCTTTCTTTTTTTCTTTTTTTTTTTTTGGGGGGGGGAGGTATATTTTGGTATACTTTAGATACTTATTACTTATGACATGTGATGAAAATATGTATTTTTGTGAGTTGTTGTTGTTGTTGAAACAACATGCGAAGGGCACCTGTGGTCAACAATGGACGTATGGTGTTAACTGTTTGTTGGTATTTGTTGTTTTTGTTATTGTAATCTGCTAAAAACTGTCAAAACAAAGACACAAAAGTTCGGAACAACAATAATTTTGCTTTCTGAGTTATAATATTTTTTGCTATCTTTAATTGCACCAGTTTAAGTCGACTATGCTTTGAGAAGTTTCCTAAAAAAACCGAATGTCCGTGGAATGCGATTGCTCAAAATTAATACAAATAAAGAATACATTCATGCTCCTACAGGAACCGTCTGACCTGGGTCTACTCTGTTCGCAAATGCCTAGAAAGGCCTGGCGGAAGAATTAGAGCCCACTTTTATAATTTAATGTTGGACTCTGACTTAGATTACCGTTTAGTACCTTTGTCAATCTCTGGAAACTTCAACCCTTTACACCATGGACATGCATGCAAGAAATAATGGCATCATTAATATTAATAAGCTGACCTTCTATAATGACATGGATATAATATTTGGCAGCGACAGCAAAATGTATAATCATATAACAGAGCAACAGATAAACGTGCGTACTCGAGTACTAAACTCGTCATTTCTCCACCATACCCTATGTGGTGACCACTCTTTATAATCGTCCCTTCGAGAAAAGTGGTCACGGCATATGGTTTGGTGGAGAAATAATGAAATTAGTCTTGAAAATATTTAAAGTACAATTTGACCCTTCCCATCTGACGTCTGTTTATTCTACCACTACTTGGCTGAGCTTAGAGTTTACAGATGGTCAAGAAATTAACAATGAATTTGAATAGGGATTTTCCGACTTCATAATTGCAAACATGAATTTGATGATATGTTTTAACCTTTTAAGTTGGTCTTCTTCTTGATATTCTAATATCCTTTGTAAACGCATTTTTCTGAAATGGGAACTAGTTGGTTTTTAACTTAATTATTTTAATGATTTGAACAGTTTTCATTACTGACTTGTGTAAACAACTGCCCCACTCCCAGGGTATTTCATAGGTTTTGAAAGAATGCCCCTGTAAGAGTCATCTGACCAGAGTTTGCTCTGTTTGCTGGTGGACTTATATATACATGTATCAGATTCTACGGTTTGTGGGAAAACATTAACCAAAGTAATCACTACTGAACCATTAGAAACACAGCCCATATTGCGCGTGCGTATTCATCTCATTAAGCTGCAGCGTTCAGTCAAGGTCACACTTCAAGGATGAAAGTCAAAATGTCTGACCGACTACCATAGGGTGGGGGAGGGGTTTGTTGGCATACATATTTAATAAACATTGTTATTTGTCTTTGATTTTCTCTCAAACCGATGCTGGTTATTACGAAGCAGTTCGTGGCGATCTGTCTCAAATGTTTCAACAGTATGTTGTTGAATAAAGAGATAAAAGATATTGATATAGAAAAGTCGTTATAACGAGACACTTTATCGA
Source organism: Azorinus chamasolen (assembly GCA_963576725.1). Classification (NCBI taxonomy): domain Eukaryota; kingdom Metazoa; phylum Mollusca; class Bivalvia; order Cardiida; family Solecurtidae; genus Azorinus; species Azorinus chamasolen. The sequence continues at coordinate 43,678,964 of OY755242.1, read as the reverse complement.
ATGTAAAGATCGGCCTTGAGATAAAGAGCATGGGCCATGTTGATACGACAGGGGTAACTGATAAACAATGCTGATATATACACCGGCACGTATTGGGGACCTTATATCAGTACATCGATGATACCTAACCGACTTAAGGTATCTGGTCTTCCGACACATCCCGGAAACAATCGGTATTAGATCGACATACGTAGAAACTTAATTGGGCGCCTTTCGGTTACGGCTATCGTCAGTCCACCTGAACGATATTGTAATAATTTGACATGGATTTCCGATTAGATGAAGTTAGGACGCGTAGGTCCATCGCATTGCGAGCGTCTTACTCAGTTATACCGAAGGTGTCCGAAATAGCCGGATCACAAGTGTACCAGATACCTTAACAGTTGACAGGTCAATATATGCTAGGAGGCAAGGATAACTGCAAACGGAACTTTGACAAAAGGTATAGATTTAGGGTTTCGATCTTTTTCACGATTTATCACCTGTTAACTGATGTACAGATTGTACAATCATGTCATTAGCGTGGATATGTTTATTTTAAACTTATAGTTTTAATTTATGTGCAGATAGATGAGCAGATTGCGTGTTTAACATGCGCGATGAACGCATTTTATGTTCTTTACTAAGCCAAATACAAGATACAGTAGAACCTATCTAAAGCGACAACTCAATACATTATCATAGACGACTGCTTAATGTAGGACGAGTGTTAACTTTATACCTGCATTAAGCTACCCCATATCTCTGCGACTCATAATTAGAACTATTTTGGGTAGTCGCATCAGTGGTTTTTTTTGTATAATTACACTACAGTAGAACCTGTCTTAAGCGGTCATTCACTTATCGAACATAGGAGTCTTAAAATGCAGGTGGTGGCTTAACGCAGGGCAAAATTAATGCGCAAAGCTCCTATACGAGGCAATACCTTTGACCTACATTAAGCCACCACCTGCCTTACATACCCATAATTAGAACTATTATTGATTGCCGCTTAATACAGGTTCTGCTGTACTGAATTAAGAATGATCCGAGTTTACAACAAATAAAACATTCAATCTAGTTCTGTTTACCGACTTGAAACACACTGGGATGCAATATACATGTATATTAGTGGATACTAAATGAGCAACCCATGATAATGCATTAATATGGTTTACTTAAACATTGTTGCGCAGGTTTTGCTGAAAACAGGCAGCATCAACAACAGAAAGATGGTGAAAGGTGAGTGAGAAAGAATGGCAGGTGCAGTAGATTATGTCTTTCGTAGTTGTTCAAGCTAACACAATACAGTAACTCCCCCCTCTAAACCAAACGTTCAGTTAAGTACAAATAGCGGTCTTGTTGACAGGTGGTAGCTTAATGCAGGGTAAAAGTAATGCAGAAAGCTCATTCAGGAGATTTCTGTGTGACATTCATTCTGCAATAAGCTGTCACCTGCCTTAAAGGATCTAAATTAAAATTCTTTAGAGGGGTTTATAAGGGATTTTACTGTATATTAAAGACAGGAACCACAAGTAAATGTATTTTACCATGGCAGAAACAGTAGCATCAGATCTATAATTCCTTAGGCAAACTAGACAGACCCTGAACAGACGACTCCTAGGTGCAGTCTAATCTGGGTCTTAACAAAACACGGGCAAATTGAATTCTTTATTTCATAGAAATGCCTTTTAACACATGTCCAAGCATAGTCGATCCAGATCAGAAGAATCCTGTAGAAGGGTCGGCTCTGTTTGCTAATGGAAATAGGAGCGATCGCAACCCATGCTGGTGAACGTTCCTGTGAAGTATGGTGACTCTATCCCTACTGGTTTCAGAGATACGCGCAACACAAGTTTGTGACAATCAGACGGACGGACGGACAGACAACTCTGACAAAAACAATATGTCTCCCCACAAATGGGGGAGATATAAAGAGAAGTTCGACCATATCATTGACGACTCCGCAATTTGGGTAGAAGCCTGCAACCTATATATCTTTAGCAGCCCCTACGTTATAAGAAAGGTGTCTGGTTTGTTGAAACTCATCATCATTTGCATCACAGTATTTATCTTTCTCTACAATGACGACTTATAATCCTTGTAATGCAGGACGTGCATGTACTGTCGTTTGAAATCATATCAAATAGTGTACATCCATATCAGAGAATTCGCAGTGGAGTCCTTAGGGTCCATGCTTATAAAACTTTTAGTTGAGTCTGAGTTCGTTCTCAAGTTTTTGATTGGTCAGATTTGAGCCTTTGGCTCAAATCTGACCAATCAAAAGCTTGAGAACTCAAATCTGACCAATCAAAAGCTTGAGAACGAACTCAGACTCAACTAAAAAGCTTTACAAGCATGGGACCTGATCAGGGTCAGTTCTGTTTGTTACTCAGTGTCCTCTGGTAAGTTTAAGACTGCGTTTATGACGTTGTGATTGGTCTTGGTCTAAAATGTTTGTTTAATCATTTTACATATGACATTATGCCGAAATAAATTTCAGTTTAATTGAACCCTCTAAACCAGACGTTAAATTTAATATAAACATCTGTTTTAGAGCCAGGTGGCAACTTAACCCTTTCCCTGTTCTGTATTTAGGCCAAATTTCAATACCTACTGAATATTCATTAACAAAATAGTTATAAAGAAATATGGAAGGTGGAACATTGTAGGCATTTTAGAAAGTAAAGAAACAGATCTATCAACTTTTATTAGCAAACAGAGCAGACCTGATCAGACGGCTCCTCTAGGAGCCGTCTGACCTGGGTCTATTCTGTTTGCAAATGCGTGAAAACACGTTTATATGAGGGAAAGGGTTAATACAAGGTGAAGGTCATACAGAAAGCTTGCTGCATAACTTTCTACCTGCACTAAGTAGTCACCTGTCAAAAAGTATCTAAATTCTTCTCTACTAGAATACCAGTTTAGAGGATTATTTTGTAACCATTTTATACAGGGTTTACCTTCGAAGGGGAGTTCAAGCTGACGGAGGAGATGAAGTCTGCCTATGAAGAAGACGGGCTTTTAGTTGTCAAGTATGTGTTATATGTTACCACAGAGGTTCAGATAAGATGACTAAATTTAAATATTTTCAAGAATAGTTCCTTTAGATCTCCACCAAACCCTATACTGTGACCACTCTTTAGAATCGGCTCGAAGAGACGATTCTAAAGAGTGGTCACAGTATTGGGTTTGGTGGAGAAATGGCGATTTTAGTATTTGGGTAACACCCTTATCTGTAGCTCTGTTACCCTACATATTAAACACTTTTAACTGAACACGCTGTCAACAGTGTGGATTCATATAAAACTCGCCAAGTGACTCGGTGTCTAATCAGGACCGAATGTGTTTGATGCCCAGTGACCGAGGTTATAAAACTTCCGAGTCTGAATTTGAGATCATTCTCAGTTACACCGTATCTTATTGGTCAGATAATCAGATGCCTGAGAACGCTTTTATAACTTTCTGTCAAGATCGTGTATTTAAAAAGGAAATGGAAAAAGACTATACACATACAGAAAATTGGTGTAGACGACACTCTGAGTCTCTATAGACATTTTTTCTCAGTAATCTGAAAGTTAACAATATGAACTGACCATTGAACTAACTAGCTCGCTAACATAGCTCTGTCGTTAGAGTGCTAGAAGTCCAAAATGACAGAATATCTAACATTAAGTACGCCGTAAGAGGACTGATATCAGTTTGTATATCTAACATTAAGTACGCTGTGAGAGGACTGATATCAAATTGTGTATATCTAACATTAAGTACGCTGTGAGAGGACTGATATCAGACTATGTAATTCCAACAGTAAGTTCGCTGTGAGATGACTGGTATCCGTTTGTGTATATATCTAACATTAAGTACGCCGTAAGAGGACTGATATCAGTTTGTATATCTAACATTAAGTACGCTGTGAGAGGACTGATATCAAATTGTGTATATCTAACATTAAGTACGCTGTGAGAGGACTGATATCAGATTGTGTATATCTAACAGTAAGTACGCTGTGAGAGGACTGATATCAGATTGTGTATATCTAACATTAAGTATGCTGCGAGAGGACTGATATCAGATTATGTAATTCCAACAGTAAGTACGCTGTGAGATGACTGGTATCCGTTTGTGTATATCTAACACTAGACTAACAGTAAATACGCTGTGAGAGGATTGATATTATAAGTAGTTTGGACTTAGATGCGATTCTGTCTGATGTTGTTTTTGAAAACCCAAAATATTTTCTTTGAAAATTGACGAATACTTATTCATTCCGGTTATGAAGAGCCATTTGCTTTTTAACCATCTGTGTTTATTCATCAACCATTTCCGTGCTGATAGCGTACATATTTGCCTTTGAAAATAGTGTAGACCCGATGAGACAACTCCTTCAGGAACTGTCTCATATAGGTATGCACTACTTGTCATGCCATACTTAACCAACATTAAGCATGGTTCACCTAACACTTTCCTTCTTATAAACGCCTTTCACGCCTTTTTAATCAATCATAGAATACATTGAACAGACGGCTCCTGCAGGAGCCGTCTGATCAGGGTCTGCGCTGTCTGTTTATGACATCATATGGATCTGATTCTACAGATTATGCGCGAGCCAAATTTCATGTGTCCATGTGACATTGTAAAAATAATCTAATTAATATTCGTGATGCTATTATTTCTTTCTGAATATGCATTAAGAAAAACTAATATCTAAGTGGATGGACTCACCTTTGGATGGACTCACCTTTGAATAGTCAGCAAGAAAAAGGTTAAGTGTTGACACTTCGCAGTAGTCCTAATATGACTGTAACCATTTACTCAATGAATATTCATGTAAGAAATCATGAATATTGATTAGATTATTTTCTGTAATGACATATGAATACAGGACATTTTGGCTCAGACAGAAACTTCGGGTCTAGAAATAGATCTATACCATACCATAAGCAAACAGAGCAGACCCTGATCAGACGGTTCCTATAGGAACAATCTGATCTTGGTCTACTCTGTTTGAAAAGGCGTAGAAAGGCATGCGTATGTATGGAGAATTATTCTCTTTCTAACATGTTTTCTATATCTGCTTCAGGAATTTTTTTGAACGAGAGGAAATCGACCAGGTGTTGAAAACTCTTACCGACCCGGATGGAATAATGAAACATTCTTACTCGGTAGAGTATTCTTCTCTATCTTAACCTTCTCTCTTAAATCGCTTCTTGAACTGAACTTGCCTCTTCTTAGTTTACCCATTTCACTAAATTCGCTTCTTACTGAACTCGCTTTTAAAAAACATAACTCACTTTTAACTAAATTTGACTCTTACTTTACCCCATTCGCTTAAGTCACCTCTTGTTGAGCTCGCCTCTAACTTGCCTTTAAATAAGCTTGACTCTTACTTTGCTCCTTTCACTTAAGTCACCTCTAACTGAACTCACCTCTAACTTGCATTTAACTAAACATGACTCTTACTTTGCCCCTTCACTTAAGTCTCCTCTTACTGAGCTCGCCTCTAACTTGCCTGCCTCTAACTTGCCTTTAAATAAGCTTGACTCTTACTTTGCCCCTTTCACTTAAGTCACCTCTATCTGAACTTACATCTAACTTGCCTTTAACTAAACTTGACTCTTACTTCGCCCCTTTCACTTAAGTCATCTCTTATTGAACTCGCCTCTAGCATAATGTAACTCGCCTTAACTAAACTAGCTTTTTACTTTATACCTTTCACTTGCTTCTTACTGAATTCGCCTCTAACACAGTGTAGCTTGCTTTTAACTAATTTCGACTAAAGATTACTTAACTCTAGGGCTATTACAGACCATAGTCTGTGAACAATTCCAGTATTCAACCTAGAGCCGCCAAACTATGTAGGATGTTTGAACAATGTGTGAACTTGCCTAGTTAGTAAATGGCCAACATATGCAATCAGTAACAGTAGTTATGAAAGCCATTCCAGTCTTCACCATGGTACACAGTGGTACGTTCCTTGGGTATCTGTACGAAAACTGATTAAGATTATTTATTTCTTATTCCGCGCAATTCATGCAGATAATAGCGTAATGCACGATAACAGTTATGTACACAATTCCTATTGGCGTTTCACCATTAAACAACCATCTACCTTTAAAGGCATTCATCTGTAATTAACATTTTCTATGTTGACGATTCATGGAAGATATGATGATACCATGGATACTTATAAGTTATAAGATGAATTTCTATAATGTCATATACAGTAAAACCTCTCTATAACGACCACTAAATTGTGTTAATTAGTTGGTATTTTGGGCAGGTGGTTACTTAAAGCAAGGTGAAAGTAAAACAAAACGCTCCTATAGGAGCGTTCTGTTTTACTTTCACCTTGCTTTAAGCATCCACCTGCCTTTAGCACAAACTATTTGGTGTAATTTAGTGGTCGTTATAGAGAGGGTTTACTGTATAATGTTTGGTATTCATAAGCAAACAGAGCCGACCCTGTTCAGATGCTTCCTGATGGAGCTGTCTGATGTGGGTCTAATGTGTTTGAAAAGGCGCGAAGGGCGTTTATATGAGGGAAAGGGTTAAGAGGCTGATGTAGAGAGATTCTATTGTAAAAACTAGTTGTAATACACATATTCACAGAAAGGATGTAAACATTTGTACAAAAGTTCTAATGACAACTAATACTAATTTTACTACATATTGGGGATATGACCACCTGTCTGCGCTACGTTTCCTTCAACATTGTATTACCTCTGCTACAAGGTTCCCCAATGTTCGGTCAATTGTACCTTTTGGTGGTATGCTTTATTTTGTCTTCATCATAATATTAACATTGCCTTGATCGCACATGGACGTGTTCAGTAGTTCTGTCCCACTGTTCCCCATCAATGGGTAATCTTTACTTGTATTCTTTTGTTTCCTCCGCTCTTGTATTATCGTTATTGCAAATGGAAGAACCAGACCATTCTGCTACCTCACTATTCACAAGTGTGTTTCATTTACCTGTAATCTGCAGATGGTAAATTTACTTATATTCTGTTGTTTTCACTGCAATTGTATGATCTTTATATTGCAAATGGAATAGTTCACATAGCTCCTGGGTTAATATTATTACAGACCGAAGAGGAGGGAGGGAAGAAAATAGTGCGTGTGATGTGGCAACATCCGGGTGATGATGTGACGGGGGTCGTATCACGTGCTGACAAAGTCGTGAATACATGCGAAGGGGTACGTACATAAACTGTTCAGTGTTAAATTATCCATTGACTAAAGACACAATTATTTATGTAAGAGATATTGAGATGTTGGTGGATGGGTGTAATTTACGGCGCTACAACACTGAACAGATCGTATGCATTCGATAGGTCGAATGCTTACAGTAATGCAAGATCGTACAAAGGTCCTGAATCAACTCTGTGTGTGCAGGTTTTCATGATAACAGTTGCAAGCACAATGGATCTAAATAAGACGGCGTCATGTCAGGACATGTATTACAGACAACCACCATATAGCGTGAGGCTCTTTCTATTTTTGCCTATTCTTAAAGGGCATTGCTATATACCTTTGACACCCATAGGCTATAAAGCAAAGTCGTCCAAAAGAAAATTTGGAACTCATTCATGTTACATTGAAGGGGTTCCTGTAAAAGAAAGAATGCTTGTAAAACCCGTTGACAGTGTTTGTTATATCAAACAGCGCCGACTCAAAACTGAGTATTCCTCCGATCAGGGTATACATTGTTGGCTTATGTCCCAAGTATTGGCTCGTGGGATGTTATGAGTTATTTTGAAAATATGTAAAGATATATACTATTTTCGGTTTGGAACATCTCTTCCTCATGGTATACGTGGTCAGGTGGTCAGATGGTTATCTATTAGTCCATCAACGTTATAGGCCCCATATCTTACATGGTAAAGAGTCAGTGTGTTAACTCTTTTGGCGCCAAATTTAAAAGAGTCGTCTGCAATAATAAGTACATATTAAATATAATTCTAAACTAAATAATAAAGGTATATTAGTAAAACATTTGTTTTTAAAAACCTGTATGCTTGGGCTAAAATAATACAGAAAACAGTGAAGTCCCAGGTCAGATGCCGCCTTCAAAAGGCGGCATCTGACCTGGGACTGCACTGTTTTCAATGGTGCCAACAGGGGACATTGGCGCCGAAAGAGTTAAAGGACGTTGGCATCTATGGGTTACTAAACCATATGGTTTGCGACAGACGTACATATCTAGTATAAGTTAATCAAAGAATGACTAACAAGAATATTTCACAAGTCACTGATAATCTCAAGTTTTCCATTAATTCATATAGTGCATTGACTAAACACATACTAAGCGATCTGTATTTATTTTCAATTTTAGTTGCTGGGTGGTGAGGTTTATCACTACCATTCAAAGTTTATCCTGAAGAACGCACATGAAGGAGGTCGACACGTGTGGCATCAGGATTATGGGTAATATTTGTTATTTATTGTTACTACTATATCACTATAATATTCATCATTAAAGGTAGATCAAATTTTAAAAACCCTTTATATTCAATATCTGAATAATGTAATGATAGCTCATGTGCATAACGATACTGATGTACGATAACAGAAATAAATAGTTTTATAAGGCTGCTAGTAAATACGCTAACAAGCCAGTGTTTTATAAGGCTGCTAGTAAATACGCTAACAAACCACCCGAAACTCTCTATTAAGGAGATTATCGTGTTTCATCTTATTACATTTTGTCGTTTACTTTGCATTATACAGTTATTGGTACAAGCACAACCTGTTCCCAGACCTGATCACTGTATGGATACCACTGGATAAGGCAACCAGACAGAATAGTTGCCTCCAGGTAATGCACCACAACTGGTCAAGACTCTGGATCCTCGTATTTTAAGACGTCGGAAAATTATAATTTGATACGGTGATATTCTTGCAAGAAGTATTGACATGCTGAAAATTTATAAGCTGAAATTTCGTAATGGCATATGTACACAGGGCTGATTAGTGTTGGTAGAATAAATAGAGTCAGGTCTATTGTAATTTTGTTATACGCAAACAAAGCAGATCCTAATCTGTTTACAAAGGCCTCAAAAGCATGTATATGAAGGAAATGCTTAACTTTCTGCTACATGAATATTTTTGTAAGAAACAATATTACAGAGCTACAGATAAAGGTGCGTACCCTAATACTAAAATCGTCATTTCTCCACCAAACCCTATACTGTGACTATACTCTTTAGAATAGTCTCTTTGAGACGATTCTAAAGAGTGGTCTCAGTAAAGGATTTGGTGGAGAAATAAATGAGATATTCTTGAAAATGCTGAAATTTACGCATCTTATCTGGACCTCTGCAATAGCATGAATCATGTTGCATGACTGTTAATTAGCGAAATGTTTTATAATGACTTATGGACACAAATAGTATTGGCAATGGCAGAAACTGAAGAATCAGATCTACATGTATATTATTTCATAAGCAAACAAATGAGACACTGACCAGACAGTTCCTTCAATAGCCGTTTGATCTAGGTCTACTCTATTTTCAAAGGCGCTAAACGGTGCATTTGTGGAGAGATAGACACGGGGGAATTTTAGGAAAGCTAGAAACAGTATTATTTTAGATTTCTCCGGCAATCTAGTTCATGCAGTTGCTGTTCTCTTGTGTATCAACAAAACGGGATAAGTTTTATCTACAATTCTGATTTTGTGGAGAAAAAGAATGTATTGTGTATTGTAAAATCATGCAGAAGTCCAGATAAGAAGCATAAATCTAAACATTTTCGGGAATTGTCCCTTTATTTCTGCGAAACCCTATTCAGTGAGCACTATTTAGCATTGTCTCGAAAGAGTGGTCACAGAATAGGATTTGGTGGAGAAATGGGGGTTTTCAGTAGTTGGGTACGCACATTAATTTGCTCTGTAGTTCTGTTTAAAATAATGAAATCAATACTGAATAACTTAATGCGCTATTTATTAAATATGAAGGTTCAGTTGTATGCACGCTATTATTGTTATAGGTTCTGAGGGGATCTAACAAGTGCGGCAGGATTGATCATACTGCAGGAGGGGGAACCTTGCAGACCCAGACAGACCCTGAGCGCCTCGAGTTACTGAAGGAAAAATGTCCTCATGAGTATTGCGAGATGGACCCAGGTAAGGTCATTGTCAATTATGAACTTATTTATAAAGTGCACAGCAAAAATAGAACTAAAAATAAAATGCGAGCACACATTCATATGCATACATACAACCTTCTTGCCTGCTCATCACCGACAGCATATTCCACTTTGAAAAGACAATCTCTGTACTCGAACATGTTTGTTTGGGAGGTAATTAGATAAAAGAAAGAGGGAAAGCGGAATCTAATGGCAATTAAAACCTTTTTGGCTGGGTAGAATGCTTTTTCCTTTTCCGCTTTCTCCCCCTTCGATTGTGTAAGAAAGAACATGTAGTTCTTCCAAACGTTTAGCACTAGTGAGAAGCATGCCTAATGTGGTTCTGTCTGATGAGTTGTGCTTGGTCTATTTTCCCCTTACACTTTATGATAGGAAAAGGATTGAACACAAACTAGGTTTCAACGTCTATACTTTTATTAATTAGAGTTCCCCAACAATGGCGGATGTGGGCGTGAACCAGTTTGTTTTTACTGAAACAATAATTGTCCTAATAAAGCACAATTGTTCAAGTAAGCACTTCCAATATACACTTAGATAAAGCAAAACTTTTCAAGTAAGCACTGCCAATATTCAATTGGCCTTTAAACAAAAGCATAAAACATTCAAGATAGCACTTCCAATATACACTTAGATAAAGCACAAATGTTCAAGTAAGCACTGCCAATATACACTTGGATTTAACACAAAGCAACAAAATATTCCAGATAGCACTTCCAAATCTCGCTTTAAGTTGGTATATTAAATAGTTGCTTAGCACCAGCAAACCGAATCTTCATTATTATAACACCTCTTTTTGAATAACCTAATTGTAATGCAGGCGCCGCAAAATAGCAATATGGCACCTAATCAGCAAAGCAAAGCACTCATAGCAGCAGGACCCGGACGTGTACTTAAAAGTACAGACATGGTATCCCGTCTCAACTAAACTTTAATGTAGTCTTAAACTTCACATAGTGCTTAAAATAGCAAAGCAACAACTGGTTTTACTAAAAGCATAGCACAGAACTTCACATAGTGCTAAAAATAGCAAAGTAACAACTGGTTTTACTAAAAGCATAGCACAGAAAAATCTTTAATGGCAGTAGTTTGGCCGCAGCTGATGGCCAAATGGGAGAGAAATGAATAAGGGCCTTTAGCCTGCGTTCATATCTCTCCCACCGCCCAAAAGCGGCAGAACATGTTTACATTGATGTGTTTCCACGTACTCTATAGATACATAGATACAAATATGACAACACTAACCTGTTCTCATGTCGCTGTATACACAGTTTTACTACAGCGACTTTGTTGACTATTCTTATTTACATAAATACTTGAACTGCTCTGATCTAATATTTCGACCACTAAGGGCCTTTTTCAAAGATTATCATGTCAAAATACACGTCACATTTTTGTTACATGCATTCAGCCATAAAATCAAAGAGAATAATATCTTTGATTTTATGGCTGAATGCATGTAACAAAAATGTGACGTGTATTTTGACATGATAATCTTTGAAAAAGGCCCTTAGTGGTCGAAATATTAGATCAGAGCAGTTCAAGTATTTATGTATTATATTAATTCCCTATTTTGGAATATTTTCTTCATTGTGTATTCTTATTTATGTTATGCTCTCTTTTTTAACCGTTTTAATGTGTTATAGCAGTATTATAATTTGCAATGATCCGATTTTATTTGTATCACACTGTGATGTTATAAACTTGTGTGTTATATATGGCATGCAATGGCATATATCATATGTCATATACCATCTCTTATAATTTCTTTATGGAATGGTGTTGCATTATTTGAAAGCTTTTACTGTATATGTTTCTGTATTTATTGAATGTACATTGGTGAGATGTAAATAAAGATTCTAGAAAACACACTGCAGCAGTCCTTAAAATCTCTCTTCCCGACACTGCCAGGAAACGTTTGTCCAAATATGCGGAAATAGAATTGTAGAGAACACGAATGAGCTAATCACTCTGTTCATGTTATTATTACAGGTGACGTGATGTTTTTACATTGCAACACCATCCACACTAGCAGTCCTAACGAAAGCGACATGAGGCGATGGGCGTTTATCTGTTGTTACAACAAGGCGAGCAACGATTCGTTCGTGGCCCACCACCACGCCAGCTACACGCCCTTGAACAAGGTACTCTTTATCAATATGGGCAAACATGTGGTCTGAAGATCTCATCATTGTGTATAGGCTACTTGCCTTCAGTAACATCCTCTAATGATTTGAATTAATACACAGGTAAAATCAGTTGTTTTACTGATAATGTGGCTGAAATAATGTGTTTTATTGGTTGGTAATTGCGGCTAAAATCTTTTAATTTTCTGGTGATGCGGCTAAAATCATTTTCTTTTTCCGGTAACGTGGCTGAAATATTTTGTTTTACTGATAATTCAGCTGAAATCATTTTGGTTTTTACTGGTAACGTAGCTGAAATATTATGTTTTACTGGTAATGCAGCTAAAATAATTTGTTTTACTGATAATGCGGCTACAATAATTTGTTTTACCGATAAGGTGGCTTACCTGTAACGCGCCTGCAAATGTACAGGTAACGTGGCTGAAATCAGTAGTTTTACTGGTAACACGATTGAAATCATTTTGTTGTACTCGTACCGTGACTAATATTATTTGTTTTACTGGTAATGCGGCTGAAATCAATCGTTGTAATGCCAGTACTGGTAACTAGGCTGAAAGTATTGCACTGGTAACGTTATATCATATTGTATTATGTACTGGTAACGCGGCTATAATTATTCGTTTTACTAGTAACACAGCTTTAATCATTTGTTCTACTGGTAACTGATATCGTTTGTCTTACTGGTAACGCTGAAATAATTTGTTCTCCTTGTAACGCGGCAGAAATCATTCGTCGTACTAATGGCACACTTCTTCTCCATGTATACATGTACTTCCAGCTGCCTAACTCTGCCATCAAAGAATGCAAGAACTATACGGAGTTCAGCGGAAAAGACTTTACAGACCCCATTTCCAAGACTGATGACAGGAAGCACTTCCCGCAGGCTTAAAACAACTGCAACAGAATATCACAAACTTGGACAATCAACAGTTCACTCTAAAACCTAATTAAAAAGAACGTTAATTATAATGCCAATGCTACTATGCACTCACACTACATTGATCTAAGATTATTACAGTAAAACCTAAATACTACGAAATTTTAGTGAGGAGGAATGTATGTCTTTATATGCAGGTGGCTGCTTAATGAAGGGTGAACGTCACGCAGAAAGCTCTTAGAGGAGCTTTCTGCATGACTTTCACCCTGCATTAAGCTGTCACCTGTGTTAAAGATCAATAAGCGTACGTATTTGAGTATCCGTAGTATATAATTTTTACTATAGTTCATTTTCCGTTTGTATCCGCTAACTCTATGAGTTATGTATGGGGCGTAATTATGTTATAATTTGAGGAACAGCAATCAGTATTTTGTTTATGTATCCAAAGTTTCTATGCCCGGAGATGTTTGATGTACGTTGATGTTCTGGAGTGAAATCAATCACACATTGTGTATAAGAAAGGGAATGCATTGATAATTTAGCCACCGTCAGCTTGTACGTCTATCCAATGAGTCGTATCATACGAAAAAGTACATTTGTAGGTTGTAAACAATTAAGACTCAGACCAACCACCGTAGAAGACGCATCTAATCAGGGTCTGTATTGTTTGTCCACTCGCTGTACTTGAAACGTATGTAAACTCTTATTAGACACAACATTAGATGTTGTATCGCAAAGTAAGTGCATTTTATTCATGATGCAGCTCAGATCTTGTGAACATACAGATACATATCATTAAGAAATGTGCGCAACTATATACACATTAATGCAACTATAAGTGTGCAATGAATGTCCTCAGAATAGAGTTATTTGCTAAGATTTTCCCTTTTGCAATTGAATGTATATAGCAGTGCGGTTACCCAGAAATCAGACAAAAACAATTAGTGATTTGTGTAAAGCGAATTAATTGATTTATGTTACAAATACAGTAAGACCCATCTAAAGGGAATGCATAAACGCAGATGTCTTGTTCCGCATGAAGGTACCGCTTGTCTTTAGGATCCACACACATTGTCTTGGTCCGCATGAAGGTACCGCTTGTCTTTAGGATCCACACACATTGTCTTGGTCCGCATGAAGGTACCGCTTGTCTTTAGAACCCATAATTAGATCTCTTTTTGTGGTCGCATTAGAGCTTGTAATGATACTGACTGAACGATAACCTGCCAATACAAATTGTAACCAATACCCCACTGTTGAAAAAAAAAGATTTGCATACTGTCCAACTGTTGAAAAAAAAGATGTGCATACTGTCCAACTGTTGAAAAAAAAATGTGCATACTGTCCAATTTTGACTATGTCCGACATGAATAAGCTTTTGAAAAACTATTGACCGAGTGTTAAACAACTTGGATCCTGATGAGACGCCAAGTTACTCTGATCTCGGAGTTACTCATCAGGATTCAAGCGGGATACAGGTGATATATATTCGCTAATTTAACGGCTGTCTTTTTATGTTAACTTGTTTGGCTTTCTCCTTCTCTACCAGAAAGTATGATCTGTGATATGTCCGAAGATATGTTTCTCTCTCCGTTTATGTCAGAAAACGTGTTTCTCTTCATCTCTCTGTATCAAATCTCTTCTGTCTTCTTTCAAAATAGTAAACTTTATTTGTTGAGACACATTTTAGTATGAAAATGGGATCGAAACATTTTGTATTGTGTTAAGTGGTGATCCTGAAGGACAGATTTCACTAAACTATGAATAAAAGACGAAGTTGGTCATGTTATTATAGAATAAATAGTTGTTTGATTTTAAATGTGTTATTCTGTTTAGTTTGGAAAGTGATTGGAAATCAACGGAACTGTGCTTAGAAATAGAGATTGTCTATAAACCCATTCGCTGCCAAACTCTGTCGTCTGCTAACTTTGTCGTCTGCTACAAATTTTCATTATTTTGATTTTCTTCATTTTTGTTTCAAAAACATAGTAACAGTAACAAACAGTTTGGATCCTGATGAGACGCCGAGTTACTCGGCGTCTCATCTGGATCCAAACAGTTTGCATAGGTAATCACAGATCTGACATTGGCAGCGAAAGGGTTAATCATATCGCCGCCAAATAATTATCTTCTGCTAAAATCATCGCCTGCTTCAGGCCCAAAGAGGAACTCTTTTCAAAAACATAATCAGGGTAATGTCAAAATGTTTTAGTACTGTCTCTTACTCATCTTGGTCCAAACTATTTGCAAAGGTCATCACGGACTAATCTATAGTCAAATAATAATCAAAAGCTAGACAGAAGGCAAATAAATAAACCAAGTTGTAAATAAATTACCCGTGATGTACTGAAAATGAAGAACAGAAACGAAGTTGAACGTCGAGCTTTTCTTTATCTGAATAGGCTAGAAACGATAACAAAATATTCAATCAAAGAACATGTCTTTTTCCTGCTTTTTGAGCAGACATCTTTGGTATTGTTTTCAATGTAATATGATAGTTTCCAAGGCCAGACTTGTATAAATATATCTTTTAATGATTTTAATCAATACAGTAAAACCTCTCTATAACGACCACTAAATTACATCAAGTAGTTTGTGTTAAAGGCAGGTGGCTGCTTAAAGCAAGGTGAAAGTAAAACAGAACGCTCCTATAGGAGCGTTCTGTTTTACTTTCACCTTGCTTTAAGCA
Source organism: Azorinus chamasolen (assembly GCA_963576725.1). NCBI lineage: Eukaryota > Metazoa > Mollusca > Bivalvia > Cardiida > Solecurtidae > Azorinus > Azorinus chamasolen. The sequence continues at coordinate 43,663,126 of OY755242.1, read as the reverse complement.
ACCACCTGCCCAAAACACCAACTAATTAACACAATTTAGTGGTCGTTATAGAGAGGTTTTACTGTACAATGTTTGCAATCTATTCTGTTACAAAGAAAACATGTATTCCTTTTTCAAGTTTCCAGTGCTTTTTAACAGATGCATTAAATTACTACCATACACAGGTGATCATAAAATACAGTAAAACTCCTCTAAACGGGAAATCTAATAGACTAAAACATCAAATACTTAAGGCAGGTGGCAGCGTAACGCGTGGTGAAATATATTCCGAAAGTGGGGGATCCTTCGAAAGCAAAAGTAGCAAAGCAAAAAGAGAAAATTGCAGACTCCGTTTAATTGAGTCTGTTCATGAGTATAATTAAAAATGCAACACTACTCACGCCCCCTAGCACCGGCTTAAGCAGTATTAAATTTTCAAAAACTAATGATCCCGAAAGAGTTTTCTATATGACTTTCGCCCTACATTAGAACTGCTTTTTACGTGTTGGCCAATAAGTAGTATTTGTCTGAACAAATCTGAGCTTTGTTTCATTCATTTATAAACCCCACTGTCTTAAAAAAAGTGCAGTTCCTAATCAAACGTTGGAGTGATTGTATGATAAAAAGTTCAGGTAGAAAAAGGTATTCACATGTCAAAACATGTTTCATGGTTAAATGTTGTAACCAATAAATAAACAATCAGATGCAATCACTATTCTGAAGAGATATACAGATCAAGTTATGCATACATGTAATAGTCTAAATTGCTAATAATTGAAGAGAACAATGTCCGCTGATAAACAAGTACATGTACTAAATTTCAGGTAATTTATGTGAAGGACTAGTTCAATGAACTACAAAAAACCCACTTATTAAAAGTGTTTACATTTGAACTTTATTGTACATCTAATTAAGTATGGCTATTTTGCTCTAGCTTGCGAAAGTTCTAACCAAACTTGGTCAGATTAGGTACAATAAGACTGCATAAAATGTTGCTCTCAGGCTTCAAGTTTCTTTGCTGAGTGTCTGTTCTATTAACAATTATGCTATTATGAGTATTAAGTATTGATAGGTAATTAAACAATATGATCCTTCACTCCAACGTTGATCACTCTTTAGAATCGTCTCAAAGCAAACCCTATGTTTTGACTACCCCTTAGAATAGCCTCTATGAGACGATTCTAAAGAGTGGTCACGGCGTAGGGTTGGATGGAGAAATGTGGTGTTTCCTGCATGACTCATTTTTGTACTTTTAGTACAGAAGAATCCCTCTAACTAATGCGACCACTTAAAATAACCATAGCTGTCTTAACAAGCAGATTGTTGCTTAATGCAGGACTAAAGTTATGCAGAAAGCTCCTCTAGGAGCTTTCTGCATAACTTTTGTCATGCATTAAGCTACCACCCGCCTCTGCCATCTAGAAGTAAGCCTCTTTATAGTGGTTGCATTAGAGTGGTTTCATTGTATATGAATAGGCACATTTATCTATAGCCCTTTAGAATGAAGGGTGACATGCGAAGCACAATCAAGCAAAGCTCTGCAGATGCTATATATATGAAGAAAGTTGACAACTACCGTTCGTGCACTTTCAAGGACGTTCAGAACGGGATCTCAACTTATATGAAACTTGCATATTGCACTAATCAGTGATTACCTTTGCAAATATCAACAGTATTCACGTCTCATCAGGAGTTAACCTTTCCCTGTTCTACTTTTATTCCAAATTTCAATACCTACCAAATATTCATGGAAAAAATAGTTACAACGGAACATGGACGGTAGAACATTGTAGCCATTTTAGAAAGTAAATAAACAGATCTTTTAAATTCCATTAACAAACAGAACAGACCCTGATCATACTCAGTACTCAGTACTCCATGAATATTCACGAAAGGAAATGATAACATCGTCCATATTAATTACTAATTAATTTTAAAATGGCATATTAACACCAGAAATTGTTGAAACAGATCTGTATTATTCCATATACAAACGGCGCAGGCTGTCCAATTCAGACGGCTCTTATAGGAGCCGTATGAACTTGATTTACTTCTGTTTTGAAATATGTGGAAACGCATATTTATGGACTAAATGGTTTAGTTTAAATATGTTTTAGAAAGGCATATTTATGGGCTAAATGGTTAAGTTTAAATATGTTTTAAACGGCGACATAACATTCCGGTGCCATTTGAAAGTTAATCCCTATCCCATTATCGACTACCTGACTCACATTTGCAAGCAGTTTGGATCCAGAGGAAAGGTCGAGTAACACCGCCTCTCATAAGATTACAAACTGTTTGTTAATCAGTCAATAGTTTTCAAAACCTTTACCAAAACGGAAGGAGTCAAAATGATCCCAGATCCAAATTTAAGCAGACATTATTTTTCACAGTGGGTTTCATCTTTCATTGTTGAGATATGACGCACAATCCATCATGTTTATTAAATTTCTATTATTATCAAACAGATCCTTATGGAAATCTTTCAAAAGCACAATCTGTTTGGGATGTTAACCCTTTACTCCATAAACACGCCTCTTAACGCCTTTTCAAAAAGAGTAGTCCCAGATCAGATGATCGTCTGATCAGGGTGTGCTCCGTTTGCTTATGAAATAATATAGATCAATTCTAATTCTACAGTTTCTGTCATGGCCAAAGATGTTTTGTTCATATGCCATTTAAAGAATTAAGCTAATTATTATCAATTAACCCTGGGTGCATAATTTGAATAATCTTGTTGAAGGTCTTCAAGGCTATACTTCATACCATATAGTTCTAGGCCATATGATTTAAAGGGGAGACCTTTTCATATTTCTATTGAGAACATGTTGCCCTTGGGTGGGACCAATATGAACCCTAGGGCATAATTTGACCCTCAAGATGATGTTTCATACCATATATGAGAGATCTAAGCCTTCTGGTTGTTCAGAAATTGTCGACGCACTCACATGGTACACAATGCCCGAAACAGGACGATCCTAAAAGGTCACCTTGGCACGGTGTGCCAGGTGAGATAAAAAATACATCTTAAAATTTTATAATCTATATTTAAGTGTGTACTTTTCAAAATGAAAACTTTTATAAATGTTTACAAACATTTTCTTTAATCAATTTCATATCTCAGTGTGTTTTATCTACATCATAACTGGGAGGTCATTACAGAGAAGACATGAACTAACTTAACTAAAGATGTTTAAAAACAACTAGAAGACACATACGAATATAAGATTTATTCACTAAGACACAATCACTGAACAATAAATATAGAATGCTGTCATTGGACGGAATAAAGCACAATTAACTTTCAGCATACCAAAGACCATGGGGGTATTGGTGATAACCCTTACACACAGTTTGGATCCATGTTACTCAGTGTCTTGTCAGGGGCCTGTCTTATTATAGATCATAGGACAAAATGATCTTACGCCAACTGTTACTTTGGATAGCCAATAGTATGGCACAATCTGATGTGCAGCAAATAAAATTAACTTTCTATGACAGAAAGTATTGTCAGTTCTAACAAACGAAGGTCGCAACTACATAAGCTAGTCGTGATTGTATAGTCTTTTGTAACATGGGTCATAGGATCCAAACTATGACACTGATCACATTTATGAAAAGAAATGCCAACATTTTCCAAACCCTTTCCTTCATATAAACGCGTTTTCATGCATTTGCAAACAGAGTAGACCCAGATCAGACGGCTCCTATAGGAGCCGTATGATCAGGGTCTGTTCTGTTTGTTAAGTAAATTTGATAGTTCTGTTTCTTTACTCTCTAAAATGGCTGCAGTGTTCCACCTTCCATATTTCATTTTAACTATTTTCCCATGAATATTCAGTATGTATTGAAATTTAGAATAAACATAGAACAGGGAAAGGGTTATGAATAAAGTTTACTCAGCATGCTAAAGGTTTATAAACAGTGTTGCATCACAACACCACACACAAGTAAGTTATAAAATGGATCATAATGTTAACCGTTTGCCTACTGAAATTTGCAAACAGCTTGGATCAAGATGAGATGTACAGTAACTTGGAATCTCAACAGGATCCAAGCTGTTTGGCACTCAGTCAATAATTATTCAAAGCTTGAATGAATTGAAAATAAGCAAACATTTTAAGAGATCAGATATTAAGCAGGCATCATTTTATAGCAGGCAAATTCTTAACACATTTGACTTCATCACAATGAAGTGTAACAACAGTTGTCTTCTATAGTACCAGAGACATGGTTTTTAATCAGAAATTTTAACCACAAGTTGAGGTCAAAACTGGGACACAACTGGGTGGAAAATCATTCAGTTATGGAACTTGTAATTTATAAGTTTGTTTCACCCTTTACTCCATAGGAATGTCTACACCTTTGCAAGCAGAGTAAACCCAGATCAGACAGCTCCTGTAGGAGCTGTCTGATCAGGGTCTGCTCTGTTTGCTTATGATATAATACATGTATAGATATGCTACAGATTCTACCATGGCCCAAAATTCGTGCGTCCATGTTAGAACAAAATAATCCAATTAATATCCATGCTGTCATTATATATTACATGAATATTAATGGAGTAAAGGGTTTATTGCCAAAGCAAGGTATGTGAAGTTTAATAACTGCAATACCTTCTATACTTTCTAAGATATTTTATCAAAAACCATTGTAGACATTCAGCTAATTAATATATATAAACAAATTATTTCTTACATGAATATTTATCAGGTTTATCATTAAAGAATGAAATAGCTTTCCCAGATTTGAAACTGAATTTCTAGTCTAACCATGGCAGCCTCTTTGACCGCATGTTCACCGTGTACTATCTTTGCCAGTTAGTCTATTCTATTATGCATGTGTAATTGATTTTCAAAGTTTGTAAAGTATTTTGAGTAATCATCAAGATCATTTGCCAAGTTATAAACCAATCATATAACAGGTAAAATAAACTTTTAGTACTCTACATAACTGTAGTTTGCACAAATTATCATCTTGCTTTTCTTTTCCTTCTACTTCTTTTCAAAACATGATCAGAAAGTAAAACAGATCTCGATGAGAAGCCACGTTGGTCACTATCTCAAATAAGTCACTATCTCAAATAAGCATAAATTAACTGAAAATGTAATCACATATTCACAAAAAAACCTTGCTAACTGTTGCAGTTGAAATACCGAAGCAATAACTTAATACAAAGATAGAACTAATGTGTTGTGTGGCTATCCATCCGTCTGTGATTACTCCTGGCCCTCGTCTGGGTTCAAGTAGCGCTGGGTGTCACCAGCTTTCTGGATGTTCTGTTTGATCACCTTCTCTGAGCACATAGGGCAGTTCTCCTCCGTCTCCATCAGTCTGAAGTGAGGAGTAAATCATCAATCATATGAAGGAACAGAAAACTATTTCAAAGATCATTAAATATGAACGGTTCAAAATATTTTGAGGGATACATTCTATAACCTTTTATCTGAAAAGAATACCTTTTCATACCTTTGCAAACAAAGCAAACCCAGTCCAGCTGGCTCCCATGGGAGTCTTCTGTTCAGGGTCTGCTCTGTCTCTTTAAAGAATGATACAGATCTGATTCTACAGTTTCTGCCAAAGCTAAAAAATCCTGTGTTCATGAATTATTATAAACATTCAACTAATACATATTCATGGTGTCATTATTTTCCACATGAAATGAATATTCATGAGGTGTAGAGTTGAGTCAATTCTTCTGAACTGATTAAAATGGATTCATGGGACACAAATACAGTAAATTCTCGATTATTCAAATTTTCGGTATAGAAGAATTTAGACCCTTTTAGGCAGGTGGCTGCTTAATGCATGGTGAAAGTCATGCAGAAAGCTCCTAGAGGAGCTTTCTGCATGACTTTCACCATGCATTAAGCTGCCACCTGTCTTAAAGATCGATAATAATACGTATTTTAGTGTTCGAATAATCGAAGTTTTACTGTATGTCACAAAATAGACTGTTACTCATACAAAACTAGGTAACAAAAATCTTTGATTTGTACCTGGATTTAACTCTTTATACTCCATATATATGCCCAATACCTATGCAAACAGAGTAGACCTAGATCAAACAGCTCCTGTAAGAACAGTCTAATGAGAGACTGCTGTATTGTTTACTTATCCGATTTTACAGTTGCTGCCAAAGCTAAATAATCCTGTGTAAATGTGTTATAAAAATTCAGCTAATTAATATTCACGATGTCATTATTTCTTATATGAATATTAATCAAGTAAAGGGTTAATATTGCATTGTGTCAGATTCTGTAAACAAAATTCTTAATGGACAGCAGTTAGAAATAGCTTTTGCTAAATGTAACTACTTTCATTTTTACCTCAGTACTCAGCATCCGATGCAATCAATATACATTTGTATAGAAAATTCATGGTACTGCCAACAGAAGGTAATAAAACATCCCTAATCATTGTTAGTTTATTTTTTACTCCATGAATATTCATGGCAGACTCCATCTGTTTTGAACAATAAGTTAGTCATTATTTCATTTTGTTAACCCTTTCCTTCATAGGCTATTTTAGACCCAACCTCTTTGAATGAATCTACCCAAAAGGAGCATTTACTAGAGAAAAGTAAAATTTTAGAATTTTGTAGTTTGAAAACATTGTGATAAATAGAGCATTTGCTCCTAAAGGAGCAAATGCTCTATTTATCACAATGGTTTCAAGAAGTGGTTATTACAGAGGTGTAGAAAGGCGTATTCATGGAGGAAAGGGTTAAGTGAAACAAGTGAATACATTGCTATGCCAAATAGTATAGAATCAGGCCTACGATATTCTATTAGCACACTGAGTAAACCCTGATCAGAAGGCTCCAACAGGAGCCATCTGATCTGGGTCAACTTTGTTTGCAAAGGTGTACTGTCAAGGGTATCTATGGAGTAAAGGGTTAACTGAATTTACCATGACATTTTTTCTCTGTGTCAAACAGTCGTTTTTCCTCAACACTTGTCTTCATTGTAACTTACTTGATATATTCAGAGAATATTGCTGGGAAATCGCAGCTTGGGCAGGCTGTCATGTCTTCTTTCACAAGGTGACGTCCCTGGAACAACAGTGATAATGTAACATTGGTAATGATCTGAATTTCACTATGTATCTTAACCTAGAAGCGAATTTGTGATTACCTATGCACACAGTTTAGACTGGATGAGATTCTGTGTAACTGAACATCTCAGCAGGATCCAAATTGTTTGACCTTCTGGATCAGAGGTTATAAAAGCTTTTTGCTTGAGTCTGAGATCATTCTCAAGCATCTGATATTACTCAAGAAGAATATTTGGGAAAAAATAAACTTTGATAACTGTGGCAGACTACACTTTATGCAGATGACAATTATTTTAATAGTGTGCATAGTCAACACTACTCCATAAATACGCCTTTCTATGCCTTTGCAAACAGAGTAGACCCAGATCTGATGGCTCCTATAGGAGCCGTATGGTCAGGGTCTGCTATATTAGCTTATGTAATGATATAGATATGAGTCTACAGTTTCTGCTTTGGCATTAGTTTCATGTGTTAATATGCCATTTTAAGAATTAATGTACATGTAATTAACATTTGTGATGTCATCATTTCTAACATGAATATTCATGGAGTAAAGGGTTAAGTAAGTTTTGGGCAAATTTGTGAATACCTCTGCACAGTTCAACCCATTACTCCATGAATATTTATGTAAGAAGTGATGCCATCATTAATATTAATTAGATTATTTTTTATAATAGCACAATACCACAGCAATATCTGGCTAAGGTAAAAACTGCAGAATCATATCTATATTATTTCATAAGCAAACAGAGCAAACCCTGATCAGACAGCTCCTACTGAAGCGTCTCATCTGTGTCTACTCTGAGATGAAGCAGAAAGGCATACTTATTGAGAAAAGGATTAAATCAAGTTGAGATGCCAAGTAAATTGGTATCCGATTAGGATCTAACCTCTTTGATACTCAGGTTGTAGAAATATTGTATACACTTTGTATTCAGAAATTTGTTTCAACAAAATGTTGCTCAGCAGGAAGAAGGTTAACTACACTGGTACTAGCTGACTGTTAAAATACAGTAGAATCCCTCTAATGCGACCACTCAATGAATAAACATTTCTCCCTTTATGAGCAGGTGGCTGCTTAATGCAGGACAAAAAATATGCAGAAAGCTCCTAGAGGAGCTTTCTGCATAACGTTTGTCCTGCATTAAGCTACCACCTGTCTCTGCCACCCAGAATTATGTCCCTTTTTGGTAGTCGTATTAGAGGGGTGCTACTGTAGTTTTTAATCAAATTGTCTAAAGAAATAGGGGGAAAACTGCAATTGAATGTCAATGTTTATCTACCTACATCAAATTTGTGTTATTTTATGTCCAAAAAATAGTTGGTATTCACTCGAATATGGCCAGATAGACTAGATTAACTCGAAAATCTAAAAGTTTTTGTATTATCAGGTTGAAAAGAATTATGAAATACTCTACACTATTTCATAATATAGTGTGGGGGGAGTGGGTGCTGTATAAGCTTTAAGAGGTTTTTGATACAGTCTTTCCACATTCTCCACATCATGTCATTAACAGAAGAAATAAAGCTTAAAACATTCAATGTCCCTTTCAAGAATTGCAATGAGAACTTTACGTACCGTGACAATGCAGTAGGGAATGTTACATTTACACTCAGGGCACAACAGCTCTGTCTCTGGGAGCTGGAAGCCACAGTAGGGGCATGGGGCCAGGGGCTCCTCCTCCTCTGTCTTGTCTGGCTTCCTTACTATCATCTCTATCTTCTTCTTGTACTTCAAGTCAATCTGGTTCCTAATAGAACAAAATAATCACACATAAGCAATAAAATATAACATCCATTTCACAAATATAGTAAGGTTTACTTAATATGTTGTCCAATACGTAATTATTGATGAACAAATATGAACTTTCAATTATACAATCCCAAGGAGCTTGCTACTAATCACACACTGGAGCAATTATATGTTCATTTTTTACCTAACTGTGCATATGTCTCTAGAAATGGGCACTAAGAACGGTTAGTGTTCAGTATTCCTAGTAGAAAACTATATTCAAAGGTCAAAACATTGTTGGTGATCAAATGCTAAAACCAGTTAGTGAATAAGTCAATGATCAGATGCAATGAACCACTGTTCTGAAGAGATAAACAGAAAAAGTTACAGATAAAGTTATACATTTAGTAGCTAAGATTTGCTTTCAGCTAACACTTAACTCTTATAACACTGACCTTTCAAATGGGCTATTCCAAAATTCAAACAAGTCAAGCTTATGGTGAATATTTTGGGATTTTTCTAAAGAAAAGTGTAACATGACAGACAGTGCAGACTACATTGGGTCTACACTGTTTGCAAAGCACATTAGTGGCCTGTGTCCCTCACAGTAACGGTTAACTCTTTACCACACAAATGTTTATACAAGAATTTACAATTTTGTGAATATTAGCCCTTTTCTTCATGTTAACCCCTTTTCACGCCTTTACAAACAAAGTAGACCCAGATCAGATGGCTCCTGACGAAGCTGTCTGATCAATGTATACTGTACAACGTCTACCAATACAAAAAATATCCTGTGTACATATGTCATTTTAAAAATTCAGCTAATAAATATTCATGATTCTTACATCAGTGTTTTACAGTGAAAGGGTCAATTAGAATAATTCTTATTCTGGCATATACAGAGGAAATTGTGACCAAGCAGAAACTACAGAATGGGGTCTGTATAATTTCATAAGCAAACAGAGCAAACCCTGATCAGAGGCTCCTATAGGAGCTGTCTGATCTGGGTCTACTCTGTTTGCAAAGGCATACAAAGGCTTCTATATCAGGTAAAGGGTTCAATAGTCAATAAACTATATGTATGCTGATATAAAGTTATTAAGCTTTAGGTAATTAAAGTGAAGGATAGGTTTTGGCTCTTATAAAGGAATGGATTGAACCATAAAACCTTGCATTTGAGCTTTACAGAACTTCTGATAACTTCTGCATTGATTATCCAAACTTGCTACAAAATAGTTCTAACCAGATTTCAAACCTGACCAAATAGTGTTCACTACTGCAAACCTAGCAGAACTATTTAGTTAGTAGTACAGTAAGATATATCACTGTAGACAGAGTAATTCATTTTCAAATAAGAAACATAAGTAAACAAGTAGAATGAATGTCTAACTGTTATTGTGATTAGCCCATTAGTACGGCAGATGAAGCAAGATTTGTCTCTGTGTGTTTACCTGTATTCTGGCCGCATCAACATGGCAGCATAACTGAAAGAGGAGTTTTTCAGTCCAGCTCTGTGACACTCTATCACTGTGGATGTCAGAATGGGTACAATATCTGAAAGAGCAAAAAATACAACAAACCTCACAACAAGAGTGTTCCATGAAACACATGTCACATGCTGGTTCAAGTATAAGACAAAAGAGGGGAATAACTCAAAATGTATTTATTCAAAAGGTTGCCCAGTTGGTTGTGTTGATTAACATCAGTTTTTGTCAACTAAGAGCTCATTCGACGCTCCAGAGAGAGGGGAGTGAATACCAAGAAACCCGGGCACAATGTCCTACTCTTATTATCGATAGAGATTCTCTGGTTCTTTTAGAAGCCCAGTATAACACACAGGTTTATCGGATCTTGGTTTATAAAGTCTAATCCGAAGGAAGGGTCCCTATTTTAATAAGCCCTTGTAATTGTTGTTATTTGTATGTGTACCAACTTTGAAGTATATTCCACTGAGTAATACAGTGTAATGGCAAATTAAGTCAAAGTGAAATGGACCAAAGCCTAACAGAAAGACAAAAGCAGGGGACAAAACATTGGGTGCAATGTCTTAAGTATCAAAAACAAAACCTCATAACAATTGAAGTCAGTTTGAAATACCTATATCATTCAAACCTCACATAAACTAGGGACTATGTTTAAACAAGCAAAGTTTATATTTAGACTCAATACTACTTACGTGATGGGAATTTACTGATGTTGTTGGCCACTCTTATCAACATCCTTGCTCCTTTCAAATGGTCTCCCCTCTTCACATGGATCTGAAGACAAAACAAGTGTGTGTAATTAACTGAGTATAAATATATTTTGTCCTCATAAATTATGATATGGTTCTTTAAGTCTTTAATTACTTTATAAATATTAATTGTTATTAACCCTTTACTCCATGAATATTTATGTAAGAAATAATGACATCATGAATATCAATTAGATTCCTTTTTGAAATGGTATATTTACACATGAAATTTTTGCCAAGGCAGAAACTAGAGAATCTGAGCTATATTATATCCATAAGCAATCAGAGTAGACCCTGATCAGACGGCTCCTATAGGAGCCGTCTGATCTGGGTCTACTCTGTTTGCAAAGGCATAGAAAGGTGTATTTATGGAGGAAAGGGTTAATAAACCAACTTATCCATAGTGGCATATAAATAAGGGATTGCCTAGCCCTGGTTAAAACTGCACAAATCAGATCTATAGCATTCATTAGCAAACAGTGAAGACTCTGATCTGACAGCTCATGTTTGCAAAGGCTTACAAAAAAGTACATATATGGAGTAAGGGGTAAAAACAAATCAAGAAACAAAACAGAAACATTCAACTTTGAAAAAATGTACTCAACCTAAGAACTGTTTGTTTGCCTGAGAAAATGTGAGCATTAATTCATTGAAACCCATGCATTCATTCCTGTAACTGTAGCAAATTATTCATATGTATATATTAATTGAAAATAACAAAAACATATTGAGAAACGATTACAATAAGCTATTTGGAGTAACAGATAACTAATACTGAACTTGATTGTACCATTAAGTGTTACTGAGCTGACATACCATGTAGATGTAGACGAAGAAAAGTAAATGATAGGTAAACTAGATAATTGTGTCCAAAGGACAGGGATGACCCCACCAGCGATATTGTCTCTAAATAAAGCAATTTTTTACATACATTATATGATGAAGACATAACTCTAGTAAAAGTAAGACACTATTCAGAGACACAATTCAGAGTATTGGTTTTGAAATAAAATAAAGAATGTTTTGTAATGATTTAATAGTTCCAGTACATACCTTGACCAAGATGTAGCTGTGCAGGATCATGAGATTGGTACCCATTTCTGATGGGATCTTGATCTTCTGTTGCTTCAGCTCTTGGTACATACTGAACAAAACATCATGGGCATTCCTGTAGTTCCCTGTAACCAATATTAAACCATTCATGAATATTCATCTAGGAAATAATTACTTTAAAGTTTATGAATATTAATTAACTTAATAGGTACAAGGGAATTATTGGCCCTTGTACTAACTGCAGAATATGAATAATTCCATATGCAAACAGAACAGACTCTGATCAGATGGCTCCTACAGGAAAGTCTTTCATTTAAGCCATTACCTCATGAACACTCCAGTAAAATAAAATGACTTCGATAATACTTAACTACAGTAGAACCCCTCTAATGCGACCACTTAATTAATAAACATGGATGTCTTTATAAGCAGGTGGTTGCTTAATGCAGGACAAAAGTAATGCAGAAAGCTCCTATAGGAGCTTTCTGCATTACTTTTATCCTGCATTAAGCTACCAACTGCATCTAGCACCAAGAATTATACCTCTTTTAAGTGGTCGCATTAGCGGGTTTTACTGTACATTTTTATAGTGGCATATGAACAAAGGAATATTTGGTCCTGGCAAGATATATATCATTCTATAAGCAAACAGAGCAGAACATGATCAGACAGCTCCTACAGGACCCATCTACTCTGTTTGTCAAATGTATATGGAGTAAAGGCTTAACATATTGTAATCACTTTAATGATGGACCAGGCACACACAGGCAAACAATGCAAATCTATATAAAAAAGGATCTAAAAAAGCAGATTGATCATGGTTTACACCAGTGCTGAATTGCCTTATCAGCATTACAAACCAACTGAGTTGTAGAAGAGATTGGGTGTTAGAATTGCAGAGTAAGTACATTATATGAATATCCTGTCAACATTGTTTTATTTCAGATGAGAAGAAACACCAAACGCAGATCAAATTAAAAAACAATATGGTATTAAAGAAATATGATACAAGCACTTTCCTTGCTGTTTTTTTCTGTTGTTTAGCATCCATGATAAAATACTTAATAAAAGTTATTAAACATCTTTGTGTAACTACTTTTATCTGACTGTAAAAGTTGAGCACCATTACAGTAAAAACCCTCTAAACAGGAATTCTAGTAGAAGAATTTAGATACTTTTAGGCAGGTGGCTGCTTAATGCAGGGTGAAAGTCATGCAGGAGCTTTCTGCACGACTCTACCCTGCATTAAGCTGCCATCTGTCTCCAAGACTGATACTTATACTAAATTTAACATCCATTTTAGAGGGGTTTACTGTATTCATATTCAATTAACATGCCAAACATTAGATAACATTTCTTTAATCCTTATCCTGCAAAGAAATTTGTCTTTTGTTTAATCTCTCATCTATTTCATTTTCAACACAAACTGATCCCTGACTGTTATTTAACCCTTTAATCCATGAATATTCATGTAAGAAATAATGGATATTAGTTAGATTTACTGTTTAAAATAGCACATGGACACAGGAAGGTTTGGCTCCTATAGGAGTCATCTGACCTGGGTCTTTTCTGTTTGTAAAGGCGTAGACACCTGGCATGTAATTTGGATCTTAATCAGAAGTTGAACTACATGCATTACATGTCTGAAGCTGATTACAAATGCCTGCCATGTTATGAGGAGCAGTGGAAGGGTTAGCTAACACCCATCCCAACTTATACCCCACATACCAGCACTTTGTTCTTCTCTGGCTATGATGATCGCTGTTCTTCCAGCCTCACGGTACTGCTTTAGGGCCATGTACAGACGGAACAGGTACTTGGCATCCTGCAAATAGAGAAGCCTTACAAACTTTAGTACATATTTCGTTTATCATGTAAATATTCATGTAAGCAGTAATGACATCATAAATATCTATTAGCTTAATTTCTATAATCACATATTTATAAACACAGGAAATTTTATTCATGGCAGAAACTGTAGAATTCCAGAAGAAGACGTAACAGATAATGATCAAGGTCTTGCAGGAGTTACCTGCTCTGTGTCTACTCTATTTGCAAAGGTGTCAAAAGGCATCTCCATCAGGTTAACCCTTTCCTGATCTATATTTAGTCCAAATTTCAATACCTATTGAATATTCATGGACAAAGTAGATATAATGAAATATGGAAGGTGGAACATTGTAGCCATTTTAGAAAGTAAAGAAACAGTTATAGCAAATTCCATTAGCAAACAAAGCTGACCCTGATCAGACAGCTCCAACAGGAGCCATCTGATCTGGGTCTTCTGTGTTTGCAAATGCATTTAAAGGCATTTCTATGAAGGAAAGGATTAAAATGACTTATAAAGCTACATATCCAAGATATTAGCATGGAGAACTTTTAAAAGCTTCCTCATGATCAAAATGAGGTCACTTGAGAATGTAAAATGAAAGACTAGTAGAATCTTGCTTGCCTCTTATTATGACCAATTTCCACTTTTGGTGTTAAACCCTGTACTCCATTGATATGGCATTTAACACCATTGCAAACATAGTAGACCCAGTTCAGATGGCTCCATCTGATCAGGGTCCGCTCTGTATACTTATATGGAATAATAGATCTGATTCTACAGCTTCTGCAATGGCCTAATCCATTGTGCATATACCTTTATAAAAATCAGCTAATTAATATTCATGTTTTGTTTCTTACATGGATATTCAAGGAGTAAAGGGTTAATACATGTTGTAATGTTAAAGAAACTGCTACATTGGCCACTTAAAATGCGTCTTGGTCTTTAATCAGACGGTAGCTTCATGCAGGGCAAAAGTTATGTAGAAAGCTCCTTTATGAATTGAGTTAACCTTTTCCCTCATATAAACGCATTTTCATGCAATTGCAAACAGAGTAGACCCAGATCAGATGGCTCCTATAGGAGCTGTCTGATCAGGGTCTGCTCTGTTTGCTAATGGAATTTGATAGATCTGTTTCTTTAGTTTCCACCTTCCATATTTTGTCCATGAATATTCAGGGAACTGAGTGAACTGTCTTTTACATACAGAGTCCCTCTGGTCACAATCTGTACTGTTTGTCATTATCAATCCTCTAACAAATTTACTGCTTTCATATTAAATCAACTCTACCATTAAACAATGATAGCCCATTCCACTCCTAAATTTCAGTCACTTAAGCCTTAACCCTTTCCCTGTTCTATGTTTATTTCAAATTTCAATACATACTGAATATTTATGGACAAAATACCGGGTAGTTACATGTATAATGAGTTATGGAAGGTGGAACATTGTAGCCATTTTAGAAACTAAAGAAACAGATCTTTCAAATTCCACTAGCATACAGAGTAGACCCTGATCAGACAGCTCCTATAGGAACTATCTGATCTGGGTCTACTCTGTTTGAAAACACGTTTATATGAATGAAAGGGTTAATTAGCCACATGGGAAAGGTTCCACTGTAATTTCTTAGTCAAAGTTACCAAAATAAATAGTACCGATGGAAACTCAGACAAATATGCACATCTTTGTGGGTAAAAAACAATAATGCTATGGCATCAATGGTAATTTAATTTCAGGTCATGATTTGTAATATAATACAATACATTTTATTTCAACATTAAACATTACAAGAACGTTCTTTAGCCTACAATACATAATTAGATTTTTTGTAGCGAGAAATATAGCTTTCATTTACAGGAAGCAAACAAAATATCAATGATATAAGAGTAAATCAGGTACAGACAATCCTGTATTAGTCGACCACCAACTCAAGTAACAGGCGACCGCCCAGTGCAGGGCAAAAACAATGCAGAAAGCTCCTTATGCAGCTCTACACATTATTCCTATCCTGCATGAAGCAGTCACCTGTCCTCGAGGTTAATCAATGGTATTATATTTAGTGGTCGTTCTATACTGGACCTACAGTATAATCAAACATTTACACATGTCTAAAGTTCATTCCAATTTACTTCATATCAGTTGAGCGCAGATCTTCGTTTTTCAGCATAATATAAGTATTTACTTAAATTGTTTAGGATCTTTTTGGATGTAGAAGACATTTTTACAATAAAAGTTAATTATAAAACTTACAATTAAATGTTAAAACATCAGAACAAGCTCCCTAATACAGAAGCACCAACAAAATTTGCAGAAACTAAACACTTCAACATCATCATCTTACCCTGGATTTCTTTAGTTGACAAAAGAACAAGACTAGAATTATCACTAAACGTGATCAATACTCCCACACAAGCACTTGTCAGAATATGCAATGTTTTGAATGATCAACGGTCCATAATCAAAGGGTGAAATATCATCAGATTGAAATATTGTAATGATATGCACATCTCCTCTTGATAATGAGGCTTCTCGTGAAATTAACCCATTCCCTCATAGGCTATTTTTAGACCCTATCTCTTTGAAAAAATCTACCAAAAAGGAGCATTTACTAGAGAAAAGGAAAATGTTAAAATTGTGTAGTATTGAAACCATTGTGATAAATAGAGCATTTGCTCCTATGGAGCAAATGCTCTAATTATCACAATGGTTTCAAGAAGTGACAATTACAGAGGCGTAAAAAGGCGTGTTTATGGAGGAAAGGATTAATTAAAAATCTTGTCAGAAGTAAACTGAAAAAATACAGTGGACAACAAAAAAATAAGACTGACAAATAGATGGACCAGTTGACATACTGAATCCTATATAATCCCCTTAACTTTGTTTGTGGGGGTATACCAATTTTACAATTACATTTCTACTATAATGGTTTTCTTAAATGGTAACACAATATTAGGATCACTACATATCAAATGAACATTGCAAGTTTTCTTTTGAAAAACCAACCTCTGCTTTTAAAATTAAACACAGGTGTCTCTAGCTTACAAATACATTAGTATGATGGACAGACAGTACCATGGATTAAAGTTTCTTCTTACTTTGGTTAAGCAAGGCTGAAATAAGGACTTGCTCAGTCTACTCTATTTGCTTATTAACCCTTTCCTCCATAAATATGTCTTTCTACGCCTCTGTAATAATCACTTCTTGAAACCATTGTGATAAATAGAGCATTTGCTCCATAGCAGCAAATGCTCAATTTATCACAATGGTATCAATACTACACAATACTAGCATTTTCCTTTTCTTTAGTAAATGCTCCTTTTTGGTAGATTTATTAAAAAAGACTGGGTCTAAAAATAGCTTATGAGGGAATAGATTAAAACAGAACTAAATTTCTTCCATGGCAAAACACTTATATGTTCATATGCCACTTAAAAGTCATAATATTCATGGAGTAAAGGGTTAAAAATATTTTCCCTTACTTGCCACAGATGGTGTAAACCCTTATCAGATAACATGTTGCAGTTCTAGTCTACATTGTTTGAATAAAGATACACCTATGACATGTGTGATAAACTACTATTTGAATACTGACCTTTGGTACTCCATCTGTGTCACCCATGAGGAAGTTAACGAGTTCATGGGTCAGCTGGTCATCATTGGCTCTGCCCACGGTCTCTATGGCCAACTCGATGGCCTGACTGTTCTCCCCCTCACACCGCAGGAAGTGCTTCATAGCCTAAGAAAACAAATAACACTTTGATTTTTGTTTCCTTGTATTGATTAACCTCCCTTTCTGCTCAACATGGGAGAATTGGATGTCACAGAGAGATGGGAGAGGATACAGATAAACCGGGCATGATGCCCTATTCTTATTATTGACAGAGTGTCTCTGGTTCTTTTAGATGCCAAGTGTAAAGCACTGATACATTGGACCTTGGTTTATAGTCTCGCCTGAAGAACTTGGTCCGGTGGGGAATGGAACCCTGGATCCCTGATATTGTAGTCGAGCGTGTTAACACTTAAATAACACTTTGTCTCATATCACAGGAATGCAAGGCTCAAGTACATGTTCATGTTTTAAGTTCACTTTAAACCCTTTTGATGCCTTTGCAAACAGAGCAGACCTAGACCGGATGGCTCCTGTTGGAGCTGTTTGTCTGTTGTCTTTATATAGATTTGATTCTACAATATCTGCCATGACCAAAAGAATCCTTTTCATATGCTATTACAAAATTTCAGCTAATTAATATCATGATGCATTCTTTCTTAAATGAATATTCATTAGGTACATGGTTAAGAGGTCTTGTGACTATATATAAAACATTACACAGAAGTTGAACAGTCCTGGCTATGATGTAGGCAGTATCATTTAGATCTTAATGTTTCCAAAAAATCATGACTTCTTGAATATTTATTAGAATGGTTTTCAATCTGAGATATGAACACAAGAATTATGGTATTGGAAGAAACTAACCAACGCTCATTTGATTTGGTGCTTGTCGAGCTGAATTAAAAATTCTTGGAACGGTAAAGGGCCATAACTCCGAAATTTTGATATCAAGAGTTATGGTTCTTATGTAGGGGCCTTCCTCTCAATGAGATCTACTAACCTATGAAGTTTCATGTTGATACCTCTTATACTTTTCGAGTAATGAGCTATATTAAAGTTTTTGCACGCCAATTACGACGACGACAACGAAGCCTACGACACAGTGATCACAATAGCTCGACTTTTCTTCGAAACAGACGAGCTAAAAATTCAAAAAAATATAATTTCATAGGCAACAAGAACAGATCCTGATAAGATGGCTCCAACAGTAACCATCTGATCTGGATCTACTGTGTTGGCAAATGTGTATAAAGGCATATTATATGAAGTAAAGGGTTAATCGTCCTTTATCAGTTACATGAATAAACAAGTAAAGAAACTGGCAATTATTTGTTTCTAACTAAATCAATGGATGTATACAACATATCAAATGAAGAAATCTAAGAAATAAATAAATACAATTTATTGTGTACAAGTTTGAAATTAATTAGCTTTCTTTCAGTTACTGATTATGATAACCAATTAATAATAAGTAAAAATAACAAATTAGAAATGTTAAAGCATTTTGCTTATTATCCTAACATCCTATCAACCTCATGCCTCTCTTTTCCAAATGTTTTGGCAACCAGGTTAACTCTTTACCCCATGAATATTCATGTAAGAAATTATGACATCATTGATATTAATTGGATGTTTTATAATTGCTAATGAACACATGAATTTTTAGCCATGGCAGAAACTAAAGAATCAGACCTAAATTTTTTCAGAAGCAAACAGAGCAGACCATTACCAGACAGCTCCTACAGGAGCCATCTGATCTGGGTCTCCTCTGTTTGCAAAGGCATTAAAAGGTGAATATATGCAGTAATGGGTTAAAAAACAAGATTTTCATAGACCATAGTTACCTACCCTTTGGTACTGTCCAGAAAGGAGGAAGAATTTTCCAGAGAGGAAATGATTCTTCTCATTCTCAAAGAACAAAGCAATGCTCTGATAGTCCTCTGGTGTAGCATCACTTCCTATGAAATAAAATTTTAAAATACGTCGTAATGGAATTTTTTTTACAGAAAAGCCAAAATGTAAATTATATTGCAAATTGTGTGATCTATTGGGTGACTTATTGCATTTGCAAACAGGGCAAATCAATACCAGCTACCATGTCAGAGACATGTCATCTGAATAGGGTCTACACTGGTTGACAACCATTGACATCCATTGTTTGTAGAATATAGCCCACCAGTGTGGATCCCAACCATGTCTGATGCTGCAGATGTTATGGTCTTAACCCTTTCAGTGCAGGAAACAAGTCCCTAATGACCTCTGCAAACAGTGTAGACCCAGGTGAGTGGGCTCCTAGAGGAGCCCTCTCATCAGGGTCTACACTATTTGTCATGTTACACTTTTCTTTAAACAAGAGCCGCGTCGGCTACAATGCTCGTCTGATTTGGTGGATGTCCACTGCATACACTTCTCCTCAAAGAGATCTACCTATGAAGTTTCATGTTGATACCTCTTATACTTTTTGATTAATCAGCTACATTAAAGTTTTTGCATGCCGCCTACGTCTACAACTACGACAATGCCTATGACCTAGTGATCGCAAAAGCTGGACTTTTTTCTTCGAAAACAGACATGCTAAAAATAAACTCCCTGAATATTCACAGTAAGGTTGACCTGTTTGATTTTTCAAATATTCCATTTGACAATGCAACATTGAAAGGGTTAAAATTTGTAAAAAGCATGACTTCATCAGGTACCATTTCTCATTATGAGGTTTAACTACTTATGAATATTCCCTTGTTATAAAGTAAAGTCTACACAATTCAATACTAAATGAACGGATATAGGAGTTTGTACCAGCTGGTGGCTGCTTAATGCATAACGAAAGTAATGACGAAAGTTCCACAGGGAGCTTTCTGTATAACTTTTGTCATGCATCAGTCTACCTTTTACATTAATGTTATCTTTTCATCAGTGGGTTTTGCAGGGTGGTATTACTGTATTGACTGGTACATTTGTAATTGAAGTGTAGTGTCAGGATCTTGATAACTCACATTGCCATTATCAGAGCTACAGATAATGTGGAGTTAACTCGTTTTCCTGATGCATGTTTATGTAAGAAATAATGAATCATAATAATAAGAATTATGAATATTTGTTAACTGAATTTTAAAATGTATAGTGTCATATGAACGCAGGAGTTTTTGGTATCGGCAGAAACTGCAGGATCAGGTTTATACACAGTGAACCCTCATTACAATGGAGGTGTTTGTTTCAAGACATATTGCTGGTATAAGGAGGTTGCCATTATAACAAGTTTAAATATGAAAGGAACCATATGGCCAGATTTAAACTAGTACCAACAGGTGAACGCTTAATGCAGAACACAAGAAGTGCAAAAAGCTCCCATGGGAGCATTTTGCACTTCTTGTGTTCTGCATTAAGCTATCACCTGTCTTATTGGCATTGCACCTATTTATTCAGTGGTTGTTTCAAAGACTTAACGGTAATTTTGTTTCAAGGCATACTGCCGGTATAACAAGGGTGCCATTGTAACGAATGCCGGTATTATGAGGGTTCACTGTAATTTCATAAACAGAGCAGACCCTAATCGTATGGCTCCTACCAGAACCATATGAGCTGCATCTAATCTGTTTGCAAAGGAGTGAAAAAACATTATTTGTATGAGGTAAAGAGTTAATGAGACAAAGTTTGGTTACCTATTATGTCCGCATATATTTCCATCTGGTTGTGTTGTTGGGCCAGCTGGAAGGCTTCGTCATTACATTTGGACATCACCAGGAACTGTATAGCTGAGCCAAAGTCATTTAGCTTCTGGAAAAATCTACAACACAAAATAAACAGTGTTTACACATGTATCTTCACATGCTATAAGTTACATGACAAAATTATCTGCTACTGATTTTATCAAACCTGTAACTCATGGATATCTATTTAACACTTTCCCTGTTTAATATTCATGTAAGAAATTATATCATGAATATTTAACAGCTGAATTTTCACAGTGGCATAATTATTATTTACACAGGAGTCTTTCAGATTTGAAGTCAGGGTCCATGCTTATAAAACTTTTTAGTTGAGTCTGAGTTCGTTCTCAAGCTTTTGATTGGTCAGATTTGAGTTCTCAAGCTTTTGATTGGTCAGATTTGAGCCAAAGGCTCAAATCTGACCAATCAAAAACTTGAGAACGAACTCAGACTCAACTAAAAGTTTTATAAGCATGGACCCTGATGTATCAATTTCATAAGCTAACAGAGCAGATTCTGATCAGACGGTTCCTACAGGAGACATTTCTTCTGGGTTTACTCAGTTTGCAAATGCGTGAAAAGCGTTTATATGAGGAAAAGGATTAAGAAATGATGACACAATGAACAGTTACTAATTGATTGCTTACCATGGTACATGAATGCAGAATGTTGTTTTGAGCTTTGGCAAAAAACTTTAGAACTTTTTAGTGAAAAAGGGAAACTGTTTCATTCTTGTACTGCTATTTTATGTATATAAGGTTTCTAAAATAAATTATCATGTAAGAAACTGAATCTTGACTTCTTAGATAACCCTTTCCCTGTTCTGTGTTTATTACAAATTTTAATACCTACTGAATATTCATGGCCAAAATAGTTATAAATAAATATGAAAGGTGGACCATTGTAGACATTTTAGAAAGCAAAGAAACAGATCTTTCAAATTCTATTAGCAAACAGAGCAGACCTTGATCAGACGGCTCCTCTAGGAGCCGTCTGATCTGGGTCTACTCTGTTTGCAAATGCGTGAAAACACGTTTATATAAGGGAAAGGGATAACCAATGGATTTAACCCTTTCCCTCTTCTATGTTTATATAAAATTTCAATACCTACTGAATATTCATGGACAAAATAGCTATAATGAAATACGGAAGGTGGAACATTGCAGTCATTTTAGAAAGTGTAGAAACATATCTATCAAATTCCATTAGCAAACAGACCAGACCCTGATCAGACAGCTCCTATAGGAGCCATCTGATCTGGGTCTACTCTGTTAGCAGATGGATGAAAACATGTTTATATGGAGTAAAAGGGTTAAAATGCAGATGGCAAATATCATTTGCAAGAACACTCTTTCTTTCTTACTTGGCAACCATTTTGGCTCCCTCTACTGACTGAACCTCTCGAACAATTTTAACAGCTTCCTCTGGGTTCTGCAGGTACTCCAAGTTTATCCTTCAATTGAAAGGGAACATTAAAGTCAATGTAACATGTCAAGTAATCTCAAGGCATTCTTACACCTGCTCAGCTGAAGTTTGCAATAGGTTGTGAACCATTACTATTACATGTATGATGATAAATAGTGTCCTATCAAACTACCAAAGACTAGGATTACATACAAAAACATGCCATTTTGTATCTGGATGCAAGGACTGTTTTATAATCCATTTATTGCTAACATTAACCCATTCCCTCATAGGCTATTTTAGACCCAGCCTCTTTGAATCTATTGAAAAAGAACTTTTACTACAATTTGGAAGCATTGTGATAAATAAAGCATTTGCTCCCATGGGAGCAAATGCTCTATTTATCACAACAGTTTAAAAAAAAAAGATTTTTACAGAGGCGGTAAAAGGTATCAATATGAGAAAAATGGTCAAATAAAGCTGTCACTGTAGATGTACCCCTACTTCAACCAAAAGGACACAACACTAAAATAACTACAATGTTTAACTTGAAATGACACAGAATCATTTATATTTTACATTTGTAAATAACATAGTGACCATGTATGTATATCTCAATTTGAATTTAGCTAAAACTGTGGATACAGATCTGACCTATACAATCAATTTTTGTTTAACCCTTTCCTCCATAAATACACCTTTCTATGCCTCTGTAAAAGTCACTTTTTGAAACCATTGTGATAAATAGAGCATTTGCTCCTAAGGAGCAAATGCTCTATTTATCACAATGCTTTCAGAACTACAAATTTTTTATTTTTTTTTTCTCTAGTTAATGTTCCTATTGAGTAGATTTATTCAAAGGGTTGGGTCTAAAAAAGCCTATGGAGAAAAGGGTTAAAGGCGTTGACTAAACCTGGTATATAGTAAAATTAAAATAACCCAAAATGGAAGCTAAATATTGAACAGTGGTGGTACTGTGCACATACCTGATGACATTGTCCCAGTCCTTTGCCTGTTTGTAGGCTTCAGCAGCATCCTTGTAGCGGCCATCAGCCTCCTTGGCTTTAGCATACTGAATATGGATCTTGGGTGACGTAATGTGGTGAAGTAACTCACCAACCTTTGACCTACGTAACAAAGTAGAGGAATAACTACAAGCACAAGTATATATCCTAATAATCCTAAGTATTTCTACAGCCAATGTCCCAATCTTCATCTAGGTTTGTAAAGCCGAGTCTGACAACTAATGTGGCACCATCTAGAATTAAGCTGCCTTTATAGAAGCATATAGTGCAGATCCTGATCAAACTGCTACTTCATATAAATGCCTTTTCACGACTTTACAAACAGAGTAGCCCCAGATCAGATGGCTCCTTCGAGAGCCATCTGATCAGGGTCTGCTCTATTTGCTTATAGTATAATATAGATTTGATTCTGAAGAAAAAGGTCCTGTGTTCATATGTCAACATAAAAATAATAATTCAATTAATATTCATAATGTCATTTCTTTACTGATTATGCCGTGAATGGGTTAAAGAGCATGTAGTGAGCATCATCCTATTTCACAGACGTATAACATGTAAGTGTTTTTGTGTAATATAAACTACATACAACATATATAACTAAAGGCTATACCTATAACTTCAGCACCCTAAGAAATCATAGTCTGTAAATAGCCTCTACTTTATATTCTATTAAAAGTAGAATTTTCTTACATATTTTGCAAGAAACATGATCAGGCAGAAACGGTTTGCAAAACATATCACAGAATTCACCAGCAGAGGTTTAACAATTTTAAATTAGAAATAATCCATCTGGCGTCAGTCAACCAAAGCTGACAAAAGTATTGTCTCTGAAGAACCTAGCCTACCAGTTCTTGCTCCTGATGTACACAGATGCTGCCTTGTCATAGAATCCTCCTTGCTCATACAGCAGAGCAGCCTCCGACCATTGCTACAAATGAAAAGCAACAATTATCACTGGAACCTGCTCAAATGGATTCCCTGATCATCAAACTTTACCCGAAGATCCTTTAATAAAACATTGTTAAGCCTTTACTCCATGAATATTCATGTAAGAAATAATGATATGAATACTAATTAGTTTATATTTTTTATAACAGTACATGAATGTTTGGCCATGGCAGAAGTTGTAGAATCATATCTATATTATATCACAAGCAAACAGAGCATATGTCAGACGGCTCCTAGAGGAGCTGTCTGAAGGTCTTAAATGCTCAAAAATAATAAGAGAGGATTTTATAATGTTTAGATATAACATTGATGGTCTTAAAGATATTCCATATATAAACAACATCATCCTCTTTCAAATAAGTATGTTGAAAAGTTGAATCCTGGTTAAAAGGCATGTAGTCTTTGCCTTTAAGATATTCTGTGTCTGTAAGTATCACTAACATATATCAAACTGCATAAATCAGGCTACAGTTTTGTATCACACTTAACCCATTCCCTCATGTTGACGCCTTTTGATGCCTCTGCAAAAGCCACCTGTAGTAACCATTGTAATAAATAGAGCATTTGCTCCAATAGAAGCAAATGCTCTATTTATCACAATTGTTTCAAACAAAAAGATTCTAAAACTTTCCTTTTCTCTATTTAATGCTCCTTTTCGGTAGATTTATTCAAAGAGGTTGGATCTAAAAATAGACTATGAGGTAATGGGTTAAAGGGCATGACTCAGAGCAACAGATAAAGGTGTGTAGTCATTTCTCCACCAAACTCTATGTTATGACTACTCTTTAGAATTGTCTCTTTGAGAAGATTCTAAAGAGTGGTCACACAACATAGGGTTTGGAGGAGAAATAAAGGGGCAATTCTTTAAAATGTTTTAATTTCTGCATCTTATTTGGGCATGTATACAAATGAACGACTCAGGCTCAGTTTGTACCTTCATACTCTCCAGTATCCCAGCACATTCCTTCTTCAACACTCTGCTGGGCATCTTGGAGGCCATTCCAACACCCCTGCAAAATTACATAAGCTTTACAGATAAATAAAACTCATTTTCTTTAACCCTTTATATTGTTGTAAGAAATATAGTCAACCTTCACTAGGTCAATGTTGCACAATTTTAAGCCTGAGCTCGACCAGATGAGGGTGTTTGAGCAGAAGAATTTCTTCTGAAAATGTCAATATTCGATTCCCTAGATAGTCCCAGATACCTATACAAAATGAAATAGTGACAAAATTTTGGTTGCAGACGACAATTAGAAATTTGATGCCCAAAAAGTTAAAGTGCATCTGTTTTACAACTTCAAGGGTTTTCAAAAATTTGACATATTACTTAGTTCCAAGACAAAGTTGACGTAATCCTTTACCTGAAGAATATTCATGAAAATAATTCAGACATCATGAATATTAATTAGATGATTTTTCATAATTGCATATGAGTACAGGGATGTTTAGCAATGGTAGAAACTGTAGAATTTGATCTGTATTATTCCATAAGCAAACGAAGAAGCCCAGATCAGACAGCTCCTACAGGAACTGTCTGATCTGTATCTAATCTGTTTGCAAAGCTGTAGATATATGTCTCTATCTAGTAAAGGGTGAAGCACTTCTTAACTATGAATCCCTAAAACCAACCAGATGTGATACTCAAAGCATAATTGGTAGAAATATAGTTAATACAGACAATGATATCTTAATGCACCTCTACTGCAGGAGAAACAAAAAGTCTGGTAACACCTCTGGAATATCTCAGAATGATAGTCAAACAATGCAGTTCCTGATCCAAAGTTGTTGGTCTTGGTCTACAATATTTGCAATGCTTTGAAGCTTCAATTCCTCAAATAGCAGCTCATGTGTAACAGAAGAGAGCATTAACCCTTACAGGATCAAGAGAAACTAATGTCCTTTGCAAGCAGTATAGACTCAGATGAGAAGCCCTCTCATTAGGGTCTGGACTGTTGTCATGTTACACTTTTCTTGAGAAAAGTCCATAAATATTCACAGTAAACTTGACCTGTTTGAAGTTAGGAATAGTCCATTTGAAAATTCAGCGTTGTAAGGATTAAACATTTGTTTACCTTCTGATGTCTCCCATCCTGATAGACATTCTAGCCACACCCGCAGCGCACACCTCATCATGGTCCCTGTCCTTCTCCTGCCGTGTAATGCCCTTCTCATAGTGGGCCAGGGCTGTCATGTAGTCCCCAGTGAACTCCAGCTGCTGGGCATACTCCTTGGAGATATAAGGGATCTGGTCAGGGGCAAGAGCTTTAGCCAGCTGGAGAGCGCTGTCCCAGTGCAACAAGTCACGTCTCATCTAAATATATTAAGGGAAACCAAATGGTCAGGAAATATAACATTTCAATTTGTAGTAAACTCCAGATCATGCATGTATTCAATTGAAAATAACAGTACTCTATTAGTTGAGAATATAACGATTCTAAAAGTTATGCATATAATTTAGGAAATATCCTAGAACAAAACTTCCTAAGCAGGCATCTAATTTTACATTGATCCAAAAAACAAGAAGGGCATTACTCCTTAACCCATTACCTCATAGGCTATTTTTAGATACAACCTATTTGAATTAATCTACCGAAAAGGAGCATTAATTAGAGAAAAGGAAAATTTTTAGAATTTTGTAGTTTGAAACCATTGTGATAAATAGAGCATTTGCTCCTATAGGAGCAAATGCTCTATTTATCACACTGGTTTCACAAAGTGACTTTTATAGAGTCGTCAAAAGTCATCACTATGAGGGAATGGGTTAAACATTAACCCTTTCCTTCATATAAACACCTTTTCACGCATTTGCAAACAGAATAGACACAGATCAGACGGCTACTATAGGAGCCTTCTGATCAGGGTCTGCTCTGTGTACTAATGGAATTTGATAGATCTGTTTCTTTACTTTCTAAAATGACTACAATGCTCCACCTTCCATATTTTATTATAAGTATTTTGTCCATGAATGTTCAGTAGGTATTGAAATTTGGAATAATCATAGAAAAGGGAAAGGATTAACCCTTTACTCCATAAATACGCCTTTGTACGCATTGCAAACAGAGGAGACCCAGATCAGACGGCACCTATAGCAGCTGTCTGATCAGGGTCTGCTCTGTTTGTTTATGATATAACAAAGGCATGATTCTACAGTTTGTGCCATGGTCAACAATTCTTGTGTCCATGTGCTATTATAACAAATTAATCTAATTAATATTTATGACCTCATTAATTCTTACACGAATACTCATGGAGGAAAGGGTTAACTCATTCTCCCCTAGACTATTTTAAGACCCAACCTCCTTGAATTAATCTACTGAAAAGGAGCATTAACTAGAGAAAAGGATTTTTTTTTAGAATTTTGCAGTTTGAAACCATTGTGATAAATAGAGCATTTGCTCCTGTAGGAGCAAATGCTCTATTTATCACGTTGGTTTCATAAAGTGACTTTTACAGAGGCGCCAAAATGCATCACTAGGAGGGAATGTGTTAAACAACTTTTAAAATGCAACTGTTTGTGAAGGTTACATCAGATTGTCCACAGTAAGTAAAGGGTTAACATTCATGTTAATCTTTACATGATAAATATTCATATCAGAAATAATGACATCATGAATATCAATTAAATGAATCTTATAATGGCATATGACCACAGGATTGTTTTGGTTAGATTTATTTTATAAGCAAACAGAGCAGATCCTTGTCAAAAGTCTCTTATAACAGCCATCTGCTCTAGTTCTACTGTGTTTGCAAAGGTATCCAAAGGTACTTGTATTAGGAAGAGAGTCAACATACCTCAAGTGCAGCCAGGGGTTTTCCAGATGCTAGGAAAAGGTCCTGGGCTAAATTAAACTCTCCCAGATACATAGCAATGTAGCCAGACAGCAAGTTTCTGTCCTCAAGATGCTGAAACACAGGGCACATGAAACAGAAACCATTTTATAGGAATACAGCCTAAGGTAATGTTACTTTTGGGTTGTACAAACAGGGCAGATCAAACTGCTTACATAATGATGTTCAAGGCTGGAAATCAGAGATCCAGATAAAATGTGTAAATTAACCCATTACCTCATAGGCTATTTTTAGATCCAACCACTTTGAATAAATCTACCAAAAAGGAGCATTAATTAGAGAAAAGGAAAATTTTAGAATTTTGTAGTTTGAAACCATTGTGATAAATAGAGCATTTGCTCCTATAGGAGCAAATGCTCTATTTATCACAATGGTTTCAACAGGTGAATTTTACAGAGGCGTAGAAAGGCTTATCTATGCAGGAAAGGGTTAAAACATTTTCAAGAATAATTCCTATATTTCTCCAGCAAACCTTATGTATGACCACTCAAAAAACTATACAATAAAACCTCTTTAAACCCGACCTTAAATTTAGTATAAAGATCAGTAAAGACAGGTGGCAGCTTAATGCAGGTTGAAAGTCATGCAGAAAGCAACTCTAGAAGCTTTCTGCATGACGTTCACCTTGCATCAAGCAGCCATCAGCCTAGGAGTATCTAAATTCTTCTCTACTGGAATTCCAGTTTAGAGGGGTTTTACTGTAAATCCTAAACAGACACTACATATCAGCTGATTTGTGTCTTAACTGTTCTAATCCTTTCCCTGATTAATATTCAAACTTGTAAGAAAGTACGGCATCATAAATATTTATTAGCTGAATTATAATGGTATAATATGTACAAAGGATTTTCTGCTATTTGTAGAAACTGTAGAGTCAGATCTATTATAGTTTCGTAAGTCAACAGTGCAGACCCTTATCAGACAGCTCTTATAGAAGCTATCTGATCTGGGTCTATTCTGTTTACAAATGTGTGAAAAGGCGTTCACATGAAGGGAAGGGCTATCTTTATGACCTGAATTAGTAGAATATTAGAATAAATTACCATTTTTAAATCAGATTCTTTTAAAGTCGGTGTCTACAGGAAAGAGCAAGAAAAGTACAATCGTGTCAGTCAAATTAAAATGACTTTCCGTCTAGAAACGCTCTGATCATGGTCTACACTGTTTGCAAAAGAAAGCTAACCCACTTCCATCATAGTAAGAGGTGAATACATGTACAGTGAAACCCCGCTAATGCGACCACTTAATAAACAGCCACTGATGTTGTCTAAAGCAGGTGGTTGCTTAATGCAGGACGAAAGTTATGCAGAAAGCTCCTATAGGAGCTTTCTGCATAACTTTCGTCCTGCATTAAGCTACCACCTGCCTCTGCCACCCAGAATTATGCCCCTTTTTGGTGGTCGCATTAGCGGGATTTTACTGTATTTTTTATCAAACTAATAACTGAAGTAAACTTACTTTAACTGTGAGTAATGATGACACCATACCAACTTCCCCAAGGTCACGAAACACCCGAACCGCTGAAATCATGAATGTTTTGTTAGTCTCTATGCTCATAAATCTGTATTCAAAATAATACAACTAATTGTCATACTGCTCATAAATGTGTATTCAAAATATTAGACCTAATAGTCATATTGGTTTCAAAGTTAAATAAGAACCTGGCAAGCATATGTCACTGCTTGCCTGATAGCAAAACATATTGATTTTCTTCCAAGCAAGTCATAAAAGGAGTAAAAAATAAACCTTGATGCAGCGCTTATTCTAGAAATTATTAACCTTGTGCATGCAATGCATTTTTTGACTGAAGCAGTTTGAATTTTGATGTTATTTCAAATTGCTCTGTATTTGATCTGAAACCAAACTCAGACAAAGGTGCATACTCAAATCCTCCTTTCTCCACCAATCCTCATGATAAGACCACTCTTTAGAATCATCTCTAAAGAGACAATTCTGAAAAGTGGTCACACTGTAGGGTTTGATGGAGAAATGAAGGAGTTCTTCTTCAAAATGTTTTAATTTATGCATCTTATCTGTTTGCAAAGGTCTTAAACTTACACTTTTAGTATTCTAAAGTTTAGAAATAGTTGAAGTACTCTAAATAGTTGGTCACACAATCTCTCTCTTCACTGGTATGTAAAACTGGATAAATCAATCTGGCTTAATTTAACTTTAAGGTTTTACTCCATGAGTATTAACCGTTTCCCTGTTCTGTATTTAGGCCAATTCTCAGTACCTACTGTATTTAGGCCAATTCTCAGTACCTACTGTATTTAGGCCAATTCTCAGTACCTACTGTATTTAGTCCAATTCTCAGTACCTACTGAATATTCATTAACAAAATAGTTATATAAGAAATATGGAAGGTGGGACAGTGTAGACATTTTAGAAAGTAAAGAAACGGATCTATCAAATTCTATTAGCAAATAGAGTAGAATGAATGACAGAAAATGTAGAATCAGATCTCTATTTAATCAGGTTCTGCACTATTTGTCTATTAAAGCTTGTCAGGCACAATATATAGCCTAATTACAGACAAACATTCAATATCTCCCATCAAAGAATGACAGCTTACCAAAGTCCACATCCAGGCATTTTAAGGCAGCAAAACCTAGCTTCATCCAGGCTTCCTTGTTGTTAAGTTGTTGACAGAAGATGAATCCATCTTTAAACCTGAAAATTCATAATTGATTTGTGTCACATACAAACAGGATAATGAAACATTTAACCATTTCCCTGTTCTGTGCTTATTCCAAGTTTCAATACGTACTGAATATTCATGGACAAAATAGTTACAATGATATATGGAAGCTGTGACATTGTAGCCATTTTAACAAGATGTGTTTGTGAAACACTATGCCCCCTCATATATTTGACCTCTGACCTTGAAGGATGACCTTGACATGTCACCCCTCCAAATGTGTGCCTTTATGAGATACATATGCATGCCAAATAACAAGTCTCTATCTGTACTGGCTCAAAAGTTAAGACCAATGTTAAGGTTGTGTTAAAGTTACAAAGAAACAGACAAATTGACCTTTGACCCTGAAGGATAACCTTGACCTTGACATGTCACCCCTCAAAATGTGCAACCTCATGAGATACACAAGCATGCCAAATATCAAGTCTCTATCTCTACTGGTCCAAAAGTTATGGCCAATGTTAAAGTCGGTGATTTGACCCATATATTTGACCTCTGACCTTGAAGGACGACCTTGACCTTGACATGCCACCCCTCAAAATGTGCGGCTTTATGAGATACATATACATGCCAAATATCAAGTCTCTATCTGTACTGGCTCAAAAGTTATGACCAATGTTAAAGTTGCTGACAAACAAACAGACAAATGGACAAACAGACAGGGCAAAAACAATATGCCCCCTGACTATCGTCAATGGGGGCATAAAAATTAACCCTTTGAATAGTAAAATCCAGTCAGCTGGCACTTGTAAACAATGCAGACCAGAACAGACAAAATCTCTGATCAGAACCCACTCGGTTTACAGCCATTTATAATCTTTTTTACATGAAGTTCATCCTTTCATAAGGAAAGGGCAAACATAAATACATTCAGTAAAACCTCTTCAAAGTATCCACTCAATTCTGGGTCAAAGGTTATAAAACTTCCGAGTCTGAGATCATTCTTAAGTATCTGATTTCAGACTCAAGCAAAACGTTTTATAACCTGGACAGGGACAGGGCTTATAGTCATAAAAGACAAAACCTAGAAAATTGTGTTGACAGGACATTGATGCCACACTAGCAATATTGTCCCTAGATCAAGCACTTTTCACTATATGTTATTATAATGAAGGAAATTTTAAAGTCTAATATATCTCTGGTAAAAATAGTCTGAGCAAAACTTCCCTTCTTTATGTACATCTACACATTCTACCTTGGAGTATGAGCTGGACACAAGATGACTGCTATTGTACTTAGCCAAGGTAGTAGTACTACAAAACATTTTCAACAAGTATTGTGAAAATTGGGTGAAAATTGTTCTACTAAAAGCACGGACAAGGCCAATATGGCTAATTTTGGAAAATCCAATGGTTATAATTATTCTGAAGTGTCTAAATAAAGATGACGGGTTACGAGTCTTGGCCAAGATATTATTACCACAAACTTTTTCAGCAAGTTTGGTGAAGATTTTTCCACTTAGAGAGTGGACCCCCCCCCCCTTTTCTGTTTTTAAAGGACCTCCTTACATGTCCACTGAGTGGTTTCTTTAAAGAGGTTCAATCACATCTGATAACACAAGTTTCCATTTCAACAAGATGTGTTTGTGAAACACTATGCCCCCTCATATATTTGACCTCTGACCTTGACCTCTGACCTTGACATGTCACCCCTCAAAATGTGCAGCCTCATGAGATGCACAAGCATGCCAAATATCAAGTCTCTATCTCTACTGGTCCAAAAGTTATGGCCAATGTTAAAGTCGGCGATTTGACCCATATATTTGACCTCTGACCTTGAAGGATGACCTTGACCTTGACACGTCACCCCTCAAAATGTGCGGCTTCATGAGATACATATGTATGCCAAATATCAAGTCTCTATCTATACTGGCTCAAAAGTTATGACCAATGTTAAAGTTGCTGACAAACAAACAGACAAACAGACAAACAGACAGACAGACAGACAGACAGGGCAAAAACAATATGCCCCCCGACTATCGTCTATGGGGGCATAAAAAGTAAAGAAACTATTTATATAAACTAGACTGTCGCAGGACAGCAAAGCTCGCCTATTGTAGACCTTGTCTACAAAAATGAAGTCCAAAATATTTTTCTATTTAAACTGAACTACATCAATGTTAAACCTACTGGCAAACTCTATTCCAAATACCAGCTACCTATGGCAAGTATTTCATGTTGTATTAGTGCATCTTAACACTTACCCCAAAACTTTAACCTTGAGACTTCAGCCCAAAAAGCCAAGTCCAAAACAGGTAAAATTTGGACTAAAATTCAATTTTATTTTAAATTTTAACTACACTACATCAATGTTCAACACACAAGGAACCTCCATTCCAAATATCAGCTTTCTAGGGCAAATATTTCATGTAGTATTAGTGCATTTCAACACTTACCCCAAAACTTAACCTTCCTATTTCACCAAAACTTAACCTTCCTATTTCAGCCAAAAAAGCTAAGTCCAAAACAGGTGAAATTTTGACTAAAATTCAGTTTTATTTTGAATTTTAACTACACTACATCAATGTTCAACACACCGGGAACCTCCATTTCAAGTATCAGCTTCCTATGGCAAATATTACATGTAGTATTAGTGCATTTCAACACTTACCCCAAAACTTTAACCTTGAAATTTCAGTCCCAAACAGGTGAGATTTTGACTAAAATTCAATTTTATTTTAAATTTTAACTACACTACATCAATGTTCAACACACAGGGAACCTCCATTCCAAATATCAGCTTTCTAGGGCAAATATTTCATGTAGTATTAGTGCATTTCAACAATTACCCCAAAACTTTAACCTTCCTATTTCAGCCCAAAAAGCTAAGTCCAAAACAGGTGAAATTTTGACTAAAATTCAGTTTTATTTTAAATTTTAACTACACTACATCAATGTTCAACACACCAGGAACCTCCAATTCAAGTATCAGCTTCCTAAGGCAAATATATCATGTAGTATTAGTGCATTTCAACACTTACCCCAAAACTTTAACCAAAAGCAAACGCCGACGCAGATGCCGACGCCGGGGTGATTCCATAAGCCCCCCTATTCTTCGAATAGGCGAGCTAAAAATAATGTCACCATTAATATTAACTAGATTAATTTTATAACGGCATATAAAAGCATGGCATGTTTGCTCAGGCAGAAACTGTAGAATCAGATCTACACTATACCATAAGCAAACAGAGCCTACCCTGATCAGACGGCTCCTACAGGAGCCGTCTGATTTGGGTCTACTCTGTTTGCAAATGTGTGAAAAGGTGTTTATATGAAGGAAAGGGTTAACCGGTGATGTACATCAGTTTGCAATCTTGAAAGTGTGCTTTCTTTGTGATGCAGTGCCTTTTGACCTTTTACCTGAGAGAGATGCCCTTCCATGCTTTTCATACACAGTAGATCAAGATCAGATGGCTCTTGTAAGAGTTGTCTCATCAGGATCTGCTCTGTATACTTATGGGAATATATACTTCTGCATTGGCCAAACAATCTGTGCTCTGTTTGCTAATAGGATTATTATACCCCCCTTTTGAAAAAATGGGGGTATATTGCTTTACACATGTCGGTCGGTCGGTCGGTCGGTCGGTAGATCGATGGTTTCCGAATGATAACTAATAAACGACTTGGCCTAGAATCTTTAAACTTGCTGTGGTGGTTGGTCATGACAAGTAGATGACCCCTATTGTTTTTGAGGTCACTAGGTCAAAGGTCAAGGTCACCATGACCTAAAATGGTAAAATAGTTTCCGATCAATGACTGCTTTAGGGTTTGACTTGGTTTCTTCAAACTTGCTGTGGTGGTTGGTCATGACCACTAAGATGACCCCTATTGATTTTGAGGTCACTAGGTCAAAGGTCAAGGTCACCATGACCTTAACTGTTTAAATGGTTTCCGATCAATAACTGCTCAACGGTTTAGCTTAGAATCTTCAAACTTGCTGTGGTGGTTGGTCATGGCCACTGGATGACCCCTATTGTTTTTGAGGTCACTAGGTCAAAGGTCAAGGTCACCATGACCTGAACTGGTAAAATGGTTTCTGATCAATAACTGCTCAAGGGTTTGACTTAGGATCTTCTAATTTGCTTAGGTGGTTGGTCATGACAAATAGATGAGTCCTATTGTTTTTTAGGTCACTAGGTCAAAGGTCAAGGTCACCATGACCATAACTGGTGAAATGGTTTCCGATCAATAACTGCTCAAGGGTTTGGCTTAGGATCTTCAAATTTGCTGTGGTGGTTGGTAATGACCACTAGATGATCCCTATTGTTTTTTAGGTCACTAGGTCAAAGGTCAAGGTCACAATGCTCTTAACTGGTTAAATGTTTTCCGATCAATAACTGCTCAAGGGTTTGGCTTAGAATCTTCAAACTTGCTGCGGTAGTTGGTCATGACAACTGGATGACCCCTATTGTTTTTGAGGTCACTAGGTCAAAGGTCAAGGTCACCATGACCTTAAATTTATTAAATGGTTTCTGATCAATAACTGCTCAAGGGTTTGGCTTATGATCTTCAAATTTGCTTAGGTGGTTGGTCATGACAACTAGATGAGCCCTGTCGTTTTTTAGGTCACTAGGTCAAAGGTCAAGGTCACCATGACCTTAACTGGTGAAATAGTTTCCGATCAATAACTGCTCAAGGGTTTGGCTTAGGATCTTCAAACTTGCTGTGGTAGTTGGTCATGACCAATAGATAACCCCTATTGTTTTTGAGGTCACTAGGTCAAAGGTCAAGGTCACCATGACCTTAACTGGTGAAATGGTTTCCAATCAATAACTGCTCAAGGGTTTGGCTTAGGATCTTCAAACTTGCTGTGGTGGTTGGTCATGCCAACTAGATGATCCCTATTGATTTTGAGGTCACTAGGTCAAAGGTCAAGGTCATCATGACCTTAACTGATGAAATAGTTTCCAATTAATAACTGCTCAATGGTTTGGTTCGGGATCTTCAAACTTGCTGTGGTAGTTGGTCATGACCACTAGATGACCCCTATAGTTGTTGAGGTCACTAGGTCAAAGGTCAAGGTCACCATGACCTTAACTTGTGAAATGTTTTCAAATCAATAAATGATCAGTGGTTTGGCTTAGGATTTTCAAAGTTGCTGTGGTGATTAGTCATGACCGCTAGATGACCTCTATAGTTGAGGTCACTAGATCAAAGGTCAGGGGGTCTGGGGGTATACATGTTTTACAAACATCTCTTGTTTAAATATGATTTAACAGTTTTTGCCAGGCCAAAAATTTTCATGTGTTAACATGAAATTATAAAATATTATCTTATTAATATTCATGATGTCATTAATTTTTACATGAATTTTCATAGAGAAAATGGTTAAGATAAATAGGTAAAGTTTGTAATTTGGATCAAATTGTGCTTTAGTAATTCTGCATGGCCTTTCAGCATTTACTAGAAAACAGATGAGTTGCATTTTGCAAACTGTTCAAACAGCTGTGTAATCATGTCTCCTTTAACCCATTCCCTCATATAAACGTGTTTTCACGCATTTGCAAACAGAGTAGACCCAGATCAGACGGCTTACGGCTCCTAGAGGAGCCGTCTGATCAGGGTCTGCTCTGTTTACTAATAAAATTTGATAGATCTGTTTCTTTACTTTCTAAAATGTCTGCAATGTTCCACCTTCCATATTTCTTTATAACTATTTTGTTAATGAATATTCAGTAGGTATTGAAATTTGGCCTAAATACAGAACAGGGAAAGGGTTAACGCATTACGCCATGAATATTCATGACAGACTCGACCCATTAAGAACATTAATTAACTATTATTTCATACTCTTATACAAAATAGGTGAATACATAGCTATGCAAAAGCCAAACACATATATATGGTAGTTTCCTACATGTACCAACCTTTTCAAGGCTATGCACTGGTCTAGGCAATCTCCCAGCTGAAAAATAAAACAAGAACAAAAATCAATTACATATACAAATCAAAATATTTTCATGAATTTTACTTCTTCCCTGATTACTTTCAAAGTGTCTAATGGCAAGATTCAACTAATATATTTAACCCTTTCCCTGTTCTATGTTTATCCCAAGTTTCAATAACTACTGAATATTCATGGTCAAAATAGTTATAATTAAATATGGAAGGTGGAACATTGCAGCCATTTCAGAAAGTAAAGAAACAAGATCTATCAAATTCTATTAGCAAACAGAGCAGACCCTGATCAGACGGCTCCTACAGGAGCCGTCTGATCTGGGTCTACTCTGTTTGCAGATACGTGAAAACACGTTTGTATGAGGGAAAGGGTTAAATAAGACAAACATATATGTACAACACATTTTAACCCTTAACCTGCTGAATAATCAAAACTGGCTCCTCCCTCTCTGAATATTAATTACACAAAAACATTGTATCATATCACTGAAGAAAATAATTTTTTGACAAAACAGTGAAGACCCTGATTAAAAGGTTCCCTCAGAATCCCTTTGATCTGTGTCTATACAGTTTGCAAACTTCTTATTCTTGCACTTTAAGGGTTAACTGAACCCACGTATCATAATACAATGTATAAAAAAACTGACAAAAAGACAAAGAGTATGTTTCAAATAACTCCTATTAAACCTTTACTCCATAAATATTCATGGAAGACTCTTAAAATCAATAATTTTATTGTTACATAAACAAGAGTATAAATAGCAATGCCAAATACAGTACAACCCCTCTAAAATGGATGTTAAATTTAATATAACTATCGGTCTTGGAGACAGGTGACAGCTTAATGCAGGTTGAAAGTCATGCAGACCTGCATGACTTTCGCCTGCATTAAGCTGCCATCTGCCTTAAAATATCTAAATTCATTTCTACTAGAATTCCAGTTTAGAGGGGATTTACTGTTGTATGTAATCAAATCTAAGATACTTTGTTAGAAAAAACTGTGCAGATCCTGTTCAGATGACTTTTACAGATGCCATCTGATCTGGATCTACTCTGTTTATGTCAAATCGCATCACAATGAAGTAAAGGGTTAATCAAAGTACACAACATTGGTTTAGACTCCCATAGTACTGTTTTATCACAATTTCTTTCAAAACCATGACCAGATGAACTGAATCCTGTTGGTCAAGTTAATTACTCAGCATCTCATCTATCACTGCACATTACCAACAGGCTTTGAAACCCACATCAAACAACACATTCTTGTAACTTGGCTTCTTACCCTAGCACTACCCTCACAATGCTGGGAGTCAGGCAATGAAGATAAACCATACCGATGCTTATACACTTTCTTTAGTAAAGACACATTTTACCCCTTTGCAAACAGAGAAGACCAAGAACACACTGAATGAGCTGTCTGATTAGTAAACTCTGCTTATGGAAGAATAAAGTTTTACAATTTCTACCATGGCCAAAAATTCCAATGTTCATATTCAAATATAAAATGTCAGCTACTTAATATTCATATTTAATTATTATTTAATTATTACATAAATTCATCAAGTAAAGGGTTAACACAAAATTGTAACAACATTCTTTAACATTATAAGCATTAACATTATATGTATCTGTCTTATATTCTGTGTCAAACTCTTTGGATCCTAATGATACACCACGTTACTCGGTATCTCAAACATAAGATGCTACTACACTGTGCAACATACCAAACTGCCTAAAATGTGTACATACTGTGCCTATTTCACTGTGATGCTAACATTTAGTCAAAGCAGTCTCTTGTTGGTCCTCTAACACACAAAATACAGTACAGCCTCTCTCTACAAATTTCCATTGGAGAATAAACATATAGGACCCTAAAAGTAAAACCTCTCTATAACGACCTCTAAATTGAGTTAATTAGTTAGTATTTTGGGCAGGTGGTTGGTTAAAGCAAGGTGAAAGTAAAACAGAACGCTCCAATAGGAGCGTTCTGTTTTACTTTCACCTTGCTTTAAGCATCCACCTGCCTTTAACACAAAAAACTTGATGTTATTTAGTGGTCGTTATAGAGAGGTTTTACTGTAGATGCTTAATATTTTCCTTGTTGGATATTCATGTAAGAAGTAATGACATCATGAATATTTACTAGACGTTTTAAAGTGGTATATTAACACAGGGGATATTTTTTTGTCTGTAGAATCAGCTCTATAGTAGGTATTCACTATTTCATGAGCAAACAGAGCAGACCTTGGTCAGACAGCCCCTACAAGGGCTGCTTGATCTGGGTCTACTCTGTTTCCAATGGCGTTAAAAGGCGTATGTATGGAGCAAAAGCTGAATACATCAATTGGTACTCATTTGATAAATTTAAATTAGACTGGCATAGAGGCACGCTGTATAGACCCTGATCAAACTCCTCCTTCAGGAGAGGTTTGATCTGGGTCTGCATTATTTTCCTATGTTTGGCTGACCAAGTAATTAGGATACAGAAGCTGGTCAAGGTCAACCCTGTCTTTCAGCCATTTAGCCACCCTATATCATGATACAACTTAGTGAACATGAACAAAAAGAATACTTTGTGACATTCTAAATCTACTTTCCAAAAACTTCGGAATTTTCTCGTTAAGGTTTCATACCTTGAAGCAAAATCAAACTGACAAATAATGAGAATGAATAAGAGATTTCTATAATTTTATATTCACACGGCAAATCCCTGTAAACTGAAAAGAAGCAAAGGTGTTGATCAAGCTCTAGAAGCCTCAAGATTGTGGGACATCTGTGTTTAGTCCTATCCAATAAATATCCTGCCATTTGCGACCTGACTCACATTTGCAAACAGCTTAGATCCAGATGTAACTTGGCATCTCATAAGGATCCAAGATATTTGACACTTGGTAATCAATCTCTCTAAATCTTGATGGAATCGCGAGTAGTCAGAATAATGCATCAGATCTAAATTTGAGCAAACATTATTTTTTTCACAGCGGGGTAATGCTTTAACCCTTCGCTTGCTGTTCACGTCAATATACCTACCTGTAGATAGTGAAGACCCAGATGAGACAGCTATTGCAGGAGCTGTCTCATCAGGGTCTGCACTATTTACAAGTTGATTGTACAACCAGTGCACTTCGCAGCAGTGATTGCACAGCGAAATACTTGTACACAGTGAAGATATATGTAATTAAACAACAGGGCATGGGTAAAGAAGGAGAAATGTATTTTAAAATTCAGCAAGCGAAGGGTTAAGTGTGTAAATTGTCAAAAGCATAAAGAGAAGAAAGATCAAACATATACAGTAAAATTTTGATACTACAAACACTCAAATACATACCATTATTGATCTTTAATACAGGTGGCAGCTTAATGCAGGGTGACAGACATGCAGAAAGTTCCTCCAGGAGCTTTCTGCATAACTCTCACCCTGCATTAAGCAGCCACCTGCCTACAAAGATATACATTCTTCATTACTAAAATTTTGTAGTATCGAATTTTTACTGTATGTAAGTTGGTAAAAAGTAAAACAAATGTAAGAAATGTAACCTATAATATGGGAACCAATTATATAAGACCGTAGCAAACAGTAAAGACCAAGATGAAAATGGCTCCTGAGGGAGACCTTTGATCAGGGTCTGTACTGTCTGTCATAATAAGAATTTTCTTCAGTAGTAAATTTTGATATTTCTTGTTTAAACAATTCCCTCATATTGACGACTTTTGACGCCTCTGTAAAAATAATTTTTTGAAACCATTGTGATAAATAGAGCATTTGCTCCTATAGGAGCAAATGCTCTATTTATCACAATGGTTTTAAACTACAAAATTCTAAAATTTTCCTTTTTCTCTAGTTAATGCTCCTTTTCGGTGGATTTATTCAAAGAGATTGTATCTAAAAATTGCCTATGAGGTAATGGGTTGTTAATATTCAGAAAGGGAGGAGTCTGTTTTAGTTACTCAGTAGATTAACCCATGAAAGGATGGGTTAAGGGTCAAAAGTAAACAGAATTACTGGAAGTAAAAGCAGACAAGCAAATTCATATGCAGCTTGTGGAATGAACCTACACTTAGTCAACTAAAAACTTCGTTTTAATTAAAGAAATCTTATACATCTCAATATTATAGAAACACAAAAAAACCACCTATCTCCCTGTAGACTACCAGAATTTGAATGGTAAATTTAGTAATGTAAGATCAATAAACAAGTTTTCCCTCATGAATATTTACACAAGAATTCATGACATCATAAATATTCATAAACTTAATTTTATAAGGGCTAATGAAAGAGGGAATGTTTGGTTACTTCAGAAACTGCAGAACGATTTTTATGTATTTATTTAAGATAACAGAATAGATCTTGATCAGATGATTCCTACAGGAGCTGTCTGATCTGGGTTTACTCTGTTTGCAAAGGTGTGAAAAAGCATTTATATGAGGGAAAAGGTTGATAGGAGGTTCTGCCTGTATTTAACCCTTTCCTCCATAAATACACCTTTCTATGCCTCTGTAAAAGTCACTTAGGAGCAGATGCTCTATTTATCACAATTGTTTCAAATCAAAAAAATCTAAAATTTTCCTTTTCTCTAGTTAATGCTCTTTTTCGGTAGATTTATTCAAAGAGGTTGGATCTAAAAATAGCCTATGAGGGAATGGGTTAAACAGTGAATTAGGGGATCACTTTTCCATGTTAATCCTTTCCCTGTTGAATATGCATGTAAGACATAATTACATCATGAATATTTAGTAAACGCGTTTTTATAATGGCACATGTACATATATGATATTTTGGCATTGGTAGAAACTTCAAGTCTGATCTATTATAATTGCATAAGCAAACAGTGCCGACCCATCTGGTTTGGTTCTACTCTATTTGCAAATGCATGAAAGGGTTAGATGATTCCAGATGAATGATTTACCAGTCATGAGTAAGATTCAATCATTAGCTTATGGATAGTGTCCTATTATTTACAAATAAGTATGATCACAATATAAATACTAAATTGACTTAACTGTTAAACAATGATGAAGCTATTCAATCTATAAAAAATGCCATTAAAATTTCAAAGGGTTAATATGATTTGTTAAGAATAATCAGATTTTTCAGTTAATTTTTTTTCAGAAGTGCGTTTCATTCAAGACTTTAAAAAAAAAAGTTTAAATGTAAGTGTACAGGTATGGAGTCATTAAACCTGATTATGTTTTCTAACATGTAATTGGTGCTGGGTCTACTGACTAGATGCCTCTCAAAACAGAAAAGGCAACTTGACTTCTAGTTAAATAAGCTCTGAAACCAAGAGAAATGTTAGATACCACTTTGTCACTCTGTAAAATACAAGACATTCAATGTATCCATGGACATATATCATCTAACAGTTATTTTCTGTGCCCTTTATGCTTTACTCAATAGATACACTTTTTTTAAATGCCTTTGCAAAAAGAGTAGTCCCTGATCAGACAGCTCCTGCATCTGATAAGATTCTTCTCTGTTTGCTTACAAAATAATTTACATCTGAGTCTACAGTTTCAGCCATGGCAAAAATTTCCCTAGTAAGAAATAAGGACATCATGAATACTAGTTAACATAATTTTATAGTTAAATATGAATATGGGAATTCTTGGCCCTTACAAAAACTGCCGAATCAGATTTATAATATTATGCCATAAGCAAACAGGGCAGACCCTGATCAGACAGCTCAAACAGGAGCTGTCTGATCTGGGTCTACTCTGTTTGCAAATATGTTAAAAGGCGTATTTATGGAGTAAAAGGTTACTTAAACAAAAACATGTATATAAATAAAATCAATAATACTTAACCCTTCTCTTGCTGAATTTTAAAATGCATTTCTCCTTCTTTACCCATGCCCTCTTGTATAATTACATATGTCTACATACTGCTGTGGAGTGCACTGGTTGCACAATCAACTTGTAAATAGTGAAGACCCTGATGAGACAGCTCCTGCAGGAGCTGTCTCATCTGGGTCTTCACTATTTACAGGTAGGTATATTGACATGAATAGCAAGCAAAGGGTTAATCCCCTACAGTGTCTTATTTCTACCTTACTCTACCTATACATACCAGTTTGCTTTTGTGATTTACTTATAAGGCGGTGCAAATGCTAACATTTAACATTTAATTCAAAAGTATGTATTGCGAATGTCTTATACCTTTGCAAACATTTTGTATCGAAAAAAGAAACTTTTGTGACTCATATAATTTAATCTATCTGAAATACATAAACAGAAACATGTATTCTACTTTCAAAACCATTTCGAATATAAACACCTTTTCACACCTTTGCTAACAGAGTAGACCCAGATCAGACAACTCCTTTAGGAGCCATCTAATCAGGGTTTGCTCTGTTTGTTTATAAAATTATATAGATTTAATTTTACATTTTCTACCAATAACATTTTTCTAGACAGTAATTGTTTAGAGTGATGTTTGTGAGTTTATCATTCCTCCCATTCCTAGACGGTAAAACCCCTCTAAACCACAGTTCTAGAATATATTTTTAGTCAGGTGGCAGCTTAACCCATTACCTCATAGGCTATTTTAAGATACAACCTCTTTGAATTAATCTACCCAAAAGGAGCATTAATTAGAGAAAAGGACAATTTTATAATTTTGTAGTTTGTAGTAGTAGTCACAAACCATTGTGATAAATAGAGCATTTGCTCCTATAGGAGCAAATGCTCTATTTATCACAATGGTTTCACAAAGTGACTTTCCCAGACTAGTCAAAAGTTGTCAATATGAGGGAAAGGGTTAATACAGAGTGAAAGTCAGTCTAGATAGTCTGCATTAAGCTGTCACCTGTCCTCAAGACCAATATTTATACTAAATTGAAAGTGTGATTTAGAGGGGTTTTACTGTACCGGTTTCTGTTCCATTCCTACCTCTTTTTCACTCTTGCCATCTATGGAGTCTATGAACAGGTAGGAGTGGGTATCCAAGGCAATGGTGACCAGCTTGCCACTCTGGGTCTGTAGGGACAGCTCCCCATTGTGGATCAGAACTGGTATCTGGCCATATGGCAGCTTGCTGGTTCCAACCAGATCTATTCTGGTACCTGGCAAACATAAAAAACACAAAATGCATTAATGAACCCTTCCCCTCACAGACACAATTTTTGGCACCTTTAGAAGCCTCAGATCAGAAAGCTCCTGCGTGAGGTATCTGACCAAGATCTGCTCTAATTGCTTATGGAAAAATACAGATATGATTCTGACATTTCTGTCACTTTCATTCTTAATGTGTAATCAAAGAAATCAGTCCATGAATATTCATACAGACATAAGTTAATATTCATGGGTGAAAGGAATGATTACAAAGCTTAGTAATTTATCATTTGCTTTTTATTAACCCATTCCCGCATAGGCTATTTTTAGATCCAACCTCTTTGATTAAATCTACCAAAAAGGAGCATTTACTAGAGAAAAGGAAATTTTGTCAATTGTGTAGTTTTGAGACCATTGTGATAAATAGAGCATTTGCTCCATAGGATTTATCACAATGGTTTCACAAAGTGACTTTTACAGAAGCATAAGAAGGCGTCAATATGCGAGAATGGGTTAAAATGTAAAATATATATGCCACCATAAGCAAGATCAAAATGAAATGACAATAATTTCTTGGTATATAAAACGTTAGCTTAAACTGAATTACATGTATTTGTATTATCAAATACAGACCAAGATTAAAGTAATATCTCAGCTGTTTCTTCAAGAAAGACAAACAAGATAAATCCAACATATGCAAACCTATTAAATATATGC
Organism: Azorinus chamasolen; assembly: GCA_963576725.1. Taxonomy (NCBI): domain Eukaryota; kingdom Metazoa; phylum Mollusca; class Bivalvia; order Cardiida; family Solecurtidae; genus Azorinus; species Azorinus chamasolen. The sequence goes on along the minus strand of OY755242.1, from coordinate 43,618,330 downwards.
CGTTATCAACAGCTATAATAAAACAACATGCTGAAGACAGAAACAATAAAAAGCACCTACCAGCAACATGTTCCCTGTGATACATGTACGTGAAAATCTTCTCTTCATCATATGCTATGAACACGCCCCTGTCTAGAGCCCACATCTCCCACAGCACTCCCTTGATGTACGGTGAGAAGTCAGGTATCTCCACCAACATGTCATTAACCTACAGGAACAATTCTTAATCTTTACAGGTCAACTTGTGATGACTTTTACAAACGCTCGAGATCTAGATGAGATGCAAGTAATTTGAAATATCATCAGGATCCAAACTGTCTTTGAACAGAAATGGAATCATTTCTACTTCAAAATTAGAAATTGAAGAGATTTTCAAATCAAAGAACATTGAAAAGGATGCTAATGGTGTCATATTTAACCCTTTACTCCATGAATATTTTTGTAGGAAATAACAACATCATGGATATTAATTATATTAATTGTTATAATAGAACATGGACACAGGAAATTTTGGTTATCGCAGAAACTCTAGAATGATATCTTATTATATCATAAGCAAACAGCGCAGACCATTACCAGACGGCTCCTAGTGGAGTCGTCTGATCTGGGTCTACTCTGTTTGCAAAGACATAAAGTGTTAGCATGCTTAATGGTTGCCCGATCAAACAGCCATTTGATTCATTTATAGATTTAATGTATATATACACTGTACTATGTCTAATCAACTAATCAAAATGATAACATTAGGATTTAACCCTTTACCTGAATAGTCATGTAAGAATAATGACACTATGAATATAAATTAGCTGAATTTCTAAAATGGCATATGAACACAGCATTTTTTGGCATCGGTAGAAATTGTAGAATCCGATCTGTATAAGCATACATAAGCAAACAGAGCAGACCATGATTGACGGCTCCTCCTAAAGCCATCTGATCTGGGTCTACTGTTTGCAAAGGCATGAAAAAGTGTCTGTATTAGGTCAAGGGAGATGCATAGTGATACATTGTCTTATTTAGCAGTCATCATAATCTTCCACATAAAGCTTACAAAACCTATATATATATATAGCGCAAAGTACATGTAATGGCTAAACCCTTTGCATAATGAATACTCAACATGTAATGACCCATTTGTTTTTAATGGTAGAATCCATTCTACAACATGGCAATTCATAAGGCAAAAGAATACCGGTATTCGAACTCACTGGATTATTTGAGCATGTTTGAAAGTCTTGGCAGAATTCATACATAAACCTACCGTATATGTTCAACTATGCCGGATCAGAACCAGGATAATCTGATCTAGTTTTGTAATGTCATCATGAACAAGATAATTTTAACCATGGCAGAAGAAACTGTAGAAACAGATCTATGTCCGTTCATAAGCAAACAGAGCACATCCTGAACTGAGTCTACTCTGTTTGCAAAGGTGTTAACCCTTTGCTTGCTATTCACGTCAATATACCTACTTGTAAATAGTGAAGACCCAGATGAGACAGCTCCTGCAGGAGCTGTCTCATCAGGGTCTGCACTATTTAAAAGTTGATTGTGCAACCAGTGCACTCCACAGAAGTGATTGCACAGCAAAATACTTGTACACAGTGAAGATATATGTAATTATACAACAGGGCATGGGCAAAGAAGGAGAAATGTATTTTAAAATTCAACAAATGTAGGGTTAATAGGTGTCTCTATTGAAAGTAAAGCATTCTGTAAGACTCACAGGATTGTAGACATATCCATCCTTCTTTTCATCAATAAATACAAGCCGGGTACCACTGGGGTCTGGGAACAGCTTCTTGATGCCTACCCCATGGCGGAATTCGTTAACATACTGCCAGTCCTCAATGAAGAAATAGTTCAGGCCACCATCCTGAAAAGGACAAGACAATAATAGGTTGGTATTAACCCTTTCCCTCATATAAACACCTTTTCATGCATTTGCAAATAGAGTAGACCCAGATCAGACAGCTCCTATAGGAGTCGTCTGATCAGGTTCTACTCTGTTTGCTTATGGAAATTTATCTAATTATGCTGTTTCCACAACAGTAAAAAAGGCCTTTGCCATGTTAAATTTTATTGTTTCTGTGTATGAATAATCTTGAGATGAAGAAATTGTGAATAAATATGAAACAGGGAAAGGGTTAATGTTAAGCATGTGTTCATCACTGCAACCCTATAACCGTACATATCTTACATTAAAAGTATAATTAGAAGTAGAAGATGTATCTTTTTCAATATAATCTGAAATAATCTGCTAGATACAAGGTACATTGTATTTATTTCTTATCCCTTTACTTCATGGACATTCATGTAAGAGTTATGCCACCATGAACATTAATTGCAGAAATATTTATAATGGCCTGCAGTCATGGCAGTAATGTTGAATCTTTATAAGTTTATTATTCCATAAGCAAACAGCGTACACTGATCAGATGGCTCCAACAGTACCCATCTGATCTGGGCCTACTCTGTTTGAAAAGGCATTAAAAGACATATCTATCGAGTAAAGGCTTAACAATTTCCTTGTTCAATAAATGATGTCATGAAAATTCATTAGCTGCAATTGCTTCCAGAGGTTGTAGTACAGTAAGAAGTAGTTCTTTAGATATGCAGTGCTTTAAATATGAGCTAATAAGTGTCTCTTAAAAATGTATTATGTGCATTTTTCGTATTAATCAATCAACTCCAGAAGCTGTACAGGTATACATACAATGAAAATAATGCTTACAACCCATTTTCCGACAGGATATATTTGTTCAGCTAAATATTATCGCTATCCAAATACTGCTAAATTGTTAAAAAGGAGCCTTCTTTTTAGAAACGGGGATTTTGTACAGAAATCAGCAAACATCTTCGGTGAAGTTCTGAATGAGTCCGATTCTATTTCGGAACAACGCTTTGAATATTAATTAGGTTGTTACCACATGTACAATGACTGAAACTGGTTGTTGGTCTACATAATAGATTTTATTCAGGAAAATAAGGCAATATGCCCATCTTACCACATATAATTTACATGCAAATAAGCTAAATATACAGTTCAATGGGGTCAATCAAATATAACGGACAAAGGGAACTAACTCATACAGGTACATCGAATTACTATTTCCGGTATGTAAAAATTTGAATCTTATGACAGATTCTGGCCAATGGCTAAGGCTGTTCCATTGCTTTCCATAGCAATCCATTTTACTAATTTTTTCGACACAAACAACCATTTACTGAACGTGCTGTTTAGTGTTAAATATGTGTTAAGGTACATAGATTGCAATTCTGAAGTCAGTTTGAAATGCAAAATTTGCAGAAATTTGCACAGTATACATCTTTAAGAACATGACAGGCTAAGTAATTGCATATATTATAAAGTTATTGCGTGTATTCTCTGCCTATTGGGGTCATTTTTTGTGACTCTCTTGCAGAACTACCTCCTCCGGTGGATGTTGGGAAATATGTGTGTGTAGTGTCAGAATGGCCCAAATTTAAAGTGAAAATAGATGGTGTGTACATACTTTGTGTGTAGCAAAAAAAGTAAACTTTCTTCACCCTGTTTTCTGGTGATCTAGAGACAGTGTTTGGACTAAATATGAATGTGTTAAGAGGGTATAACCCAAATCTATGCCTGGATGTAGCTAGGAGATGTAGAAAATGCCTGTTTTTACATATAGAATAAAGAAGGGCAAATTTGACCGGGCTCACACCATAATGTAAATTTTTCAAGGAAACATTTTGCTTTGACAAAACTGTAGAATCAGATCTATATCATTTCAAAAGCTAATATAGCAGAATCTGATCAGACAGTTCCTATAGGAGACGTCTGATCTGGATCTACTCTGTTTGCAAATGCGTGAGAAAGCGTTTATACGAAGGAAAGGATTAAACTACATGTAATCTAAAAGAGCCATCCGAAAGTTAAAGAGGAAGTCCCTACAATGATCGCATATTTTCAATAATATCATAAAACTTGGTATTTGTTATGCTCTATCATTATTATGAAGGTTCCCAATTTGAACTTATATCGAAAAATGCCCCTGTGATACAAATAAACCGATTTCATTAATACTGATAATTTTTGTTCTACAACACCATATTATCGGCCTTTTCCGTTAAATTCTTCCGCGTTTTGCCGATGATCACCCGATCCCTCCATTGTTTACGTAATAGCTTTCTCGGAAGTGGTCGGAGAATCGCGAATAGGGCGGACAGTTATGAAACTAAAACACAACCCGAATAAAACTGAAACATCGGGGAGTAAAACCGGGATCGGCGATATCAAACACATGGATGTTTTGTCATTATAAAAGGTAATTGGATGGGGCTTTTGGCGATATACTACTTTTCAGCATATAAACAAATGAGTTTTGTACATTTTAAGTGTTTATGAAACGCGTCAAATGAAGGGACATCCCCTTTAAATAGTGCACCATTCAATATACTACACATCTGTCTTCATGATATAAATTTGATCTGAAAAAGTTTCAGCATATAACTCAGTCATGATTAACTCTTTGCACGCTAGCGGGGAAACTGTGATTACCTATGCAAACAGTTTGGATCCAGATGAGATGCCGCATAATGCCGCGTCTCATCAGGATCCAAACTGTTTGTCACCTTGATCATATTTTTGCAAAAGAAATGAGAGAAAGTTTATTTTAAGAATTGAAGCAGACGACAATTGTTGCAGACGAAAACTTACTTAGCATGCAAAGAGTTAAGCACCACACAGAATTGCAACAAAATAGATAATCAGTGAGTAGCACTAGTCCTCATTATCCAATATTTAGACAGACATGGGCAAATAGTTTAGATCCAAATTAAACTGTTCCTGAGGAGCAGTTAGACCAAGGTCTTCCCTATTTGCTACTCTGTTCCTGAGGAGCAGTTAGACCAAGGTCTTCCCTATTTGCTACTCTGTTCCTGAGGAGCAGTTAGACCAAGGTCTTCCCTATTTGCTACTCTGTTCCTGAGGAGCAGTTAGACCAAGGTCTTCCCTATTTGCTACTCTGTTCCTGAGGAGCAGTTAGACCAAGGTCTTCCCTATTTGCTACTCTGTTCCTGAGGAGCAGTTAGACCAAGGTCTTCCCTATTTGCTACTCTGTTCCTGAGGAGCAGTTAGACCAAGGTCTTCCCTATTTGCTACTCTGTTCCTGAGGAGCAGTTAGACCAAGGTCTTCCCTATTTGCTACTCTGTTCCTGAGGAGCAGTTAGACCAAGGTCTTCCCTATTTGCTACTCTGTTCCTGAGGAGCAGTTAGACCAAGGTCTTCCCTATTTGCTACTCTGTTCCTGAGGAGCAGTTAGACCAAGGTCTTCCCTATTTGCTACTCTGTTCCTGAGGAGCAGTTAGACCAAGGTCTTCCCTATTTGCTACTCTGTTCCTGAGGAGCAGTTAGACCAAGGTCTTCCCTATTTGCTACTCTGTTCCTGAGGAGCAGTTAGACCAAGGTCTTCCCTATTTGCTACTCAATTAGTTTCATTTGTGAAAACAGCAGTTAGCCTCGCAAACCGGCCGAGGAGGTAGAGAGGGTGATCAAATATATATGATAAACCCGTTACTCCATATAAATGTGCTTTTCTATGCCTTTGCAAACAGTAGACCCAGATCAGACGGCTCCTGTAGGAGCCATCTGATCAGGGTCTGCTTTGTTTGCTTATGAAATAATAGATATGATTCTACAGTTTCTGCCATTGCCAAAATTTCCTTTGTTCATTTGCTATTATAAAACATAATCTAATCAATATTCATGGCGTCATTATTTCTTACATGAATATTCATGGAATAATGGGTTAAGTAAGGTAATCCTCACTATATTCTTTCCACGTAAAAGTAACTTGCATTTCGGCCATGTAACTTACATCTGTGCCAAAGATAAGGAATTCCGTTGTCATCTCATGACATGTGATGTGGACCTGTCCTACATCTTTATCTGGGAACAGCTTACTCTCACGCTCATCTGTTGTACCTGTCGTTTCTCCTTCAATCTGAGGAAGCAGAAAAATAACATCGAGTTTAACATTTAAGTATTTTCTTTTTTACGTTCTCTGTACAGTACAGTACAGTCGCTAATAAGTAACCACTCAAAAGAAGTCAAATTCTGGATTTTAAAACAGGTGGTAGCTTTATCCTATGGGAGCTTTCTTTTGTCCTGCATCAAGCAACCACATGATTTTACAGTCTCTTAGCAAGATTCTACTGTACTTATCATGATCTCCAATTCAAAATCTAGATTTTTTTCCCTCTTGGCATTTGACTAACATAAAACTTACAAAATGTGACGGACTGATGGATACACAAGCTGATATACAAAGATTAATCTAAATCCTCCATGAAAAATGGCGGCACTCAAAAAAGGATAAATCTAATTCGTCACCAAACACACATATCCATGCCCTTCAGAAATGGAAGAATAAAAATATACTCTGCCAAAGTTCTTATCAACTGTCATCTATAAGATAATTTATGACATTAACCCTTTACTCCAAGAATAGTTATGTAATAAATGATGACATCATGAATATTAATTATATTAATTGTTATTATAGTACATGGACACATGCTTTTTTTGGGGTATGGCAGAAAGTTTGCTTAACGAATTATAATAGATCAGTTTCTACCAATGCTTAACATTCATGTGTACATATGCCATTATTAAATTAAGCTAATAACTATTCATCCATGTAATTTTTTCTTACATGAATATGTAACAGAGAAAAGGTTACCAATTTACTCAAATACTATTATGATAAATTCATTCAAAGTGACACTTTTGGAACCTATCTATTTTCAAGTAAACAAAATGTTTACATGTATAATCCACTAACATCATCTGGTTCAGCACACAGTGCAGATCCTGATCAGAGGACTCCTTCAGGAGCCCTCTGATCTGGGTCTGCAATGTTTGCCTATGTCCCTTTCATGGGGTAGCATGGGTTAATGAAAATCTGGTTCAAAATTTTGACATTGTAATCAAGAAATATTTTTCTTCTTAAAGTATAACCTGAGATGGTAATAGCGATGCCATATATCAGTAGGTATCTGAAGAAATCCTCTTCTGGATCTACACCGCTTTCAGATTACAATTAGCTAATTACTAGCATACTAAATCTTATCATGCTAAGTGTAACCTGACTTGTGTTTGGACAACTGCTCGTATCCAGATGTGACACTGTGTAACTCAGCATCTTAGGTAACCAGCTAGTATCCAAGCTGTACTCAGATAATAATTTCAACTGTAAAAGATCTGGGTCCATGCTTATAAAGCTTTTAGTTGAGTCTGAGATCGTTCTCAAGCTTTTGATTGGTCAGATTTGAGCCTTTGGCTCAAATCTGACCAATCAAAAGCTTGAGAACTCAAATCTGACCAATCAAAAGCCTGAGAACGAAACTCAGACTCAACTAAAAGCTTTATAAGCATGGACCCTGAATTAACCCTTTACTCCATGAATATTCATGAAAGAATTGAACTGACATTAATTTTTAAAATGGCATATCATGTAGCACATGCAATATTTGCCAAAGCATAAACAGTAGAATTTCATAAAGCAAACAGAGAAGACCCTGATCAGATGGCTCCTTTAAGAGTCATCTGATTCGGGATCTACTCTGTTTGCAAAGGTGTAGAAAGGTGTATTTACCGGTATGGAGTAAAGGGTTAAGCAACAACACATCTAACTCTTTCGCTGCAAATGTCGCATCTTTGATTACCTATGCAAACAGTACAGTTTGGATCCAGATGAGATGCCTAATAACTTGGTGTCTCATCAAAATCCAAAATGTTTGTTACTAAGGTAATGTCGCAGAATTGAAAAAGGGGAGAAAACTAAACAAACGAAAATTGGAGTAGATTGCAAAGTTTGCAGACATATTTGGTGGTAAAAGTTGTTAACCCTTTCCCTGTTCAATATTCATGTAAGGAATTATAACAAAATTAATATTTTATGATTTTAACTTTTCAAGGATTTTGTTTTTGTTTTGACAAAAGCGTAAAATCAGATCTATATCATATCAAAAGCAAACAGAGCAGACTCTGATCAGACAGCTCCTATAGGAGCCATCTGATGCGGGTCTACTCTGTTTGCAAACATGTGAAAAGGTGTTTATATGAAGGAAAGGGTTAAAGCAAAATAAGTTCAGTATTGTTTTATTCAATATTGTTTTCTAACTAAACATGCAAAACTATTACATATTTGATTGATAAATGTACAAAACTGTCATGCAATTTATAAGAATCAATACTGACACCACTGCACGCCTATTCATACAGCCAGCATCATGGAAATATTGTAGACCCAGACCATTGAATTAGGCAAGCATCTGTAGTCTATATTATTTGGAGATGTAGTGTCCAATTACTGACCAGAAGGCACATTTTAACCCTTTCCCTCACAGGTACATTTTTAAATTGTTAAAACATAAAAACTTTTCAAAAGAGTAGATCCCGATCACATGGCTCCTGTTTGAGTAATTGAATCAGGGTCTGCTCTATTTACTTATGGAATTGTATTGACCTGATTCTGCATCATCATCCTAACACCTTTATTTCATAGATAAAACTTTTAAAACCTTTGGCCACATAGTAAACCCAGATCAGATGGATTCTGTAGGAGTCATCTGATCAGGGTCTGCTCTGTTTACTTTACTATTGTTTGCCCTGGTTACAGTTTTAATACAAGAGTTAAAACTAATAAATACAGTAGAAACCCTCTAATGCGACCACTTAATGAATAAACATGGGTGTTTTTATTATCAGGTGGTTGCTTAATGCAGGGTAAAAGTAATGCAGAACTTTTGTCCAGCATTAAGCTACCACCTGCATATAGCACCCAGACTTATACCTCTTTTAGTTGGTCACAGAGTCATGCATGTATATATATGGGGTAAAGGATTCAAATACAAATTTAGATCATTAAACCTAGCAATTAACAGAGTAAACATACCACAAAATAACTAACAAATTGTCTACATTATATTCCTTTTATCTGTGTATTCAAATATATTTTCAGACTTACTGAATGTGACAGTATGGTAATAAATCAAGCCAAGGGCTCTACAGTAAGTTTTGAATGTGGTTGCCAATTTGGATAAGTTGCTTGAAATTTAGTTGTCTGAACCAGATTTCAGGTTGCCCAAATAAGAATTTTTTATGCCCCCCCCCCCCCCCCCCCCCCCAAACAGTGGGCATATATTAATCGCATTGTTCGTCCTTCCATCCGTCCCAAATTTCGTGTCCCTTCTATAACTTTTTTATCTGTGAATGGATTTCAAAATAACCTGGCACAAACCTGGCACAAATGTTCACCAAACAAAGACGATGTGTAGCGTTCAACTCCCTGGTCCATTGGTCAAAAGTCAAGGTTATCCTTCAGGGTCAAAGGTCAGGGGCATAGTGTTTCACAAACACATCTTGTTATTTCTAATCATAAATAACTAACCCTGCCAATTCAGAAGAAAACTACGCTTACATTTTATTTTATAGCTTTTTATGTTTGGTTCATTGGTAGATTAAGCTTCAGGATTAGAATTAATTGAGAGTTTACATCTCACTGCAAATTTTCTGGTTGCCCAATCGGACAACAGTGGGGCTTAGAGGTTGTTCCATTTAACTTTAAGGTTGCCATGGGCAACCGGATAACTGTTAATGTAGAGCCCTGAAGCTGTTAGTTTTTGAATGTTTCTTTCAATTCAAAACTAATCAAATAGTTTGTACTAAGAGACTGAATGAATACAACATGCATACACAATCTTCTTGTATGAAATACATACAAAACAAAACCATACAGTAGAATCTGTTTAGAGTGACCATATCATGAATAAAGATGTGGGTATGTAAGAGGAAGTGCTTGATTAACCCTTTCCTCCATAAATACGCCTTTCTATGCCTCTGTAAAAATCACCTGTTGAAACCATTGTGATAAATAGAGCATTGGCTCCTATAGGAGCGAATGCTCTATTTATCACAATGGTTTCAAACTACAAAATTCTAAACTTTTCTTTTCTCTAGTTAATGCTCCTTTTCTGTAGATTTATTCAAAGAAGTTGGATCTAAAAATAGCCTATGAGGGAATGGGTTAAGGCAGGACAAAAGTAATGCAGAAAGCCCCTGCATTAGGCTACCACCTGTCATAACCCGTAAATCCTATCTACGCTTTTGAATACAGAGTATATCCAGATATGATGGCTCCTACAGGAGTCATATGATCTGAGTCTACTATGTTTGCTTATGAAATACTACAGATATGATTCTACAGTTTCTAATATGGCTAAAAATTCCCATGTCCATGTGCCATTATTAATACCCATGATGTCATTTATAATTTCTCACACGAATATTCATGTATTAAAGGGTTAACCCTTTCCTTCATAAAAATGCCTCTGCAAACAGAGTAGACACAGATCACATGGCTTCTGTAGGAGACTTCTTATCAGGGTCTTCTCTGTTTGCTTACAAAATTAAAGGCAGGTTGCTGCTTAAAGCGAGGTGAAAGTAAAACAGAACGCTCCTATTGGAGCGTTCTGTTTTACTTTCACCTTGCTTTAAGCAGCTACCTGCCCTAAATACCAACTAATTAACATAATTTAATGGCCGTTATAGAGAGGTATTACAGCATGTCATTATAAACAAATCATGATTCGTGAATATTCAGTTGGCAAAGTGTTAAACATCCAGAATTAGACTAAGTTTGGGTGTCTGCTGTATACAGATTTTACTGTATAGAAATATGTTTCGTTTTATTATGATTACAATTCTCTGGCAACAACAAAGTTACAGTTGACTAATTTAACATGAAAAAAATTGAAATCTACAGTCAATACAGTAAAACCTTGCTTATCTGATCACCCAAATAAGTACCCTTGTTGTTCTTTAACCCCTTCCTCCATAAATATGCCTTTCTATGCTTTTGCAAACAGCGAAGATCCAGATCAGACAGCTCATGTAGGAGCCATATGATTAGGGTCTGCTCTGTTTGCCTATGATATAATATAGATATGATTCTGCAGTTTCTGCCACAGCCAAAATTATCTGTGTTCATGTCCCATTATAAAAAATAATCTAATCAATATTTGTGATGTTAATTTATTTCTTAAAGGAATATTTTATGGAATAAAGGGTTAAGACTAGTCTTGTGGCTTCCTGCTTAAAACTTTCTCAATTCTTTTTCACTAAAAGTTTGGATTAGCGAGATTTCACTGTAATTGGCTGTTCTCATGGGAAACAGGGCACAAATACAATGCAAACAGTGTAGATCCACATCAGCAGCTCTGATCAAGGTCAACCCAATTTTCCAGCAACTAGAATCAACAGCTTCTTCTCAATACCTCTATAAACATTACAGTCCCTGTTAACATCACCACAGCTGATCTGGCTACACTAAAATTTGCAAGTATATACAAGTACCAATGTTTCCCCATTGCCTGTCAAATGATTAATATAAAACACAGATAGCACAACTAACAACTTACATCAGCAGAAAGCTATATAAGAAACAAACACACACATGATTTGGTATCTTAACCCTTTACTCCATAGATACACCTTTTAATGCATTTGCAAACAGAGTAGACCCAAACTTGACCCTATAGGATCAGGGTCTGCTGTTTATGGATGAATATAGATCTCATTCTGTAGTTTCTGCCATGACCTAATTCTCGTGTGTTCACATGCATTGGTGGACGTGGAATTCCATAAATGTTCTACTTGTCCATGAACAAGTCAGATAAAAGGGTCTACTTGTATGCTCATAAAGAACACTTGCCTACAAGAAATTATGATGAAAACATCTAAAATAATTAGCAGCGAGGAGTTGCAAGCCTTAGCTCAAATTACTGATGTAGGCAGCAAATGCTTACATAATTAAATCTGAAACAAATTTTTTAAGTAAAATTCATTTTAATTATAAAATACTTACCTGCTATGCTTAGCTACTATACCAGTATGCTTTTAACACCTTCCGGAATTTTTTGGTGCACCACCTGCCTATGCCCTGATTTTGTCATGACCCGGACACATGCGGTCCGCGATTTAGACTTAATCACAATAATCCTCATTCTAGTTCCGCAAAAATATAACAGAACGCAGAGCGGGGTGGGAGGTGGGCGTTACCTATAGCAGGTAAGTATTTTATAATTAAAATGAATTTTACTTAAAAAATTTGTTTTATTATCAAAAATACCTTACCTGCTATGCTTAGCTGAGTTTGCAGCTGAGGCGGGAAGGTTAGCGTGTTGCTCCCCATCACAGCAAAACCCATTAACCAAGGTTCTCAGCTAGTCTTCGTTAGTTATGGTATGAACTTTCACGGAATAGTGTACTAGTCAGTATGTTCCGTCGCAGTCACCACAGTTTGTGCCACCACTAAAGGGCCTAACATGTATAGATTATCATGTTGACTTTCGAACGAACGCAGATAGAACGTTGAAAAGGTGGTGGAATTCCTCCAAAAAGCCGCTTGTAACACATCCGCTAGGGGTGTGTGATTTACAAAAGCCCAGGATGTCGACAAAGCTCTGACTTCATGCGCTCTAATCTTGAATAGAGATAGATCTCTAGAAGAGAGTGATGAGTAAGCTTTCTTAATTGTCGAAGAAACCCAACGAGAGATGGAGGCCGCAGACACGTCCCCCCCCCCCCCCCCCTTTTAAAGGGAGAAAAAGCCTTTTGCGTGTGCCGCGAAAAGGTTTCACTCTTTTCAGATAGAATTTGAGAGCCCGCACCGGGCACAATAGTCTATCCTCGTCGTTTTCGCCGCAGGTGCGGGAAAGACTGGGAATCTTAATCGGCTTAGGAGCCGTAGACGGAAGCTGGGTTTTGGCTAAAAAGCCGGGTTGACACAACAACGTAACCGAGCCGTCTGAGGAATCAAAACGAAGATGGCGATCCTCTACAGAGAAAACATGAAGCTCACTTCTGCGCTTGGCTGAAGCCATGGCTAGAAGGAACACTGTTTTCCAAGTTAACAACTGTAGGGTCGCTTGAGCCAATGGCTCATAGGGGGCCTTAGTCAGAGACCAAAGTACACAAGCTAGATCCCACTTGGGAGCAAGTGATCTGGTAACTGGACGTTTGAGTTCCATTGCTCGTATGAGCTCGGAAATCGTAGGGTCCGAACAAACCTTAGAAGATTTGTGAAAGGCCAGGGTTTGAGAAAGCATGGATCTATAACCTTTGATGGAACTAAGCGACAGCTTTTTCTCATCGAACAGGTAGATAAGAAAATCCGCTATCCGTCTAGTAGAGGGATTGAGTGGATCAATTTGCCTTCGAACACACCAATCGGTGAATATGTTCCATCTGGAGTCATATACCGATCTGGTGGATTGCCGTCTTGCAGATGCAATGAGGGCTGCTGCTCTCGAAGAAAAGCGTTTCTTACGGAGAGATTGCTGGATAACGGCCAGACGTGTAGGTGGAACATGTCTGGGTCCGCGTGTCGGTTGCCTCTCTGTGACAGGAGGTCTGGCCTGCTGGGCAGACTCCTGGGGAGGGCTCTGAGCAGACCTAGGAGGTCGTTGAACCATGATCTCCTGGGCCACCAGGGGGCCACCAGGAGGATCTGGCAATTGCTCACTCTGATCTTGGCTAGGATCTGAGGGATCAGGATTGGCGGGGGATAGGCGTAAGCGTCCAGCCGGTCCCAATCGAACGAAAGCGCGTCTACTGCCCAAGCCGCTGGGTCGTAAACTGGGCTTACGTACAGGGGGAGGCGGTGATTGTTCCTTGTTGCGAACAGATCGACCATTGGCTCTCCCAGCTGATAGAATATCAGATTCGCTACTTCCTGATGGAGTGTCCACTCCGAAGGAAGAAGCTGGTGTTTGCGAGACAAACCGTCCGCCAATGCATTGAGGCGACCCGGAATGTGTTTGGCTGATATTGAGACGTTGAGGGCCCTGCACAAGTCCAGGAGGACCTTCGTCTCTTGAAACAGAGAGCGGGAGTGTGTTCCCCCCTGGCACTGTATGTAAGACACCACCGAGGTGTTGTCTGTCGACAGTAAAACGCACTCGTTTCGAATGTGCTCTTGGAAGTGGAGGACAGACAGATGAGCTGCCCTCATTTCCAGATTGTTGATGTGGAGCTTGGCTTCCTGTGGAGACCATGTGCCCGACACCGTCACGCTGAGTGGTTCCAGGTGGGCTCCCCAGCCCACCATGCTTGCATCCGTGATGAGATGCAGGGACGGTTGTGTAGGGAGTAGTGGAACTCCCTCCAGCAACACTTGCTCGTTGAGCCACCAGTGAAGGTGTGGAACCAGGGAAGGGAGAATAGGAATCAGAGCTAGCTGATTTTCTCTTGTCCACTTCCAACGATCTGACAGGTAGATCTGTAGAGGGCGGAGGTAAAGCCGCCCTAGAACTACGAAGTCTGAGACAGAGCTCAGGATACCGTTGAGAGATTGGAACTGTTTGGCAGTGAGAAAAGGTTGAGACAGGACCCATCTGACCCGCGTCAGAAGGTCTGCGATCCTCTGCCGAGAAACTCTGACTCTGTTCGTTTGTGTGAGGAAATTCATTCCCACAAACGTAAAGTCTTGAGTTGGAACTAGTTCCGATTTCTTCGCGTTGAGGAGGAGCCCTAAAGAAAGGAGCTCGTTCCATGCGAATTGTAGGTTGGACAACAGTACTTCGCGGTTCAGTTGGTGTAGTAACCAATCGTCGAAGTACTGAAGGAGTAGGGCACCTCGCAGACGTAGGTGTGCACCTACAGCAGCCATGAGTTTTGTGAAAACTCGAGGTGCTATTGCCAACCCAAACGGCATAGCACGGAACTGGTACACCTGGCCGCGATATGCGAACCGTAGGTACTTCCGGTAGCTGGTGTGGATTGGGACATGAAAGAATGCATCTTCCAGATCCAGAGACACACCCCAATGCATGGGTCTGATGGATTTCCGGATGAGGGCCGGAGTCTCCATTTTGAAAGTGGGCTTCACTAGGAAGTTGTTTAGCACTTTCAGGTCTATGACGGGTCTCCATGAGCCGTTTTTCTTTTGTACAAGAAAGAGACGGCTGTAAAAGCCCGGAGACCGGACGTCTTGAACCCTTTCCACCGCCTGTTTTCCCAGAAGACCGAGAATGGCGTCTGGGATATGTGGATGCGAAGATACCAGTTCGATTGGAACGCGTGAGAGAGGCGGCCTTTCCTTGAATTGGAAGGTGAGGCCGCTTGACACAAGGGAGTGGACCCACGCGTCTGTTGTTATTTGGAGCCAGCGTTCGGTGAAGAACACCAACCTGGCTCCAACTGGTATCTCCGGCATCGGAGGCGGGGGCGGCAGAAAGGGCGAGTCCCTAGGCCTGGCCCTTTGGAGGGCCGCCCTTGTAGGGAGAAGGCTTGGAGTCCTTAGACTCGGCCTTCGAGAAACGGCCTTTACCGGGGCCCTTCTTAAATGAAGGTTGCCGGTTCTGGCCTCCAGGAGGGGGGATGATCGAGCGCCTATTAAAGGTGCTTTTTCGTCCTCCCTTCCTGGACTGAGGGGCTGCTGCGGGGGATTTTGAAACAGGTTGTTTAAAAACTCCGCCCGAGCGTTGGTTAATGCTACCCCGTGCCAACGAAGCGTGCAGCTGGTCGTCCTTGTCGGCAGCTAACGCAGCGTTGATGCGCCCCCCAAACAGCGTGTCAGCTGTAAAGGGGGCCGTCCTGAGAGATGTCATACCCGGTTCCAGCATGAAACCGGGTGTGATCGTATCGAGAACCATGTCTCGGCGGAAACGTAACATTTCCGCCATCGACGACGCAGAGTTGTAGGACAACATCTGCGTCGTGCGAGACAGGTGGATGAGAAGTGCCCGAAGTTCTTCGGGCACTGCATCCGTAAGTTCACAGGACATCTCAAAAGCAGAGGCTGCCATCAGGTCCAATTGATTGGCCAGCCCTAATGCCTTCCTCTCGCGTAATTCCCACGACTCCAGCATGGAGTATGGAATACTAGCGACTGATGAAGCTGTGGGGACTGAAATCTGCTTCAGTTTCCCCGCGTCATTGTCTAGGTGGGGGATCTTGGACAGATCTAACCCTGTCTTGGGATCAGGCACAGGAGGTTTATAACTCTTGCCACCCTCCACCGGTTTAGGATCCGAAGAGTCCTTTGGGGCTTTCCAGACCTGAGTGGCATTGACTTTGTTTGCCAGCTCCAAGGCCTGGAAAACCGCCGTGGTGGTAGAACCGATCGGTAGACGTAAGTCTGCCCGCGCGGAGCGGCCGACTCTGTCGGGCTCACGCTTGCGGGCCCTCCTCTCGGTGACAGTTACCGGTTCCCCGATAACTGTCTGAGGAGGTCGAGGGCAACCCTCCTCATCTAGTGAACTAAACATGGCCTCATACACCTGGTTGATTGGGGCCAGGTAGTATTGATCTAGCTCCTGTTCCGCTTCTGAGCCATCTGGTTCAGAGGGGGGGGGATCAGGGCGATCGCCATTACTCATGGACAAGTCCGGATGTAGTTCCGGGGGGGCCATAGTGTCTCTATTGCTGGGTACCACAGTGACATTGTCACCTTCCAGCATAAGAGAGTCGTCAACCGGTGCCCTTATAGAAAGGGGGGGGCGACGGTGGCCTGTTAGGAAGAAACGCAGGGAGGCTCGAACTAGAGACCGGATTGTGTATCAACGGCCCAATGTTCGCCATCTCCAGAATGCCAGATTCGTTTCTTATCCAAATAGTATTTGGATTTGAAGGTGTGGCGTTTGACGGGAGGCTCTGTGTGACTCTATTAGAAGTCATATGAGGCCTCAAACCGTGTGCCGAAGTCAATTGGGTTGACTGATTTTGCTCAATTTGGTTTGCCACTACCCTATGTGGGTGTGCAAACTGATTGCCGGTGTGCAAGGCCGCCAGAGGTTGTCCTATTGATACAATAGGAATGACCGGGGGGGCAGATGACCGGGGTGGCAAAATTTGTATGTCCGGGGGGGCAGTTGACCGGGGGGGCAATTGCATGTCCGGGGGGGCGTACATCCGGGGGGGCATTTCTCTTCCCGGTGTCACCGGAAGAGTTGCCTGGCGACCGCTCTGTTTATGCACAGGAGTAGGACGTGTAGAGCGTTTAGACTCATGTCTACTCTTGGATGGAGAGAGGTGTCGGCGAGATGATTTCGTGTGAGATACTCGCCTAGACCAATGCCTCCTATGAGAGCGCGATCGACTTCTAGATGTACGCCGTCTAGAATCACTTCTAAAACGTGAGCGCCGACGTCTCGAGGGGCTCCTCGAACGTGAACGGCGTCTAGAATGGCTTCTAGAATGCGAGCGCCGACGCTTGGAAGAACTCCGAGTGCGCATGCGCCGCCGGGAGTGTCTCGAATGCGAGCGCCGACGCCTGGAAGGACTCCTAGTGCGTTTGCGCCGCCGAGAATTACTCCGATGGCCTCTCCTATAATGGTGAGGGCTTGTGGAGGATCCACTTCCGGAAGAGCTTGAACTACTTCCGGTTCGGGATGAACCTCGGGAGCTCACTGAATGTCTCCGTGAATCACCGCGGCTTTCTCGCTTCTGGGGCGTTTCATGCCCTGAAGGTTTAGCCGGAGATCCGCGAGTGCTATTGTGCAGAGCCGACATGGTAGTGTCTACATTCGGTTGATGCACTGTGCGGCACAAATGCGGGAAAAGAAAATCCGATGGCCGGCGAGTGTCTGCGTAAAACGCAGTCTCATTATCGCCGGGCAAATTAATCTGCCCGGGATGACCGGAGTGTAAACCCGGGCCGGGTAATTTATTCCCGGAGCCGGGACCCGGCGAGTCATGGCCGGAGCCGGGACCAGGTAAGACCGGGCCGGGTAATTCACCCGGTAAGTTTTGGCCGGGGCCGGGGTTAAGTAAACCCGGGCCGGGCAAACTTTGCCCGGAGCCGGGACCCGGCGAGGCATGGCCGGAGCCGGGCCCAGTCAATTTATACCCGGCGCCGGGTCCGGGCAAATTTTGCCCGGAGCCAGGACCCGGCGAGGCATGGCCGGAGCCGGGCCCAGTCAATTTATACCCGGAGCCGGGTCCGGGCAAATGTTGCCCGGTGCCTGGCGAGGTAAAGGCCGGGCCTATGACGTCACCGGGCAATTCCTGCCCGGTGCCACGTGCGAATAGGTCGGCACCTTTCCCAAGTGATTTGGGAGGGTTGGCAGCCGATAATTCGGCTGCCGAGTCGCTCAGCAGTGGCGAGCGATCCCTTGATCGGGCCCCCGCCACGCTGCGACTGGAAACAGACGAGTCGGACCGCTGCGAGCGTGCATCTGTCGATGCACGCTTTTTAGCAGCCCGGCTCGCATGCGTCCGTCTGGAAGCTGCTTGCTTCCATTTCTCCTGTGACCACTTAATAGAAGTGTCGCACGGAGATGATGCTCTGCAACCACAGCAAGAGAGACAGGTCTTGTGAGAATCCCAGTCTCCTTTCCTGTGGTTGCACGCGCCTCGTATTTGGGGCATTGCAATTTACGAGAGCTTTTGGAGTAAAATCAATTATCAAGTATCGAATACGATATGATTAATTCCAATAATTTGGAGCGTATCCAATAGTATTCGAATTAGTCTTCGAATTTCCAGAGTGTGGTGTTTGTTCTGACTGACCTTATCTGTCGATACACGTCTGTACAGTAAGCCTTCCGGAAATAGAATGAGGATTATTGTGATTAAGTCTAAATCGCGGACCGCATGTGTCCGGGTCATGACAAAATCAGGGCATAGGCAGGTGGTGCACCAAAAAATTCCGGAAGGTGTTAAAAGCATACTGGTATAGTAGCTAAGCATAGCAGGTAAGGTATTTTTGATAATAAAACCTTACTACATGATATTCATACAGATCAGGTAACTACAGACAACAACAACAACAACAAAATTCAATCTTTAAATTAAACACCTGTTACCTTGCTGTCACCTGTTATTCAGTCCTTAACCCTTTCCCTCATATTGACGACTTTCGACGATTCTGTAAAAGTTACTTTGTGAAACCAGTGTGATAAATAGAGCATTTTGCTTCTATAGGAGCAAATGCTCTATTTATCACACTGGTTTCAAATTACAATATTCTAAAAATTCCTTTTTCCCTAATTAATGCTCCTTTTCGGGTAATTAATTCAAAGAGGTTGTATCTAAAAATAGCCTATGAGGTAATGGGTTAATTCAAATTTGTGTGTTTCTGTTCTATCTATACTCTATAGATCCATTAACCCTTTCCCCATTGAATATTCATGTCAGAAATAATGTCTTCATGAATATTTATTAGCTGAATCTTTATAATGACATAAATACACAGGCATTCCTAACCCTTCTCTTGCTGAATTTTAAAATACATTTCTTCTTCTTTACCCATGCCCTGTTGTATATTTACATATATCTTCACTGTGTACAAGTATTTCACTGTGCAATGACTGCTGTGGAGTGCACTGGTTGCACAATCAATTTGTAAATAGTGCAGACCCTGATGAGACAGCTCCTGCAGGAGCTGTCTCATCTGGGTCTTCACTATTTACAGGTAGGGATATTGAGGTGAATAGCAAGCGAAGGGTTAATATTGGTAGAAACTTTCCAGTCAAACATATAAGTCAAGCATACACACTAGACCTTGATCAGATGACTCCTATAGGAGCCATCTGATTTTAGTCTACTCTATTCGGAAAGATGTGGAAATATGTTTGTATGAGGGAAATGGTTAAATGTTAATCCAGAGGTGATGGGGCTGAATGAAGTGATTTGAAGTCTAAAACTGGCTGTTGTACATTGTCTGAATAGTCTACACTGTTTGTCAAATACTGAAATGATGACTGGTCTGGGTTATAATTGTTTACAAAACCTGAAAGCCTGTGGAAAGTTGTATTTATATACAGTACAACCCTTCTAAAGTGACCACTTATGAATACACAAAAGTTTTTCAAAGCATGTGGTTGCTTAACCCTTTCCTCCATAAATACGCCTTTCTACACCTCTGTAATAACCACTTCTTGAAACCATTGTGATAAATAGAGCATTTGCTCCTATAAAAGCAAAATTTAATGCTCTATTTATCACAATGGTTTCAAACTACAAAATTCTAAAATTTTACTTTTCTCTAGTAAATGCTCCTTTTGGGTAGATTCATTCAAAGATGTTGGGTCTAAAAATAGCCTATGGAGGAATGGGTTAATGCAGGATGAAAGTAAATCAGAATCCTCTAGGAGCTTTCTGCATAACTTACACCCAGCATAAGCTACAACTTGGCTGTAAGACCCTGAAATAACTAGAAGGGTTTTACTGCATTGGACATGATGACCAGTATCTAAACAAACATGGTTGCCATCTCATCTCAATGTAACCTGGTGCTTCTCTCCCATAAATCCAGGGATGGTCACCCATTCTGATACAGCCCATTACAGTAACCACAGGCTACTATAATTTTTCTTCTTCCCTAGAAGAAATTATCACTGGAACAATCTTCCTCAAAAATTTCTTCCAAACATTGAGCAATTTAGTAGAACTTTAGCTGACACTGGTCACATTTTACCATAGATCAGGAGCCATCTGATCTAGGTCTACACTGTTTGCAAATAATAGTGCACTTGTGTCCTGCATTCAAAGAGTTAAAAGTAATACCGTTATAATCTTAAATGTTCACTCAAACACCCTGAAACACATAATTATGCATACAATCAAAACGTTATTGACTTACCATGTGAAGTTGTAGTTTATCATCAAAGTGGGCAGCAGCATAGTCTGCATTCAGCTTGATGGAATGAACGGTTCCCAGGTATTCTCTATCCTTCAGTTGCTCCAGACCTTAATATAACATAAACAATTGTCTATAACTTCTAAAGGTAGCAAATGAGTTGATTAATTGACCAGATCAATTCAAAAGCTTATTAACCCATTCCACCCAGGACATGCATGCACTGTCATTTGCAAACAGTGTAGACCCAGATCAGAGGGCTCCTAGAGGAGCCCTCTGATCAGGCTCTGTACTGTTTGTCATTCAAATTCCTAGGGCAAGATTAGTGTAAACCTTCCAAACTGAGTGGACTCTATAGTGAAACACTGATGGGCTTTTCCACAGATAATTAATGCTGGGTTGAAAGGGTTAAAAATCAAAACTGTCACTACTCAAACTCTACTGGCTGATGTATTCTCAAGCAGAATCTGTTTTAATCATTGTTTTGATGAAATCATTGGACATAGGTTTGCCTGATGAATATTCATGTAAGAAGTAATGAATTCATGAATATTTATTAGCTGAAAGCCATACAAAAAAACAGGAAGTTTTGGTCCATAGTATTCTATAAGCAAACAGAATAGACCCTGATTAGATGGCTCCTAAGAGTTGTCTGATCTGGGTTGATCTGATTGCAAAGGTATATTTATCAGATAGAGGGCTAAAAGGTGACATATCCAGTTTCTTGTCTTGATCGATTCTGTTTGCAAATGTTAGAAAAGTAGCCATTAGCAAAACATGGGGTTGAAGAACTACCTTCATGACAATTTAACATTCTACAAATTTTGATCTTTTGAACATGCTAGTAAATGTATGAAATAGAATCACAGAGAGAGAGAATGTCTTTATCCTTGACAGATCAGAGCCAGATGACACCTGAAAATTTGAATATTAAATAAGATATTTAAAGAAACAAAAACACTAAAAGAATGTCTTGGTACAGTGTAATTCTGCAAATTAATGAAGAAAAATGCATGTACATTGGTTATCATATTTCACACTGATGAAAGAGCAGTCTTTCCAAAACTATTCATGAACTATTCAAGAATGTGCAGATTATGCTATTTATTATTCTTAAAATGATCTGAAATGGTACTGAACTGAAATCTATGAAGTCATCATTCATCTAAAAACTGTTATCCTTTTCACAGGAACTGCACAAGCTACAGACAAATCTTCAACTGGGAAATAAATGTTTCCAACAAGGATTGTGATTTTTTTATTCGAATCTTTTTAACTCTTTACTTCATGAATATTCAAAGCAGACTTCACCAATTATGAACATTAATTACTTTTATATAAAACAAGAGAACATATAGTAATGCAAAATAGTATAAAAGATATTCTTTAAGCATCTTGCAGGAGCTGTATGATCTGGGTCTACTCTGTACAAATGTCAAAAGTCAACTCTACTGAGTAAGAGGTTAATCAGGAGGAAGTTATAAAAAGGAGGTGTATTGTAATGTCATCTTGAAATGAAAAGGCATTATAGTAAATCCTCTCAAAACTAATGAGCTGTCCCATGAGAATTGAACATGTTTGGTTCTGTTTTTGTATGCTATTGTTTTGCTTACAGCATACATACATACATACCAGCTGTCACAAAAGGGATGTAGCATCTGATTAACCCATTCCCGTATAGGCTATTTTTAGATACAACCTCTTTGAATTAATCTACCGAAAAGGAGCATTAATTAGAGAAAAGTAAAATTTTAGAATTTTGTAGTTTGAAACCATTGTGATAAATAGAGCATTTGTTCCTATAGGAGCAAATGCTCTATTTATCACAATGGTTTCACAAAGTGACTTTTACAGAGGCATCAGAAGGCGTCAATATGCGGGAATGGGTTGGCCCTTTTAGAATGCTGAATATTCAAAGTGAAATGGTCCATCAGTGTTTAACACTATACTCCATAAATACACTTTTCTACGCCTTTGCAAACAGACTATAGGAGCCGTCAGATCAGGGTCTGCTCTGTTTGCTTATGAAATAATATGGATATGATTCTACAGTTTCTGCCATGGCTAAAAATTCCTGTGTCCATGTGCTGTTATAAAAAATTAATTATCTAATTAATATTCATGACATCATTATTTCTGACATGAATATTCATGGAGGAATGGGTTAGCTATTTTGTAAAGTTCCTCGTAGGAGCCCTTTGCCCGAGGCTTTGTTTTTATACCCATTTCCAGCATTCAAAGGATTAAGGTACACACACTATGTGTCAGACTGGATGATACAATACTGCAAATGTTTGATCAGAGTAAAAACAATGCAGACCCAGGTTAGACTCCATCTATTGGCTATGGAGGCTGGTAGCAGTGCCCAATGTTTGCAAAGACATAAAGAACATTTCAGCATAGAGCAGCTCAAATGGCATGGAGGCAGTGCATTGAAAGGATATTAACCCTTTACTCATAAATATTCATGCAAGAAATAATGACATCATCTACATCTAATTAAGATTTATCATGTCATTATTGCTTACATAGATATCCATGAAATAATGGGTCAGTAAACATATTTTTATCGCACCAGGAAGTGTCTAAATATATCAATATAATAAAATGGAAATTGAGAAGGAATATACAGATTGGGCAATAATTAACATGTATGGAGATTTGGAATAGAAAAAAAACTATCACTATCACTAAAGGTGATGAATATCCCAAGCAGCTACAAAAAATTCTGTCATACAGAAAAGATAAAATGACACGAGTTTCTGCACATGATGAGTTTTAAATAAACATAGATTGGATACATTCTGAGATAATGCCAAGATTCATATTTCTAATACTGGTTAAGTTTGTGAAATCACTAACTGCTGTTAACAATGTAAATTGGAAGTTAAAAATCTGAAAACAAACAAAATACAAATGTATCAACAATAAACAACATTAACCCTTCTCTTGCTGAATTTTAAAATACATTTCTCCTTCTTTATCCATGCCCTGTTGTACTTTAATTACATATATCTTCACTGTGTAGACGTATTTCGCTGTGCAATCACTGCTGTGGAGTGCACTGGTTGCACAATCAACTTGTAAATAGTGCAGACCCTGATGAGACAGCTCCTGCAGGAGCTGTCTCATCTGGGTCTTCACTATTTACAGGTAGGTATATTGACATGAATAGCAAGCGAAGGGTTAATCATTTCAGTGTGTGAAATGAGTCACTAATGTCCTTTGCATTCAGTGTAGATCTAAATGAAGGGGCTCCTACAGGAACTCTCTCATCTGGGTATGCACTGTTTGTCATGTTACACTTTCTTTTACAAAATCCTTGAAAATTCACGGTAAACTTGGCATGTTTCAATATTGGAATAGTTAATTTAAAAATTCAGCATTGGAAAGGTTAAATGATTAAATCTAACAATGAACTGCAAGTGAACAGGAAGGAATTAAATTATTGAGCACACCAGTCTGTTAATGACCTTTTTAACATCTTGTGAGCATAACTTATATTCTTCATGCATGACCTATATTCATAAATGCATGATGCATGACCTATATTCATAAATGCATGACCTCTATTCCTTCATGCATAAACTAGTCAGTACATTTCAAAACACCAACTATTATCTGAATTGTTTGTATATAAAATGCAAGAAGTGTCACTTTCCTGTTATGCCTTAAATACCGTTTACTGTACACTTTTACCAACTATTTGGCCTGATGAAGCTAGGGATTTAGAGTAGGAGCAGTTTTATAAGGATCTACACCATTTGTTACTCCAGTAGTTTATCTTAACCCTTTCCCTGTTGAATATTCATGAAGGAAATACATGTAATGACATCATGAACATTTAATAGCTGAATTTTTATAATGGCATATTTACACAGTTTTTACATTTTTACACAGGATATTTTTGTATTGATAGAAACTGTAGAGTCAAATCCATTATACATATGTAATTTAAAGGAAACAGAGCAGACCCTGATCAGACAGCTCCTATAGGAGCCATCTGATCTGGGTCTACTATGTTTGCAAATGTGTGAAAGTATGAAGGAAAGGGTTAAGTTATCAAAAAGGGCTGAATTTACTTATTCAGCATTAAAAACCTGTGGAAAGGGGAGAATGGGTGTCTGAATATTTAGAGTAAATATATAGAATACATTACAAATGCACGCACAATAAATGTAACACTCTCAGGCACACCAATTACTCAAAATAATGTTTAACCCTTTACCTTTCACATAATTATGAAATAATGACATCGTGATATCAATTATATAACCTTTTTTTTATAATCAGAGCTCCAGATAGGATGTGTAAATTAGAATATTTTCAAGTATAACTTCTTCATTTCTCCACCAAACCCTATGTTGTGACCACTCTTTAGAATCGTCTCGAACATAGGGTTTGGTGGAGAAATGCCAATTTTAGTATTTGAGTACGCACCGTTATCTGTAGCTCTGTATAATGGTATATCAACAAAGGAAGTATTGGTTAAAGTTTCCATAGACAAACATGAGCCATCTGATATGGGTCTACTTTGTTAACATAGGCATCAAAGGTATTTTTGTTTACATAGGCATCAAAGGTATTTCTATTAGGTAAAGGGTTAATATAATATGCTTGGTAGTGCCTGTCTCTGAACTAGTGTTTTGATCTCTTACGACATTGATGTCTTGCAAATATCTAGTCACCTCATATATGATCATCTCTGAATGCCCTTGATCTTTTCTTTATAATCAGATATATACCAGTAGTCTTTTCAATGAAAATTGAAAATGGGATCAGTAAAATATCTATCAAGATGCAAGAACTTTATCTACTTTGTACAATCATTAAAGTTCATGGCATGGTCAACATAAAGTGACATTAACAAAAAGTGAATAAACAAAAACCAGAAAAATCAACACAGGTTTCATGCTATAACAATAGTGAAAAGTTCTACCCATTACAAGAAATGTGAAGGCAATACATACTTGAAGTTTCTCATCCAAACCACATTTTTTTATTTTGAAAATGTCTTTTAAAGCATGTTGCAAACAAATTGTTTTTCAGGAAATGACGAATCTATTAATTATCCCCCTCATAACAATAAAATAAGTAAGAAACATTCTATTATATACAGTTTATGAGTATTGGATGTTTTGGTATCATCAGAAACTGTAGAATCAGATCTATAAAACAGAGCAGACCCTGATAAGATGACTCCTACAGGAGCCATCTGATCTAGGTCTACTCTGTTTGCAAAGACATGAAAAGGTGTTTGTATGAGGTAAAGAGCACTAACAAGGTCTGGATAAATTTTAAGGACTAATGCTGATATGGGCAGAACTTTTCACCAGTTTGAACAAAGGTAAACAAAAAAACGGAGCAGGAAAATATTTCAAATAAAGCTTACCCCCAGTGTGAGAGAGAACTAAAGATTGGACAAAAACAACTTAAACTATAAACCTTACACATTCTAAGCAAAACTTGTCTGCAGGAAGAAAATTGTGAAGGATGCAGACATAAAGAAGGTATGTAAACTACATCCAAGTTGATATAACATAATACAATAAAACCCCTCTAAACCGGAATCTATTAGAAAAGAATTCAGATACAGGGTAAAGTAATGCAGAAAGCTCTAAGAGGAGTTTCTGCATGACTCATCCTGCATTAAGCTGCCACCTGTCTCCAAGACCGACATTTATACTAAATTTAACATCCAGTTTAGAGGGGTTTTACCACATATATGAGATGTGTCAACAAAACCAGACTTTGTGACATTCAAGCAGTGTAGACCAAGATCAGCTGGCCGGTCTCTGATGAGGCACCTGATCTGGGTCTGCATTGGTTTGACACTCACCAGTATCTACAGTATATTTATATACAGTAAAAGCCCGCTAATGCGACCACCTAAAAGAGGTATAATTCTGGGTGCTAGATGCAGGTGGTAGCTTAATGCAGGACAAAAGTAATGCAGAAAGCTCCTAGAGGAGCTTTCTGCATTACTTTTGCCCTGCATTAAGCAACCACCTGCTTATAAAGACACCCATGTTTATTTATTAAGTGGTCGCATTAGAGGGGTTCTACTTTATTTACATATACTGTCATAGCATGCCAAACAGTATCACTACTTATCAGATGATGTGTACATGACAATGAGTTTAACCCTTTTCCTGTTGAATATTCATGTTAAAAGTAATGAATATTATGAATATTTATTAGCTGAATTTTTACATAAGAACACAAGATATTTTGATATTGGTAAAAGTTGTAAGGTTAAATATATTATAATTTTGTAAGCAAACAGCAGACCCTGATCTGGGTCTACCCTGTTTGCATAAGTGTGAAAAGGCATTTATTTGAAGGAAAGGGTTACTCTAGGCATACACTATTAGCATGTCATAATGGCTGGTTTTGTCATGGTAAGGTTTGTTGTATTTCTAAGCCTCCAGCCCTATCCCACCTATCCAAAATAAATTGTATAATATACAAGTAACATACCTGTATCTTGTACTAAACATTTTTAAAATGATGAATCAGTCATTGGCCAAAATAAGATGCATAAATCAGAACCTTTTCAAGAATGTCTCCTTTATTTCTCCACCAAACCCTATATTGTGACGATTCTTTAGAATCATCATTCTCTTTGAGCCAATTCTAATTAGATCAGCAGCCAGTTCAGACGTAAAGACATGTGGAGTATTAACTCATTCCCTCATATTGAAATATTTTGACGCCTATGTATAATGTAAAAGCTGTATTTATCACAATGGTTTCAAAACTACACAATTCTAAAATGTTCCTTTTTTCTAAAAACTGCTCCTTTTTGGTAGATTAATGTAAAGAGTAGATGAGCACCAAACCTAAGACTAGTCTGACAACAAACCACACTAGAAACCTGCTGGGTCCAAGGTTATAAAACTTCTGAGTCTGAGTCTGAGATCATTCTCAAGTATCTGATTGGTCAGATTCTGAGGTAGCTCAGTATCTGACCAATCAGGTACTTGAGAATGATCTCAGACTCAAGCAAAAAGCTTTATAATCTCGGGTCCTGGCTGCTGATCTGGATCTACTGCAAATGTCTGACTGCCCTTTATCTGATGGTGAGACTGGTGGTGAAGGCAGATTCATGACCTGATAATATTCACCATGGTAAACACTAGAAATAGTTAAGTGTTATTTTATAAGCAAACAGAGCAGTCCCTGATCACACGACTCCTACTGGAGTCATCTGATTTGAGTTTACTCTGTTAGCAAAGGTGCCAAACGTTGTATCTATGGTATAAAGAATAAACTGAAGAAAACTAAAAATCAATAATATATAGTGCATAAGAACTTAAGCATGTGACACAACATATTGGGCATATTTGTTATCCCTTGCAAAGAGTTGTAACCAAGCTAAGACAGCATATAGTTGAGTTGTGACTTAGCTGCCCTTGCAGAAAAGTTACATAGGATAATAAGTATTTAACTGTTCATTTGATGAATATTCATTTAAGAAGTATTGATTGTATGAATATTAATAAGATGAAAATTTTAATGGCATTATGAATAAGTGAATGTGTGACCATGACAGAAACTGTGGAATCAGATCTGTATAATTACATAAGCAAATAGGGCAGATCCTGATAATATGGCTCTTATAGTAGCCATCTGATTTGGGTCAACTATGTAAAGGCCCCCAAAAAATGCATTTATCAGAATAAAGGTTAACCCTTTTCCTATTCTATGTTTATTCCAAATTTCAATACCTACTGAATATTCATGGACATACCACTTATTTATAATGAAATATGGAAGGACTGGAATATTGTAGCCATTTTAGAAAGTAAAGAAAAAATCTTTCAAATTCCATTAGCATATTAGCTCCTATAGGAGCCCTCTGATCTGGGTCTACTCTGTTTACAAATGAGTGAAAACATGTTTATAAGAGGGAAAGGGTTAACAAACAATGCAGTATCAGATCAGTCAGTGCACAAGATATCTGAGCAGGATCTGAACAGGATCTGAACAGCTTGTCAAGTTGGATAATAAAACAGTATGGTGCCAATGAACATCAAACAGGACAGATCCTGATCAATTGCCACAGTCTCGGTTAACACAGTGTGTAAGTCCCTGAAGGTATTCTTTCCTTGTGGCTTTTGTATCATAGAAAGTGGACATCTCAGACAGAGGTACTCCTCTGATACAGATGATCCACCCCACAACTTTGGAATTTAATAGACACTTGTAGTAATATGCATAAAGCAATGATACAGAGCAATGATACAGAGCGTGTCGCACATCTTATATTCATACAAAGTGAGCGGTCCACGTATGCTCATTATACTTAGTGCCAGTACAGTGCCAGTACAGCAATGCTTTGACATATTGGTGTGATGTATTTATTGGGGACTGAATAATAATTGTCTGCCTTATAAAACACCTGACTAACTGAGCCACTACAAGCCTCGAGTTTATTTCCTTGTATCTTAGTCATTGATAAGTACCTGATTGGTCAGATTTGCAGTAAAAAGAGTTTCCCTCAAACTCAAACTCAAAGTAAAAAGTTTTATAACTTTGGGCACAAGGCTTATGTAATCAATGCTTGAACTGTTCCATTAGAAAAGGCGTCTCGTGGGCCATGTAAAACATGTAAACCAGACCAGCTCATATAGTCAACAGAGTGTCCACCCAGGGCAATAATAGTGTAACTTTCATTACTATCCGCTGTATTTCACTATTCCTCTTAACCTTCTCCCTCATATCCATGCCTTTTGAAGCCTTTGCAAATACAGCAGACCCTGACCAGATGACTCCTGTAGGAGCCATATTGTCAGGGTTTGTTCCGTTTGCTTATGAAACAATAAAGATCTGATTCTACATGCTCTGCAATGGTAAAAATTTGCCTTGTTAATGATGCCATTATAAAATTCAGCTAACTAATATTCATAGTCATTTATTTTTCACACAAATATTCATGAGAGAAAGGGTTAAAGGTGTAGACCCTGATCAGACACCACATCTGTGACATAGTGACTAGTCTATATATAAATGCTGTGTTTGCATACACCAAGAAGAGACTTTTCATCACGGTCATGCTCATGTTCTGGTTGTGAGAATAATCATTTGAGTCAGAGTGCTGGAATTTTCAAAGGAGAATAGTACATTATTGCTATGGTTATCATTGTTTATCACAGACAATTCCGTTAAGTATGAAAGAATTAAAGCCTTTGTATGAGGTAGAGCATTGACAATGACAAATGGTGTAGTCCCTGCCTGATCAAGGTCTCCCAAGAGTCATATGATCTGGGTCTACACTGTTTGCAAATGCCAATTAACTAGTTCTCTGTATTCAAAGGATTAACCCTTTCCTCCATAAATACGCCTTTCTAAGCCTCTGTATAAGTCACCTGTTGAAACCATTGTGATAAATAGAGCATTTGCTCCTATAGGAGCAAATGCTGCATTTATCACAATGGTTTCAAATTACAAAATTCTAACATTTTTCTTTTCTCTAGTTAACCCATTCCCTCATATAGGCTATTTTTAGATACAACCTCTTTGAATAAATCTACCGAAAAGGAGCATTAACCAGAGAAATGGAAACTTTTAGAATTGTATAGTTTGAAATCATTGTGATAAGTAGAGCATTTGCTCCTATGGTTTCACAAAGTGACTTTTACAGAGTCGTCAAAAGCCGTTAATATGAGGGAATGGATTAAAGCTCCTTTTCGATAGATGCATCCAAAGAGATTGGATCTAAAAATAGCCTATGGAGGAAAGGGTTAAACAATAACGCATTGATAGCCCTACATAGGAAAAATCAGATTGCAAGAATTTTGCATTAACCCTTTCCTCCATAAATACGCCTTTCTATGCCTCTGTAAAAATCACCAGTTGAAACCATTGTGATAAATACAGCATTTGCTCCTATAGGAGCAAATGCTCTATTTATCACAATGGTTTCAAACTACAAAATTCTACAAAAATCCTTATCTCTAGTTAATGCTCCTTTTTGGTAGATTCATTCAAAGAGGTTGGGTCTAAAAATAGCCTATGGAGGAAAGAGTTAACCCCTTCCCTAATGAACATTTATGCATGAATTGAACATTTCATAAATATTCAACGGAATTCTAGGTGTATAAAAATCTGTAGAATTAGATCTATATAATTCCATAAGCAAACAGATCAGACCCTGATCAGACCACTCATACAGTAGTCATGTGATATGGGTCTAGTCTGTTTGCAAAGGTGTTAAAAAGCATTTCTACGAGGGAAAGAGTTAAATGAATAATGTATCACACCTACCCAAAATATGAATAACAGAACTGAATAACCTAACCTGTGGATACCGACAAGAAGTGAAAGTGTTTATATAGAGCTTGCACTTTGGCTCTGTTATGGGGTTTGAGCTGTATGATTCGGTACAGTTGTACACTAAAGGTACCCTCTAGATAAGATTTGTTATTTAACCCTTTACTCCATGAATATTCATAAAAGAAATCATGACATCATGAATATTGGTTAGATTACTTTTTATAATGGCACACAAACACAGGTAATTTGGCCATGGCTGGATTTGAAGAATCATATCTATTTCATAGGCATACAGAGCAAGCCCTGATCAGACGACTCCTACAGGAGCCTATTTGATCTGGGTCTACTCGGTTTGCAAAGACATAGAAATGCATATTTATGGTGTAAAGGGTTAGGTATGTGTGTACAGTGAAACCTCTTCATTGCAACCACAAAGAAGGAAGTATTAGTCTGACTGTTTCAAGCATGTGGTAGCTTAATGCAGGATGAATCTTATGCAGGAAACTCCTACAGGGGCTCTCTGCATTACTTTTGATATGCATTAACCCTTTCCTCCATAAATACACCTTTATATGCCTCTGTAATAGTTAGTTTTTGAAACCAATGTGATAAACAGAGCATTTGCTCCTATGGAGCACATTGGTTTCAATACTACACAATTCTAACATTTTCCTTTTCTATAGTTCATGCTCCTTTTCGGTAGATTTATTCAAAGAGGTTGGGTTTAAAAATAGCTAATGACGGAATTGGTTAGGCAACCATCTGCTTTCACAATGTTTATTTATTAAGTAATCACTTTAAAGAGGTTCTACTGCATATACATGTATTTATTATAATTTCACATGCATATC
This sequence comes from Azorinus chamasolen, assembly GCA_963576725.1. Classification (NCBI taxonomy): domain Eukaryota; kingdom Metazoa; phylum Mollusca; class Bivalvia; order Cardiida; family Solecurtidae; genus Azorinus; species Azorinus chamasolen. The sequence continues at coordinate 43,586,574 of OY755242.1, read as the reverse complement.
ATAACCGCAAAGCTAGTAGTCATTATGTGTAAGCATGGTGTATCTCTTGCATTTGTCTAGAGGTAACATGTTTTTGTTACAAGTTTAAACCCATGCAAGTTAGAGAAATGCATTTTCCAGTACAGTTTTTTTTCTCCATACCAGCATGTTGTTTTTCTGTAAAATATAAATTGAAGATCTTCTAGATTTCAAAGAATAATATGCAAAAAATATACTCAAATTACATGCAGTTAAAAAAATTGTTTTCCCTGTCTAACTCTGAGTTAACTTTTTCCCTCATATTGACGACTTTTGACGACTCTGTAAAAACCACTTTGTGAAACCATTGTGATAAATAGAGTATTTGCTCCTATAGGAGCAAATGCTCTATTTATCACAATGGTTTCAAATTACAAATTTCTAAAAAATAATTTCCTTTCTTTAGTTAATGCTCTTTTTCGGTAGATTTATTCAAAGAGGTTGGATCTAAAAATAGCCTATGAGGTAATGGGTTAACCCTTTACCTGGTAAAGACATCTTTGACGCCTTTGTAAACAGAGAAGACCCAGATCAGACAGCTCCTACTGGATCCATCTGGTCAGGGTCTGATAAGTTTACTTATAGAGTTATATAGATCTGACTCAACAGTTTCTGCCAAAATATTCTGTGTTCACCTGCCATTATAAAATTTCAACTAAAAAAATTCATAATATCAATATTTCTTACAAAAATATTCATTAGGTAAAGGGTTGACCCATATTGTTATACCCGACAACACTTGTTTTACATTTTACTTGAACAGTATATTGGCAATATTTCAAGGACTAACGAAGATCAATAAAAACCTTGGATTATCGCGATGCTCGACACTCCAAGAGCATTTGGAAATTGTTAATGTCCAAGAGCATTGTTTGACTTTCTTCGCTGATGTCATGAAGTGTTTTTATTCACAACTGGTGTGGCTGGTTTTTTTAACATGATAATAAAATTCAATCTGTTTAATGCAAATATAATGTTTGTGAATGCAAACAACTTTTAATTGTGATTTTTGTTTTTATCAGATTCATTAAATACTCATCATTATCTTCTCCTGATTATCTGTTCAAAATAAAAGGCACGATGTACTGATCTGTCCGATAATATGGAAATCTTACCATCAGTGTTTTTCACGTTTTAGTAAATATAATGCCCCAACCGGCTGGTTTCCAAAAGATTACAAAAGGGCATCAAGAACGTGTGAATATCTATCTCAAAGGTGCGACAATACCATGCTCAAAATAAACAATCAATGAAAGAAATCATAATGATAAATAGGATGGCACTCAAATTTAACCCTTTCCCTCATATAAACGTGTTTTCACGCATTTGCAAACTGAGTAGACCCAAATTAGACAGCTCCTATAGGATCTGTCCGATCAGGGCCTGCTCTGTTTGCTAATAGTAGTTCATAGTACTGTTTCTTTAGTTTCTAAAATGGCTACAATGTTATCCACATTTCAGTATAACTATTTTTTCAATGAATATTCAGTAGGTATTGAAATTTGGAATAAATGTAGAACAGGGAAAGGGTTAAATTAAAGATCAGCTTTTATTTGGATTAGCATTGATATTTTTTAAGCCGGGCTTGAAAATTCTCTTGGAATTGGCATGTGTCTTGGAAAAACAACTGTCAAAATAATGGCATTTTTCTGTAACAGGTTCTTTAAGTTTTATAATCACATCACAATGACTTTAAATATATCTTAAAGATCTTTGCTGTTAAAGTTTTAAGGTTTTTAATTTTCACAGTAAGTATGCATGTCTATAAATTAAAATATTCCCAGGAGTGACACCACAATTAAGATCCCTAGATGTTATCATCTCAACTTCACCTGAAACTAAAATTAAAGCAGAGAATATCAAAGAAGTGTAGTATCTACATAATATTTGTCAGTTTTAGGTTTCATAAACAACATTTATCTCTCTATGTTAACCCTTTACTTGATAAAGATGCACATTTCACATTTGCAAACAGAGTAGACCAAGATCAGACAACTACTGAAGGTGCTGTCTGATCAGGGTCTGCTCTCTTTGCTTTATGCATTACAGTATTCTGTATAACCTCTCTATCACGGCCACTAAAATGTGTTAATTAGTTGGTATTTAGGGCAGGTGGCTGCTTAAAGCAAGTTGAAAGTAAAAACAGAACGCTCCTATAGGAGCGTTCTGTTTTACTTTTAACTTGCTTTAAGCAGCCACCTGCCTTTAACACAAAATACTTGATGTAATTAGTGGCCGTTATAGAGAGGTTTTACTGTATCACCAAACTGAATGTACAGTGTCTGCTAAAGTAACTAATTTCCTCGTTCATATACCATTATTCATTATAAACATTCACCTATTAAAAATTCATAAATTCATTATTTGTTTACATGTACATTAAGTAAAGGGTTCATTAACATTATTGACTGACACATGAATCTCACCATTTTCTCCCAATAGGTAGAACCAAGCTCTGTTATTCATCCCAACTGCTAAATGGAATGGTCCAATTCCCAAAAAGGACGGTTCTACATCTACTGATATGGTTGTGGGCTGTTCCTGATGAAATAAATTTTGTTAATAGAATTGAATGATGTTGTGAAAATACAGTGATTCATTCTTTTTCCTATGCATCTTAAAATATGTATTACTAGCCTTCATTCTCGTTTCAATGCCTGTTTCTACAAAGAGGTCTAGTGATAATGCGACCATATGGAAGTTAATTTATGTTATCAAACAGTCCAGATCCTGATAAAAGAGCTCCTTAACCCATTACCTCATGTTGACAACGTTTGACGACTATGTAAAAGTCACTTTGTGAAACAATTATGATAAATAGAGCATTTGCTCCTATAGGAGCAAATGCTCTATTTATCACAATGGTTTCAAATTACAAAATTCTAAAATTTTCCTTTTCTCTAGTTAATGCTCCTTTTCGGTAGATTTATTCAAAGAGGTTGTATCTAAAAATAGCCTATGAGGTAATGGGTTAAAGCCTTCTGGGTTTATACAGCTTGTCCCTATGTCAATGCTATTGTCCCTTTTTGGCAATACTAAACATAAATTGGTTTATACATTATACTGACATGTTAAAATCTAGCCTAGATACCACAACAGCGAATATTAAGCCTTTCCTTCATACAAATGCTTTTGCAAACAGGCTAGACCAGGTCAGACGGCTCTTATGGGTGCCATCTGAGCAGGTACTCAGCATACAATGCAAATTCCTCACATTTAACCCTTTACTCCATAGATACACCTTTTAACAACTTTGCAAACAGTGTAGACCCAGATCAGACAGCTCCAGTTGTAACCATCTGATCTAAATCTGTTCTGTTTGTGTATGGAATAATACAAATACAGTAAAACCTATCTATAACGGCCACTAAATTACATCAAGTATTTTGTGTTATAGGAGCGTTCTGCTTTACTTTCACCTTACTTTAAGCAGCCACCTGCCCTAAATACCAACTAATCAACACAATTCTGTGGCTGTTATAGAGAGGTTTTACTGTATGTATCTACAGTTTCTGCCATGACCAAAATATTCTGTGTGCATACACCATTTAACAAACTCAGTAGATAGATATTCACACTGATAATATTTCCATCATGAATATTCATGAGGTAAAAGGTTAACCCTTAACTCCATGAATATTCATAAAACAAATAATGACAAAACAAAAGTTATTTATAGGCATTTTTCTAATTGAATATAAGCACAGAAAGTTATAGCCATGGCAGAAACAGTAGAATTAGATAAATATTATTTCATAAGCAAACAGAGGAGACCCTGATCAGATGACTCCTACAGGAGCCTTCCTATCTGAGTGTACTGGGTTTTCAAATGCATATCTATAGAGTAAAGGGTTAAGTAAAATGGTTGTCATGTGCTTGAGTCATACCTGTTGGACATTATCCTCAATGGTGACCTCCAGTAATGAGGTGAGGTGTGCAATCCTTGTCTGATGGGTGGAGGCCAGCATAGGCAGACTGGTCAAATACACATACAGGTTTCCCTTGGTAGATGTCACAGCCAGCAACTGACCATCATCTGTCCACTCCATACGGTCAAGGCCACGCTCATCATCCAAATTAATAATGGCAAACATCTCCTTAAGGTCAGACAGGTCATGGATTTTAATACTGAAATAAAAACACTCATGAATGAAAACACTATCAAGGAAGGTCAGAAGTAATTAGCCAAAATTATCTACAAGTTTATTCTGACAGTCAAAAAGACCATCGAACAGTATTGCCGATGAATCATACTGTTAACCCTTTCCCTAATATAAATGTGTTTTCACGCATTTGCAAACAGAGTAGACCCAGATCAGACGGCTCCTAGAGGAGCCGTCTGATCAGGGTCTACTCTGTTTGCTAATAGAATTTTGATAAATATGTTTCCTTACTTTCTAACTTGTCTACAATGTTCCACCTTCCATATTTCTTTATACCAATTTGTTAATGTTTAATCAGTAGGTATTAAAATTGGACAAAATATAGAACAGGGAAAGAGTTAAAAGAATCAAGATAAAAAAAAAAGGCTGAGCAGACTAAAGCAAAAACAGAAACCTTTCAAGCTAAATACTTTTGTTCTCACTTGACTTACGTACTGAACCAATGAGACTTTTGTGGCTCTATTTATTATACCATTCAAGAACATCATATGTAATTAACCATTTTTAACCTAAAATGGGAGCACTCTTGAAAACACTGAGGTAGCTTTTGAACGAAGAATGTTGTGGTATTGACAGAAACTGTAGAGTCAGATCTATATAAACAGAACAGACCATGATGAATTGGCTCATACAAGAGCCATCTGATCTGTGTCTATTCTATTTGCAGAAGTGTAAAAATAAGTGTAAGAGGTAAAATGTTCAGCTGAATATAGATTACTAACCCATCCCAACATATTGACACCTTTCAAAATGTCATTTTCTGAAAAGCATTGTGATAAATAGAGCATTTGCTCAAAAGGAGCAAATGCTCTATTTATCACAATTGTTTCAACACTAATGAATTCTAAAATTTTCCTTTTCCTCTAATAAATGCTCCTTTTCCGTAGATTTATTCAAAGAGGTTGGGTCTAAAAAAAGCCTATACTAATGTAAAGGTAAATGTTTAGTTAACCTATTACCCTATGGATATGCTTATAAACACCTATGCAAACAGAGTAGACCCAGATCAGAATGGATCCCATAGCAGCTGTTTGATCTGGGTCTGCTCTATATGCTTATGAAATAATGTAGATCAGATCCTACAGCTTCTGGTATAGCAAGATATTCCCTGGTTCATGATTCACTGAATTAATATTCACAAAGTTGTAATTTCTACACAAATCTTCATGAGGGAAAGACTCAACTTGGTCAGTACAGTAAAACCCATCTAAACTGAAAGTCTAACAGAGAAGAATTTCGATACTTTTAGGCAGGTGGCTGCAGCAGGGCTACAGATAAAGGTACCCAAGTATTAAAATCGTCATTTTACAGTATAGGGTTTGGTGGAGAAATAAAGGAGTTATTCTTGAAACTGTTTTGATTTACGCATCTTATCTGGAGCTCTGATGCAGAGAGCTTCTAGAGGAGCTTTCTGCATGACTTTCACCCTGCATTCAGCAGTCACCTTCTAGAGCTGAAACGGTTACTGGAAATTTGTAACCTGCTAATCGGGAGTATTAACCGTGATTAACCTGTTAATCAATCCTCTGTCACACAATCATTCAAACCTGGGCACACTGTAAATCTTTGTACTAAAATGTGGTGTGCGGAAAAAATGCCACTGGAAAAAATGCCACTGGAAAAATGTGACTGCATATATCAACATATTATGAAAGAGCAATGATAAGGACCATTGTTATTATCAATATAGGCACACAATTATTACCTGGGTGCTAATATTGATATGTTTCTGTGCACAAGAAATGTCACAGATGTTCAAACTGCAAACACATGTATTTCTTCCGTTGTTTACAGCTATCAGCTGTAAATACAGTACAGTTCTCATGGCTGCAGAGACCTTCACACAATACTATATTGTTGGAAGCGCTCAAGCTAGTGTTATGCATCAACCAAACATGACTTCAAACTTGAGAATAGAAATTAAATTTTGATGCCATATTTTATCATAATAACGTCTTATCATAATCAAGTTAAGCTGATATTCATTACAGTTCTTTCAAAATCTTTCAGACCAACAAAATCGATCAATTTGATGTACAAAATAGAACAACCAACAAATAAAATAGTTGAAACAAATACATATACTAACAGTTTTATTGAACATGAACACAAATCCAAAAGTCTTTTTATAACCTTAAGCACTCTATTGACAAACTAAGGGAAGTAACCAATCCAGTTTACCGGTTATGGATTTTGTAACCGGTTAATTGCCATTTCGTAATTCGCAACGGTTATTCGGGTAATCGTTTCAGCACTACACCTGTCTCCAAGACTGAAACTTATACTAAATTGAACATCTGGTTTAGAGGGGTTTTACTGTACTGTTGAATTTGAGTTCTACATACCAGTTATCTCCACAGGAGGCTGCTTTGTTGAGGGACAGAGATATGGCAACACAACTGAGGTTGTCCTTGTGGTTCCTGGCTTGGAACAGTTCCTAAAGAACAAAACAAAGAAAGTCAGGGACAAAGAAGAGAACAGCTAGAATATTATATCACTATTTATCTATTACAGACACACATGCTCACTTTAATTCCTTGGTATAAGATTAACACATTGCCTAATGAATATTCACATATTAAGAAATAATGATATATAAAAATTACTATGCTAGTAGTTTGGAAGTTCAGCTGTACTTTGGCGAGTTAGAAAAGTTGTTAAATGCGAGCCTTGACGAGCCAAAATACAGCTGAACTTCCAAACTATCTAGCATAGTAATTCTTTTATCATGTAACTCCAAGAAAAATGGAGAAAATGGAGAAAAAGAAAGATTACTAAAGTGGATTCGTCCCCTGAATGAAAATACATGCAAGTACGAATTACGTGACGTCATATTGGCATGCAGTGACGTCATCGACTTTTACAACATAAACAAAATTGATTTAATCCTTTTATATGGACAGATGGTTGAGACAAACGTGAGAAAATGCGTTAATTTGATGTTTATGTTTAATTATGCCTTTTCGTCCTTCTGTTTTCTTCCTATTGGCTGAACCAAACTTGCATTCCAGTCAGGTCAGTACACATGCACTATACCTCACAAAATACAGCGTCGATGTGGAAAATATTATGCTAGTAGGAAGTGACTGTATTTCGTGACGTTGCATGATAAAATGAATATCAATGAGATGAATATGAACAAAGGAAGTATTGGCCATGGCAGAAACAGTCAAGTTACTAATAAAGATCTACAGTAAAACCTCTCTATAACAGCCACTAAATTACATAAAGTATTTTGTGTTAAAGGCAGGTGGCTGCTTAAAGCAAGGTGAAAGTAAAACAGAATGCTCCTATAGGAGTGTTCTGTTTTACTTTCACCTTGCTTTAAGCTGCCACCTGCCCTAAATACCAACTAATTAACACAATTTAGTGGCCATTATAGAGAGGTTTTACTGTAGATCTATATTAGTAGACTCAGAAGTACAAGTTTGTTAATATCATTGAACATGTTAACATTTTGGAGAAATTCAAACAATCTAGCTGAAATGAGGTCTAGTTAAGAAAACTAGCACCCATTCCCATTCCCAAGACACCTTTTGATGCCTTTGTAAACAGACTAGACCCAGATCAGACAGCTCCCATAGGAACTGTTTAATCAAGGTCTGCTCTGTTTGCTAATGGTATTATTATTCAGTTCTGTCAATGATTATTCATAAAGTCATAAAATCTTGAATAATGTTAATGTTGCAATTGGTTAAATATGGCTGCTGGAAAATAATATCATAAGAACCAAGTGGACAGACTGACAGAGGCAACACATAACTCTTTGAATGCTTTGTAATTGTCTTCTGCAACAAATTCTTAAATGGATTTTCTTCATTGTTTTACAAAACCATGATGAGGATGTACAACAGTTTGGATCCTGATTAGATGCTGAGAGCATTGTATCTGGATCAAACTGTGTGCATGCAAACAGTTTATACTTCCTTATACACTTTCAATAACGGGGTCATACCTTTATTACCCTAAGTATTCAGCGAGATAAACTTTGGCACATATTGCAGACCAAAATCAAACTGTTCAGGGTCTGTATTATTTGCTACTATGTCAGTCTAATTTAATGTTATCAACAGGGTGCCAGACTGATTTAAGTAGCTTTACAAACCCATGGCGCTGGGAGACTGACTGTCTGAATACTAATTAATGTATACATAGAACACATAGAAGAATTCAGTGGTATGCTAAGTTATGCAAACAACAAGCATGTAGAGCAATAGCTCCCTTAACAAACAGGTGACCTGTGCCAGGGGGGAAACAGATACTTTGACATTAATTTTTTACCTTGTGAATAGGGACCATACGAATTTACTTATTAATTAACCCTTTCCCCCATATAAACGGGTTTCACACTTGCAAATAGAGTAGACCCAGATCAGATGGTGCCTATAGGAGAAGTCTGATCAGGGTCTGCTCCTTTTGCTAATGAAATTATAATAGACCCAACTCTACGGTATCTACCAATACCAAAAACAACCCCGTCTACAAATGCCATCATAAAAACTCAGTTAATAAATATTCATACTGTCATTATTTCTTGGATAAATACTGAACAGGGAAAGAGTTAATTGAATTTTATAATGGCACCATGACAAAACCTGTGGAAATATATCTATTTCATTTCATAAGCAAACAGAGCAGTAATCAGATGACTCCTATAGGAGCTATCTGATCTTGGTCTACTCCCTTTGCAAAGGTACCAAAAGGCACCATCTCTATGGAGTACCAGTTTAAATATATGGAGTAAATGTTATCAATACACTGAAAATGGTAAATAACCTTTACCTTCTGAATATTCATGTAAGAAATAATGACATCTTGAGAGTTTATTAGCCGACTATTCATAATGGTATATGAACATTGGATTTTTTTTCTACAATGGCAGAAACTGTAGTACAGTGTACAATCAGTTATACAGTAAAACCTCTCTATAACGACCACTAAATTACATCAAGTATTTTGTGCTAAAGGCAGGTGGTTGCTTAAAGCAAAGGTGAAAGTAAAACAGAATGCTCCTATAGCAGCGTTCGTTTTTACGATCACCTGCCCAAAATACCAAATAATTAACACAATTTAGTGTCCAGTATAGAGAGGTCTTACTGTATATTATGGCATAAGCAAACAGAGCAGACCCCGTTACAATGACTCCTAAAAGAACCACCTGATCTGGTTCTACTCTGTTTGAAGAGTGTAAAAATGTGTTTCTACGGGGTAAAGGGAAAAACGGAGATTTACACTTCATCTACAGCACAGCAGGCCCCATGGTAATAAAAATATTTTGCTCGAGTCTGAGATCATTCTCAAGAATCTGATTGGTCAAAACAGATACTTCAGATTGATCTGACTCAAATGTTTTATATACCCTCAGACCCTGTTGATCTGGGTACCATATGTACTTTTCAAAATGTCAAAGTACCTTACTATCTATGACACAGTTCATTTATAAAAAAAAATCAAATAAATTCTCATTAATAACCCTTTACTCCATGAATATTCATATAAGAAATAATGACATCATGAATATTAATTAGAAACTGTAGAATCACTTCAATATTATATCATCAGCAAACAGAGCAGACCCTGGTCAGATGGCTCCTACAGGAGCCATCTGATCTTGGTCTGCTCTGTTTGTGAAGGCATTGAAAGACGTATTTATGGAGGAAAGGGTTTAAGAATTTACATTCATGAACAAATAAAGATAACAGAGTTAAAAAGAAGTCCAATTTGTATGTAACAAAACACTGATATGACCGCATATTCATCCACAATTGTGACTTCAGGCAGTTGGTCACACTTAAACTTTTTTCCCTGCTTTTGATGTCTTCTACCTAGACACTGGTGATTGATGTATAAAATATATTTACAACAGCATATGCAAAATGTTATTTCTGATTATTTATATAAAGGAAAGCTTGAAGTGCAAATGAAATATACTGTAATACAGAAGAAATGGTTATTTTCAAATGAAACAATCCATTTAAGGCTTTGCAAACTGGGTAGACTCAAACTAAGTGTAATAAAACATGTCCTTAACTCTTTCCTACATGAATATTTATGTGAGAAATAATGATGTCATGAATATTAATTAGATTAATTTGTTATAACAACACACGGACACATGATAGAAACTGTAGAATCACATCTACATGTATATTATATCATAAGCAAACAGAGCAGACTCTCATCAGACGGCTCCTATAGGAGCCGTCTGATCTGGGTCTACTCTGTTTGCAAATATGTAGAAAGGCTATTCATGGAGTAAAGGGTTAATGACCATTAAAGAGAAATCTATTTCTGGATATTCAAGGTAGTCAGTAGCATAATGCAGGACAATAGTCACATAGAAACTCCAACCTGCTTTTTATGTTTCCTGTTTAATCAGTAACTGATCACCCATTATTTCATGATTGCTCAGACAAGACATAGTAACTTTATGAATATTAATTCGATGAATTTTCATAATGGTAAAAGAAAACAGAATTGTTTGGCCATGACAAAAACTGTAGAATCAGATCTATAAAGCTCTATAATCAAACAGAACAGATCATAGTCAGACAGCCCCTACAGGAGCCATCTGATCTGGGCCTACTCTATTTGCCAAAGCATTAACCCTTTCCTCCATAAATACGACTTTCTATGCCTCTGTAATAACCACTTCTTGAAACAATTGTGAGCAATAGAGCATTTGCTCCTATAGGGGCAATGCTCTATTTATCGCAATGGTTTCAACTACAAAATTCTAAAATTTTACTTTTCTCCAGTAAATGCTCCTTTTGGGTATATTAATTCAAAGAGGTTGGGTCTAAAAATAGCCTATGGAAGAAAGGGTTAAAAGGGGTATCTACAGAATAAAGGGTTATACAGGTTTTACTGTCCTGTTTGGAATGTAGTATCTGAACAGGGAACACACCGTTTGTTAAATTTGACAATACAATACAACATATGCTGACAGCAGGGAGTCAAATATGCTGCCATTAATTGATCCCAGTCAACGTTGTTTGCAGTACTTCAATAGGATCTTTTGCTATGGTGTATTTCAAATAAATTACAATTTATTTGAAGAAATCAGTATCAGTTAATCGTTTATCTGACAAAGATTATTTTAGTGCCTTTGAAAACAGTAGCTCAGATCAAATGGCTTCTGTAGGAGTCCTCTGATACCTGCCTGCTCTGTTTGTTTATGGAGTTATATATAATATATAGATTATTTTAATAGAAATTCTGTCTGGGCCAGAAAATTCCCCGGTGTCCATAAACCATCATCAGATCTATACTATTCCATAAGCAAACACAACACAATCCTATTCAGGCAGCTGCTACAGTAGCCGTCTGACCTGGGTCTACTCTGTTTGACAAGGTGTCAAAAGTCCTCTATCACTGGTAAAGGGTTAAGGAGAAGTACTTTAACCTTTAGCCTGCTGGGCAAATTATTTTTTACCTACTACATTTTCAAAATTCAAGCTATAATCAATTTGTCTACCAAAATGCAATCAAGGTGTCAAACAGTTTGGATCCTGATGAGACGCCAAGTTATTTGGCGTCTCATCTGGATCCAAACTGTTTGCATAGGATTCACTCATCCGCTCATAGCAGGCTAAAGGTTAAAGAAGTTGTAAATGTCACAAAACTGAGGTTAAAGCCAGTCCTACTCCAATGCTTCACCTTAGTACTTCATGCAAGGTGAGCCATAAATCCATGTAATACTAGTACGCTATACTTGTGCATGGCTTTAACCCTTTACTCCATAAATAGGTAAATTTACCTTTATCACACCTGCAGGAGCCATTTGATCCAGGTCTGCTCTTTTTGCTTATGGAATTATATAAATCTGAATTCTACTGTTTATGTCTAAGCCATAAACTCCTTTAAAAAGTTTACATGACAAACATTAAACGTATGATTACTCATGAACTGACCGATTCTTGCATAAATATTCATCAACCCATTCCCTCATAGTCTATATTAAGACCCAACCTCTTAGAATAAATCTACTGGAAGGGACCATTTACAGGCAAAAAGGAACATTTTAGAATTGTGAAGGTTTGAAACCATTATGATAAAAAGAGCATTTGCTCATATGGAGCAAATACTCTATTTATCACAATGGTTTCACAAAGTGACTTTTACAGAGGTGTCAACAAGAGGGAACAGGTTAAAGAAAAGTGTTAAGCATGAATATTTCGCATATATATGCAGATTACAATTACTGGTATTGGTCAGTAGACTTACCTGACCAATTTCCTTCATGTGTGTTGAAATGACAACAAAGAAACCATGGGAGAACCCAATCATGATGTAGCCATCTCCATACCTGAATAACATACAACAATAAAATCACTATTGGAGCACATGATGTTCCCTAAAAAGCTAATCAAAACAATACAAGAGCTGTACCATGATGAAAAGTAATATCAGGGACAAACACAATTACCTGCCACTATCTAAGTAAAGTGTACAGTATTTGTTTGATACTCATCTAATCCCTTTCATTACTTTAACCTTTTAACCCATTACCTCATAGGCTATTTTTAAATACGTCTTTGAATAAATCTACCGAAAAGGAGCATTAACTAGAGAAAAGGAAATTTTTTAGAAGTTTGTAGTTTGAAACCATTGTGATTAATAGAGCATTTGCTCCTATAGGAGCAAATACTCTATTTATCACAATGGTTTCACAAAGTGACTTTTACAGAGTCGTCAAAAGTCGTCAATATGAAAGAATGGGTTTATCTATAGATATGCCTTTTAATGCCTTTGCAAGCAGAGATGACCCAGCTCCTGTAAGAGCCATCTGATCAGCATCTGCCCTTTTTGCTTATGGAATACAATAAATCTGATTTCACATTTCATGCCTTCTACAAATGCTACTATAAAATTTCATTTAAACAATTTTCATGATGTCCTTATTTCTTACTTGAATATTCATTAAGTAAAGGCTACACTGTAATATCCCAAAAAGGGATTCTCTCAAGGTGTGGCTCATATAAAACATGCTTTAATGATATGTAGGTCAAGTGCAAGTTTAACCCTTATATTAACCCAAAAATATACGTCTGCCAAAACTCTTATCTGTTGCATTTTTTACTTACTTCTGATTCAAACAGCTTGGATCCTGATCAGACGCCGAGTTACTCAGCGTCTTATCTGGATCCAAGCTGTTTGCAAATGTGAGTCAGGTCGCGCATAGCATGATACAATTCCAAAATTATGTCCCTGAACAATTTAAACTTATACCATTTTGATAACTTTAAACTAGACATAGTAGCAAAAAGTGAAGACCCTAATCAAACTGCTTCTCCAGGGGCAGATTAATTTGTAACATTACAAAGAATAATCAGTATATATCTCACCAGCGATAGGACATGATGTTGCCGTATTTCTGTTGGAAGGCAAGCTCTATAGGGTTTTCAGCATCATTCATATTGTACAGAAACAGGGTCTTCTTTCCTATGATTACTGTCACCTGTATAAAGTAAGTAACGTCCATCATGTAATTTGTTATCCTTACCTTCAATTGACTTTTTTTTGTCAGCAAATACAATTCTACCCCCTTACTTCATGAACATTCATATAAGTAATAATGACATTATGGATATTAATTAGATTAATTCTTATAATAGCACATGGATACCAAAATTGTTGGCCATGGTAGAAACTGCAGAATCACATCTATATTATATCATAAGCAAACAGACCAGACCCTGATCACTGATCAGACAGCTTCTATAGGAGCCATCTGATTCGGGTCTAGTCTGCTCACAAAAGCATAGAAAGGCATAATTATAGAGTAAAGGGTGGTATAGATAAACAAGAGCAACGTGCGGCGCAAACCCTCGTCTGATTTGGTGCTTGTTCAGCTAAATTAAAAAAATATGTTTGAAAACAAGAGTTATGGTTCTTATGAAGGGGCCTTCCCCTCAATGAGATCTACTAACCTATGAAGTTTCATGTTGATACCTCTTATACTTTTCAAGTAATGAGCTACATTAAAGTTTTTGCATGCCAACGACGACATAGCCTACGACCAAGTGATCACAATAGCTCGAATTTTCTTCTAAACAGACGAGCTAAAAATGAAAACATACTACCACAAATTTTCTACTTCTATAGATATGTACCTTGTGAAATATCGCAATGAGAATTATTCCCTTGGATGGTACCAACAAACCCTAGTGTTTCATGACCTTATTCAGCTTTAAGTACTTTGCACTGAACATTTAAAGCATGAGGATTTTTCGGTTTAAATTCTTTCCTTGATATCCACTGGTAACAATTTTCAAAATCAAACAATAATGAATACATTTGTAGCACTAAGTTTATGATTAGTGACACTATATTTCATTGAACCCTTTCCTCCATAAATACCCCTTTCTACGCCTCTGTAAAAGTCACTTTTTGAAACCATTGTGATAAATAGAACATTTGATCCTTAGGAGAAAATGCTCTATTTATCACAATGGTTTCAGAACTACACAATTCTATAAATTTCCTTTTCTCTAGTTAATGCTCCTTTTTCGGTAGATTTATTCAAAGAGGTAAGATCTAAAAATAGCCTATGCAGGAATGGGTTAACAGATCGTAAGTCCTGAAATAAAAGCATGCAGCTACCAATGCTCATCTGTTACTGAGAAAAGCAATGTTTTAACGGGCATTAAATATTTCACCTGCTGCCCGAAGATCAATGATTACCTTTGCAAACAGTTTCAATCCAGATAAAATCCCCAAGTTAGTCGGCGTCCCATCAGTGACAAAATGTTAAAAGTTTTTGCACAATTACATTGAGGCCTATGAGGATCATACCAAAGCTACGGCAACACTTCAACTTGCATTCTTTCAAAAACAGACAAGTTGATAAAACTATGGGCTGCAGCTGTTCAAATATTCAAAGGACTGACCGTATTTTCCCCACTTCCAGACCGTTCGTCCATTTTCATCTCAGAGAATTGTACATCACTGGGCTCAGATCGTACAGACGTCTGTCTCAGTGTGTCCCCTTCACTGTTACTGATAGTAATTGTACGATCCTCACTGCCTAAAGCCAGTAGGTTCTCATTACTCCATGCACCACATGTGATCTTCCGTGAGTGCTTTCCGATTATTGGGATTTTCCTGAAACACAAAAATCATGCTTATTCCACCAATAGAAAACAAAAAAACGAATTGTATTTTTTTCTTTACTGTAATTCTTTAACTGGGTGAATAAGCTGGTCAGTGAACAAACAAAAAATGTGATTTTTTTTTTTTCAACTGAAATTTGTTCCTATCAAACACATCCCTAAACAAAATGTGAATCTCCGAAAAGACTTTTCAATTAACTCTTTACCTGATAGAAACATCAATTCACCCATTTGCAAACAGGGTAGACTACTATTAGATGGCCACTATAGTAGCTGTCTGATCAGGGTCTATTCTGTTTGTGTGTGCCATAATATAGATCTGGTTCTACGGTTTCTGGTATTATGAATATTAAGTTGATTAATATTTACAGTGATAAATGAATACAATAAAGTTTGCCCATGGTAGAAACTCTAGAATGATATCTATATTATTCCAGAAGCAAACAGAGCATATCCTATTCAGACCATTCTTACAGGAGCAGTCTAATCTGGACCTACTCTGTTTGCAAAGTCGTTAAAAGGCATATATATGGTGTCTAGGGATAGACTTACCATGATAAATGAAGTAGAGCGTAAGTGCCAAGAGTCAGTACCATAGCTCGGGATAAGAGTCATATTTTGGATTTCATGGTAGATGCTTTCTATATGTCCTATCTCTTACATTGTGGGTACTCATTAGAATCACCTCTCAGAAACGATTCTAATAAGTACAGTAAAACTCCTTTTAACCAGAATTCTAGTAAAGAAAAAATGAGATATGTTTAGGTAGGTGACTGCAAAGCTTAATGCAGGGTGAAAGTCATGCAGAAAGCTCCAAGAGGAGCGTTCTGTCTGTCTTTCACCCTGCATTAAGCTGCTACCTCTCCAATACTGATATTTATACTAAATTTAATGTCCTGTTCACAGGTTTTTACTGTACCAAGAAGATAGAGGTTGGTGGAGAAATAAGAAATTCAGTCCACAGCTCATCTATAACTTAGGGTAGTACATGTCCTGTCTGGTAATTACCTGGAGGTCTGATGATTGTAGATCATTAGGTTACCCTTGGCTGTACCAACAGCGAGGTATGGCCCAGCCTTGGCCCACAGCAAGTAAGATAGTGGATCCCTGAAACAATGATGGGAATTGTCTATCATTGATCTGCATTGAGAGTAACACAACAGCAAGATGAAACATTTAATTTCAGTTTTGATTTGTTTGGCCAAATAGTGTTAACCATTCACTTGCTATTCACGTCAATATACCTACCTGTAAATAGTGAAGACCCAGATGAGACAGTTCCTGCAGGAGCTGTCTCATCAGGGTCTGCATTATTTACAAGTTGATCGTGCAACCAGTGCACTCCACAGCAGTGATTGCACTGCGAAATATGTGTACACTGAAGATATATGTAATTATACAACAGGGCATGGGTAAAGAAGGAGAAATGTATTTTAAAATTCAGCAAGCGAAGAGTTAACATATTCCAGTAGCAATTAAACATGTTGCTTTTAACCTTTATCTAATGAGTATTCATTGGATGATTTTTTTAATGGCATAGGAACAAAGGAATTTTTGGCAATGGAAGAAACTGTGGAATGAAACCTAGAATATTTTATAAACAACAGAGCATACCCTCATCGGATGGCTCCTACATGAGTTGTCTGATCTGGGTCTACTCTGTTTGCAAAGTGGAAAGAAGTGTCTTTATCAGGCAATGGGTTCATTTAAGTTGTTTACAATGATCTGACAAAACTTATCACAGATAAAGAAAAAACAGGCTAAATTTTTGTCCTGGTTTCCAAATAACATTTTTCATACAATTTGTTTTCCAATGGAAACCTGGATACCAATAGGTATAGGGAAAATGTGGATATCAGTTGATGAAATTCACTGCAAACAATAACTTTATATGGATGACTTTATATAATCCATATTTATGAAAGTCAAGCATGTGATTCAGAAACTATGCACATGAAACAAAGCAGTCGTTTGATTTTGAAATGCATCAAAATTGCTAATCATTGAAATGAGACCTTTGACCTTGTAACAAATGGAACAGGTCTTGAGAGAAACTTATCTTTGTAACTCTCTACTATTAGGTCACATAAGTATTATGTGTAAATTCCTTTTAGAAAATCTCTCAAATGGTGTAGATATTATGCATCAAAAAGAAATTAGTCATCTGACATTGAATGTGACCTGGAACTTCGACCCAAGAGAATGAGTCTTTAAAATAAATATGATTACATGATAGTGGATTAGTGGTATTTACTTTTGTAGAGAAGGAAAGTAGAGCTTGTACATAACCATACCACAAATAAAGCAGACATTAGTTTGCTCTCCTTGCTAAGAGTTAACTATTTCCATACATTGTGAAATAACTTTTGCAAACAATTTGCACACAAATAAGGCATTCAACAACTTGATTTCTCATCAAGATCAAAACCGTTTCACCCTTTACTTGTTTAACATTAATGTAAGAAATAATAGTGATATCATGAATATTTATAAGCTGAATTTTCATAATGTAAAATTTTCAAGTGAATTGTTTGCTTTGAAAAGGACTGTAGAATCAGATCTTTATCATGTGATAAGAAAACAGAGCAGACCTTGATCAGACGGCTCCTATACGAGTCGTCTGATCTGGGTCTACTGTGTTTTCAAATGTGTGAAAATGTGTTTATATGAAGGAAAGGGTTAACACTTTTTGAATGCTGAAGATTAAAAGTGAAATGACCAATCAGTGTTTCACAATATAATTCATTCAGTATAAAAGGTTATAATTCAGTATAAAAGGTTATACAGTGCGACAGTGCAGACCCTTATCAGAGATCTCCTGTACCAGTACACTCACTAACCGCATTGAAGGGGTGAAATGTTTTTTGAAAGAAATTACGGAAAAAACGTGAGTTGTGAGTTTTACCTGAGGCCACTGTCCATTGAATTGGTCTTGCCAGTGTTGGCATCCCACATGGTGATGTTGGTAGTTCTGTCATTGATTATTGCCAGAGTGTCCCCATCTTTGTCCCATCCTAGGGCCACACAAGGTCTTTGAAATGGAAACAACAGCTTTTCATACAAATTGCTTTCTGTCACAGTGACCATTAAGAGGAAGTGTAATTATGCATTCCTTAAGGTGGGTGGTAGCTTAACCCTTTACTCCATGAATATTTAATAAGAAATAATGAAAGTATGAATATTAATCAACTGTAGTTTAAAGATGGCATTATGTACAAGGCAGTTTTAACCATGGCAGAAACAAAAGAATCATATCTATACTATACCATAAGTAAACAGAGCAGACCCTGATCAGATGGTGTCTGATCTGGGTCTACTCTGTTTGCAAAGGCATAGAAAGACATATTCATGAAGTAGAGTAAAGGGTTAATGTAAGATAAAAGTAAAGCAGAAAGTCCCAAAGAGCTCACAAAGAACTTCTACCCTGCATCATGCAATCACCTGGATTTTTAAGACTCATGTTTTATTATCAGTTGGTGGTTATTTAAAACATGTCTTACTGTACATGCAACTCAATGAATAGCATGTCAATGACAGGCATTGCTGCCACCTGAAATAAAGACTGATAACTAAACTTACTTGAGCGTCTGGATAAGCTAGGTACAATAAACATGTTAACACATTACCCCATAGACTATTTTTAGACCAAACCTCTTTGAATGAATCAGCTGAAAAGGAGCATTTGCTAGAGCAAAGGAATTTTTAGAATTGTGTAGTTTTGAAATCCTAGTTATAAACAGAGCATTGTTCCTATGCTCTGTTTATCACAATCATATTGTCAATGGTTTAACAAAGTGACTTTTACAGAGGCGTCAAAGGGAGTCAATATAAGGGAATGGGTCAACTTTGAAAAAAATATTCTTTTGACATTGAATGTGGCAAAATATTTAACTACAGTCAGTAAATACTTATAAAAGATTATTCACAAAAAAATCTCACATATTGGTTATATGCAGCTAATGTTGATGCTAAAGTGTGAAACTAATATATGAAATACAGACAGACATATGGATGATAGGCAAATGCAAAATGGAAATTAAACTAACAAAGAAAAGATCATTTTGAGCATTTCATGATACAGTAAGCTAACAAACAGCATCTCAACATATTTGACATTTAACTATTTCCCTCATATAAACACCTTTACATGCATTTGCAAACACAGTAGACTCCAATCAGACAGACCCTTAGTAAAAGGGCCATCTGGTCAGGGTTTGCTCTGTTTGCTTTTGACATGATATAGATCAAATTCTACAGTTTGTGTCAAAGCAAGGAATTTCCTCACAAAGTTAACATTATAAAAATTCAGCTAATATATGTTAATGTTGTCCTGAATATATAGCAACAAAAATGTAATCAAATAAATGTAGTGTACTATATCAGTCTGCATATGGGTGATGGATGAAACTATACACTCCTAAACAAGCAATTTGATAGAGTCTACACTTTTATTACTTAATTAGTTTCATTTAACCCTTTACTCCATAGATACACCATTGCATACATGTGATAACCTGCTGAGGCATGTCAGGTAGATTTAGGAAATTTGTCAGGTAGATTAGACTTTTGTCAGGTAGATTTTTCTGACGCGACAAAATATATGGAGGAGAAAAAGAAATTTGCTTGATACTTTTGTTTGTTATACTTTTTCACATTATCATTCATACTTTACCATAAATGCATACCATACCATTATAAATCTTACATTACACACATAACATTTACACACTTAACCCTTTCCCTCATATAAACACCTTTTTCGTGCATAAACTTGCAAAGAGAATAGACCCAGATCAGATGGCTCCTACAGGAGTTGTCTGGTCAGGGTCTGCTGTGCCTTTGTTTGCTTATGATATAGGAATGATTCTACACTTTCTGGTTTGGCAAAAAAATCCAATGTGGTGTAAAAAACCCATTAATCCTTTCCTTCACATAAACAAGTTTTCACACATTTGCAAACAGAGTATACCCAGATCAGACAGCTCCTATAGGAGCCACCTGATCAAGGTTTGCTCTGTTAGCTTTTGGAATTTTAAAAATGTTTCTGTATTGTACACATTTGCAAATAGAGTAGACCCAGATCAGAGAGCTCCTATAGGAATAAATACATAATTCTAAAATCTTCCTTTTTGGTAGATTTATTCAAACAGGTTGGGTCTGAAAATCTTCTAAGAGAGAATGAGTTAATATAAAGTTATCAAAACCATGCCTAACTGACTTTCACACCTTTCAAATCAGATGAAAGGGGAGACTGGATATCTTAAAATATGTTCAAACAAAATACATCATATATTATATATCTATATGAGCTTACCCTTGTAACTGGATCTCCTGCTTCAAGTCACCATGTCGGTCATAAATCTTTACCAAGTTGTCATTGCTGCAAAGTGCAAAATAATACATGTAATTTATAGATGGTAACAAGTAAAGTAACTCAAGTACTCTGTCAAACATTATACCATTAGTGTGTTGTGATAATTATATCCTTCCATCTAGAACTTAGAAGATCAACTTGGAATCAGATCAGATGCTGCAGTACTCAGATTTTGATCTGGATTACCCATTACTAAAACCCTTTCCCTCATATAGATGCTTTTTCACGCATTTGCAAACAGAGTAGACCCAGATCAGATGGCTCCTATAGGAGCCAACTGATCAGGGTCTGATCTGTTTGCTTGAGGTATAATATATATATAATTCTACAGTTTCTGCCTGAACCAAAATGTCCTGTGTTCATATGCGATTATAAAAAGATAATCTAATTAATATTCATGATGTCATTATTTCTCAGATGAGTATTGAACAGGGAAAGGGTTAAGTAGTATATCACACAACAGATCTTGTCCAGAGGAAGTGAAAGTGTGGTACCATCAGACAAATTTCTGAAGTAGCAATACTGCCATGCTATGCAAGCTAGCTTTTGTGGTGACATAGAAGAGTATCTTACTTGTATAGTTGAGGAAGTGAGTTTGATCCCTGGTACGTCTGTAGTCAATTTCAAGGTTTAACCTTTACCCATTACATAATTACTATGCCTCTTGAAATGTACATAACTTACATTCACTAGAACAAAAAATGATTTTGAAGCAAAATTGTATATAACAATTATTACAGTTAGTGTAATGTTGATCCTAAGAATCCTTTTGATCCTAGAAAATTTCTGTATGAAATATGAGTCCTACCGTTGGAAGCTATAGACAGAAACTTTCACAACTGACTCTGATCGAGTTATCTTACCTGGAGGTAGCAATATAGTTGCCGAGTGATTTCTGCCAGGCATACTGCACTCCACCTCCACCACGACCACCACTTACACAAAATACTCGCTGAAAATAAATACATATTGCTATTGTTAAAAGAAAACAAAAACATGCTGTAAAAATGTGAATTTCATACATTTCATTTTTTTTAGGATGTAGATTTTCAAGTAATGCTTAATGAAATTTGAGGACCTTATCTTTAACATAGCCTTGAAACTCAGAGAAAGTTCAGAGGTAATTTTAACCCTTACCCGTATATCAATGCTTTTAGATGACTTTGCAAACAAAGAAGACCCAGATCAGTTGGTTCCCATAGGAACCTACTGATCAGGGTCTGCTCTGTTTGCTTATGGAATTTATATACAGATTTGATGCTACAGTTCTTGTCAAAGCAAAATGTTCCAAAAAGAAAATACAGTATAAAAATTAAACTAATGAATTTTCATGAAAAGACCAGGTCACACATAAATGTTGATTGGGGAATAGGTGAATTCATCAGCAAGACCTGCCTTAGTATAGAATGTGATTCAAGTTATGGTCATAATGTTTGAAAGATAGACTAAATAGAAAAAAACAAACTACAGGATCTCTCAATATATCACTTATTATAATAATAAGTCAACTTAAATATGTTTATATTGACTAAACTTTAGAATCAGATCTATATTATATCATAAGCAAACAGACCAGACCCTAATCAGACAGCTCCTATTATAGGAGCCATCTGGTCTGGGTCTACAGAGTTGGCAAAGGCATTGAAAAGGGTTAAGATTAATGTAGGTCAATAACAGATGAAGAAGTCTTATTCTTCCAGAGAATAACCAGGGATTTCCCTCTGAATTTGGAATTGGGGTCCTATCCCTTACCTTTTCAATTAGAAAGCCCCTTGAATTTTTGGAGAGTCCTAAGTATGCCTCAGACCTTTAAAATTGATTATGCTATCATGGAAAAATTGAAACAAATTCCTACATAGCATTTTCGGTTTGTTCAGCCATTTTGGTGAAGGTTGTCGCATAGAAGCTTTAATCTGAACCGTATTAGTCTTGCACGCCAGCCCTTAACTGCCAACTTCCCTACACTGCGGAAATTAACAGCCGAATTTGGTGGAAAAACAAGTTTAATTTCAGGAGTCCCTAGGACAAACAGCTACATGCAAATGGGAGTCACTGTCCTGTACGTGTTTAAAAATTGTGACCCTGACGCAGAAAAGTTGCACATGGGAAATCCCTGGATAACTATAAAATGGCAAATTAACCATTTCCTTCATATAAATGCCTTTTCACGCATTTGCAAACAGAGTAGTCCCAGATTAGACAGCTCCTGTAAGAGCCATCTGATAAGGGTCTGCTCTGTCTGCTAATGGAAATTAATAGATCTTTTACTTTATTTTCTAAAGTGGCTACAATGTTCCAACTTCCATATTTTAATATAGCGATTTCCCCCATGATTATTCAGGTATTGAAATTTGGACTAATTATAGAACGGGGAAAGGGTTAATCAAAAAGTGGAAAAATACACAAGGCAGTTTGTAAAGCCTCTGTACTTGAACTATGTATACGTATTCAGATGAAAAGAAAACGGTATTTAGACCTCGACATATCAATTGAGATCGAAGAAATAAACTGGCGACAGATAACCAACATTCTCAACATTCCAAACATATACCCCACCCACTTTTCTTGCGTTATCGGCGCAACAAATTTCATTGAACATCGATGTAAGAAGTTCTTAAAATATAAAAGGGTATCTTGTTATAAACAATTAATCATGTCTGATTACCTTCATTTGTTTGATTTATATGTTTTCAAAAGACAAATCGTAAAAACAGCACATGAAAATATTGACAGTTCCAGTTTGTTGAACATGGAAACTGGAATGCTAACGCATGCGCGCTTGATTTCATAGATAAAACACTTCCATACATCAATCTTACCTTTGAATATTAACGGGGAATAACGCGGCTCTGAAACAAATGATAAATTATACAAACACGAATCGCATGTAACACTGAGCGAATTTAGAGACAAATGAGTGAATAATTAAAACGAAAAAATGAATGAATAGGTGAATGAAATTTCGATGAATAAATGATTCAAGCAAATAATTGAATGCATTAATTATTGATCTGATACGTAATATTTATGATAATGATTTCCCAGAATACCTAAAATAAGTACGCTTAGACTTTTTGCTGATGACAACATTATATACAGAGAGATCAAGGATAAATCTGAGGCCGAACTTCTCCTACTAGACCTTCAGGCAGCTGGCAGGTGGGAACAGGACTAGCTTTTAAATATACTTTTCCACCCCGATAAGTGCAGTATCCTGTCTGTCACTCAAAAGAAATCTCCTGTTCATTTTCAGTATAAATTACATGACCACTTCCTTGTAAAGGTCAATAATGCAAACTATTTAGGTATCACCCTTGAAAACGATCTTAAATGGAACAAAAACATATCAACTCTATAACTAGCATAGCCTATCAATCTCTCGATTTCTTAAAAGAAACTTGACATTATAAAGAAGATAGATGGACATCTTCTTCTAAAGTTAAAGCTCAAGCTTACAAGGCCCTTGTCAGACCTAAACCTGAATACTCAGCCACTGTCTGGGGCCCTTACAACAAAAACAAACTCAACCAAATTGAAAAGTTCAAAGGAGCGTAGCTATAGGCCTATGTGTGAGTAACAGATACAGCAATACCAGTTCAATAACAGACGTGTTGGATAGTTTAGGCTGGCAACTCTTAGAAACACGCAGGACAAGGGATCGCTTAATCATATTTTACGCATCGTTACTATCCACCCAGATCCAAACTTTTTAATTCCGTCAGACCCTAGAACCCGCAATTATACTAGTCATAGCCTTAGACCCATTAGTTCAAATAAAGATGCTTATAGATATTCGTTTTATTGTTGAACCATCCCATTATAGAACCTACTGCCAGATATGGCTCACATAGTACCATCTGTTCAGGTATTCAAGTCCATAGTGACTATTCCTGCAGTGGTGAATTTGTGCTGGAAGCCCTTTGTTTCTTTACCTATCATTGTAAACAGTTTTCATGCTATCCCCATTTGTAAATTTGTTTTCAAATTTTAACCCGCGCATGCACATAAGCATCACTCATGATGGAGTAAAGTAAACTAAAGTAGAAGAGAAGAAGACGAATTCTTAACCCTTTCCCTGTTCTGTATTAGGCCAAATTTCAGTACCTACTGAATATTCATTAACAAAATTGTTATAAAGAAATATGTAAGATGGAACATTGTAGACAATTTAGAAAGTGAAGAAACAGATCTATCGAATTTTATCAGCAAACAGAGCAGACCCTGATCAGACGGCTTCCTAGAGGAACTTTCTGCATGAATTTCATCCTACATTAAGTTGCCGCCTGTCTCCAATACCAATATTTATACCAAATTTAACGTCCGGTTTAGCGAAGTTTTACTGTATTAGAAGCCTCCTCCAGTACCCATCCCATACGAGTTGGCACTTATCCCCCGCGGCCCCAATCATGAAAAGTTGCCTACGCGCCTCCTGACCTATCAGTACTACTACAGACTCTGAGTTTTAAAACTCCCGAGTCTACATCTGATATCATTTTCAAGTATGGCTGACCAACGGATACTTAACCATTCACTCAATGAGCATTCATGGAAAACAATACAATATAGATTAAGGTTCATGACTATAGATTTTTTTGGAAAAGGTGCAGACACTGATCAGACGGTTCCTACAGGAGCCGTCTGATCCTGGTTTACTACATTTGAAAAGTCATAGAAAGGTGTATTTACAGAGTAAATAATTAAGAGTCCATGCTTATAAAACTTTTAGTTGAGTCTGAGTTCGTTCTCAAGTTTTTGATTGGTCAGATGTGAGCCTGTGGCTCACATCTGACCAATCAAAAGCTTGAGAACTCAAATCTGACCAATTAAAAGCTTGAGAACGAACTCAGACTCAACTAAAAACCTTTATAAGCATGGAGCCAGAATGTTAGGGGATACGGGTTCAAGTTTATAAACCTTTTTTGCTTAAGTCTGTGTCTCAAAATGATAGTGAATAAGGACTGATTTATCCCTTTACTCCATGAATATTCATGTAAAAATAATGATACCATGAACATTAATGATATTATTTTTTGTAATGGCACATGAACACAGGATGTTTTGCCCATGGCGGATACTTTAGAAATGTGTCTATATCATTTCGTAAGCAAACAGGGCAGAGTCAGCAGACCCTGATCAGACGGATCATATATGAGTCGTATGATCTGAGTCTACTCTGTTTGCATCCGCGTAGAAAGACGTGCTTATGGAGTAAAGGTTTATACCCAAACGGATCTTTGTCTTGAAAAAAAGTATAGTATAACCTCTCTTTAGAGACCGCTCATTCTTTACCTGAGGAATATTCACAACAAAGTTAATAACGCCTGGAATTTTTACCTTGGTGATGAATATTTATAGAGTAAAGGGATTACAGATTTGTCCACTGCAACCACTTCCCGGCAACGTTATCAGTGAAAGCGTTAACCCTTTCCCTTATATTGACGACTTTTGACGACTCTGTAAAATTCACTTTGTGAAACCATTGTGATAAATAGAGCATTTACTCCTATAGGAGCAAATGCTCTATTTATCACAATGGTTTCAAACTACAGAATTCTAAAAAATGTTCCTTTTCTCTAGTTAATGCTCCTTTTCGGTAGATTTATTCAAAGAGGGTGTATCTAAAAATAGCCTATGAGGTAATGGGTTAATGACATCAACTCTAAGTAACGTTCGTCTGTATAAAAGTTTCATAATCACGTGTTCGCCCATCTTGGCCAACTAATTATCAATATAAACCCATTTTCCTGACCTAGACCCATATCCGACTGTCCTTGTAGGAGTCATATAGTCACCATTCTGCTCTTTTGAGATCAATTTCTCTTATTCTATTGTCAATACATGTACAAACAAAAGAAAGAAAAAAACAAAACAAAACAGTCCCTGCACGTGTTCATGTGTGGTTTAACTCTTTACCCCATGAGTATTCATATAACAAATAAAGGCACCATGTATATCAATTATATGCGTGCTTACAATGGAAACTTTGGCAAAAACCCAGAATAAGATCTGTATTATTTCAAAAGTTAACAGATCCAACAGCCAGATCAAATGGCTCCAGCAGGGATAAGTGGGGGCCTATATGTGTCCGTCCCTCCATATCAGTCCGGGTTTACTGGGATAAATAGTTCAATATTAAATGGACTACAACTTAATAACTCTATTTGACAATGACAATGACAATGACAATGACAAAGTTTATTTGCAATATAAGGCCTCCGGCCCAAAATACAAACTACATGCTTTAACAATATGTGTAGCGTCAATAGGTTTTTTTTAATGTATAACTATAAATCAATATCGTTCAATATGCACTTGTTACGACTAAAGTGGTATATCAATATCATGCATTGAGAACATACGATGTAAAATGTGTGTTTACTTATCGGCAAAATATCTTAAAAACATCCGTAAAGCATCTTTAAAAAGGCTCATTCTGCGCAAAAGATCCAGTGAGTTATTGGATGTATACTAATGTTAGTTTGCAAACCAAATAAGCCCTTATATACACTAACATACTTCTTGTATGCTTAATACCCCTATTCCACACAGACCACGAATCCAACGAATCGCCAAGATTTGATAAATTTTAAGATTCGTGACGATTCGTGGAATTTTGTAAATGTTCTGGTCCAATTAGTGACGCTCTACGATTTAGCTATGATAAAGGTACGATAGTGTTACGAATATTCGTGGGATTCGGCTGGAATATTGTAAGAATTCACTACGATCTACCAGAATCTACTACGAATACTACACGAACGTTAGGAATCAGTTACGAATCAGTTCAGAATACGCCGAATGCATATACGAATGAGGTACGAATAATAATGAATTCTTGACTATTCTTGACAATTCGTTTGATTTTCCCATAGTATAGGTATAAAAGGCCCTCAGCCCTGCTTGCAAGGCATCAGTTCTACAATGGATGTTAATCGTAGAGCAGCTGTAGTGTTGGTCCTGGACTTGGAGTATCAGCACCAGCTGTTGATAGCTAGGGGATTGCTTCGGAGAAGAAGGAGAAGAGTCTCCAGGTTATGGGTTAGACCGTGGCTGACACCAGCTAGAAGGCTAGAATACGGTCACTACAACATACTGATGCAGGAGCTGAGAGTGGAAGATTCATTTACGATTCCTAAGAAAGCACTACGAATTAAGTTAACAGTTAAGAGTTAATGAGTTTAGAATATCTACGAATGCCTACGAATCAATTACGATTCAATTACGATTCCTGAGAAACCACTACGAATTTGTTACGAATTAACTACGATATTTTGGATTCGGGAGTTCGTGGCCAAAAATTTGAACAGCTCAAAACTTTTGTCACGAATTCCCGATTGCTCAAGAACTGCACGAACTGATTACGGTTCCACTACGAATCCTAAAAGTTGTCGATTCTCGGCGATTCGTGGGATTCGAGGTCTGTGTGGAATAGGGGCATTACCAGGATAAAAACTACAAATATGTGGAGGGATGAACACAACCGCTTATGTATGAAAGAAAATGAGTTAATCCCCCCATCTCATAAAGAAACCTTTTTCACGCCTTTGCAAACAGTACATGTAGACTCTGATTAGACGACATAGGAGTCCTGGGTCCCTGCTTATAAAGCTTTTTAGTTGAGTCTGAGTTCGTTCTCAAGCTTTTGATTGGTCAGATATGAGTTCTCAAGCTTTTGATTGGTCAGATTTGAGCCAAAGGCTCAAATCTGACCAATCAAAAACTTGAGAACGAACTCAGACTCAACTAAAAGTTTTATAAGCAGGGACCCTGAAGTAGCCGTCTGATCAGGGTCTGCTCTGCTTTTTTATGAAATTATAAAATATTTGACTCTACTAGTTTCTACCAGTACCAAATACCCAAACATTCCGTGTATACATGTATATGCTAACATAAAAATTCAGCTAATAAATATTCAACAGGGAAAGCGTTAGACCACATAGAACCATTATTAACCATTGTATCACTATCCACGACTAGAATCACATTTGTATATAGTTTGGATCCAGATGAGACATCGAGTAACTCGCTCTATTGATCACAATGGTTTCAAAACTATGTAGTTCAACAATTTTCCTTTTCTCTAGTAAATGTTCCTTTTCGGTAGATCTATTAACAGAGGTTGGGTCTAAAAGTAATGTATGCGAGAATGGGTTAAAAAAAGAACAGGGTCCATGCTTATAAAGCTTTAAGTTGAGTCTGAGTTTCGTTCTCAGACTTTTGATTGGTCAGATTTGAGTTCTCAAGCTTTTGATTGGTCAGATTTGAGCCAAAGGCTCAAATCTGACCAATCAAAAGCTTGAGAACGATCTCAGACTCAACTAAAAGCTTTGTAAGCAAAGACCCAGTATTAGCATCATTTATCAAAGTCCGGGAATCCAAACCATGACCAACCTCATTAGAAAGCAATTACTCTCTCGATCCGCGTTGTAGATCTACAGTAAACTCTTGATAATTCGAAATTTTAGTACATTGTATATAGAAACATTTAGGCCCTTTTATGCAGGTGGTAGCAAAGTTGAAGCCACACAGAAAGTTCATTGAGCTTTCTGTGTGACTTTCATCCTGCATTAAGCTGCCACCTGCCTTAAAGATCGGCAATGATACGTATTTGAGTGTTCGAATAATCCAGGTTTTACTGTATTCATCTGAAACAAATGGATCTGATCTGATGGAATCGCAATTTTACAAGACACTCCAGATGACGATTCTGGGATTGGTTTTCTTCTGAGAAGCGACTGGTTGTTCTGGGTTCCAAGCAATATTGTTGTAGCTCAATGCTTGTGTAATCTGTTTTACATCTTTCTTCGTTCACAGGTCTTTCCACCTGCTATTGCGTCCTCTTCAACTGAACGGAAGAATCGTCTTTTTAAACTTAAATACCCGCTTATATTACAAATATCTTTAATTTCTTTGAAAGGGTAAATATCATATTTAGGAAGACAAATATGTTAAATAAATTTCTATTGAATTATGCGACCTCTATTATCTTGATCCAAACTGTTTTTGCACACATATTCTTAAGCCATTGACAGCTTTTTGAAGGACATAAGTGATAATTAATTATTTATTCTACTTGTGTCATATCTTAAATGACGATCAGATTTAATTGTATCCTCGCGTGTTTTGTTCCTTAGACAAAACTCACTGAGACGGACAGTTGAAACTCAATATAATGGCAACGTAATGAATAAACATATGTCTCTTCTAAAGCAGAAGGTCACTAAATGTAGAGCGAAGGTAATGCAGGAAGCAAATATTAAAGCTTTGTGCATAATTTTCGTCCATCGTTGAGCTACTGTCTTTTTTAACGATTGGGAATTAGACTGATTTTCAGAGACCTGTGAAAGCAGGTTGTACTGTATGATCGACATAGAACGTTCTGAGAATACAGTTAAGAACATTAGCGGAATAACTGAACGTGTAGTTTGTCTTGGTGAAGGACTGTGGCCGATCATCTAGGATATAAAGCTGAACAGTGTTACCTCTATGATTAAAGACGCATTTAAAATGGATAACAAGGTAAGACGCATCAATATTTGTTTTAATTAGAGATATATAATAGATAGATACTTTGAAGATAGATAGATAGATAGATAGAGAGAGAGAGAGAGAGAGGGGGGGGGGTCGAGGCGCCGGGGGGGGGGGGGGGGGGGGGTCGAGAGAGAGTTTAGTAATAGGTCATTACGGTCTCTAGTGTTAGATTCAGCCATTGTAAGCCTGTCATCTGTGTATTCAGTAAAATAATATCTGGAGATTTACCATAAAGATAAAAATCTATCTATGATGCCCCGGAAAGTCACTTAAACGTACATTTTATTAAAAGTAACTTTCACATTTTTATTTATTACGTAATAAAATCACTATGCCTAATTTTCGGTACGGCTGTAGGAGTTGTCTGATCAAGGTCTGCTCTGTTTGATTCTGTGTTACAGATCTGACCCTCCGATGTTTGCGATAACGTCATAATCGTCTTTAACCCTTTACTCCATGAACACGCATTTTAACGCCTTTGCAAACAGAGTAGACCCAGAT
The DNA here is from genome assembly GCA_963576725.1 of Azorinus chamasolen. Classification (NCBI taxonomy): domain Eukaryota; kingdom Metazoa; phylum Mollusca; class Bivalvia; order Cardiida; family Solecurtidae; genus Azorinus; species Azorinus chamasolen. The sequence goes on along the minus strand of OY755242.1, from coordinate 43,555,873 downwards.
CAGAGGGTCACTGTAAGAGCTGTCTGATCAGGGTCTCTTCTGTTTGCTTAAAACATTTGTAGATCAGATTCTTCAGTTTCTGTCATGGCCGAATGTTCCTGTGACGTAATTAAAATCAATCCAATTAATATTAATGATGTCATTATATCTTACATAAATAGCCATGGCGTATAGGATAAAGAAAAGGAAAAAAGAGAAAGTATAAGTAAAAGTTCAGTAACTGTAACGCTTTTCAACATTTGTTTTCTAAAATACGACCAGAGTGTCAGGCATTGTGGATCCTGATGTGACGCCGTTTTCCTAGGTCTGTCAATTTTAGCTTGGACTCTGCCAAAGAGTGACAAAGGTATTTTAACAGGTGAGCTATGATATGTTAAATGATGTGTAATATTGTATATCTAAAAGTGTTCAATATTTGTATAAATATGGCGTGTGAAAGAAAAATGATTAAAAAATGAGCTTGTTATAAAAAGATGAAATGCATGTAGTTTTTCCTAGCTGGTTTATAAATCAACACTAAAGTTGTGTGATAAGTACATCTATAATCATTATGAAGAATTGATAAATTTTTAATTATGTATTTACCAAATTTAATTCTGTGTATATGTGGATGCGCGCGTGCTTATACGTGCTTGTGCGCATGCACGCGTGATTGTGTGTGATAGCGTGCGTGCTTGCATGTGTGCGTGTGTGCGCGTGAGTGTGTGTGTGCATGTGCTTTAACCATTTAACCCCCATGCTATATTAGGTAAATTCGTCAAGAAAATGTATCTGTTAAAGAGTTACTGTTACTGTTACACAGAACTCCAAATAAGAGGCGTAAATTAAAACATTTTCAAGAATAACTACTTTATTTCTCCACCAACCCTTATGTTGTGACCATTCTTTAGAATTGTCTCTTCGAGACGATTCAAAATAGTGGTCAAAGCCTAGGATTTGGTAGAGAAATGACGATTTTAGTATTTGAGTACGCACCTTTATCTGTTTCGACTAAATAGCAAACCTGTTGGACTCTGACCAGTCACTGAATTATTCCTGGTTTGATCTGGTACCATGTTATCTGCATTGTACACTCAGCAAAATGAAAGATTAACACGTTCCCATCTTAACTCTTTACTCCATGAATATTTATGTAAGAAATAATGATATCAGAATATTAATTAGATGAATTGTAATAATAGCACATGGGCACGAAAATATTTGAATACAACAGAAACTGTGGAATCATATATATATGTATGTATTTCATAAGCAAACAGAGCAGACCCTGATCAGACGGCTCAAACAGGAGCCGTCTGATCTAGGCTTACTCTGTTTGCAAAGGCATAGAAAATGTGTATTTATGGAGTCGCGGGTTAACCATTTCCTTCACTATTTTATACAAGAACTCATGGCATTCAGGATATTCATCAATTGAAATTTAATAATGGTCAAGGAGCAAATAAATGTTTAGCCATGGCAGAAACTGAAGAATCAGATCCATAGTAGCCCATAGACAAAAAAACAGACGCTGGTGAGACGGCACTAAAGGAGCCATCTGATCTGTGTCTACTCAAAGGTGCCCGACGCATGCTGGGACCCCCACGTCCCCTTTTATGATCGAAGTATGCAAAACTAACCTAAAACTATCTATTGTATCCAAAACCACTCCGAAACACAAGAGAAACACAACCCGAAAGAAAATCCTGTGGGGTCTATATATACATATATAGACCAGACAGGAATTGTTTTCAGGTCCCAGCATGCGTCGGGTCTACTTTGTTTGTAAATGCGTGAATTAATGGAATATATGTGTTGAAAATATGTCACTCAAAAACTGTGCTGCGTGCATAACTTGTGTTTATATTTACTTTCATCTTTTCATGACAGAGACACATTTTGATACTTATGCAAACAAAGTAGAACCAGATCAGACGGCTCGTACACAGGCTGTTTTTTTGTTTTGATCAGGATTCAATGCTGTAGTCCAAAACTTCATTTTTAATATATCAAAACTGACAGTAACATAAGTTCGTGCAACAAATTGACCGAACTATGTACATGTACCCTAATAAGGCTAAGTAGTTGGACAAACAAACATAGGCAAATAGTGCAGACCCAGATCAAACGGTTCACTGATCTGGGTCTGCAGTAATGCTATGCTAGTATAATTTAACCCTTCGCTTGCTATTCACGTCAGTATACCTACCTGTAAATAGTGAAGACCCAGATGAGACAGCTCCTGCAGGAGCTGTCTCATCTGGGTCTGCACTATTTACAAGTTGATTGTGCAACCAGTGCACTCCACAGCAGTGATTGCACAGCGAAATACTTGTATACAGTGAAGATATATGTACATGTAATTATACAACAGGGCATGGGTAAAGAAGGAGAAATTAATTTTAAAATTCAGCAAGAGAAGGGGGTTAAAGTTATCAAAATGGTGCAACATTGAATTATTCAGTTTTTTTGCGGATGTAGAGGGGATACTCAGTAAATACGTTGAGTAATTAATAAATGCAAGGATTAAAGAAAAATCAGGATTATATCATCATTATGTAGAACATGCATATTGTACTAACCCTTTACTCCATAAATACGCCTTTCTATGCCTTTGCAAACAGAGTAGACCCAAATCAGACCAGACAGCTCCCATAACTCTGTTTCCTGATACATATTAATATAGATATGATTTTACAGTTTCTGTCATGTCCAAAAAATCACGTGTTCATTATAAATATGAATCTACATGTAATTAATATTCCTGATGTAAGTATTTCTTCCACATTCATAGGGTAAAGGATTAAATGTTCATAGGTATAGACGTATGCCATGTACATATAGTTTGCCTTTAGAGTTCAGTATGTTACTAACATGCTATAAATGTCTAACAATATTTAAAATTGAAAAAAAAACACCCCACAACAACAATGTAACATTATTGTATATGTGAATATATTGTACTTGTATTTACATGGCTATATTTCCTCATGATAAATTGTTAAAACACAGTAAAACCTCTGTATAACGGCCACTAAAGTGTCTTAATTAGTTGGTATTTAGGGCAGGTGGCTGCTTAAAGCAAGGTGAAAGTAAAACAGAACGCTCCTATAGGAGCGTTCTGTTTTACTTTCACCTTGCTTTAAGCAACCACCTGCCTTTAACACAAAATATTTGATGTAATTTAGTGGCCGTTATAGAGAGGATATTTCTATTTTGAATTGTACAGCACATTGCCTGTTTGGAGTAATATAAACACCATTTACGACTCGAAGGGGGAATATTATTACATGTAATTGTGCATATACTCGTAATGTAGCCTCTCTTTACTTCAAGACTGTCGGATCTGGATGAGATGCCGAGTAACTTGATGTCTCATCAGGAGGTTCTAGACTGTTTGACACCCAGATTGCATTTTGGTAGACATAAATCAGTACAAAGCTACAGATAAACGTGCGTACTCAGGCATTAAAATTGTCATTTCTCCAACAAACACTATGGTGTGACCGCTCTTTAGAATCGTCTCTTCGATTCTAAAGACTGGTCACATAATAGGGTTTGGCGGAGAAATAAAGACGCAATTCTTGAAAATGTTTTAACTTACTCATCTTATGTGGGCCTCTCCTGATCATACACGTCGTATGAATTTTGAAACTGTAGTTAGCGTAAAACTCTTGAGGCAATCTGAAGTTTAATAATACAGGATGTTTGTTATTCTGATGCGTATTTGTTTAGATTAGATCCTTCAACACTTCTTACATAGTTCAAGAATAATTCCTTTATTTCTCCACCAAACCTCGAATAGACGGTTCTAAAGAATGGTCACATCATAGGGTTTGGTGGAGAAATTACGAATTTAGTATTTGAGTACGCACCTTTATGTACATGCAACCATGCAGTACGTAACCTATATATAGTTTGAACTTGAGACATTACCTCGTACTCTGTGTAGATGTACATACGTTTGTAACGGAGGTTTATACAACCACGCAATATGTACGGAATATAGAGTTTGAACGTAATGCACCTTCCTCGTACTTTGTGTTGATGTACATAATTTTTCAACGCTAGTACATGCATCCATACAATCCGGAGCGGTTATAGAGTTTGAACGTGATGCATTTCATTAACTCTGTGTGTAGATGTTCATGTACATACGTATGTAACTGACCCACACATACAATTTATGCGTATAATAATCATTAACCCTTTCGCTGCCAAACTCTGTCGTCTGCTATAATTTTTCATTTTTCTTATTTTCTTCATTTTTGTTTCAAAAACATAGTAACAGTAACAAACAGTTTGGATCCTGGTGAGACGCCGAGTTACTCGGCGTCTCATCTGGATCCAAACTGTTTGCATGTGATATCATAGACCCGTCATTGTGGCACGGAAGGGGTTAATAGTTTACCTTCATATATTACATTGTACGATATGTAGCTATATGTACATCATTTGGTAATAAATGCACAAATATACGTATATTTGCAACCGTACATTTATTTGCGTACATACTGCATAATTATAAAAGATGAAATTCTCTCACATTGAGTATATATTTACATAATTTAGTAACAAGTGTAAAACATATACGTAATGATCTACACGCATTCATATACAATATATGTATATAGATACGTGCTAATAGTATTGGCTTTTAAAAAGTGCACCTTTCCCCATCCTTTCCTATTTATGTACAGATGTGCATTAGTTTGTAATGGGACATCCAACCTCACAGATTCGTTGCGTACACACAATCAATGCATTTTCCCTTGTATTGTGTGTGGATATATATGTGTTTTATTTCACACGCAACCATAAACAAATCGTATATTTACCTATATTGCGTATAGATATACGTCAGTACCCATACACATGGTACATGCAACCATACATCACTGCGTGCACAGTACTTTCAGTACGAACTTGTTGCAGTTCTTACAAGAGATAAGTAACAAAGCACGAAGTAGAAAGAATACTACGGGATGAATTAGAATTGCATAGAAAGTGCTGAATTGTGAAACAATACCATAATTCATAATATAAAGGTGTTAGAGCAAATTCGTTTGTAAAGATTTCAAATACACCAGACACATGGACAACCAGTATCGCGATCAATAGTACTTAAATAATTAAACACCATGGACAATCTTTCACAGATAACAAAATCTCGCTATGGAAAACTGATATCACACACAACAGCTTTTCGCAGGAAACTAAGATCAGCTGCAGAGTAGGGAATATAATTATGCTTGTAACTCTTAATATGGTATATAAATAACAAAACCTTTAAAATAGCCGAGCAATGGCATCCGGGTAATATGTTAACCCATTCTCCCCTAGACTATTTTTAGACCCAGCCTCTCTGAATAAATCTACTGAAAAGGAGCAAAAACTAGAAAAAGGGAAAGTTTGGAATTTTGTTGTTTAAAACCATTGTGATAAATACAGCATTTGCTCCTATAGCAGCAAATGCTCTATTTATCTCAATGGTTTCACAAAATAAAGTTTACATAGGCACAATTAGGCGTCAGTAGGAGAGAATGAGTTAATTAATAGATATTTTTTCAGAAAAATATAAGTTTCCGAGGTACAATATAGAACATTGGGATAAGAAGTGCCGATGCCACTGGCACTAGATCGAAAAAAGGCTATAGTTCTAAACATATCTCATGTGTATTACTATAATGGGCTTTATATAGAGTAAAACCTCTCTTAACCGGACGGTCAATTTAGTATACATAGCGGTCTTGGAGACAGGTGCCAGTTTAATGCAGGGTGAAAGTCATACAGAAAGCTCCTCTAGCCACCTGCCTAAAAGTATATACAGTAAAACCCCTCTAAACCGGACGTTACATTTGGTATAAATATCGGTCTTGGAGACAGGTGGCAGCTTCATGCAGGGTGGAAGTCATGCAGAAAGCTCCTAGAGGAGCTTTCTGCATGACTTTCACCCTGCATGAAGCAGCCACCTGCCTAAAAGTATCTAAATTCTTCTCTACTAGAATTCCGGTTTAGAGGGGTTTTACTGTACATTCTTATAAAGTACTTATGTATATATTCCGGTTTAGAGGGGTTTTACTGTATACGTCAAACAGTTCAACCAGCATATGGAGACTCTTTCATGGAACATTGGATGTGTTCCAAAGTCAGTTTGGAAGACTTTACTATAGTAAATAACTATAATATATATTAATCTATAATATGAATGAAAATAAGTTAAAATCGTACAGGATTATTATATCACATCAACATTTTCACTGAAAACAAGATGTGTTTGTGAAACACTATGCCCCCTCGATATGATATTTGACCCTGAAGGATGACCTTGATCTTGACATGTCACCCCTCAAACTGTGCAGCTTCATGGGGTACACATGCAAACCAACTATCAAGTCTGTATCTCTACTGGTTCAAAAGTTATGGCCAATGTTAAAGTTGGGGACCTTTGACCATGAAGGATGACCTTGACCTTGACATGTCACCCCTCAAACTGTGCGGCTTCATAAGATACACATGCATACCAGTATCAAGGCTGTATATCTACTGGTTCAAACGTTATGGCTAATGTTAATGTTGGTGACCTTTGACCTTCAAAGATGACATTGACCTTGACATGTCACCCCTCAAACTGTGCAGCCAAATGAGAAACACATCTATACCAACTATCAAGTCTGTATCTCTACTGGTTCAAAAGTTATGGCCAATGTTAAAGTCGGTGACCTTTGACCCTGAAAGATGACCTTGACCTTGACATGTCACCCCCAAACTGTGCAGCTTCATGAGATACACATGCATACCAAATGTCAAGTCTATATCTACATGTTAAAAAGTTATGGCCAATGTTAAAGTCGGTGACCTTTGACCCTAAAAGATGACCTTTACAATGACATCATCATGTTGCCCCTCAAAATGTGCAGCTTCATGAGATACACATGCATACCAAATATCAAGACTCTATCTCTATTGGTTCAAAATTTATTGCCAATTTGAAGTTGGTGACCTTTGACCCTGAAGGATGGCCTTGATATGTCACCCCTCAAACTGTGCAGCTTCACGAATTACACGAGCATGCCACATATCAAGTCTCTATATGTACTGGTTCAAAAGTTATGGCCAATGTTAAAGTCCATGATTTGACCCATATGTTTGACCTATGACCTTTAAGGATGACATTGACCTTGACATGTCAACCCTCAAAATGTGCGGCTTTATGAGATACATATGCATGCCAAATATCAAGTCACTAGCTGTACTGGCTCAAAGGTTATGACCAATGTTAAAGTTACAGACAAAGAAACAGACAATTTGACCTTGACCCTGAATGATGACCTTGACCTTAACATGTCACCCCTCAAAATATGGAGCTTCATGAGATACACAAGCATGCCAAATATCAAGTCTCTATTTCTACTGGCTCAAAAAATATGACCAATGTTAAAGTTGCTGACAAACAAACAGACAGACAGACAGGGCAAAAACAATATGCCCCCAGATCAGATCTTGGGGGCATAACCCCCCCCCCCCCATCACTTTTGATACATGTCAGGGTCTTTGTTAAGCTGGTTTTATATCTATTAACCATTTCCTTTCATAAACACGCCTTTTCACGCTGTCTGATCTGGGTCTGTTCTGTTTGTTTATGATATAATATCGTTCTAATTCTACCTGGTATTTGATATCTGTCATAGACCCCGGCACTCTGTTCAAATATTCTCCCTTCTCTCTCAAGTCCTTGTTTTATTTACCCTTCTCAGAACAAAATATTTAAAGTGCTGGAAATGAGCGTGTTTTTTTTGTATTTATTCTGTTGTCAATACAGTAATTTTTCGATTATTCGAATTCTCTGTACAGAAATAATTAGACCCTTTTAGGCAGGTGGCTTCTTAATGCATGGTGAAAGTCATGTAGAAAGCTCCTACAGGAGCTTTCTGCATGACTTTCACCATGCATTAAGCTGGCACCTGTCTTGAAGATCGATAACAATACGTATCTTAGTGTTCGAATAATCGAAGTTTTGATGTATTTATGTTTGTACAGTCGTTGGTTTGTTGAGTCCATGCAGTGTTCCGATTTATTCGAGCATTTGAGAAATACATCTCTGAGTGTTGGACAGCTTGGATTTTGGTGAGATGCAATACTCCATCAAGATCCAGACTACAGCTACATATTCAATTCAGGACGCTGAAGTAGGGTTAACAAATATCTGTGTCTCGAAACTCGTTGGATACATTTAGTAGTATTTAGCAAATGCCTTTGTGTAGTTTTACATTTATGTCAAGGCGTGGAACCGAATACATTTTAAGCTTTCATTTCAATCCTTCTGCATATTAAGGTTTTTCCACTAATGGCCGTTTATTTACCTCCTTTGAAATTGAAAAATGATATTGGAACATTTATCATACAATAAAGACTTAACAGGACTAAAGAAGATATTTCGAAGGACATTTTTGATTTTGTTTTATAAAATCTGGAAAAGTGAGTTATATGACCTCTTTTTTTTTCTTCATATTTTCAGTTAAAAATACCTTTTTCTTTTAACTCTTAAAAAGCCTTGTTTAACATTTATGAACTATACTAGAACCTTTACTTAATAACTGTATTAAAATAATTGCCGACAATTGTTAAAAATATAGATTTAATCAATTTTCGATATGAAGGTCAAATTGAAAGGAAGTAAACAAACGGCCATTGCTGGAAATACCTTAAATGTAGACACATCTATGTTCTAAATTACAGCGAAATTAAATAAATTTTAACTAAATAACACCAAACTCCAATATAGCGATACTGAACGAAGGTAAGGCATAACTATTCTCAAAAGATCTTTCAGCACTTATTGCATTACCTGCTCAATATTCATGTAAGACATAATGACATCGTGAAGATTTATTAGCTAATTTTTAATAATGGCACATGAACACATGGATTTTTACTATGGCAGAAACTGTAAAATCACAGCTATATATTATCGAAAGTAAACTGAGCACATCCAATAGGAGCATACGAAAGCCCGATGGTGACATTCTAAGTTCCTACTTCATAGTTCAAAGTTCCAAGTTTCCAGTTCCAAGTTCCATGTTCCATGTTCTGACTTCCATGTTCCGACTTTCAAGTTCCATGTTCCGACTTCCAAGTTCCAAGTTCCATGTTCCGACTTCAAAGTTCCGACGGCCAAATTCCAGGTTTCGACTTCCAACTTCCATCTTCCGACTTCAAAGTTCGAAGTATTCTCGTGACGTCATATGTTCGCACCCTTTACCTCACGCATGTCTGTCTTTTACCCTGTGGCCGTCGTGTGTCGTAATCAGACCTTTATTTAAATGTTTGACATACAACAAAGGTTAATAGTAATGTTTGAACATTATTATGAGCCATATCGATCTTTAAAATCTTGAAAACATGCGTAAATCACTAAAACTGGTGCTTTAGAATTGTAACAAACCAAAAGTAGAAATTCTGGAGGCATTGGATGTAAACACTTGAAACATGGAATTCGGAACTTGGAACTTGAAAGTCGGAACTTGGAACATGGAAGTCGGAACTTGGAACTTGGAAGTCGGAATTTGAAGCTTGGACCTTGGAAGTCGAAACTAAGACGTAGGAACTTGGAACTCGGGCGTAAACAATATACAATAACCACATATATATATATAGCAAATTATCTTGGAAGTAAGAAGTAAAACTTGGAAGTAGGAAGCTTGATGTAGGAATTTAGAATGTCACCACTGGGCTTTCGTAGGAGCCGTCTGATCTCTGTCTACTTTTTTCAAAGGTGTGAAAAGGCATGAAAATGTGTGAAAAGGTAAGCGTAAAGCATTTGATTGATTTTTAAAGCACTTGTTTTCATTCAGAATTCTAAAGAGAAAAGCTATATATTTTGTCTATTAACATGTTCACACATCACTGTATTGTATTCTTTATCATGCTTGCTATTAGCATACTATGTATGTTTTATGCAAAAAAGAAATTGAATGGAATATAATTAAGTTTTTCAGTTTTCAGTTTTATTTCAAGCAAATCGACAATGCAATTGCCTATGGTCATATACAATTTCATAGTGAACATGGCTACACATACAAGATATATACACATACACATACTTTACAATTTAAGATTTTATGGAACAGTATCAAAATTTAGCAAGGTATTGCTACGTGAACAGAAAGCATATTTCAAATATTTACAAAGCTTTAACAATTTTGTTTTCAGTAGACATAAAACTCACAAATTTGTTTATTGAAGGCCACAAAATATTACCTAAACAATTATTACGAATATGAGAATATTTGTTACAGCATAGTAAGAAATGATACTCAGATTCAACAACCATAGTATTACACATTCTACACAATCTGTTTTCTCTATTTACACCGGCATATCGCCCAAATTCAATTTCCAAGGAATGAGAACATAATCTAAAACAGGTTAAATACTTTCGAAGTGTATCATCTGCCACTAAGTCTAGATAAGTTTCATATTTAAATGTACATTTATACTTTCTGTAGTATTCTAATTTTGACATATTAGCTATAGTTGCTGACCACTTCTGCATATACTGATCATATACACGTCTTTTAAGTAGTGACAGATAGTTGACATGTGGATTAAAGTCATTCAAAATATAGGTAAAACCAAGTTTATCAACAATTAACCCTTCGCTTGCTGAATTTTAAAATACATTTCTCCTCCTTTACCCATGCCCTGTTGTATAATTACATATATCTTCACTGTGTACAAGTATTTCGCTGTGCAATCACTGCTGTGGAGTGCACTGGTTGCACAATCAACTTGTAAATAGTGCAGACCCTGATGAGACAGCTCCTGTAGGAGCTGTCTCATCTGGGTCTTCACTATTTACAGGTAGGTATATTGACGGTGAATAACAAGCGAAGGGTTAAGACTGCGGTCATATGATCCAACCAAGGAGATGCTCCTCTGATACTGGCCTACATGTAAGCTACTTGAAATTGTTTATTTAACGAAAGCAAGAACATTGGCATTAACATACTAGATTTATTAATGGAACGTTAAACGCGCCATTTAACAAATGCATTAACCCTTCTCATGCTAAACTCGACATGACTCGTATTTGCAAACTGATTGGATCCAGATGAGACGCCGAGTAACACGACGTCTCCTCGGGGTGCAAGCTGTTTGACATTCGACTGGAACGGACTGGATTAAGAAAAACTTGTAACAGGCCAAGGTTTGCGCAGACATAATGTTTACGGCATATCAAGGGTTCACAAGAACCATAGCCTGGTTAGCCCATTACTCCATATATACGCCTTCCTACACCATTGCAAACAGAGCAGGCCATGATCACAAGGCTCCTGTAGGAGCCGTCTGATCATGGCCTGCTCTGTTTGCCTATGAAATAATATAGATATGATTCGGCATCTAATCAGGATTCAAACTGTTTGTCACCGTGATCTTGCTTCTGTTAAGGAAGAGAAGAAAACTATATCTTGGGTATTGAAGCAGACTACTTTATTTGTAGACGATGACAATGCGCAGAGTGCAGCAGTGCTAAGCTTGTACTCTAACGACATGCCTCCACTGAGGTCTAGTTACAACAATTAAACAAGTGTAGTCAATTTGTTATCGTGTGCAGTGAATGATTTGCACGAATGAGTGTAAAAATGTCACAACAATATCGCCGGGGAGTACACCATATAACCTGTTAAATAAGGAAACCAGGATAGAGTGTAAAAATGTGGACACTTTCTGTTGGGGGATCTAGTTAACATGTAGAATAATAGAATATATTCGAAACATGGGCTCCTTTCTTTTCAAAAGATATTTTACCCGAACATAATTTATAATACCTTTACAGACCTGTAGAACCAGAACAAAGGACTCCTTAAAATAATTCAAACATTCTGGATCAAGATGAGACGACGAGTAACCTGACGTCTCATCAGGATCCAAGCTGTTTGGCATCCTGTTTGTCTTTTTATATAGGAGTTAAACGAGCACTCACTGTAATCCTTAACCCTTTCCTCCATAAATACGCCTTTCTACGCCTTTGTAATAGTCACTTTATGAAACCATTGTGATAAATAGAGCATTTGCTCCTACAGAAGCAAATGCTCATTTATCACAATGGTTTCAAATTACAAAATTCTAAAAACATCCTTTTTTCTAATTAATTCTCCTTTTCAATAAATTTATTCAATGAGGTTTGCTCTAAAAATAGCCCATGGGGGAAAGGGTTAAAGCAGACGAATATGTGTCTATTCAGTAAGTAAAGGGTTAATCCAACGGATCTCCTCCCGACAATCCATTTGTTTTTAGTAGGGTTTAATTCAGACATTAATTAGAACAAAGCAGTCGATGATTCATCGATATAGTTAGGTTATCGATTATCTATTGTAAACAAGTGTCTCCGAGGGAGACCTTGAACACTGGTGAAAACATCGTCGTTAATCGATTACAACTCCCACATCTGGCAGAGTCTTTATCTCCGTTTCAGCGGTCCTGGGTTTGATATGGTTTGATAGAATTTTAATCATTCCCTCAACATAAACGCATTGTTACTCGTTCGCAAACAGTGTAGATCCAGATCAGACGGCTATAGGAGCCGTCCGATCAGGATCTGCTATGTTTGCTTATGGTATACAGTAAAACCCCGCTAATGCGACCACCAAAAAGAGGTATAATTATGGGTGCTAGATGCAGGTGGTAGCTTAATGCAGGGCAAAAGTAATGCAGAAAGCTCCTAGAGGAGCTTTCTGCATTACTTTTGTCCTGCATTAAGCAACTACCTGCTTATAAAGACACCCATGTTTATTCATTAAGTGGTCGCATTATAGGGGTTCTACTGTATATAGATCTAATTCTATACTTTCTACCTGAGCAAAAACATCTGGGGTATGTATGCCAACATAAAAAAATCAGCTAATAAAATTATATGACGTCATTTATTCCTTACATGAATATTAAACAGGGAAAGGATTAACTTTTAAAACAAAACAAAAATAACACAAAGTTAGCCAAATTGTTAGTGGTCCTGTGTTTTCATACACTCAATTCATTGAACCGAAAAGCGTTTAAACAATTTAACACATAAAGACATTGAATCTACTTAGCGCCATTTTATATACATGTACTAGTTTGTAGTTTAAAGTGAGACGTGTTTTAAAAATGCCTAAAAATTACAGAAATCATTTGTATATATCCTGAACAGAAGTATATCCCAAGAAAACCAGTCGAATAAACACCAAAGAAGCCACAACTTTCATGTGTTTGGTACGTTATTCGGCAATTGTATTAGTATTTATTCGGCTCACGATTTAGTTTCGTTAACTGTTTCGCTAACCAAGGCCGATGACATTTTGTTGTAGAACAAATGTTACAAGACAACCATTGACACAAGCATCAGGATCGCTCCCAACATTTTTATAACAATGAGGAGTTAACACATTACCCTCTAGTGACGCATTTTTGCGTTTCTATAAAATTCACATTGTGAAACCATTGTGATAAATAGAGCATTTGCTTCTACAGCATTTGCTCCTATAGGAGCAAATGCTCTTTTTATCACAATGGTTTCAAACTACAAAATTCTAAAAGTTTCCTTTTCTCTAGTTAATGCTCCTTTTCGGTAGATTAATTAAATAAGGTTGAGTCTAAAAATAGCCTAGGAGATAATCAGTTAATATGACATCAGGGTGTGCGGTACTTAGGAACCATCGGTTCAGTTTGAGTAGAGCCCATCAAAACTTGAATATAAATATAATTTTTTATTTTTAAGTTTGTGAAGTGAATGAAACACTTTAATTTGTTATTGTCCAATCCTAATTTCAGGAAATGCTGGCCCTCAGTCTCGGTCAAGAGTACTAGGACTGCATACTTCAGCAAGGGAATATATACATGTATATATAAAACCGTATTAAAAATAACCTTCTTTATATTAAAAAATATTATTTTTGGAAAACAAATATCTATGAAAACAAATAAAATTATGATTGCATGTTGATAAAAAAGGTGTTTAGATAAATTTGTGTTTTATCAATGTATGTATTTTTTTTACCGTTCTCTCAGGCATTCTGCCTGTAATCTCAGGTATTTTGCCCAGTTTTTACCTATATTTTTATGTACAAAAAACAAATCTAATGCATTACCACGTTTTCCTGCCTATATATTCTATATAAAAACTTTTCTAAGGATTATCTCATGCATTTTGTCTAAAAATAGTATGGTACCCCTGCAATTTTCATTTAAATTGTGCTTAAATTGGGATAATTAACACCTTCATTGGCTTGATCCCGAATATAAAAGTTATTTGCAAAAAGTTTGGATCCTTATCATGCAAACACTGTGTAACTCGTCAGAATCGGAATGGCTTGGATCTCATAACGATAGTCTTAATAAAGACAAAGAAAGTTCTTTAATTATTGTACCAAACATTTGAATCTGAGCACTTTCACTCTATAATTTATCCGGAATATTTCGCAAACTTTTGCAAAATAGTAATAAGCAAAACTTGCCACTTCCCCTCGCCCATAGGTCAAATCGAAAACACATTCCGAAGGCTCGCCCTTCCGGGGGGGGGGGGGGTCAATAAATCAATAAGTAGGATGAACACGGTTTATTTTGTATCAAAGGGGCGTTTTTCAATATAAGTTCATAATAATAATTGAAGGTAACAAATACCAAGTTTTATTATATGCTTTCATTGTAGTGACTTCCTCTTTAATTGGACAGTAGTGACATCGTCACTATATTATACAGAATCCCAGTTGCTTGAATTGCGCCATTAAGAACTGCATATTGAAACAATAGCGCTGAGTCCTATTTGAAAACATCAAAGAAAACCATTAGTAGTAAATACACGATAGTATATCTGAAAACGCACTGTGCATAGTTGTATGAATTGTATTAAAGACAACGTGTATAAATGAATCGTTTTAGAGTGCTTATAAATGTAATACAATTGTAGTTTGTCGCGAAAGTTATTAAAGACAATATCCATGTGCGTTTAACTACTGGTGATCCGATTGGTTCCCTGAGATGTTCCGATTTCTGTATGTGTTTGCGATGTCGCAATAATACTTTGTTCAAAAACTTATGAATTACAAGATGGTCCTTAATATATATAAATATCAACAATAGCTCGAACCATTCTAGTCGATCTTGTCTCTTATATTTAGAATAGCACTTTGCACTGTCGTTCGCTGAATAGGTTCAGTAATGTAAAGCCCCTCTAAATCGAACGTTAAATCTAATCTACATATTAGTCTTGGACACTGGTAGCAGCTTAATGCGGGGTGAAAGTCGTGCAGAAAGATCCTCTAGGAACTTTCTGAACGACTTTCACCATGCATTAGACAACCGTAGAATTCCGGTTTACTGTACTGATTATTGGGCCCGATTGTTCATTATACGTTGCCCGAAAATATGATTGATGTTCATTATGCATTGGTAACTGTTCGAATTCTTTCAGCGGTGCGCATGAATTATATGTTTTATCTTTCCAGCCCAGATATCGTGGCGGGATGGACAGTCGTCTGAAAAAGGCAAAGACTCACTGGTTCTGCTACAACAGTAGCTATTACAAGGGGTAGGTACAACGATAGCTATTACAAGGGGTAGGTACAACAGTATCTATTACAAGGGGTAGGTACAATAGTAGCTATTACAAGGAGTGGGTACAACAGTAGCTATTACAAGGGGTAGGTACAGCAGTATCTATTACAAGGGGTTGGTACAGCAGTATCTATTACAAGGGGTAGGTACAACGATAGCTACTACAGGGGGTGGGTACAACAGTAGCTATTACAAGGAGTGGATCCAATAGTAGCTATTACAAGGGGCGGGTACAACAGTAGCTATTACAAGGGGTAGGTACAACGATAGCTACTACAGGGGGTGGATACAACAGTAGCTATTACAAGGAGTGTGTACAACAGTAGCTATTACCAGTGGTAGGTGCAAAAGTAGCTATTACAAGGGGTGGATACAACCGTAGCTATTACAAGAGGTAGGTACACCATTAGCTACTACAAGGGGTGGGAGAGAAACACAATAAGCAGTTTTGCTTTCGTTTTCATCCTTTTTTGTTTTCCTTTGTGTTTGTTCAATATTCATGCAAATATTTACAAACAAATAAAATATGTTTAAACCAAGGGGTGGGTACAACAGTAGCCACTACAAGTGGTAGGCACAAAAATAGCTACTACAGGGGGTGGGTGCAACAGTAGCTATTACAGGGTGCGGGTGCAACAGTAGCTGCTACAGGGGGTAGGTGAAATAATAGCGTCTACAAGGGATAGGGGTATGCACTTTCAGAATCATAGACAAGATGTGGAAATTAACCCTTCACGCCGTATCAAACAGAGAAGACTCAGATCAGACGGTTCCTAAAGGAACTATCTGATAAAGACCTGCTCTGTTTACTTATGGAATTATAATTGAATTGACCTGACTCTACAGTTCCAACCAAAACCATAACGTTATGTGCACATGATAAAAATGATACTATTGACGATGGGATTATTTCTCATATGAATATTCAACAGGGAACAGGTTAACAAGCTTACTATGAATATCCAGGATTTGTTTTTAAAGAGAAATATAACAGGACAAACAATGCAGACCCTGATGAGGGGGCTCCCAAAGGAGTCCTCTCATCTGGGTCTACACTTTTTGCAAAGGATATTAGTGATGTGACTCGTCTCGTGCTGAAAGAGTTCAAAAGGGTTCAGCCAATGTATTACATATAGAAATGCCATTTTATAAGCACAAACGAATCTCATAACTCATTCTCTCCTAGGCTATTTTTAGACCCAGTCTTTTTGAATTAATCTACCGAAAAGGAGCATTAACTAGAGAAAAGGTACATTTTAGAATTTTGTTGTTTGAAACCATTGTGATAAATAGAAAATTTGCTCCTATAGGAGCAAATGCTCTATTTATCACAATGGTTTCATAAAGGTGAATTGTATAGAGGCGCAAAAGTGCGTCACTAGGGGGTAATGTGTTAAGCGGCTGTATTTTGACAAGTAGGTGACAGCTGACTGCTGAATGAAATATATTTCCATTTCTGCATTCATTTCAACATCTGTTATCCCTCATTTCACATAGACGCCATTGCTAACATAGTAGACACAGATACGGCTCATGTTGAAGTCATCCGATCAGGATCTGCTCTGTTTGCTAATGAAATTAGAATAGATATTACTACAGATTCTGCCAATACGTACTATGCCTTGTGAATATGTCATTATAAAACAACCAGCTAATAAATGTTTATAAACTGTAAACTAAACTTACATGTACATAAGTATTCAATAGGAAAAGGGACAGAGAATTAGCTACACTGTATATGTAAATTAATTATATTAATTAATCATATTTATAGACATACTAACTGTACTTATAATACCATGTGGCGCTATAATTATGATCACTCATATAATACGTACGACGCATGTGGCCTGTACATGTATGACTGACCGAAATGGATGACTAACGCAATATTTAACCCTTCGCTTGCTGAGTTTTAAAATACATTTCTCCTTCTTTACCCATGCCCTGTTGTATATTTACATATATCTTCACTGTGTACAAGTATATCGCTGTGCAATTACTGCTGTGGAGTGCATTGGTTACACAACCAACTTGTAAATAGTGCAGACCCTGATGGGAGCTTTCTCATCTGGGTATTCACTATTTACAGGTAGATATATTGACGTGAATAGCAAGCGAATGATTAAATGTCAGATAAATAAACACTTTACTCCACAAATACACATTTTCAAATACGCCTTTGCAAACAGGGTAGACTCAGCTCAGACGGCTCCTATGGGAGCAGTCTGATCAGGGTCTGCTTTGTTTGCTTATGCAATTATATAGTCTGGCCCTACAGCGCTTGCCTAAGCCAAAACTCCCATTTAAAATTAAATTAATGAATATTCATGAATTGAAAAATTTATACATGAAAGGTTAAGATAATGATAAGACTGGGTTCTGCTTTATATTACCATTATCATCCTGAGCAAAAGGTCAGCTGCTACAGTGGACGCCACTTTCTTTGTTAAATGTTTTATATAAATTAAAACTGCGCCGCCAAATAAATGTCATCTTCTAAGGTTATCACCTGCTAAAATATCAAATTGGACCTGTCTTCAATTCCTTTAAAAAAACAACAAAAAAACAACATAACTAGAGTGCCCGACAGTTTTGATTCTGATTGGTCGTCTGGACCCAAACTGTTTGCAATGATCATCACCTTTTCGCCTATGGCGGCTTTAGAACACTATAAACATTTTCTCAACAATGCTTATTCTGTGGTCAGATACAATCAAAATGGAACATAATTGCTGGGGGGCCGAGTTGGGGTGGGCACGGGCGGGGTGTCCCCTCCCGCTTGTCGAAATTATTTTTTGGTATGCCGCATTGAATGGTGCAATTTCCTGCTATCTGAATCACTCTATCAAGATATAATTTTATGTTATAATATAGGAAATCGGCTCCTTTTTATACCTGGATTTCAGTGTATAGACTTAAAGCATGATGAATGATCACCAATGTTTCAATGCAGGGACTTCATACAAATTATACTAACACCAAAAGTTGTGATCAAGGCTAAATTTTTTTTGCCATTGACAGACACACATATGAACAGGATTAAAGTTTTTTGCCATTGGCAGACAGACGGACATATGATTATGCTTAAAGTTTTTTGCCAAGGACAGACTCTGCATTATTCATCTCAGAACTAGCACCCGCTTATGTCTTTATTCTAAATGTGAAAACAACCCTGATCAAAACTACAAACATCAAATGTTACAGTTTACCAAGAGGGTCATGATGGCCCTTATTCGCTCACCTGTTTATAACAGATTTATGTTTACAATGAAAAAGACATTCCATTTTATCTTATTTTACAATAATATTTTGACTGATTTTATAAATAGCCCTTATTCGGGTATATTCCCAATAGCAAAAGGTGTGTTTTGCACCCATTTTTTGGAGGAAAATTCCCAATCTCAAGTTACAAAACAAATCCATGAAAAAACGTTAAGAAACCTCGATTTATTCAGTACAATCGGCCTGGGGACGAATATCATTTTTACTTTTTTTAATCATTCGAGTTATTTTTTCATTACTAGTTACTGATCAATGTCAGTAAAACGCTTATCGGTCGAAGTGCATACTGCTTTTTGTAGCTATGCTATATAGCGTCTTGATACGTCATTCCCATCGTCTTAATTTTGCGACAATGTTTCCTCGCTTAATTAATATACGTGACACATGTGGTATTTGTGGAAAGAACTAAAAGATAATCTCCCCGAGGCAGGAAATATCAGTCAATAAAAAATTGCCTTGGTAAAATTTCAAAACGGTAGATCTAGCTGAAAACTAAAAAGGGGCCCATTAACAAAAATGGTATCTTGGCAGCCAGCTGGGGTATCATACATGGCATTTTGGATATTGCAGAAACTGTACAATCATATATGTATTATATCAGGAGCAAATAAAGCAGAACCTGATCAGACGACTCCTACAGGACCCGTCTGATCTGGGTCTGCTCTGTTTGCAAAGGCACAGAAAGGTGTATTTACGGAGAAAAAGGTTAAAACACAAACAATAGACAGACAGGGGCTTAATCCTAAGCAGAAGACGGTTTTCATAACAGAATAAGGTATTAGATGCGCATGCGTGTTTGTTGCGGTAGAGATAAGCACCGCGTACCCTTGTGGCTGCTTATCATCTTCTCTACAGTCATAATATATTTCACTTAAAAATGCTTTATATTTACATCTTACTGATCGTCAAAGTGCTTATAGATGAAGTGCAAGAAGCCGTGAACTGGCCTACGTTGCATCGGATACAGACCCAAGTTTTTGGCACAGGTCAGTTGGGGTATTTCCATTAAGTAGTCCAAAGAAGATTCTTTCTTAGTTTCTACAGTCAACACACCAGAATTAGTCTGCATGTACATTCGTGCAAAAGCCTACACGCATGCGCATATACAAATGGCCAGAGTCAACAAGTAATCGAAATCGAGTGATATCGTTTGCATGCCGTAGTTTAACCATTTAACACATACACACTCTTTTTTCGCACATTTGCAAACAGAGTAGACCCATATCAGATGACTCATGTATGAGCTATCTGATCAGGGTATGTTGTTTTGCCTATGTTATAACAGATCTGACTACAATAAAACCCCTCTAAACCGGAATTCTAGTAGAGAAGAATTTAGATACTTTTAGGCAGGTGGCTGCTTCATGCAGGGTGGAAGTCAAGCAGAAAGAGGAGCTTTCTGTCTGACGTTCACCCTGCATTAAGCTGGCACCTGTCCCAATACCGACATTTATACTAAATTAAACATCCTGTTAGGGAGGATTTACTGCATTACAATTTCCAGCTATACCAAAACATTCAGCTAATACATATTCATGATGTCATTATTGCTTGTATGGGTATTCAACAGGTAAAGGCTATGCAAACAACAGATACTGATAAGACATCGACCTATATCAAATTAGATATACAGTAAAACCCCGCTAATGCGACCACCAAAAAGGGGCATAAATCTGGGTGACAGGGGCAGGTGGTGGCTTAATGCAGGACGAAAGTTATGCAGAAAGCTCCTATAGGAGTTTTCTGCATAACTTTCGTCCTGCATTAAGCAACCACCTGCTTTAAACAGCGCCAGTGGTTGTTTATTAAGTAGTCGCATTAGCGGGGTTTCACTGTAGTAAAAGCTCAATACTACGGGCACTCAAATACGTACCATTATTGGACACAGGTGGTCCTCTAGGAGCTTTCTGTATGACTTTCACCCTGCATTAAGCATCCACCTGCCTACACAGACATACATTCTTCTTTACTAAAAAATCGTAATAGATCTACATGTATCGAATGTTTACTGTAACACTAGAAAACAAAATTTATAGAACAAATTAATCTCAACATACATGTATGCAACTATTCGTGCTGCCAATTCTTTGAGTAAAACTACCCGGTTGATTAGTTTTAATGAAGAAAATTCTTTCATAAAATACCACTGGTGAATTTGTATAAGAACCTATGTAAACCGTTTGGATACGGATGGGTTGCTGAGTGGCTCGGCTTAATCACTGGTCGTTTCATCAGGACCCAGACCGTTCGATGATATGATTGTGAGCTTTTAATGAAAATGGAAACAAACAATTTGAATTGTAGCAGACGGAAATTATTTACTGTTCAGTTGTTGCTATTCTTTGTTTACTATGTTATAATTATCATTTTCATCATCATCATCATCATCATCATCATCATCATCATCATCATCATCATCTCATCATCATAATGATTATCATCATCATTATCATTTACATATTCATTAAACTTATTTTACTATTAAGTTAACAACAATAATATTAAGAACAACATCATCATCATCAACAACAACAACAACAACACAACAACAACAACAACAACAACAAAAACAACAACAACAACACAGCAGCAGCAACAACAACAACAACAACAACAACAGCAACAACAACAACAACAACACAACAACAACAACAACAATAATAATAACTATAATAATAATGATAATATCAATATTAAAAGTAACAATAATAGACTTAAATATGGTATTTTTGGAGATCTAAATTTGTCTCCTGAACTTAACAACTTCATTTTGTAGCTGTACATAATTATGTACATTCGAGCATCCATTCGATTTGTTCAGATATGAAGGCGTGTAACGCTTCTCTTTGTTCTTTCTGTTCCAAATAATAATAATGTTTTGTTTTATTTTAGTTTTAATGGAGGAAGAAGTACAAGGTGTAGTAGGCACATTCAAAGTCAACACTAACTAGTCGATTAAACTGTGTCACTTTATCACACCCACGCCGATATAAGATACATGTACAATAAAACCCCTCTAAACTGGACTTTAAATTCTGTATAAATATCGGTCTCGGAGACAGGTGGCAGCTTAATGCAGGATGGAAATCATGCAGAAAGCTCATAGAGAAGCTTTCTGCATGACTTCCAACCTGCATTAAGCAACCACCTGCCTAAAGTATCTAAATTCTTCTCTACTACAATTCCGGTTTAGTGGGTGTTTACTGTATATGACAAACGGCACCTCGGAACAGATAGGTGTCAAACCCTTCTCATGCTGTAACAAACAATGTCTACCAATCTCGCTTTTGATTATTTCCGATTCGAACGATCCTTTGAGAAACAACTGATCGAGTATCAAATAGGACGCCGAGTTACTCGGCAACTCATCTGGATAAACATATTTCCTTATAGGCTATTTTTAGATCCAACCAATTTCAGTAAATCTACCGAAAAGGAGCATTAACTAGAGAATAGGAAACTTTTAGAATTTTGTAGTTTGAAACCATGGTGATAAATAGAGCATTTGCTCCTATAGGAGCAAATGCTCTATTTATCAAATGGTTTCAATAGGTAATTTTTACAGAGGCGTAGGTGTCAAACATGTTTATGGAGGAAAGGGTTAAAGTCACTTACAAATGCCAGCCAAGATAGATAAATATTGGGAAGGTTAGCCATTTGACTACCAATGGCGAATAATCAATGGCGTCTTATAAGGATCCATACTGTTTGATGCTGAGAGTATGTTTCTTGAAAGAAAATGGAAGAAGACTAAAATTATAGATTGTAACAGACGGAATATTTGGCAGGCAGCATTGATTAAATAAAATGTACATATATATGTATACGTTTTGTTTCGTTTAATTGTATGTACATTCAGAATTATGTAATTGCATTACAAAGTAATGTTAAACCTTGATCGATCTGGACATTGTAGAGCTCTCTAATTTGTATTATATGCGAGAATAAATATACAAACGTATATCGGGGGATAATGATGACGCACCGTGTAATTAAACAGTGTGTTAGAGGTGTACGTATATACGTCTACAAGTCTCCGAAAACGATATTTGGTTTTATGCAGCAATTCAAAAATAGCTGCTTAAGTAAACCTTTACTTACTATTTGCTCTTATTCGTTTTGTAACATATGTTCCGATAGAATTTAACTCGAAAGAAACTGTTACATTAGTTGCCTAACATTACGTGTTACATTTGTTACCTAACAGTGTTACGTGCCAAGTTTGTTACCGATCGTTGTTACGTGTTACATATGTTACTCGTGTTACATATGTTGCACATGTTATATGTTACTAGTATTACACATGTTGCACGTGTTACATATGTTACTCGCGTTACATATGTTACCAGTGTTACATATGTTACTCGTGTTACATGTGTTTCCCGTGTTACATATTCTGTCGAAAGAGTTGTAAGTGTTGTAATGACTGTTTTCAGTGTTTGCGATAAAGCCTGCCGGGTTGTAAATGTTGCTGTTAATGATGATACTGATGCTGGTGGTTGTGTCGCATTTACATATGTGACCACGCTGTTACATATAATACCAGTGTTACACATTCCGTTTTGTTACATATGAGTTTGTCCAGTGTGTTCCTAAATAGTTACACATGTACCTTATCAGTGAAACATGTCTACAGCGACCATGCAAACACCTATAATTGTTTAAGATAGTTGGTAGCTTAATGCAGGAGAAAAATATAAAGAAAGCTCTTCTAGGAGTTCTACTGTATATGTGTTTCATTCAGCAGCCCTGGAGGGGGCGATCCTATGGAATGCATTTTCCATTTGTGCTGTGGTCGAGGGGCAGTGGAAGTTTCTTCTATTACTGATGATCAGTGTAACAGCGAATAGTTTTATGAGATTCACGCTAAGACGTTTTTACTAATAGCATTTATTCAATGGAACAAGAAAGTGAAGAGGTTAATTATCATAATTAAGCATGAGGTTAAGACAGTTTGGATTCTGATCAGACGAGTTACGTAATGTTTGCACGATCAGGATCAGATCTGTTTGCAAATAACTTTTACATTCGCGATCAAGCCAATAAAGGTGTAAATTATCCCAATCTAACCACAGTGTAAATGCAAATTGCAGGGCTATAATACTTTGTTAGACAAAATGCCTGAGAAACTCCTTAGAAATGCCTGAGATTGAACTTTTTTATATAGAATATATAGGGCTAGGCAGAAAAACGAGGAAAATGCACGAGATTTGATTTTTGTACATAAAAACAGGTAATAAAACTCGGCATTAGGATTAGACAATAACACATTTAACTGTTTCATTCATTTCACCAAATTGTTAGATTTATATAAATATTCAAGTTTTGATTGGATCTAATCAAATTATTTAGATTCCTTCTGTGAACCGCTGATTCCTAAGTGCCCCACAACCTGGTGTTATATTACTCTTCCTTGTAAAACTTGTTGGGGGCGATTCAGATGCTTGCATAAATGTGTGTCTTGTACGTTTGTATCAGTGTTACATATACAATACCTACACGCGTTTGTGAAAAGTGTGACCACAATGTCATAGGATTTGTCGTCTACAGTATATAAGATGAGACAGTAGTAGCGGGTGACTGCTATTACATGTGGTTCCAGTGGTTCCAGTCCCTAATTATCTAGGTCTAAGTGAGTTAATGTCCTACGTCATCCAGGTCATTTAGGTGATTTCGCGCCATAAATTCGCGCGAGAAATACTTGCGCGAATGTCTCGTTGGGTGCTACATAGCTGTTCTTCATGCTTATTCTCGCCACTGAATCATGAACTGTTAATAAAGATAAAATAAAGTTTCAGTGACTATCATGGCTTTTTCTTGTTTTAATTGACAGTGACCCAGTTATAACTAGCTTTATTTGTCATGGCCATATAACCACTCAAACATTGACAATTGTGCGTTCCAACCTACTATTATCAAATTGTATTTATTGTGTATGAGAAAGGTGTTTGACAAACGAGAGGACGATCTTATAATCTGTTCTCAAATCACCATTGCAGGTCTAACTGGTGGCTGCTAAAATGTTTCATTAAACACATTTAATTATTGCTACGTTACAACATATGTGTCATATTTCAATAATGATAAGATAAGTTGGTTAACCATCAGAATTAATTATTGAAATAAAATATAAAAGGATCTATGCCTTACCCTCAAATGTCATTGTCAAAACGGATAAACAGCCGAAAGAATCTATTTTACGCCAATATTACATTAACAATAAAAAACCAGGTGCGCTCAGTGGTCCACAAAAGTTGTTTCGAGCTTTAGAGAAAAATATCCATTTACTTTGTATTTCATCAAAAAACTGGTTGAACAATCAGGATAATTATTCTTTGTCTAAAGAACTTCGACATCGGTTTCAAACAGCAAACGTGTTGTTGACGTCCATTGACGAACACTTTGATGCCGATTTGAGTTCTGTGGAAAACATAAAAAAATAACGATGGTATGCGATTTTTGCTGTTGGCGATTGCTATGTTCAGTCGTTATCTCTGGGTGAAACCACTGCGTGACAAAACAGCTACATCCATCTTACAAGCCATCAAAACAAGTGCTCGCAGAGAGGAAACCATTGAAGCCCATGACAGATAGAGGTTCTGAATTCAACAACAAGTATCTAAAACCATATTTAAAAGACGATGGTGTTTATTACTTTACTACAAATAATACAACCAAAGCATCAGCAACCAAAACGAGAGATTTGTATAATGCAATTTAAATTTTGTTTATTTTAACCGATAATTGCGAGGAAAGTATTTTAAATGGCGAATAATGTCCAGTTTTACGACAGAGCATACCAGACAGAGGTAGCAATTGGAGCGAAAGTTTCGTATCACCGATTTATTTACCATTAAAAGAAAAAGAGCTGTTTGAATTCGAAATCTATATAAAGGACTTGAATAATCGCAACGCTTTATTCTTACAAGATCCCGTGCTGTTGACACTACAGTTTGTGAGAGAACCATTAATTCATCATTGTATGTACCAGATCCTCGAAAATGGTCAAATTATTTCCAGTCAAAAACATCTGATACGTGTTTTTTAACCCTTCGCTTGCTGTTCGCGTCAATATACCTACCTGTAAATAGTGAATACCCAGATGAGACAGCTCCTGCAGGAGCTGTCTCATCAGGGTCTGCACTATTTACAAGTTGATTGTGCAGCCGGTGTACTTCACAGCAGTGATTGCACAGCGAAATACTTGTACACAGTGAAGATATATATATTTATGACAGGCAACCACCGGTGAACCAAACATTTGGTTGTGCCTGGCCTCAATTTCACATGCATATTTAAGAACATGTGTCGCATTATTCCCTTCAGAATGAAAACGGGTGACGAAAACGACGAGCTACAGCAAAAGAAAATCAGGGAATTTATGGCGAAGTACATGGCAAACTATGGGGCCCACCGAAAGGGCATGACCCCAGAAGAAGTGGCAGATTACTACACAAAGTGGTCAGAAAACCTGAAGTATGAACAGGTAAACATTCTAAAAAGAACTTGTAAATAAAAACAAACATTATCTCTATACAGGTATAATTTGAATAAATGCTTTCTATTTCGTATTTTTCTGATGCGTTATTAATAAATATTGTTATTATAGTAGTACTAATTAGCATTAATATTATCGTCATTGTTAACCATTTGCCTCACAAAATAATCATCGCAGACAGAGCTCCAGATATGATGCATAAATTTCAACATTTTCAACAAAATATCTTTTATTTCTCCTCCAATTACTATGCTAGACTGACGTAGTAAAAACTCTCTATAACCTATTCCCACTTATATATGCATTTTGACGCCCTTGTAAACGGCATTTAGACCCAGTACTGTTTGATCTGTCTGATCAGAGTATGCACTGTTTTCTTATGGTATTTAACCCTTTCCCTCATATAAACGTGTTTTCACGCATTTGCAAACAGAGTAGACCCAGATCAGACGGCTCCTAGAGGAGCCGTCTGATCAGGGTCTACTCTGTTTGCTAAAAGAATTTGATAGATCTATTTCTTTAGTTTCTAAAATAGCTGCAATGTTCCATCTTCCATATTTCATTATAACTGTTTTGTCCATGAATATTCAGTAGGTATTGAAATTGAGAAAAAACAGAACAGGGAAATGGTTTATAGATATGATTCTGCAGTTTTCTTCTTTGGCCAAAACATCGCTTGTCCGTGATTCATTATAAAGTGATATTAACCCTTTCCCTGTTCTAGATTGTCCATGATTCATTATAAAGTGATATTAACCCTTTCCCTGTCCTATATTGTCCATGATTCATTATAAAGTGATATTAACCCTTTCCCTGTTCTAGATTTAGTCCGATTTTCAATAACTGCTGAATATTCATGAACAAAATAGAAATAATGAAATATGGAAGGTGGTAATTTGGAAAGATCTATCAAATTACAATAGCAAATAGAGCAGACCCTGATCAGATGGCTCCTATAGGATCCATCTGATTTTGGTCTACTCTGTTCGCAAATGCGTTAAAACGCATTTATATGAAGGAAAGGGTCAATTATTATTCACAAGGTTATGCAATCTTGAATAATGTTCATGTAGGTATAGGATAAAGGCCACACTAGTTTAATTGTCAGTGTGGCTTAATGCAGGACATACTATAGAAAGATTTGCGTGAAGCTGGCAGTGGGTTAGGTATTAGACATTCAGAAGTACATTATTAGTTATACAGATCATTGGCGGGGTATCTGACTTTTTGTTTCCTGCTGAGGAAATTCATGTTGCCCGAGCCGTTAGGCGAGGGCTACATGTATTTTCCTCAGCAGGAAATAAAAAGTCAGATATCCCGCCAATGATCTGTATAACGATTTTATTATAACGCAAAGTTTAATATTTGTAGCAGTTGATTAGCGTTGTTAATGTATACGTCGTTTTGCTTCCCCTTAGGGGCCTCTTACTGTAAGGTAAGGGCTTATATATCACTCTGCAACCCTAGTTCATCGTGTATAATAACCAGTTCATTATATTTATGGATAGAAAGGGATCTTCCAAGTGCATTAGTTTATCAAAGGATTGAAAGAATCAGACGTTAGTAAAACTTTTAGCAGATCATCGGTTAAGCAGACACAATTTAACTTAATTGAAGGAATTTTGGCACAGTTCCGACGTCATTTGGATGACGTCAAAATGACGGTTTTATAATATTCAAACAAAGGGCGTTGGAAGGAGCGGCTATACTGCAATTTAAAGGTACGTGTACTGTGCATGTACATTAATAAAATCTGAATCGAATTGGGTGTGGATTATCTTTGTAAAAGCGGGGTTTGGGGCTAATCGGTACGTGCACAAGCACTTTGACAACATTTGCAGCATCAAAGCAGAATAAGACATTCGCCACATATAGGGTTCATTTACATTGTGATACAACAACTATAACAAAAATGTTTCTAAATGGATAACTTTTTTGCGCCCGAAACTCTTTATATTTCGTTTGAGAGCGGTTGTTTGAATCGAATCGACGAAGTGAAGCTGGTCGGCCATTTTTATTTTGTTATATCAAGGGAGCGAGGCCCTCGGCGGGGGAAATTCCATTGTTGCTCATGACTCCGTATATACATCAGAATTTAGAGGGATACACGGCTTTTATACATGGCTAACTGACCAATCAAAATCAAGGATTTTACTTTGCGTTATAATAATGGCGAATGTACTGCTGCAGTAGAAGGCTATATGTATCAGTGGATCGCGGTTTACAGGACACACCGTCTTCATTATAATGAATATTAACATTTATCGTGTACAGGCGATCCGAAATGTAAATAGCTTGTACCGATAAGAGATGCCGAGCAACTCAGTGTCTCACTAGGCTTCAAGTTGTCTGATAATCGCTCAATAGTTTCTCAAAGGTTTGAACAAATCTAAAGTAAAGTAGAACACCTCTTAAGCGGTCATCAAAAAAAGTAAAACTTCGATTATTCGAACACTAAAATACGTATTATTATCGATTATTCGAACACTAAAATACGTATTATTATCGATCTTTAAGACAGGTGGCAGGTGTTCCATGCAGCTTAATGCATGGTGAAAGTCATGCAGAAAGCTCCTCTAGGAGCTTTCTGCATGACTTTCACCATGCATTAAGCAGCCACCTGCCTAAAAGGATCTAAATTCTTCTATACCGAAAATTCGAATAATCGAGGTTTTACTGTAGGTCTAATTCTGGGTCTGTAAGGCAAAGGGGGGGGGGGGTTAATGCAAGTCGAAAATTGCACTGCAATAAGCAACTACCTGTATGTGACAGCTGGTTGACGTTTCAAGTGTTTTAGGACATGTTATTTTTGTACTTTCAGGACCTTGACAGCAACACTTACAATGGCCCAACACTAGCAGCAAATGTACTGGTGGATATATACAGAGAGAAACGGGAAATAGTGCGCATCCTTGACGTCGCCTGTGGAACAGGACTCCTTGGCGAAAAGGTAATTCCCGTTCAACCCAAATGCCTTATGACACTTTGAAAACAAAGTAGACCCTGAGTAGACGATTGTATGCAAAACAAAACCCAGTCAGGTAGCTGTTATTTCCACCGAGTAGACATTGGTGTGCTTTCTCCAAGGAATAGTAGTTAAAAGACAGCAACATCGAATCCGAACACTCAAATCTGTCATTATCGGTCTTTAACCCTTTCGGCGCCAAATTTCTAATTGTCGTCTGAAATCCAAGATTGTTAAATCATTCAGTAAAATAAAGAAATGAGATAAATAAATGCAAATTTCAAAAGAATAAAGCACATAAAATATAGAAATAGAGATTGAGCCAAATAGTGAAGTCCCTGATCAGACGCCGCCTTGAAAAGGCGGCGTCTGATCAGGGACTGCACTATTTGTCGTGATGCATTTACGCGACTACGGCGGTGAAAGAGTTAACCATTTCGCTCATGGATAATCATGTAAGAAATGTAAGAAAATAATAACATCATGAATATTTATAAGCGGAATTTTCAAAATAGTATATAAACACATTACATAAACACATTACATATTGCATTAGGAAGAACCTGTAGAATCGGACCAAAAGCAGATAGAGCAGACCCAGATCAATCGGTACATACATTTGCCGTCTGATCTGGGTTTACTCTGTTCGCAAAATATATGAGGGCACTGTTTTCCAGTATGAGGGAAAGGGTTAACTGACCGTTTTCATGTTCAATAATCATGTAAGAAATTATGACATCGTGAATATTTATTAGCTGAACTTTTAAATTGTAAACTTTTCAAGGAATTTGTTTTACTTTGACAAAAAGTGGCAGAATCAGATCTATATAATGTCAAAAGTATACAGAGCAGATCCAGATCAGACGGCTCCTATAAGAGCCGTCTGATCTGCGTCTACTCTGTTTGCAAATACGTGAAACATATTTATATGAGGGACATGGTTAACCCTTCCCCCCTCATATAAACGTGTTTTCACGCATTTGCAAACAGAATAGACCCAGATCAGACGGCTCCTAGAGGAGCCGTCTGATCAGGATCTACTCTGTTTGCTAATAGAATTTGATAGATCTGTTTCTTTGCTTTCTAAAATGTCTACAATAATCCACCTTCCATATTTCTTTATAAATATTTTGTCCATGAATATTGAAATTCGGAATAAACATAGAACAAGGAAAGGTTTCAGACAGGTATCAGTTTAATGCATTGATCATTTCATGAATATTCACTAACTTACAATTCATAATGTAGCATTTTCAAGTGAGTTTTGGCTTATACAACAGCTGTAGGATAATATTGTATAATCCATACGCAAACAGAATATTACCCGATCCACTCTGTTTACAGAGGCGTGAAAAGGCGTTACTACGGGGGAAAGTGTTAAACAGCTTCGCCAAAAGTTGGGGTTGGCGAGAGCTTTACTATATAATATACAGTAAAACCCCTCTAATGCGACCACCAAAAATGCGCATAATTCTGGGTTACAGAGGCAGGTGGTAGCTTAATGTAGGATGCAATTTATGCAGAAAACTCCTATAGGAGCTTTCTGCATAACTTTCTTCCTGCATTAAGCAACCATCTGCTCATAAAGGCAGAAATGTTTATTCATTAAGTGGTCGCATTGGACGGGCTCTACTGTACTTGATTTTAAATAAATATCCATGATATAATTATTTCTGAATTCATCAGGTAAAGGGTTAACCCTTTCCTCCATAGGCTATTTTTAGACCCAACCTCTTTGAATGAATCTACCGAAAAGGAGAATTTTCTAGAGAAAAGGAAAATGTTAAAATTGTGTAGTATAGAAACCATTGTGATAAATTGAGCGTTTGCTTCTATGGAGCAAATGCTATATTTATCACAATTGTTTCAAGAAGTGACTATTACAAGGGCGTAGAAAGGCGTATTTATGGAGGAAAGGGTTAAATATAACGCTGAATTGAAAAGTACTACTGATGCATAACACGTGTACGAGATTATTTACAGAACGAACAGATATTGATCGGACACAGGACTCGTAATTAAAAAAGTAGGTGATTGCTCCTATAGAATCTTTCTGTATTACTTTTGACATGGATTAAGCTACCACCTGCCTTACGGTCCCATAATTAGGAAAACGTGATATCTCTCCACAACATCACCAATGATGTTTACTGTAACTGATGTTAGTCGGGTTTTCATCTGGATCCAACATGTTTGCAAATATCAATAGTATCGTGCTTAGCTGGCGAAGGGTTAACCCTTTCCCTGTTCTATGTTTATTTCAAATTTCAATACCTAATGAATATTCATTAACAAAATAGTTATAAAGAAACATGCAAGGTGGACCATTGTAGACATTTTAGAAAGCAAAGAAACAGATCTATCAAATTCTATAAGCAAACAGAGTAGACCCTGATCAGACGGCTCCTCTAGGAGCCGTCTGATCTGGGTCTACTCTGTTTGCAAATGCGTGAAAATACGTTTATATGAGGGAAAGAGTTAATATGCCAGTAATAAACATATCATTGTGCACACACCATTTTCTCCTTTCATCCTTATCTTCATCCTTATCTTTATCCTTATATTTACCATAACATTGTTTTCTTGACCTGGGGCTAATCTTGTATTGTCATTATACCTCGATTATGCTAATCCCACATTTCCTCCTTACAGCTATATCCCCATGGCTTCAGATGTATAGATGGCGTCGATCCCTCTGAAGGAATGTTGAAGCAGTGCAAGAAGAAAGGCGTGTACCAAACCCTCCACAAAGAATTTGTCTGTGATAAGCCTCTTCCAATAGTAGACGGTACGTCTGGATATTTATAGGTGGCGCTCGCATAGAGTAGGTCCCACATCCAGATATCTGTAGATCGCCTTTGTTTACTGAAGTTATTCATGATAAGATTGAGCTACAAAATAATTAAAATCGTGTAGATGAAATGGAAACTTCTTATATTTTGAACATAAATACACTTCTTTCAACCATTTTGCACACACAGAGAAGGGAGGGTGGGGGCGTAGACACTATCCTGAATTCAGGACCGGACATTACACACCCCCTGTCATAATGTAAGGAATAAAAGGCATCATGGATATTAATTTAATTAATTTTATAAATGATATATTAACACAGGGAATTTTTGACATGGCAGAAACTGTGGAATCAGATCTATATTATATCATAAGCAAACAGAGCAGATTCTGATCAGACGGCGCCTTGAGGATATGTCTGATATGGGTCTACTCTGTTTGCAAAGGTATTAAAAGGCATAGTATAGGTTAAATGATTAAATAAAGACATTTTAACATTTAAGTGGCAGTCTAAAAATGTAGTCGTGTATATCTGTCGGTTTCTTAGGTTTAGGGTTAAACTGATAATTTATCGGCATTTTTAAAACGTGCAAAATAAAAAACAATAAAACTTTAAAATGCATAGAATATATTTTTACATCCTTCGTTATCTCGATGTTAAAGAGCATGTGCGTATTAGTGCGTAATCAAACCAATAATGGATAACCAAAGGGTAACAAAGGACCTTCTCGGTGGAAGCGCCACCTAGTTGTACATGGACAGATAATCGACAAAAGTCGCCCATTCCATTCCAAGATAACCAACATTTTAGAACCAACTGTATATGTTTCTGCTTAACATTTTCCCTTATATAAACGGCCTTTTCACAGCATTGCAAATAGAGTAGACACTGACCATACGGCTCCTGTATAGGAGATTACATTTTCCTTAATCAATAAACAAGTTCAGGTACTGAATGGTGATGAAGTCATTTATTCTTGTTTAAAATATTCACAACGGAAAGCGTCAATGTGGTCGAAAGTGGTGCAGAAAAGCCTTATGTGAGTCTTATGCAGACCATTTGTCCTGCATCAACCCACACAGTACCAATATAAAATACAGTAAAACTCCTCTAAACCGGACGTGTAATTTAGTATAAATATTGGTCTTGGAGACAGGTGGCAGCTTAACACAGGATGAAAGTCATGCAGAAAGCTCCTCTGGGAGCTTTTTCATGACTTCCCCGCTGTATTAAGCAGTCATCTGCCTATAAGTATCTAAATTCTTCTCTACTAGAATTTCAGTTTAGAGGGGTTTTATTATAGTCGTTGTAAACGGGTTTACTGTATAAAAGTTATGTGACATGTTCAAAGTTCTATGTGACATGTTCCAAGAAAATCATTGCGACACCGACTCATGTTAAAGCAGACCTATTTGACATTGTAAATTTTATATGCAAAATGGCACATGGACCCTAGGTTTCCTAGTCATTGACATTAATGAAGATATATTGTATGTGTATCAATTGTTTTGTTTAAATAGTAAAGATGGTGACCATATTATGATATATAACATTTTTGTGTACTCCCTATGTAATGTCCATGCATATCAGTTGACCATTGATATCAATATTGGAACTGCGAAACACAGCTAATATTTTCACAGTGTTCTCCGTCGAATACCACATCGACTGTACTTGTCTCATATTATGTGTAAGTCGATACTATTTAAGAACATTATATGTGTATACATATAGTGACGTTGTTGGAGCATTCAACACATCATTAGCTTCATTCTTAGAAATTGAAACTTAAACAATCTCCTCTGCTGAGTATGGAAGTCGAATCGCCAGATTGCAGATCACTAAAGCCAACAATGCTTACCACTACGCCAACGATCTCTTAATGTTTGATGGGCTCATTGTCTAGATTATATTATGCCCTTTTTCAGCCAACACCGAAAGCTAGGCCACAATTTAGGCATACGATCACCTTGTCGATTAGTCGATTACTATTATTAATTTATTTTCCCAGTCTTTGCATAAAGATAATGTAACGTTCGTAGAACGTTGGTAATTATGCAAATGAGGCTGACCAGATCATTGTATCTTGGGAAGTGGAGGTAATATATAGCGCAACAAACATCTCTTGATGTGAGCTTAAGCTTTGCACCGACAGGGTTTGTTGTTGCTGGGTCTTTCGGTTTGCACGTTACAAATGGTGGCAGCGGTGGGATAAAGACAACTGCCAGACCGGAGTTGCCTTACCCATGGGTCTCCCAGGGTCCAAGTCTCGGGACGAGACTTCTCTTAGGGGAAAGTAATGTAACGTTCGTAGAACGTTGGTAATTATGCAAATGAGGCTGACCAGATGATTATATCTTGGGAAGTGGAGGTAATATATAGCGCAACAAACATCTCTTGATGTGAGCTTAAGCTTTGCACCGACAGGGTTTGTTGTTGCTGGGTCTCTCGGTTTGCACGTTACAAATGGTGGCAGCGGTGGGATAAAGACAACTGCCAGACCGGAGTTGCCTTACCCATGGGTCTCCCAGGGTCCAAGTCTCGGGACGAGACTTCTCGGAGGGGAGAGTAATGTAACGTTCGTAGAACGTTGGTAATTATGCAAATGAGGCTGACCAGATCATTGTATCTTGGGAAGTGGAGGTAATATATAGCGCAACAAACATCTCTTGATGTGAGCTTAAGCTTTGCACCGACAGGGTTTGTTGTTGCTGGGTCTCTCGGTTTGCACGTTACAAATGGTGGCAGCGGTGGGATAAAGACAACTGCCAGACCGGAGTTGCCTTACCCATGGGTCTCCCAGGGTCCAAGTCTCGGGACGAGACTTCTCTTAGGGGAGAGTAATGTAACGTTCGTAGAACGTTGGTAATTATGCAAATGAGGCTGACCAGATGATTATATCTTGGGAAGTGGAGGTAATATATAGCGCAACAAACATCTCTTGATGTGAGCTTAAGCTTTGCACCGACAGGGTTTGTTGTTGCTGGGTCTCTCGGTTTGCACGTTACAAATGGTGGCAGCGGTGGGATAAAGACAACTGCCAGACCGGAGTTGCCTTACCCATGGGTCTCCCAGGGTCCAAGTCTCGGGACGAGACTTCTCGGAGGGGAGAGTAATGTAACGTTCGTAGAACGTTGGTAATTATGCAAATGAGGCTGACCAGATCATTGTATCTTGGGAAGTGGAGGTAATATATAGCGCAACAAACATCTCTTGATGTGAGCTTAAGCTTTGCACCGACAGGGTTTGTTGTTGCTGGGTCTCTCGGTTTGCACGTTACAAATGGTGGCAGCGGTGGGATAAAGACAACTGCCAGACCGGAGTTGCCTTACCCATGGGTCTCCCAGGGTCCAAGTCTCGGGACGAGACTTCTCTTAGGGGAGAGTAATGTAACGTTCGTAGAACGTTGGTAATTATGCAAATGAGGCTGACCAGATCATTGTATCTTGGGAAGTGGAGGTAATATATAGAGCAACAAACAACTCTTGATGTGAGCTTAAGCTTTGCACCGACAGTGTTTGTTGTTGCTGGGTCTCTCGGTTTGCACGTTACAAATGGTGGCAGCGGTGGGATAAAGACAACTGCCAGACCGGAGTTGCCTTACCCATGGGTCTCCCAGGGTCCAAGTCTCGGGACGAGACTTCTCGGAGGGGAGAGTAATGTAACGTTCGTAGAACGTTGGTAATTATGCAAATGAGGCTGACCAGATCATTGTATCTTGGGAAGTGGAGGTAATATATAGCGCAACAAACATCTCTTGATGTGAGCTTAAGCTTTGCACCGACAGGGTTTGTTGTTGCTGGGTCTCTCGGTTTGCACGTTACAATACTTTAGAAACCGAAACTAACGAATGTTACATATGACATGCACCGACTACAGTTGCGCGTGTATATGATTAGTTATGAATAAAAAAGTCCAGCAGGAAAAGACACATCCAAAACGCAACCAACACCAAAACATGAAGCTAGTTCTAGTACTTCTTTCCGAGGTAAATTTCCCACTACTTTACAGTGGAAAGTTCAGGTTTCCGCGGTAATAAACCAATTAACATTATACATTTTTTTCATTCAGACATTTTTATCCTTTGGTCCAATTTCTTTGACGCTTGTATCAGTACTTATTGTATCACACTGTGTTCGCACGGAGCAAATGTTCACCTATTTGAAGGCGGACCATGTGTTTCGCACTACTCTTGTATAAAATAAATTAGCTTACAGCAAAAAACAAATAATAAAAGAACGACAAGTTGCAACACCTGTGTAAGTAATCAGCTTACATTATATTACTGTAGACTGTCTGATACTAAGATTTTAGCTCCCTATACTATTTTTATACCCAACCTCTTTGAATAAATCTACCGAAAAGGAGCATTTACTACAGAAAAGGAAACTTTCATTTATTGTGTAGTTTTTAATCCATTGTGATAAATAGAGCAAATGTCCTATTTATCATACAGGCGCGTAGGCAAGTTTTGAAGATTGGGGCCACGGGGCCGCAGAGCTCCATTGCTGATTTTTCGTTTTAAATTTGTGCTTTCTTATATGCGATTTAGAAGCATTCTTAAACGATTTAGGGACTGTTATAGCTCTTAATATTTGACCGTTTTTCAGTTTTTGAGAAAACAGCTCGCAAACTTTTAACTTTTAACGGATCATGTTCTTTCCATTTCTCATTAGTAATACAGTAAAACCTCTCTATAACGACCACTAAATTGCGTTAATTAGTTGATATTTTGTGCAGGTGGTTGCTTAAAGCAAGGTGAAAGTAAAACAGAACGCTCCTGTAGGAGCGTTCTGTTTTACTTTCACTTTGCTTTAAGCATCCATATGTTTTTAACGCAAAATACTTGATGTAATTTAGTGGTCGATATAGAGAGGTTTTACTGTACATAGAATTTATATCTGCGTTTTCGTACTGAAAACAGCATATTTTATGGCAGATGCTTTTAATTATTCGCAATTTTTTATTTGGAGAGCATTTTGGTGAAAGAAAAGCTGAAACGTATTTAACGTGTACTGCTATATTGGGAGATGGAGCAAAACGTCGTGAGAAATACAACAGAAATTTATCTTTTTCATTTTTGTTACAAAAAACAACAACAAAGAAGATAAACATTTTCTTATATTACAAACGGCAATGATTTGTAGCTGTAAAATGGTAATACAAACGTTGCTACTGAAATAAATGGTAATACCAAAAATCAAAATCATGATTATATAAATTACCATTAAATTATGAAAAGCAATGGAACATTTTGCACTATAGAGATATTAACGCGGCACTGTATCTATGAGATAATGGTTTGAGATAACAGTTTAAAAAAATGACTTTACAGAGACGTCAAAAGGCGGTAGTAGGAGGGAATAGGTTAAATACTACAGGAAGCTCTGGTCGAGAACGACATAATTTGAATCTGAATAGGTCATTATTGAATCACCACTTGTTAGAACACATTCGTAACAAAATCACGTTCGTAACGCGTGTTACGAATGCGATCACATTCGTAACGCGTGTTACAAATATGATCCGGAAATCGAGCACATATGTAACACATTTTGTGACGAATGTGATCGATGCCGATTTTTGATGTGACATACAATCACATTTGTAACACGTCAAATTTCATACAGAAAAGGAGGCTAACAAGTGCACGTTCATCATCACTCATCGCAAATGTGAAACATTGTTCAAATTGTAACAACAACCGAGATATTAACAAAAGAAATGACTAAGGGTTTCTAAGGGTATGTCATTAAATTTATAGTTGCACATTTATATTTGGCATAGTATATTAATTACTCGATTGAAAGCAAATAAAGGAACTAAGAAGTAATATTTTATTTATTTAATCATATGCACACATTAACATAATTGCCTATGTGCATGTACACGTATATGACACGTTCTATGAAAAATGAAAACTCTTCAATATATTTTAGGCAGGTATCCTAAAACATATTTCAAGTATGTACATCATATCTTTAAACTGTGCTGTTAAGGTTGTGAAAAGTTGAGACATGACCAATAAGGAAATATAGTAACATATACAATGATAATCCTATTACTATTAACTAACTGAACATTGTCAGCCAGGAACTCAACATGTTACATATGTGTATCTAATGTCAACCTCCATGTCGGACACTCGCATTTGTAACACATTTTACCTGTTACGAATGTGATCACATTCGTAACATATCTGTTACAAATGTGATCCGTTACGAATATGTTGTATAGCAGCAATCAGATATATGTTTTCATATGTTCTTTTATCTGGATATATTTGCTGTAAGACTCTGTCTGTACTTGTCAGAACAATTGTCTCAAAATAGAAATAGGTAGATTCGGTCGAAATAGTGTAACGAGAAAAGAAAGGTATTGTAAAATTTGTCATATCGTGAATGAGTATCATTTTGTACTTATTTATTGTATAAAAGTTCTATTCCACAGGACCAACTTTAGAAGAATTACTGTAATCTAAGAACAAGTTTTGTATGCGTTTGTTAAGTCAGCCTTTTCACGAGTTAACCCTTTCCCTCATATAAACGTGTATTCACGCATCTGCAAACAGAGTAGACCCAGATCAGACGGCTCCTACAGGAGCCGTCTGATCAGGGTCTGCTCTGTTTGCTAATAGAATTCGATAGATCTGTTTATTGACTTCCTAAATTGACTACAATTATCCACATTCCAGATTTCATTATAGCTATTTTGTTAATGAATATTCAGTAGGTATTGAAATTTGAAAAAAAAACATAGAACAGGGAAAGGGTTAAGTCAGCCTTTTCATGAGTTAAACCATAAAATAAATCCATGCTCTTCTTGTATAGCCAGCACTTTACTTTATGAACATTTATGTAAGAAAATGGGTACTGTAGAACCCCTCTAATGCGACCACTTAATGAATAAACGTGGGTGTCTTTATAAGCAGGTGGTTGCTTAATGCAGGACAAACGTAATACAGAAAGCTCCTCTTGGAGCTTTCTGTATTACTTTTGTCCTGCATTAAGCTACCACCTGCATCTAGCACCCATAAGTATACCTCTTTGAAGTGGTCGCATTAGCGGGGTTTAACTGTATACGAATTAGCTAAATAGTTGTCTTGGCATATGACTAAGAACAGATTTGACCGTGATGAAACTGTAAAATCCATTTTAGGGTCTGCCATGTTTGCTTATGAAATAATATACGACGAGATTCTACAGTTAATTGTAAAATTTATTACCAGTCAGAGTAAATCCTTGGAATTTGATTGGTCAGTTTACCAAAAACTGCCGGGTTGTACAGTACCGTATTCAGCGGCTTCCACGGAGAATACAGAATTATTCAAATTTGACGCGTGACGTCATTCGTTTTGTTTTTATTTTTAGCGTCGATTCGAAATTTCATATCGTCCTTGCTCCAATAATTCTGGATGGATTACGACCAAATAATCGATAATAAACGTAAAAAACTGTACCTCATACGTTCCTCAATTTAACACTATCAACTTATCAGTACAACGTGTTACCGTTAATGTTTACAAGTGAAGTTCCTCTTTCGAAATTGCTCTGAGACGACGTCATATTTGCTCTGTGATGACGTCATGTTTTCTTTGTCATGTAGTAATACAATTAGAGATCTAATGTCAGCAAAATAAGAGTTGTTCGTTTCTTAATTAGGTAAATCGGATCTCTGACTGGTAATAAATTCGTTACACGGTAATTTGGCTGGGTGTACGGGCTGGTATGACCGGGTTAGACCACGTATTTCCTTCGGCTAACGCCTCAGGAAATACGGGATCTAACCCGGTCATACCAGCCCGTACACCCTGCCAAATAACCGTGTAACTAATAATGTTCATGGTCATAATACCACTATCATTATCAAAATTCAGCAATTTAATATTCGTGATGTAATTATTGTTTTCTAAATGCTCATAAGGCCAAAGGTTAAGTCTCTACAGGCTGAATTTTCGAATGGAGTAGTCCATTATTGTTTAACGATAGAGTCCGTTCATTATAAACGTATATAATTTGCGAGAACAATTTGAATGACAAACAATGCAGAACCTGGAAAGCGCGCTCCCCAAGGAGTCCTCATATATGGCACTCCTTATATATATATATATATATATATATATATATATATATATATATATATATATATATATAGATATATGGCAAATGTTAGAATAGTCGTTTGTTGTGTATCTATCAATATTTTAGATTGATATATTGCATAGTTCGATGTACACCTTATTCCTATGTATGTGAAACATACACATATATTCGTATTATTTTAATATGTTTCCTTGAAAAGACCCTCTATATCTCCATCAAACTCTATGTTATGACCATTCTCTTCATAGGGTTTGGTTCAAGGGGTGTCTTTAGATCGTGAAATACGTTACTGATCTATGAGTCTTATTTATTATGTGTTGCAGGTCTTTACGATTGTCTGGTTGTGGCAGGTGGATTTGGTGAGAGCCATATTCCTTGCAGTGGACTGTATGAAATGATTAGGCTCGTTAAATCAGGTAAATATATACATACAGCTCAATATTTTATATCAATATTCAGATATCAAACTATTCTATACATAGCATTTGCCCATGTGACGCTAGGTCTTGTAACGCGGACGGAAATATTAACAAAATATCAACAAATTGTTAATTACAGCACTACAAACAGGTAAACGTCTTGATAAATTAAAGTTCGATTATTGATCTATTCGCCTCCTAGATGAAACGTTTTACAACTTTGCAATGAGAGGTGACCCAGATCTGACAGCCCATGTAGGAGCCGTCTGATTAGGTCTGTCCTGTTTTCCTGTGGACTAACATAGATTTGATTCAGTAGTTCCTGACAAAGAAACGTATCCTGTGTTCATATACAATTATAAAATATCTACTAATAAATATTCACTGTGTCATTATTTCTTAGGTGAATAATCGTGAGGTAAAGTCATAATGTCCCTAATTTGTCACCCAGGGCTAATACACTTTAAATGGGGATTGGGTATAGAAAAATCCTCTTTGCTTTTCTTGGGTCTTCAACAATGGTTTCAAGCCTATACAATGTACAATTAAAAATTGTCTTTTCTCTTGTAAATGCTCTTTTTCGGGAGATTTATTCAAAGAGGGTTGGTCTGAAAATAGCCTATGGGGGAAAGGGTTAAGATACAAACTGTAAAACACTGATGCCATTTCAAACCACATACATGACCATTACCCAGTTAGCTGACGAATCAGTGTAAGTGATACTACCATTGACCGGGCATTTAGTCAATGCTCCTTTAGCTCCATTTTATAGTGGCTGATATAACCCGGTGAGCAGGCGATTGAACCTGTCCCGAAAGCGAACGTATGGAAAATATTTGCATGCTAGTATACAATACAGATGTTTAAATCATGTCCGGTGAGGCTATTATCGTAATGATGTTATTGAACAGTGTCATTTTAGCGTACATTGTATCAATATAACTCAACTGATACACAGACACGACATGCAATTCTGTTATCCTTAGATGTTTATGCAGTAGTGATAAATAACCCTTACCCACTTTAAAATAAAATGTCTGCCAAAAATCCCGATCTGGTGCAATTTTAACTACTTACGATTCGACAAAGCTTTAAAACCCTTTCCCTTAAGTAAGCGCATTTTGACGCATCTGCAAACAGAATAGACCCAGATCAGACGGCTCCTATAGGAACCGTCTTATCAGGGTCTGCTCTGTTTGCTTATGGTGTAATATAGATCTGATTCTACAGCTTCTACCTGGGTCGAAATGTTCTGTGTTCATACATGTATACCATTATAAAAAATATTATCAATATTTATGACGTTATTATTTCCTACATGAATATTCATCAAGGAAAGGGTTAAGAAGTTATTGACCAAGTGTCAAACAGCTTTTTCGGGTTACTTGTCGTGATCCTAGAGGAGCCGTCTGATCAGGGTCTACTCTGTTTGCTAATAGAAATTGAAAGATCTGTGTCTTTACTTTCTAAAATGGCTATAATGTACTACTTTCCACATTCCATTATAACTATTTTGTCCATTAATATTCAGTAGGTATTGAAATTTGAATTTAACATAGAACAGGGAAAGGGTTAATAGCCGAAGATTCACCAGCTATTTTAATTGAATTGTTTAACATATTCATGAATGCTTCGCTTTAATCCTTTACTCCATGAATATACATGTAAGAAATAATGACATCATGAATATTAATTGGATAAAATTTCATAATGGACATTGATGCAAGAATATTTAGCCATGGCAGAATCTGTATATTTATAGCTGTTTTATATTATAAGCAAAGAGAGCAGACCCTGATCAGACGGTTCCTACAGGAGCAGTTTGATCTGGGTCTCCTCTGTTTGCAAAGACTTAGAAAATACGTATTTATGGAGCAAAGGGTTAATTGCCGACGTTCACCGGATATTTTAATTGGAATGTTTACGCTATTCACGAATGCAATTATTCTACCATTTCAGTTGAAAACGAATCTGTTCTATGGCTCAGTTGAACATGGGCTCCTGACTAATAGATGTATTTCTAAGGTAGAAGATGAAATGACTGAATAACTGTCTTTCTAGAGTAGAACAATAAAACATTCAGTCGGTAATTGCTGTCCAGGCATCTGTGTGGCATTTCGAATATTATAAGAACAGTTTAGAAAGCACCGGCTGTCTTTCAGGATTGTATTTTATTTTTCATTTCATCATCCGCTAAGACATTCAGCCACGGCTTTGTTCCCTTTAGGTCCGTCTCTTTTCATTTCTTCAAACGAGACTCAGGATGTGAAACAGCTTGAAGCATGCTGAGACGCCAGTTCAATAGGTATCTCATCTGGATCCAACTATTATGCAATTGTCACCTCAATCTAGGACATGCGTCGTTAGGGTTACGTTCTGTACTGAAAAATCGGTTAATTGCCAATCAATATTATATCTCATTCGTTTCCATTCATCAGAAGACCGGCAGTACATCAGCATAAATTGTAACTAGAGCGCGACCATCCGTACGCAATAATTTTCATCTCAGAAGAAAATTGTTTTTCTTTTTGTATCTTAAATTATTTCTGTCTGCTACAAATTATTCAAATTGTACTTATCCATGTTACAAAATTCATGCTCGGACTATCGAACAGTTTGGATTCGAACGACATGTCGAGTTACTCGACGTTTCATCCGGGTCCATTTTATACCAAACTAATCAAAAATTGCCGAGAGCGTGCAAAGAGTTCAACAATATCGAAATTATAAACCTTACAGGACGCTGGACAAACTGTAGTCTAAAATTTAGCTTGCAAGTCATTCATCTGTTTCCCACAAAATCACAGCCCGGACGGCTAACAGTCTACAGTAAAACCTCTCTAAATCGACCACTTAATTGTGTTAATTAGTTGGTATATTAGGACAGTTGGCTGCTTAAAGCAAGGTGAACGTAAAACAGAACGCTCCTATAGGAGCGTTCTGTTTTACTTTCACCTTGCTTTAAGCAAACACCTGCCTTGAACACAAAATACTTGATGTAATTTAGTGGTCGTTATAGAGAGGTTTTACTGTAACATTAAGTTATACAATAACATCCCTCTAAACCGGACGTTTGAATTAGCAACAAA
Organism: Azorinus chamasolen; assembly: GCA_963576725.1. Classification (NCBI taxonomy): domain Eukaryota; kingdom Metazoa; phylum Mollusca; class Bivalvia; order Cardiida; family Solecurtidae; genus Azorinus; species Azorinus chamasolen. The sequence continues at coordinate 43,512,148 of OY755242.1, read as the reverse complement.
ACCTGTCTGTACGACAGGTGGCAGCTTAATGCAAGGATGATGAGGAGCTTTCTGTATGACTTTCATCCTGCATTAAGCAGCCACATGCCTAAAATATCTAAATTCTTCTTTACTAAAAGTACTGTTTAGAGGGGTTTACTGTATACGTTTCCAATGTTCGTGTCAGTATAATGGTTATTCGTGTCAGTATAATGGTTATTCGTGTCAGTATAATGGTTATTCGTGTCAGTATAATGGTTATTCGTGTCAGTATAATGGTTATTCGTGTCAGTATAATGGTTATTCGTGTCAGTATAATGGTTATTCGTGTCAGTATAATGGTTATTCGTGTCAGTATAATGGTTATTCCGTTATATCGAATGTCGGTATAACGAGTGTTCACAGTACAGTAGAATACCTCGAATGAGACCACTTAATGAATAAATGTGGGTGTCTTTATAAGCAGGTGGTTGCTTAATGTAGGACAAAAGTAATGCATAAAGCTCCTCTGGGAGCTTTCTGCATTACTTTTGTCCTGCATTTAGCTACCACCTGCCTCTACCACCCAGAATTATACCTCTTTTAGGCGGTCGCATTAGCGGGGGTTTAATGTACAGTAAAACCCCGCTAATGCGACCACCAAAAATGGGCATAATTCTGGGTGGCAGAGGCAGGTGGTAGCTTAATGCAGGACGAAAGTTATGCAGAAAGCTCCTATAGGAGCTTTCTGCATAACTTTCGTCCTGCATTAAGCAACCACCTGCTTTAGACGACATCAGTGGATGTTAATTAAGTGGTCGCATTAGCGGTGTTTTTATGTATATTGGTTTACACACGTTTTACAATACAGTTTATTCAGTATGAAAGGGTTTAAATTGCCAATGGATTTTGAATGGCAGACACTTTGCAGACCCTGGTCAGAGGGCTACTCTAGGAGAACTCTGATTAGGGTCAACACTGTTTGCAGAATCCTATTAATATATTAAAGTTCTTTCCCGCATGCAAAGTATTAATAACCCTTCACCTGATTCATATTCATGTAAGAAGTAATATGTTTATAGCAGCAATACACGTAGTATACCTCTTTTGCACCCTAGCTATGCAGATATGGTTTCACGTGGAAGGGAAATGACAGATACGTGCATTTTCAGAATTGTTGCAGCCGGTCATATTTGGCAGACGACAATTAATTGGCGTACAAAGAGCTAAACCAACAGTTGCAATTAGACATTCTGACCAATTACAATCACGTTTGTCTTTCTAGGGGGCCATATTGTGTTTGTTATGCGGAAAGAGTACCTGAAGTACGTTGGTGAGTACATGGACAAACTGGAGCCCCTCATACGGAAGCTGGAAGCCGAGGGTCAATGGGACGTACTGGAAAAAAGGGAAGTGGAAAAATACTCCTTCGACAGACAGGGGCTAGTCTTTAAATTCCGCGTTAAAAAGGGCCTACCGGACTCACAAATCGGTCGAATCGATAGAATCCCTCAGACCAAATAAATGTAACATTGAGAAAATATTTTGGCCAAGGTGTGACATATTAGACTGACATTGTCACACTGATCAGGTGAACACAAAACTGTAACACTAGTTTGAGTGAGTGTGTGTTTGTTTGTGTGTGTGTGTGTGTGTTTGTACTTCAGTCTTGCTTTACGATACAAAATCAATGTCAAACGTTGTTACAATATGTTTATTTTGCAGGACCCCCTCATCAATGAAAAATTGACAATTTTAGTCTAATTTGGACGGGTTGTTGTCTATTTTTGATGGATATTAATCTAATTTTGACGGGATTTAGTCTAATTTGGACGGGTTAATCCTTTCCCCTCATATAAACGCCTTTTCACGCATTTGCAAACAGAGTAGACCCAGATCAGCCGGCTACTATAGGAGTTTGTGTCTAGGCAATATCTTTCTTGAAAAGTTTACAATATAAGAAATTAGCCAATAAATATTCAGGATGTCATTATTTCTTACATTAATATTGAACAGGGAAAGGGTTAATTCAATATAATATAGGATATTAAGGGTTGATAATTGACCAATAACAGGCTGTGGATAATTGCCTGTTATACTCAGTGAGTCTGGTTAACCCATTTTCTCCCATGATCCCATATATGGGACGTAGACAAACAGTGCAGACTCTGATCAGACGCCACATAATGCGGCGTCTGATCAGAGTCTACACTGTTTGCTGATAGGAATTTCAATATAAAACAAAACGAAATATAAAATTTAGGCCAGGCACACCTTAGATAAAAATGGACTAAACCAATATATAAACATGGAAGAATGCACTGGGTGCAAATGGGTCAATATGAATGACTCCACACTTGTAAACAGTAATGACCCAGGGTAAGACCGAAGTGTAATATTTCAACTTGTATTCTGCTAAGTGTTGCGTGACTCGTACATGTACAATAGCACCAGGACTAAGCGGTCATTCATTTATTGTACACAGGAGTCTTAAAATACCAGGTGGTTGCTTAATGCAGGACAAAACTAATGCTTAAAGCTCTTATAGGAGTTTTCTGCATTACTTTTGACCTAGATTAAACAACCACCTGCCTTTCTGACGTCAACAATATCTTTTAACAACAAATTTTCCTATCCAGTTGCATAGACTTTGATGAAACTTCACAGAAAGTATCCTCTATAAGTCACCTGTGGAATGTGTAGTGCGCAGTAGTTATAATCAGATTTCAATCAACACTGTATTTAAATATCTCCTAAACCATTGGATGAGATTTGTTCAACTATTACAGATACTGTCGTCTATCAAAGTTATATACATGGTTTCAACTCATTGCTTACCCCGTCGCTTGCTATTCACGTCAATATACCTACCTGTAAATAGTGAAGATCCAGATGAGACAGCTCCTGCAGGAGCTGTCTCATCAGGGTCTGCACTATTTACAAATTGATTGTGCAACCAGTGCACTCCGTAGCGGTCATTGCACAGCGAAATACTTGTACAAAGTGACGATATATGTAATTATACAACAGGGCATGGGTAAAGAAGGAGAAATGTATTTTAAAATTCAGCAAGGGAAGGGTTAAATAGGTCTCTGGAATTCAAAATACTGTAAAACCCTCTTAACCTGAATTCTAGTAGAGACTGATTCAGATACTTTTAGGCTGGTGGCTGCTTAATGCAGGGTGAAAGTCAAGAAGAAAGTTCCTAGAGGAGCTTTCTGTCTGACTTTCACCCTGCATTAAGCTGCCATCTGTCTGCGAGACCTATATTTGTACTAAATTTAACATCCGGTTTTAGATGGATTTCAGTGTAGACTTTGTTGACTGCTGCTACTTATCTTCCTCAACAACTACTAAACTGAATTTGACCAACCATTAAATGTATATGCCTTTTGTGGTCTTCTGTCAGTTATATACATTTGTACATGGTTTCGGTTCACTATATTAGTAAGGCACAGAAGATAAGCGAATACTTCGATGAACGATTCTTTAACCCTTACAATGCTGAATTTTCAAATGGACTGTTCCATAATTCAAGCAGATCAATCTTATGGTGAATATTTAGGGATGTTTCTAAAGAAAAATGTAGCACAACAAACAGTGCAGACCCTAATGAGAGGGCTCCTCTAGGAGCCCTCTCATCAGGGTCTACACTGTTTGCAAAGGACATTAGTGACTCGTGTCCCGCACTGTAAGGATTAACCTGATTACTATTCGATAAATGTACGATACAGTATGACATTTATGATATGGTATGACATGTATGATATGGTATGACCTATATGAAACGATATGATATGTATGATATGGTATGACATATATGAAACGATATGATATGTATGATTCGGTATGACATATATGAAACGATATGATATGTATGATTCGGTATGACATATGTATGTACAACTCAGATCTATTCGATGATTATGATAAATGTATGATGCAATTATATATGACATGTGTATGTACCTGTCGGGTCTATTCGATAATTATGACAAACGCATGATGCAATACGGTTTGATTGCGGCTCGAGGTGACATTGTGTGCCTCATTCAGTGTCAGTTGAACTGATTTTAAGATACCCCTTCGCCAATTTTGCATACTGTGTGTATATATTGGTGGTTTGTTTGTAATGTTTGTATTGCATTGTGTAGTTTATATGCATAAGCTACGAAATTGACCTATTCTGTTAGTCCATTGTCCTACATAATTATGTAGGGCAATATCTTATGTACAGTGTTGTATGCCAATCCAGGTGGTTCTGGATCGTAACTGTATGGCGTACTGACACTGTACATATAGATAATGTTTCATTAGAGTTTTAGTGACATGAGTGGGCTGACACACTATAGTCGCAATATGAGTCTATTTCTCTTGATTTACCGCCATAAAAACGTACAGAAAAGGATTATTTTGTTTTTGTTTTGTTTTTTATCTATGATTCTTAGATTAATTCCAGTTTTAATATTTTTATCGATATCTCTATCTTAAATTTCATTTGTATTAAATATTCTGTAAGCATTATATAATTTATTCCCAGTTTTGCAAATTATTCATGTGCTTTTGAACGCACATATCCTGTGTGAAAAGAGCGCTATATAAATGTGGTATAATAATAATAATTACCTTTTGGATAAGCATGGTGCATTACGGTAATACATGTATGGTCACATCATACCTATTCAATTAGTATGACCCATGTATGATAAAATACGACATGATTTGTGTTTGTACATATCTTACCCATTCGATAGATTAGTTAAATGCAAGATATGATTTGTGTATGTAAACGACATACCCATTCGATAAGCATGATACAGTACGGTAATATGCATGTAAGTATACATCATACCTATTTGATAAATATCATACATGTATGATATAATGCAATATGATTTATGTATGTGCAGATTATACCTATTTGATAAATACGAAAAAATACGGTATGGTTTATGTATGCACACATTATACGAAAGCGATAAATATGAAACATGCATGATACCATACAATATGATTTCTGTATGTACATGTATATTATTATTATTATTATTATTATACCACATTTATATAGCGCTCTTTTCACACTGGATATGTGCGTTCAAAAGCGCTTCACATGGATAAAATCACTAACCGGAACCATCCGCATGATTATCTATCCAGACAATGAAAGATGTACAATATATATGAAATCGCCAGCCGGAAGGAACTACATGATTTTCCACCCGGTCAGTGAAAGATAAGCAAAAGATATACAATAGATATAAAATCACTATCCGCAAGAAATAGCATAAATTGTATTAACAAACTTGATACAGACAAGTTAACTGAAAGCCATGCTCATCAATATCACAAATTAGAATAAACTATATTAACAAACTTGATACAGACAAGTTGACTGAAAGCCATGCTCATCAATATCACAAATTAGAATAATCTGTATTAACAAAACTTGATACAGACAAGTTGACTGAAAGCCATGCTCATCAATATCACAAATTAGAATAATCTATATTAACAAACTTGATACAGACAAGTTGACTGAAAGCCATGCTCATCAATATCATAAATTAGAATAAATGGGCTGACTGAAAATCATTCCATTTATATGACTATTGGGTCAACTGTTAGCTTGATAGGTTGGCTGAAAGCCATTCCTATCCTGAACTCAGTTGCCACTGTACATGACTACTGGGTCAACTGTTAGCTTAATAGGTTGGCTGAAAGCCATTTCTATCCTTAGCTTAGTTGCAACTGTACATGACTATTGGGTAATCTGTTAGCTTAATAGGTTGGCTGAAAGCCATTCCCATTCTGAACAAAACTGTCCTAGTAACAAATGTTGAAAAAGTGCGTTTTCAGACACCTTTTGAAACATGCCAATGACCTTGCGTCTCGAATGCCTGAAGGTAGAGCATTCCAAAGTTTCGGAGCTGCATGCATGAAACTTCTCTCACCGTATTTTACCTTACGACTTTTTGGCACAACCAACGACAATGATCTGCTTGCTGACCTTAACTCTCTGCGCGGCCTGTATACGTCAAGCATGTCGACAATGTACTTGGGAGATTCATTGTGCATGGCTTTATACGTAAGAGTCAGAATTTTGAATTCAATCCGATGTTGAACTGGAAGCCAGTGAAGTTCCTTCAAAACCGGCGTGATATGATTATATCGAGAAGTTCTGGTTATGATGCGGGCTGCTGTGTTTTGCACTCTTTGAAATTTACGCAGTGAGTTGTTTGAAATCCCATGCAGCAGTGAATTGCAGTAGTCTATTTTCGATGTAACAAGAGAGTTTACCAAAGTCTTGGTAGCATCAGGTGAGAGGTACAGTGGTAAATACGCTATTCCTACCCATTTTTCCGTTTTTATACGCGTAAGAAACGGGTAGTGAACGGTTAACGAACGGTTAACGAACGGTTACGCGATAAACGGTTTACACGCGCTAAACGCGTAAAGAAACGATTATACCAAAGAAGTTGCGGTAGGTGCATAAATTGTCCGTTTCATGCGGAGATTTTGGATCTTATCGATGATAGCCGTTTTCAAAAAAGTCCGAATGAAACGGGTTAGCCAAAATAAGAATCGATTCGTCACTCAACGAACGTTTAGCGGTTCAATCCCGGCTAGTATCGACGGTTTGCTCATTTAGGTAACGATCAGATATCCACTGTATATCAAACAAATGGATTGAAGAATTAGTTCTTTTTGAGTAGGTTTCTACATTTCAGATTTAAAAAAAAACCTGTCACAAAGTAAACCACCAAATTTTGGATCTAGAATGAAGAAACCTACCAAAGAATTTAGATCTATTCTATTTCTTAACCCTTTCTTATTTGAATATTGCTGTCAGAAAAAATGACATCATGAGTATTTATTAGATCTTGCTGAATTTAACAACGGTATAAGTGCAAACGCCTTTTTGATATTTGTATGAAATATAGTAAATTCTACTAATTTATAATTTCATAAGCAGAGTGGGCCCTGATCCGACGGCCGCTACAAGAACCTTCATGTCTAGGTTCACTCTGTTTGCAAAGGCGTTAGAGTGTTAAATCTATGTGTATGGGATAAGCAAATAATGCAGACCCAAGATCAAGCGGCTTCCACGCGAGCAATCTGATCCGAACCTATTACGTTTTCAAAGGTGTTTTCATCATTATGAGGTAGATCTAAAGCGTTTTAAACAAATACAGTAAGCATATTTCATGCTCACATATAAATATGAAAACGTTCTTATTATTTTGTTACTTTGTGAAGATTAAACCTTTGTATGCCGAAATTTAAAAGTGGAATGGCCCATCATATTCCATTCACTATTACCAGGCTTATATTTGCTAGATGATTTTTAATTAGGCCTATGAAAATACATGTACTAGTGAAGACCCTGATCAACACCCTGATTTTGTAGCTTTATTGTCTGTGTTTACACTGCTTTCAAATGTCAGTACTTTTGTTCCCCGCATTCAAATATTTAAAAAATACTAACTCTATAATTGTTATGAATGCATGAAAATAAATTGTCTTAGTTGAAGACTTTATTATTTACCCAGCCTTAATATACGACCAAAGCTGCCAGATGGTAAATCCCTTAGCTATTTTCTCAGCAGGGAACAATGGTCTTGACAGTGACTACACCACTGCTTTCTTATCAACAAAGTTGCGAACTATTACGTAACAGAAATACCAAATAATGTGCCCAGTAATCTAAAACTCTTTTTTTAGCATCTGCAAAATACAAGAAAACTATGTTTTGAATAATTGTAGATCTATGGCTCAGCACAAAGTTAAATCCAAACGTTTTAGACCAATTAAGATTAATATAAATTCTAGTTCGAAAGATAGTTTAGATTGATATGATCTAGATCTATTCTAAAATACTGCTACTATATCGTCTACGGTACTGTACGTACAGTAGCAAAACAGACATTTTACAACACATAGATGAACCCAATGAGAATGTAGATCTATATTTTAATATAGATCTAGATCTAGCTAGATCTTATGGAAATGAAACGAGAATTAAAAGTTTAAATACTGTTAACCCTTTCGCTGCCAATGTCGGATCTGTGATTACCTTTGCAAACAAATTGGATCCAGATGAGACGCAAAAGCTTTTGGACCCAGATGAGACGCCGAGTAACTCGGCATCTCATCGGGATCAAAACTGTTTGTTACTGTTACTATGTTTATGAAACAAAAATGAAGAAAATCAAAAGAAAGAAAATTTGTAGCAGGCGACAAAGTTAGCAGACGACAGAGTTTGGCAGCGAAAGGGTTGATCTTAATTTTACATATCAGGAGTGTCCAACAGGTAAATGAGAATGTCTCCCATTTCAAAGAAAGGCCATATCAAGGATTACCCCCCTTTCGTCCATGATTACTCCCCTTTCATCCGGGCACTTAAACGTTTAAGAAACGCGTTAAGATACGCGTAAACAAACGGTTAGAAACCCGTTTAACGAAACGGCTAAGAAACGGGTAACGAACGGTTAGGTAACGCGTAAGAAACGCGTTAAGTGGGTAGGAATAGCGTATTTACCACTGTACTTTCTAATATGGCCTATTTGTCGGAGCTGTGCATAACTAGACCTACACACGGAATTGACATGTGATGTCATATCCATTTGTGAATCGAGCCATGCACCGATATTCTTTATACACAAAGATGGCCTGATTTTAGAGGGTCCTACTTGCACACTAACCTCTGCAGGTACTTCCGTGTTTTTTGTATGAAACAGAATGACCTCAGTCTTGTCAGTATTGAGCTTCAGCATGTTCTGATGCATCCAAGAGACTACTTCTTTGAGACAGTCCTCAACTCGCGATAAAGCCTCCAGTTGACAGGATATGCCCTTGGGCTTAAAGGACAGGTATAATTGTGAGTCATCGGCATAGAAATGGTGATTAAGCCCATGGTTTCTGCGGATTGAGCCGACAGGTTTCGTGTACATGATGTAGTGTTTTGGTCCTAGGACGGAACCCTGTGGCACGCTATATTCCATTTTAACTGGGGTGGACAGTTCTCCATCTACTGAGACTATTTGATAGCGGTCATTCAGGTAGGAGGTTATCCACTCAAGAGGTTTTCCAATAATTCTGAAGTCTTTTTCCAGGCGTTTTAGCAGAGTTTCATGATCGATAGTGTCAAATGCAGCCGATAAGTCAAGCATGACCAGAACTGTTATTTCGTTTTTATCTAGGGATTGAAGGATGTCGTTCTGAACTTTCAGGAGAGCAGTCTCCGTTGAATGATGCTTTCGGTATGCCGACTGATGATGCTCATGTAGTCCGTTTGAGGTCAAGTGGGACTCAATGCGCTTGTCGACCACTTTTTCTAACACTTTGGAGACAAATGGCAAATTCGAAACAGGCCTATAATTCCTAAGTTCGTTTGAATCCAGATTCGGTTTCTTCAAAATAGGTCTGACATGTGACATCTTGAAGTTTTTTGGAACGTAGGCCGTGTCTAAAGAGGAGTTTACAATTTTTGTCAGAATCGGTAGGAGTTCACCAAGGCATGATTTTAACAGCCATGTAGGTATAGGATCCAGTTCACAGGACTTGCAAGGGGATGCCTTAATGATCTGTTCTACTTCTTCTTCTGTAGCTGTAACAAAATTATCAAAAGCGTTCGTTGCATGCTGCATTTCAGTAATAACTGGTGCACTCGATACAGTGTCTGATGCAATATCTGCCCGAATTGTGTCCACTTTGTTGACAAAAAAGTCACTGAAGTCTTGTGCAAGTTGTCTTGAGGACGAAGTCTTAGGCAATTTGATGTCACTAGTTGTGCCTAGCAGGTGCTTAGTAACTTTGAAAAGACTCTTTGAGTCTGCCTGGCAAGATTCTACTTTATCTGAGTAGAAATCAACCTTTGCCTTTGTCAACAGCTTGTTTACGTTGGCACACTGTTCTCTGTATAGTTGATGGTCTATTGTGAGTCTGGATTTTTTCCAATTTCTTTCCAACTTGCGCCGTGCATGTTTAGCATCGTGCAGTTCCTGGGTATACCACGGACATGATGGTCTGAGCGTTATGGTTTTAGTACACAATGGTGCATGTTTATCGGCAAGTGCCGCCAGCGCTTGTGTATATGTGTTAACCAGCTCATCAACATCTGTCATTTGCAAACTTACTTTGATGGGTTCAGAGTTGATGAGATCTCTTTTAAATGAGTCAACATTAATTGCCCTAAGTTTCCGAAATAAAACCGTTTTTCTCACTGTTGGAGGTTTAGCCGCCTTTGCTTCGAAAGTTACGGAAAAATGATCGAGCGAAACTTTACCAGTGCCGTCAGATAGTCCTGGATCGGCGACCTCAATATTTGACACACAGTCATCACCATTTCTCGTGATAATAACATCAAGGGTATGTCCACCTACATGAGTGGCTTCATCCACATGCTGTTGCAGTCCAAATGACTCTAGTGTACTAACAAAGTTAACTGTGTTCCTGTCACTTTGATTGTCAAGATGGATGTTTAAGTCCCCTACAATGATGACCGGTCTGTCACAAGTCACAAATTTAGATAGGAAAAGTGGCCATTCATTATCAAGAAAATCTCCGGTTTTAAGGCCATTTCCCCGCGATGGCGGTGGTCTGTAAACGACTACTAGGCGTAGAGTGAAATCTCGGATGCTTACGGTGCAGTCCATGTACTCAAAATTTGAGAAATCGCCATCTCTTGTCGACGAATGGAGGCGAAGTCCTATTGAAGTCTTATGTATGACTGCCACCCCGCCGTCACGGTTGCCATTACAGCGAGGGACATGTTCAATTTTGTAATTGGTGGGAACTAGTTCACTTAGGCATGATTTGTCTACAGAACTACCGAGCCAGGTTTCTGTAACGGCTACCACATCTAAGTCATTTGAAACAATATAGTCGCAAATAGAAAGAGCCTTGTTTTTGACTGATCTAGGATTTATGCTGCATACTTTTACAAAAATCTGAATTCTGGCTGGCGTCGGAGGTTCGCGTTTTACAAGTACAAGATTGTCCGTTTCCCTGGAAAAGGGCACTGCTGAGAATTTACCAGTGTTTCTGTGAGGTTTTGAAACAGTGGGTCGGATTATCTGGGGTAACTCTTTCAAGTGATAGAAATTTACGCCAGCAGATGGAATTTCCCTTTTGATCTGACGGTTTCCAGAAACGATTGGAATTGATTGGGGTATTTCCCTTAATTTGTTTAAATGAACACCTTTATTTACATCCCAAACACGCTTTGATTTCGAGTTGCCCCCTCTCGAACCCCTAAATTTAGCTAAGCCAAATTGCCCGAAGTCTAACAGTCCTAGCTGTTTTAATCTTGATACTAATAGGTTGCTGGGTTTTAAATTGGGCGATAATTGCCCTATAAAAGAAAGATCACACCTTGTATAAGTAATCCGCTTCTCCACTAATCCACTTCTCATCTCCACCTGTATATCCTGATGCCTGGGGCTCACACATTTGGTTTTAAAAGTCCAATATGGCACAAAATTGTTTTATTATACCCCCCTTTTGAAAAAATGGGGGTATATTGCTTTGCTCATGTCGGTCGGTCGGTCGGTCTGTCGGTCGGTCGGTCGGTCGGTCGGTAGATCGATGGTTTCCGAACGATAACTAATAAACGACTTGGCCTAGAATCTTCAAACTTGCTGTGGTGGTTGGTCATGACAAGTAGATGACCCCTATTGTTTTTGAGGTCACTAGGTCAAAGGTCAAGGTCACCATGACCTAAAATGATGAAATAGTTTCCGATCAATAACTGCTTAAGGGTTTGGCTTGGGATCTTCAAACTTGCTGTGGTGGTTGGTCATGACCACTAGATGACCCCTATTGATTTTGAGGTCACTAGGTCAAATGTCAAGGTCACCATGACCTTAAATGGTTAAATGGTTTCCGATCAATAACTGCTCAAGGGTTTAGCTTAGAATCTTCAAACTTGCTGTGGTAGTTGGTCATGACGACTGGATGACCCCTATTGATTTTGAGGTCACTAGGTCAAAGGTCAAGGTCACCATGACCTTAACTGGTAAAATGGTTTCTGATCCATAACTGCTCAAGGGTTTGGCTTAGGATCTTCAAATTTGCTTAGGTGGTTGGTCATGACAACTAGATGAGTCCTATAGTTTTTTAGGTCACTAGGTCAAAGGTCAAGGTCACCATGACCTTAAAGGGTGAAATGGTTTGCAATCAATAACTGCTCAAGGGTTTGGCCTAGGATCTTCAAATTTGCTGTGGTGGTTGGTCATCACCACTAGATGACCCCTATTGCTTTTTAGGTCACTAGGTCAAAGGTCAAGGTCACCATGCTCTTAACTGGTCAAATGGTTTCCGATCAATAACTGCTCAAGGGTTTGACTTAGAATCTTCAAACTTGCTGCGGTAGTTGGTCATGACCACTGGATGACCCCTATTGTATTTGAGGTCACTAGGTCAAAGGTCAAGGTCACCATGACCTTAACTTGTAAAATGGTTTCTGATCAATAACTGCTCAAGGGTTTGGCTTAGGATCTTCAAATTTGATTAGGTGGTTGGTCATGTCAACTAGATGAGCCATATTGTTTTTTTAGGTCACTAGGTCAAAGGTCAAGGTCACCATGACCTTAACTGGTGAAATGGTTTGCGATCAATAACTGCTCAAGGGTTTGGCTTAGGATCTTCAAACTTGCTGTGGTGGTTGGTCATGACCAGTAGATAACCCCTATTATTTTTTAGGTCACTAGGTCAAAGGTCAAGGTCATCATGACCTTAACTGGTGAAATGGTTTGCGATCAATAACTGCTCAGGGGTTTGGCTTAGGATCTTCAAACTTGCTGTGGTGGTTGGTCATGACAACTAGATGACCCCTATTGATTTTTAGGTCACTAGGTCAAAGATCAAGGTCATCATGACCTTAACTGATGAAATGGTTTCCAATTAATAACTGCTCAATGGTTTGGTTCGGGATCTTCAAACTTGCTGTGGTAGTTGGTTGTGACCACTTGATGAACCCTATAGTTGTTGAAGTCATTAGGTCAAAGGTCAAGGTCACCATGACCTTAATATGTGAAATGTTTTCAGATCAATAAATGATCAGTGGTTTGGCTTAGGATCTTCAAAGTTGCTGTGGTGATTAGTCATGACCGCTAGATGACCTCTATAGTTGAGGTCACTAGATCAAAGGTCAGGGGGTCGGGGGGTATACATGTTTTACAAACATCTCTTGTTAAATTCACTTTTTTTCTGTCAAATCACACAACAGAATCGCATAAAAAGTACACCAATCTGTTCACAATCCCTTCATGCACATTTGTGTCACGTTTCGGAAAGTTTTATAAAGTATTTTCCTCTTAAAACTATGCAAAACATCAGAGCAAAATTAATGCAGCCTTCACACTTTGGCGCATGAATATCTGAATCATATCTATTCGATAATTATGATAAACGTATGATGCAATACTATACAATTTGTGTATGTAAACGTCATACCTATTCGAAAAGTATAATATATGCATGGTGCAATACAATAAAATGTGTGTAAGTACTGATACCTATTTGATAAGTATGATAGATGTTTGATACAGTACGATATGACTGGTGTTTATGTACACGTCATTCCTATTGGATAATTATGATTAAAACACGATGCAATACGATATGATTTGTATCTATATTCAGCGCTTTTGAACGCACATATCCTGTGTGAAATGAGCGCTATATAAATGTGGTATAATAATAATAATAATAATAATAATATGATTTCTGTATGTACACGTCGGACCTATTCGCTAAATGTAACAGCTGTATATTGCATTAACTTATTTAGACTTCATCGTAACAACTACATGTATTGTGGTATTATGTCTCCCCCCCTTTAGGGGAGGCAGACATATTGATTTTAAATTAATTTTCTCTCTTTATCGAACAAAATATGATGAAAGTCTATAGTAGTTTACAAATAAGATTAGCGAAACTACGTAAGGCAATAAGTAGTCGACGTGTTCATCAGATTGGGGTTTGAATCAAATGTTGTATTTTGTTGGAACATTACTCAGTATAATTTTATGTGCATCGAGGGATTTCTTCCATGGGTATTACGGAACCTCCTCTCTAAAGCGACTACCTAACCCTTTACTCCATAAGCATGCCTTTCTACGTCCTTGTAAACAGAGTAGTCCCAGATCAAACGGCTTCTCTGTCTGATCAGGGTCTGCTCTGTTTGCTTATGGTATAATATAGATATGATTCTACAGTTTCTGCCATTGCCAAAATGCCATGTGTCTATGTGTTATTATAACAATTTAATCTTATTAATACCCGTGATGTCATTATATCTTACAAGTATATTCATTGAGGAAAGAGTTAATGAATGTAATTATAGTAGTGCCTTTTAAAGCAATCTTGAGTTTTCTGTATAACTTTCGTCCTGCATCAAACTCATAATTATGCCTCTTTTAGGTGGTCGCCTCAGAGAATGTTTTACTGTATACACTTATCTATATCCTTTATTTATTCTTATGGTAATGATTCTTTCAATGATTATTTTCGAATGGACTATTCCTAAATTCAAACAGTTGACATGTTGTTCACCGTGAATTATCAGGGATGGTTTTAAAGGAATGTGTAACGTGATAAAGGACATGCTTTCACGGGACATTAATGAATGGTTCCTGAACTGAAAGTGCTAACCCTTTCCCTCATATAAACCTGTTTTCACTCATTTGCAAACAGAGTAGACCCAGATCAGACGACTCCCATAGTAACCGTTAGATCAGGGTCTGCTCTGTTTGCTAATGCAATTTGTAAGATGTTTCTTTACTTTCTAAAATGGCTACAATGTTTCCACCTCCATGTTTCATTATAACTAGATCTATTCTTTCCATGAATATTCAGTAGGCACTGACATTTGAAATGAAATTGGATCAGGGAAAGGGTTATTGCATATTCTGGCACCTCACCGTTAACATTCTGAACAACAGTTTAGTTGAATAATTATCTTCCACTTTAAAGTATATTAAGTTTCTCGACAGACATACAATAACATGTCAGATAGTTTGGATCCTGATAAGAGGTCAAGGTCGAGGTTATGTGTGTCTCATCTCAATCCAAACTCTTTGCCCATAGCATGTTAAGGATTAACCCATTCCCTCCTAGGCTACTTTTAGATCCAACCACTTTGAACAAATCTATCGAAAAGGAGCTTTTACTAGAGGAAATGAAAAGTTTAGAGTTATGTAGCTTTGAAACGATTGTGATACATACTTATAACAATCGTTTCAAAAATAACTTTTACAGAGGCGTAAAAAGGCGTCAATATGAGGGAGGAATGGGAAGAGTGTAACAGTTACTAGAGCGGTGTTAGGGTGTATAGAAGATACGTGATTGTCCTCATATGTAACATATCGATGGTCGATTTCACATAGAAACAGGGCCGACGTCCACTTTTACTCTTGCAACATGATGTTTGTTCATGCGAGTGGTTCCTAAAAAATGAATAGATGATGGTAAAAACATTTCATATTACTTAGTATAGTTAATAGTGCATACTATGATCAGAGGCCTTCTTCACATATTGCCTATGTCCCATTTATAAGATCGCATAAATACTTGGGTTATGGAAATATATTGAAGTATCTGTTAAACATATGCATTGATGGCATGTAGATTTAGTTACATAAATAAAGCTATGCGTACTTGCATAATAAAATACAGCATTCTCTAAAGAGATTGGAATAGCCCATTTGAAAATCTAGCATTGAAATGGTTAAACTACATTTTTAGATGCATTTGTCCCAACATTCATTATGCACTAATCTAAGTGTATACATTATGCACCAGTTTAATTGTTTCTAAAATGTAGTGTACCAATGTGACCTTTTAAATATGTTCTGTGACGCAAACAGTCAAGAGCCTGATCAGAAAATCCCTTTGATCTTATTCTAAACTGTTTGCCAATGCTCATGCAAGTTCTACTGGGCATACAGGGGTTAACCCTTCGCTTGCTATTCACGTCAATATATCTACCTGTAAATAGTGAAGACCCAGATGAGACAGCTCCTGCAGGAGCTGTTTCATCAGGGTCTGCACTATTTACAAGTTGATTGTGCAACCAGTGCACTCCACAGCAGTGATTACAGCGAAATACTTGTATACAGTGAAGATATATGTAATTATACAACAGCGCATGGGTAAAGAAGGAGAAATGTATTTTAAAATTCAGCAAGAGGAGGGTTAAAATCCGTCCCTGTCAATTGTTAACATTTGAATATTCCTAATATTGAAGTTACACACACGATTTGGAACACATGATCGGTAACTGTTATATTACAACCAGGCATTGCTGTTATTTATGTATAAATAAAATAAAAAATAAATATATTAACGGTTTTGGTTTGTATGTTTTACCCGAAAACTCTGAAAACATATGCACGCCGAAATTCCGCAATTTCGGCCGCATTTAGATGAAAGTAGTGAAGTGACAAACCTAGTGAAAAAGCATGATATCGGACCGAATCTAAATTTAAAAACATACATTATATACCAATTTCAAAGTGTTAAGCAATGTTCATAGTATATGAAACTGTCGGCATAAATTGGCACACAAAGACGCGTCAAATAATGTCTTCCATTGCCACAATTTGCCGTGTTCATTAGTCTGGTCCGGTCGTTACTGTTCCGTTTCCCGTCCTCCACATGGTCCGGAGCTCAAAAAACAACTTTGAAACGAACTCCGTCCTCAAGACTCAATACTTACTGAAACACCTTTTCTAAAATTGAATATTTCTATTAAACAAAACTCTTATTCAGTGGTTAGCTATTAACAGTTAGAATAAGAAATAAAACCGTTTCTATCCACTGTTGTTTAAAAGCTTCTGAAGATTCTGAGAATCGGGCCGGGATCCGAGGTTAGAGCTCAATGGTGAGAAGCGATTGCGCTAACCGCCGCGCCATCCATGGGCTGTACCGATTCGTTTTGTGGTTAGTAGTGGTGATAACTTGCAATGGTACGAATGGCAAATATACAATGATAATCCTATTACTATTACCTAATTGAACATTGCCAGCAAGGAACTCAACCTGTTACATATGTGATTCAAATGTCAACCCCCATGTCGGACACTCACATTTGTAACACATTTTACCTGTTACGAATGTGATCTCATTCATAACGTATCTGTTACAAATTTGATCCGTTACTAATGTGATCTATCATTGCATTAACAAGTGACACATTACAGCACAATATTCTACGATATACTTGTACATTCGATGGAAACGGTTTCGTATTTTCTATAAGGGCTTGTGAATTATAATTTTACATTGAAATTGTTTCTGGATGTAAAGCACCAGCACATGATCAAAATTAGTGATGTATGATTGAGTTTGGTTTACGGTATTCACTGCCACGTCAGCTTGACCTGTTTCTTTGACATTTTACTCTTTTGGCCATTTACATGTGCTGATCCGGGTCCATGCTTATAAAGCTTTTAGTTGAGTCTGAGTTTCGTTCTCAAGCTTTTGATTGGTCAGATTTGAGTTCTCAAGCTTTTGATTGGTCAGATTTGAGCCAGAGGCTCAAATCTGACCAATCAAAAGCTTGAGAACGTACTCAGACTCAAATAAAAGTTTTATAAGCATGGACCCAGATCACCGTAGCTGATATTGGGGCAACAGTTTGTTAGCAGTTAAGATATTATGGAATGGACAAGACTGGAACAATTGGAATAAATGAATACATGTTTACAATACTGACATTTTCGACTACTTGAGCGAACGAAATGCATTCTCTGTCAACATTCGTTACAATACATGTACGTGCAATTTAGATCTTGACAACAGCAATTTGAACAGTCAATGTTGGATCATTGTGTCTTATCAGCTGATAAGATTAATGGAAACACCAAGTGCAGTATATTGTTCTGATTGAAAATGTAGATGAATGTAGATGAATGATATAGATGTACTATCATTATCAATAGTGTCATTAGTAAAGACATCCATCATTTACGAACTTCAATTAACCCTTCGCTTGCTATTCACGTCAATATACCTACCTGTAAATAGTGAAGACCCAGATGAGACAGCTCCTGCAGGAGCTGTCTCATCAGGGTCTGCACTATTTACAAGTTGATTGTGCAACCTGTGCACTCCACAGCAGTGATTGCACAGCGAAGTACTTGTACACAGTGAAGATATATGTAATTATACAACAGGGCATGTGTAAAGGAGACATGTATTTTAAAATTCAGCAAGCGAAGGCCTGATTAAACATACCTAAATGATATACATGCACTAATAACTATCCTAGCAGACAAGTAACGTTGTTTCAACATTCATCCAACTTTGATGCAACACTCTGTGTGTGCCTCTAAACCTGCCCTTCTGTCAGATGGCATCTTAATGCAGGATGAAACTCATACAGAAAGCTCCAAAAGGAGCTTTCTCCACGAGTTTCACCTTGCATTGAACCTTTTTTAACCCATACACTGCGGGACATGAGTCACTAATGTCCTTTGCAAACAGTGTAGACCGATATCAGAGGGCTCATATAGTTGCCCTTTCATCCGGGTCTGCACTGTTTGTCATATTATGCTTTTCTTTAGAAAAAAGTCCTTAAATAGTCACCGTAAGTTTGACTTGTTTGAAATCAAGCCGCTGTATCCCTCATCACAAGGTGAGCAACAAGGAAGAGATGGAGTCCGGCCACAGTATCTCCCATCACAAGGTAAGAAACAAGTAAGAGATGGAATCCGGCCACAGTATCTCCCATCACAAGGTAAGAAACAAGGAAGAGATGGAATCCGGCCACAGTATCTCCCATCACAAGGTAAGAAACAAGTAAGAGATGGAATCCGGCCACAGTATCTCCCATCACAAGGTAAGAAACAAGTAAGAGATGGAATCCGGCCACAGTATCTCCCGCCACAAGGTAAGAAACAAGTAAGAGATGGAATCCGGCCACAGTATCTCCCGCCACAAGGTAAATAAACAAGACAGAGAGAATGCGTCCAGCCGGCGTGTCCTCGTCACACGGTAATAAACAAGCAAGAGAGATATGGAGTCCAGTCTGAGTTTCCTCCGTCACAAGGTAGGTAAAAGGCGTCAATGAATATATAGATCTTAATTAACAACTTACTCGAAGCTACTGCTGTTCCAATGGGAACAGTAATTTCCACATCACAGTTTACGACGTAGGAAACAAGTGAGAGAATGGGTCCAGCTACAACGTCCACAAACGTCCATTCCGCAAATAGTGCAGATCCCGATCGATCAGAGGACTCCATCAGGAATCCTCTTTTTTGCGGTCGCCTTGACGGCGTATCTAACATGGTGCTACGTTTTTGGCTAGGCACAACACCTCTTACTTCGGATCTCCTTGTGGCTTATGAGGCACACCAGGGACTAATACCCGACGGATCACTTTATCCTTACACCGACGAATCAGTCGTAATGCTAATTTATTAATTCCTGAGCGCCAAGGAGGGAAGCCATTTCTACCAATTTTAAAGTATTTGGTGTGACCCGGCCCCTGGAATCGAACCCGGGACCTCCCGTACCGGGTACCGGAGGCGGATGCTCTACCACTAAGCTAACGCGGTCGGTTCAGGAACCCTCTGATCTGGGTCTACACGTTTTACCTATGTTCTTTTTTAGGGACACTGGGCACTGGGGTTTAAATCAAAATCCACATAGGATCTATATATTATACTATCGTCTGTTCCTTCCTCTAATATGGAACTGAGACCACAAACCTAGCAAAAGGGTCGTCTCCAGTCATTCAAGATGAAATGCCTGCACAACTTTCTCCACATTCCCTGGTACACTGACGTCTGCTGTGCGTCAGCATGTGTTTTAGTTCCTTATTAGGAACTACTCGGTGACGTCCCGACTGGTTCCCCGAGATGTTCCGATTTGTTCCGTACATGTTCGCGATATCGCGTGGCGATGTCAACCATTATTACTGCTAGACAAATGCGTTTTGCTATATAAATTGTTTACGGAAATGGTCCTAACAGTATTATTTCGTTAGTTATATGATATTTACAAGAAAACAATTATCTGTTGACAGATTACCCCAAAGTCTTCGAAATATCAATAAAACATGAATATAAACATTGAGATTAAATACGATAGGCTTATCTTGGCAGGTAAGGATTCAAAATGTAATTATGTTGTCTGTTAGGTTTGTAACGTTATCGAAGTAAAACAAAACGTTTTGCAGTAAACCTCTCTAATGCAGACACTAATGAAATCTCGAATTATTGAACTAATAGACATTCTGGATGAAAGTTATGCAGAAAGCTCCTATAGGAGATGTGTACATCACTTTCATTAACCCTTTCGCTGCCAATGCCGGATATGTGATTACCTATGCAAACAGTTTGGATCCAGATGAGACGCCGAGTAACTCGGCGTCTCATCAGGATCCTAACTGTTTGTTACTGTTACTATGTTTTTGAAACAAAAATGAAGAAAAACAAAAGGATGAAAATTTGTAGCAGACGACAAAGTTAGCAGACGACAGAGTTTGGCGGCGAAAGGGTTAAAACTCTGCGCTTTAACCATTTACTCCATGAGTGTTCATGCAAGGAATAACATAGATACTAATTAGAATAGCTGTTATTTAACCCATTACCTCATAGGCTATTTTTAGACCCAATCTCTTTGAATAAATCTACTGAAAAGAGAATTAACTAGAGAAAAGATTTTATTTTAGAATTTTGTAGTTTGAAACCATTGTGATAAATAGAGCATTTGCTCCTATAAGAGCAAATGCTCTATTTATCACAATAGTTTCACAAAGTGACTTTTAAAGAGTCGTCAAAAGTCGTCAATATGAGGGAATGGGTTAAGCAAACGGACATGGTAAAGTTTTGGCTAAGGCACACGCTGTAGAGTCATATCTATATTGTGCCATAAGCAAAAGGAACAGACACTGGCCAGATGGGTCCTGTAGCCGTCGGATCTGGATTTACAATGTTTGCAAAGGTGTAGAAATGCGTATTTATGGAGTAAATGGTTAAAAGATGCTCATATTTGTCCCTAAATCATTTCCTCCAAAATACTCACGTATACGCCTTTGCAAACAGAGTAGACACAGATCAGTAGGATCCGTCAGATCAGGAGCTGTTCTGTTTGCTTATGAAGTCATATAGATATGATTCTAAAGTTTCTGCAATGTCTAAACACTCCTGTGTACACGTTTCCTTATAAAAATAGTCTAATGATTAACCCTTCGCTTGCTATTCACGTCAATATACCTACTTGTAAATAGTTAAGACCCAGATGAGACAGCTCCTGCAGGAGCTGTCTCATCAGGGTCTGCACTATTTACAAATTGATTGTGCAACCAGCGCACTCCATAGCAGTGACTGCACAGCGAAATACTTGTACACAGTGAAGACATATGTAATTATACAACAAGGCATGGGTAAAGAAGAAGAAATGTATTTTAAAATGCAGCAAGCGAAGGGTCAATAGCCATGATGTCATTATGTTACATGGATATTCACGGAGTAAGGGATGGAGTGGCTTTAGAGATGTTCTACTGTATTTTGAAAGTGTCGAATGTATGAATGTATTAAATATAATGACAAATAAGGGACACACAATTGACTTAAATACCAGTACCGGTTATTACACCATTATGCATGTGGTTGGAAGGGATATAACTCTAGCAGAACTGTGTTGTGCTGCTAAACATGAGTTTGAGAACATTATTGAGTTTCAGGACATTAATTGCGAGTTTTTTTCAATGTGATGTATCATATTTCAAAAAGCATTTGCCAATAAAGAAAAGAGTATCAAAGCGTGTCTGGAATACAAAGTGATTGGAATAAAACAAACGTATAGTGTTTCAGTAATTCTCTGTTTACATTTTTAACCGATAAAGACGCTATTTCACGCATTTGCAAACAGAGTAGACACAAACCAGACGGTTCATGTAGGCGAAGTATGAAAAGCCTGTCCTGTTTGCTTATAAAATAATAAAATATCTGATTCTGCAGTTTCTATCATGACCAAAAGATCATTGGTTCATAGGCGATTATACTATTCAACTACAGTTCAACTTCGATATATCGAACTTCATGGGACTATAAAAATGAGTGCGAGAAAACAGAAGTTCGAGTTATCCGATTTCAACTTTGGACACTTTTTTCGGCTCTCACCTTAATGCAGCTCTAAAGTAATGCCGAAAGTTCCTATATGAGCTTTCAGTATTACTTTAGACCTACTTTAAGCTGTCACGTGTGCTTCTGGATATGCACAGTGGTACATTTTAGTTCGAGTTATCCCGAAGTTTGAGTTATCCGAGTTCGATATATCGAAGTTCAACTGTAATTAATATTTACGCAGTCGTTATATCGTCCGCTCACTTTATCGGCAGCAAAATATCCTTTTCATGTAATGGTTTAAATGTAACTTTTAACTGAAGCAATTAGTTCACTACTGACACAGCCACGGTGGCAAATGGTGTCAGATAGTGTTGACACCCTTTATTAGTGGTCACAAGAAAGAAATATTCTCACTCAGTCTCTCTAATGCGACCACATACTGTATAAACACAGGAGTCTGTAAAAGCAGGTGGTTGCTAAACGTAGGGCAAAAGTAAAACTGGACATGTCTACCGGAACTTTCTGCATATCGCTTGTCCTATATCCAGCTGCCACTTTTATTTGAACAAAACTAGATTTATACTTTTTATCAGTGATCGTGTTAGCAAGACATTACTGTACATGTATTAGTTATACAGTTAAACCTCTCTAAACCTGACGTGCAATTTATTTAAAATATTGATCATGGAAATAGGTGGCAGTTTAATGCAGGGTGAAATTCATACAGAAAGCTCCTCTAGGAGCTTTCTGTATGACTTTCACCCTGCATTAAGCAATTCGCCTACCTTAAAGTATCTAAATTCTTCTCTTCTAGAATTCCGACTTATAGAGGTTTCACTGTATACGTGTCGGCTGTGTGATTGAGTTAGACTTTACCACCATTAACCCTTCTTTGCTGAATTTTAAATGCATTTCTCCTTCTTTACCCATTTCCTATTGTATAATTACATATATCTTCACTGTCTACACATATTTCTCTTTCACTGTCTACACACACATCTCTGTGCAGTCACTGCTTTGAAGTGCACTGGTTACAAAATTATCTTGTAAATAGTGCAGACCTTGATGAGACAGCTCCTGCAGGAGCTGTCTCATCAGGGTCTTCACTATTTACAGGTAGGTCTACTGACGTGAAGTGCAAGAGCAAGAGAATGGTTAACTATTATCCTGCCGAGTTCGATATAACTGACATGAGTATACAAACAGTGTTGATCCAGATGAGACGTTGATTAACTCTAACAGTATGTTCTCAAAAGCTTGAACGAATCAGAACTAAGAAAAACTTTGTTCCAGATTGGGAGTGTTGAGCAGGCATAACGTTTACAGTAACATAAAGATTAAGAACTGACGCAATCAACTGAAACAAAACCCACACACTTTGTTTCTTCTATTATGTTCTTAGAGCGTATGATATGTACTAAATAGGACTGAAAGAGAGTCTCAACAACTACATGTATAATGTGTTCCGACTGTTATGAAATCCACGTGAGAATTTCAATAATGGAATTGTAAACGTAAAAGAAATAAACATCTTCAGCGCTCTGGTATCTTTATCTTAAGTTCCATAGCATTAAAAAGGATGAGTTCGAGGGCCAGTGGGAAAACAAAGGTAAATATGTCTTTCTTTGCATATGTAATACTACAGTAAAACCTCTCTTAACCGGCCGTTAAATTTAGTATGAATATCGGTCTTGGAGACAGGTGGCAGCTTAATGCAGGGTGAAAGTCATGCAGAAAGCTCCTCTAGGAGCTTTCTGCATGACTTTCACTCTGCATTAAGCAGCCACCTGCCTAAAAGTATCTAAATTCTTATCTACTAGAATTCCGGTTAAGAGAGGTTATACTGTACTAATAATAATACTGACATCTACCCCCAGTTCGCCCCCAGTCCGCATTTTAAAACAGACTGGACCCAGATGAGATTCGAGTAACTCGGTGTCTCATCAGGATTCAGGCTATTTGACTCTCGGTCAATCATTTCTCAATATAATAATAGACACAATTTGAATCATTTCCAAATTTGAGCAGACTTTGTTTTTGTTCATAGTGGGATAAGGAGACCAAATGTGTTAACCTTTCTCTGTTGAATATTCATGTAAGAATTAATGACTACATGCATATTTATTAGCTTAATTTTTATAATGGCATATATACACAGGACACAGGTCACAGGATACAGGACACAGGACACAGGACACAGGACACAGGTCACAGGACACAGGTCACAGGATACAGGTCATTTTGTCTCACGTAGAAACTGTAGAAGCAGATTATGCCATACTGCAAACAGGTCAGACCCTTGACTAGACGGCTCCTCTAGAAGCCGTCTGATCTGGGTCTACTCTGTTCGAAAATGCATGAAAAGGCGTTTATATGAAGGAAAGGTTTAATACGGTAATTGGTACACAACTACTCTGGCTGATTTCGGAAAAAAATCGGTGTAGACTTGAAGTGGTTCATGACACATGGTACATGTTGTTTTGAACTGAGATTGTGTCCCAAATGGACCCAAGATGGTTGGATCATTACCACCGTAAATGAATACTTTACAATTGTACTAAAGCACAGACGATTACACTACAGACATCGCAAACTTTATCAACCACACCAAGAGCTTTGTCATTTGGAAATAATATAAATGTGTCTAGTATGTCCCAACGAACCAATTAGGAAACACTTTATCTTGCTCGTTCCAATATATCTCCTAGATCTGAAGATTTGTTTCATGTTTTCTTTCGTAACTTTGTACTTTTGTTTTAATCCTTCACCTGCTAAGGGCGATCTGGCCTCGCTTTTGCAAACATCTTGAATTCAGATGAGACGCTGTTTGGCATTCAGTCAATAGTTTCTCAGGGATTTTACAAGCGTAAATTGGAGCCAATCAGAGTTTGAGCACACATTTTGTTAACCTTCCATTTTTTAAAAATATTTTGGACAGTAACTGTAGATTTCGAGAATGAGTTATAATGCATACTCCGTCACCTTCCTTTTTGACGGCTGATCAAGACCTGTATTATATGCAACCCTTTCTCTGCCAAGATAATGCTCATATACAACAAACCTTACTCCATGAATATTCATGTATGAAACAAAAAAAACCATGAACATTAATAATCATTATTATCAGCTGCGCTTTTAGTATTTTATAATGATGCGAGAACACAAGAAAGTTTGGCCATGGCAGACACGGTAGAATCAGATTTACATTATTTTAACCCTTCGCTTGCTATTCACGTCAATATACCTACCTGTAAATAGTGAAGACCCAGATGAGACAGCTCCTGCAGGAGCTGTCTCATCAGGGTCTGCACTATTTACAAGTTGATTGTGCAACCAGTGCACTCCACAGCAGTGATTGCACAGCGAAATACTTGTACACAGTGAAGATATATGTAATTATACAACAAGACATCGGTAAAGAAGGAGAAATGTATTTTAAAATTCAGCAAGAGAAGGGTTAAAGACCTACATGTACATGTATATCAAACTACCTTCGTTTGCTTATGGTACCATACAGATATGATTCTACAGTTTCTGGTACGGTCAACAAGGAATGTGTTCATATACTGTCATGGATATTAAGCTTATTGATATATACATAGATTACTATATTATTACATGACAATTCATGGAGTAAATGGTTCAATGTTTACGATTCGACTGATTTTGTTTGCTACTGTAATATTTTCATAATGCATTTCTACAGTCGCGACAGCTGGGAACAGCGGCGTCAAATGGAGAAACAAATGAGAGATGGAGCCCAGCTGCAGTGTCCCCCGTCACAAGGTAAGAAACAAGCCAGATATGGATGACACTTGTAACGTCTTAGTACCTTCCTTCACAAGAGAGATGGAGTTAATCTGATGTTTCCGGTCAAGACGTAAGAAACAAGCGAGAGATGGAATCCAGCTGCAGTGTTCTCTGTCACAAGGTAAGAAACATGCAAGAGATGGGCTCCAGCTGCAGTGTTCTCTGTCACAAGGTAAGAGACATGCGAGAGATGGGCTCCAGCTGCAGTGTTCTACGTCATAAGGTAAGTAAGAAGCGAAATATGTGGTCCAGTCGCAGTATCGGCCATCATGTGAGGTAAAAAAACAAGCGAGAGATGGAGTCCAGCTGCAGTGTTCTCTGTCACAAGATAAGAAACAAGCGAGATATGTGGTCCAACTGCAGTGTTCTCCGCCACAATGTAAGAAAGAAGCGATAAACGTAGTCCAGATGCAGAATCTACTATAACAACCATAACAAGTTAAGAAACAAGCGAGAGAAGTGTTCTCCGTCACATCCCCCATCCTGAGGCGAAAAACACACGAGAGATGGAGTTCAGCCGCAGAGTACCCCGTAAAAGACATTTAGCCCCAGAGGAGATTTACACTATGGGCCCAAGTTTATGTTTTATTTTATTGTTTAGATTTTAGATGATGTGGGTACTAATCAAGGAAAAACATAATTGTAATATGTCATCTATAGATGAAAAATACTTTTTTCTAAGTCAAGGTCTTAACACGCTAAACATTGTGTGCCTTCTCAAACCCTTGATATGTTAAAGTTTTACCAGTTTTCTATTCGCTCAAACATTTGAGCAACTATTGGTCGAGTTTCAAAGGAGCCTAAAAGGAGCCGAGCCGTCTGATATTGGTCTGGCATGAAAAAAAAGCGTTTTATATCAGAGGAATGGTTAAAAACAGCTGAACAGGATCAGATGGCCGTCTGACCAGGTGTTCCCTGTTTATGAAACAGTAAATAATGTAAATATGAATCTACAGTTTCTGCCATGGTAACAATTCCTTTGTTCAGAATGCCATTGCAATTTTTAGCTAAAACATATACATGATGTCATTATTCTTACATGCATTTTAATGAGGTGAAGAGTAGATATAAGCAAACTAAACACTATCGCTTTTGGGAAGAACTATCAACGAACAACATTTTCTAATGTCAATTATTAATTTGATTTCCTTGTGACGCTAAATGAGTGAGTGGATGAATGATTGAGTGAATGAATGCGGAATTTGGATTAAACAGCTATGTGCAGCATAGGCCCAAATAGTGTCAATGGAGGATGGGGTTTTAGGCAAGAAGTCAATACACAGATGGGTAATTGAACGGTATAGGCAATCTGAATGATTTGTTTTATCTGTTTCTATGGCAACAGAAACGCATTCATTGTGAGTGGATCGCGGGGGATGTTGGGTAAGGTACTTGAGAAGATGCATCGCGGAGAAGTCCTGTCTCAGCACGAAGTGTCCGCAGCTCTGAGAGACTTCAATCAAATGAACTCGACCATCGCCCAACTGGAGAGGAATACAAAACACATGAATGTGAGTCAAACTAATCATTTACTCCATATACAGTAAAACCTCTCTAAACCGGACGTTCAGTGTATGTAGTATAAATATCGGTATTGGAGACAAGTGGCAACTTAATGCATGGTGAAAGCCATGCAGAAAGCTCCTCTAGGAGCTTTCTGTATGCCTTCCACCATGCATTAAGCAACCACCTGCTTAAAATGTCTAAATTCGCCACTAGAATTCCGATTTAGAGGGGTTTTACTGTATAAGTGTTTCACCTTTGCAAATAAAGAAGATCCAGATCAGACAGATCCTATAAAGACGCCAGAATGTGCGATAACTTCGGTTATGTGAATAGTAGCGATTGTCATCAATTACTACTTAACCCTTTACTTCATAAATACGCCTTTCTAGTTTCTATACATTGCAAACAGAGTAGACCTATATCAGACGGTGCCTGACCAGGACCTGTCCTATTTGCCTATGAACAGTTCTTAAGCGACTATCAAGAAGAGGTCTAATCATGTATCTGTAAGGCAGGTGGGAACTTAATATAGGTCCTATAGGAGCTTACTGCATAACTTTTGCCATGCATTAAGCAACCATCTGCTTTTTAAGACTCCTATGTTCAATAAATGAAAGGCTGCTTAAGACAGGGTCTAATGTAGTCACATTTTCACCATATCCAAGTTTAAGCAGTCACTATTTTTACAGCGGGTTCCAGGGCAATATAGAAGATAATGAAGCACTGTTAAGGTATTGCATGCTATACGTATTGACTGAATGTCTCACAGACACGAACTTTGGTACTGAATTAAAGATTTAACAGCACCTTAATCCATGTCCTCTCGCATATTATTGCATTTTGACGCCCTCATAAAAGTTACTTATTGAAACCATTGTGATAAATAGAGCATTTGCTCCATAGGAGCAAATGCTCTATTTATCACAATGGTTTCAAAACTAAACAATTCAAAACTTTTCCATTTTTCTAGTAATTGCTTCAGTTAATTAGATTTTTTCAAAGAGGTTGTGTCTAAAATAGCCTATAAGGTAATGGGTCAAGCGTATGACGCAGATTACACATGGGTTTGCGTGTACAATCGCGTGCCAGAGGAGAGGACATCATGAACACTTTATTTTGCAAAGTCTGGCTCCGAATGGGATTTGAATTGATTTACAGTGATAGTGACAATCTTGTTAAGAAAGTTTGGATAGACTGAAGGTCACTAATAACGTGTGTTTATTGGATCTACAAAATACACCCTCTTCAAAAAACTAAATTGATATCAAGACCGCTCAATCACTTGCCTTATAAGATATAAATTCTCTTTTACTAAAATACCCGTTTATAGGAGTTTTACTGTAGTCATGTTAAGTCTGTATATTATCTATATTTTAACTATATTTAGCACTAGACAAAAGGAAACTTTTAGAATTGTGTAGTTTTGGAACCATTGTGGTAAATAGAGCATTTGCTCCTATGGAGCAAATGCTTTATTTATCACAATGGTTTCACAAAGTGACTTTTACAGCGGCGTCAAAGGGCGTTAACATTAGGAAATTGGTTAAACTAAACAGCCCAATGTTTAACCCTTACCCCGCTGTAAGAAACAGTGTCTTCTCAAAGTTTGGTCTGGTACAGTGTGTGCCTACTTGCGGTTCAGGTCAAACTATCAATCGACCAAGTGTCAAACAGCTTGACTCCTCATGATACGCCTAGTCATCGAGAGTCTCGTTTAGACACGTGTTGCATGCGAGTCAAGTCTTGATTAGCCGGATAAGTACCACAGGACCGTAGCTGAATCTAAATGTAATATACGCACAGAAGCTATATGGTCCGAGGACGCACAGATGATATAGGGTCCGAGGGCGTGCTCCCCGATGCTATAGGGTCCTTGGACGCAAAGAAGCTATAGGGTCCTAGGGAGTGCTCCCAGGGAAAACTTAGAATTGTGTATTTTTTAAACCACTGTGATAAATAGAGCATTTGCTCCCATAGGAGCAAATGCTCTATTTATCACAATGGTTTCAAAAGATGACTTTTACAGGGCATCAAACGGCGTCAATATGAGGGAATGAGGGAAAGCTTACATGGCAAGATAAAACGTTTATCAATGAATCCCCTCAGCTTTCGATGTTTGTTTCATTTTGGCCATACAATGTAATAATGTTTTCACCTCTGATTTATATGTTACCTACGTGCGTAAATGAGTAACGCTAGCTACTACCCTGGTGTTACACTGCCAATCGTTAGTGTGCTGAGAATATTTCGTTGATTGATTGTTCAGAATTCCAATTTTGAAGCATGTTTTCTCCATCTAAAAGGTGAAACAGTTTGTATCCTGATGAGACCCCCAATTACTCTGTGTATGTTTTAAACCTTTCGGCGCCAGATTTCTAATTGTCGTCTGCAATCCAATTGTGTTAAATCATTCGGTAAAATAAGGAAATAAGATCAAGAAATGCAAACCTATATAGAAACAGAGTTTGAGAGAAATAGTGAAGTTCCTGATCAGACGCCGCCTTGTAAAGGCGGCGTCTGATCTGGGACTGCACTATTTGCCGTGGTGCATTTATGTGGCATCGGCGGTGAAAGGGTTAAAGCAAAATGTTCTCAAAGGTAATTACAAATTCTCAAACAAGGTATTAACCATTTACTCCATTATTAGGCCATTCTATGCCGTTGCAAACAGAGAGAGCGTCTTCTGTAAGGGCCGTCTAATCAGGGTCTGCTCTGTTTGCTTATATAATTATGATAGACCTGACTCTTCAATTATTTCTAATACAAACATGTCCTGTGTTCATAAGCCTTTAGAAAAATCTAGCCAGTTAATATTCTTACGTAATTATTTCTTACATGAACTTTCAACAGGTAGAGGGTTTAACATGGCACCAACATACATGTAGAACTGATTCGCCTTTTCAAATAGGATAGACCGCCTAGGGAGCTAGCGGATCAGAATTTGTTCTATTTCCTTTTGGAACTATATAGAACTGATTACTAAGATTTTGTCATAGCTAGTTTTTCCCTCGTTGAGAAAACATTTAATAACTGCTGTTAACGAATAGATTCTAACATACTTATTCCCGAGGTAAAGTGTTCAGCCTTTTTGTTTAGTTACAAGTGGCCTCGGATGACCAGATATCTATTCCCGAGACCAGCTCTGGGTACAGACCGAAGGAGATGGAGCAATCCCTTAGGGAACAGATAGAGCGAAAAGACAAACTCATCGCCGACCTGCAGAAACGGTACTAACTTAACACTCATATACGGAAATCAGACTTCCATTTGAACCCTTCTAAACCGGAATTATGTCAAGAACAATTAGGGTATTTACGCAAGATTGCTGTTTAAAGTCCCAAAGGGGCTTTATGAAAGAATTTCAACCCGCACTAAGCTGCCACCTGTCTAAAGGACCGGTTTAGATATTATTTTTAAGGTTCTGTTTAGAGGTTGTTTTATCACTGTATCAACATTTGCAGACAACTGTATATATCCAGATCACTACTTGCGCTATTTGACTGCACATATAAGCAATGTTTGCAATGTTTGTCATTGAAACTCGGCAAGAAAAATAATGTAAATATTATTTATTGAATTTCATGCATAGGGAATACGCAAATAGTGTAGACCCTGGTCAGAAATTTTCTGAATGAGCGCTTTGATCATAGTCCTGCACTGTTTACTATGTTATTTAGTTTCAAAGGTTTTCATTAGCATATCATTTATTCAAGAATCCATAAATATAACCCTTTTCTCCATGAATATTTATGTAAGAAATAATGACATTATGAATATCATTTAGTTAACCCTTCGCTTGCTATTCACGTCAATATACCTACCTGTAAACAGTGAAGACCCAGATGAGACAGCTCCTGCAGGAGCTGTCTCATCCGGGTCTGCACTATTTACAAGTTGATTGTGTGCAACCAGTGCACTCCACAGCAGTGATTGCACAGCGAAATACGTATACACAGTGAAGATGTATGTAATTATACAACAGCGCATGGGTAAAGAAGGAGAAATGTATTTTAAAATTTCAGCAAGCGAAGGGGTAAATTTTATAATGACACATGGACACAGGAAGTTTTAGCCACAGCAGAGACTGTAGAATCACATTTATATTATTTAATAAACAAACAGGAGTTGTCTGATCTGGATCTACTCTGTTTGCAAAGGCGTAGAAAGGCGTTTTGATGGAGTAAAGGGTTAAAAAACGAATGTGTCACAACCTGCAAATCGGACGAATTTACCTGATCTGATAATGAAGAGTCAAACTTATCGTTAAACAGAAATGTGTCATTCCTCTTCAGAATTCATTAATCCTTAGCTTACCACATATTTTTGTTATCACTCTGTCCTCTTTGAATATAAATAAGGTATCTCTTTACAACACTCTACAGGACATGTTGAAATGATTTTCCTAGACAAAAGCATAGAGCATGCAGGTATGGATTTTCCATGGCAAGCAGTGCAGACCCAGATGAGAGAGCTCCTATAGGAGCTCTCTCATCTGGGTCTACACTGTTTGCAAATGCAACCATAGTTGTGACTGGCAGGCTATGGGTTAAAAAGTTTTAAAGATCTTATTGGCGTTGCGCAATGTACTCATTGCTCCATTCGGCCTGCATTAAGCTTCCACATGCCTTTAAGACCCATATGCATACCTCTTTTTTGTGGAGTTTTACTTGTCTGCTTTATATTGGTAGCCTCAACAATTTAAATCATGTCAACACCAGTAAGGCCCCGCTCAATATTGCCGTCGCCGACCTCGCACCACCGGCAAGAATAGTGGACAACTTTTGCAATCTGTTCGAGTTGGAATGGTCCTTCGCTTTTGATTCCCTCAAGTTGACTTGGAAGGACGAGGAAAGAGCCATATACACACTTTTCCGCATAGTTCGAGTAAGTATGATGTAGGTACGTAGGTACGTACTTAAGGAATATCATGATTATAAAATGATAACTTTCGGCCAAAATAATAGCAGCGAAATTATATAAATACTATTTCATAAGCAAACAGTGTAGACACTGATCAGACGGTTTCATATAGGAGCCGTCTGATCTGGGTCTACCCTGATACAGAGACGTGAAAATGCGTTGATATAAAGGAAAGGGATGATTATAAAATGATAATTTTAAATATTTTGATACTGATCTCTGATTGATGCAGAGCAATTGTAAAGCAGAAAGCTCACGTGTAAGCGTTTGATAGCTCTGTCTTCTTTAATCTAGCTATCGTTTTATATAGAAACATAGGTGTCCATTTTAACCCTATACACCATGGATATGTATGTAAGAAATAATGCCATAATGATTGTTTGGCCAAAGTAGAAGCTGTAGAATTACATAAATATTATTTCATAAACAAACAGTGCTGACCCTACTCATACGGCTCCTTAAGGAATCGTCTGTGTCTACTATGTTTGCTAAGGCGTAGAAATATGTATTTATGGAATGAATGAAGGGTAAACCCTTTCCCTTATGTAAGCGCATTTTTACGCATCTGTTAACAGTCGTCTGATCCGGGTCTGCTCTGTTTGCTTATGGTGTAATATAGATCTGATTCTACAGCCTCTGTCTGGGCCAAAATGTCCTGTGTTCATATGCCATTATAAAAATAATCTTATTCATGACGTCATTATTTCTTACATGAATATACAACAGGGAAAGGGATAGGGGACTTTACTGTTTGCATATGCATTTCCATTCAGCGAAAAGGTGCCTGCAGATTCCTATGTCCAGTTAATATACGGCCTACTATACTTTTGTCCTGCATTAAGAAACCAGCTACTCAACATTACATTTATGTTTGATCAGTAAGTGTTCACTTAACACAAATGTTGTACTGTAATAATTATCTATCTTAGCATGCCTACGTGTTTTGTTTCGACATCGCCGAGCAGCAGAGGATAGCCGTGGAGGACTCAAACGCCGAGCTTCAGGAGATGATGATCCACCCGGCCTTCCAGCACCCCGTCTCCCAACTCGTTAGTATCACTTCATCTGTATATCCGTCCGTTGAAATGATGCATGCCTGCCATCCTCCGTGTGTGTATAGTGTGGCGGTGATGTGTGGCGGTGTTGTGATGTATGTGTCCGTATGTGCGTGTATGTAAAGTATAGGAGTGTGTGTCTGTCTGTGTTTGTCTGTCAGTCTATCAGCATATCTGCATTCCTTTCTGTCTGCCTGTCCCATTATCTTTTGTCCTGCCTGCATTATCAGGCCAGACATTAATTATCTTGCAACTGGTAAAACAACACTGAACCTTTTCAGACGAAGTTGCTGTTGTTTTGAAATTTAGCCCATTTAAGTCTCATTGTCAACATATGCACAGATATATTATGAAAATTCTAACTGACATCTCTGCAAAATATTTAGGCGATGTGGCCTTTCAAAACTAATTGTAATGCGAACAGGGCAGTGTCTGATAGTAAGATTCATTCAAGAGAATCATCTATCTTTACAGTGCTTGCATATACAGTAGAACCCCTTTTAATCAGAATTTTATTAAAGAACAATTAGGTCTTTAATTCAGGTGGCTGCTTTATGCAGGGTGAAAGTCATGCAGAAAGTCCCCTTGGGAGCTTTCTGTATGCCTTTCAACCTGCATTAAGCTGCCACCTGTCTGAAAGACTGGTTTTGATACTAATTTAACGTCCGGTTTAGAAGGTCTTTACTGTAATCCTGTTATGGGCTGTAGGCATAAATGGACTAAGATGTGGCCATTTGTTTTTACAGAAATATAAACCATCTGCTGATGTCAGCGCCGAGACCCAGAAGTGTATAGACGTCGGCACCAAACTCATGAAGGAGTACAGAAATATATTCGTATCTCGCTCAATAGGAGGCATGCAGGAGGTGGGTGGACTCGATCAATGTCTAAGCTTTTCAACACTACAGTTTCACACCCAGACGTTTTTTAAACAAATTGAAGAAAACTATAATTCCAGAACTGAAGCGGCCGATAATGTTTGCAGACGAAAGTTGCTTCCAGTTGAACAGGATACATTATCATTGTCAGTACAATAAAAAAAAAACTAAGACGAAAATTCTATATATAGTAGAGAAGAATTTACTACATTATATACTTTTAGGCAGGTGGCTACTTCATTTTCCAATGCTGCTGTTTCAGCTGTTCCGTAAGGTGAAGTTACCGGAAATATTCGAGTCTGGCACGGTGTCCAAGGCTGTCAGAGACTTCGTCAACCGCCTGATTGAGCTGATATGGCTCATGGTGGTGCAAGACCCGCCGATGTTTGTGTACTGGCTCGAACCCAAGCGGACTTGCCTCCCGGAACAATTCAACTACTTCGACGAAAAGGGCAAATTCGTGAAGCATACAGTATGGCCTGCAATATTTCTGAAGGAAAATGGACGTATAATGAGCAAAGGTGTGGTCCTGGCTACCGATGAAATGGGAGATATTTTGTGATTTGGACAATTTGATCTGGTGTCAGTGATCGGCCTGGTAGGCTGTATTGTTATCATTGTCTGGGTACATCGTGTTAATCTCTAGCCCTTTCCCTGTGGTATATTCATGCAAAAACAATGACGTCATGAATATTTATTCCCTGAATTTGATACATGCGATTTTGGTATTGGTAGAAGCTGCAGAGTCAGGTCTATATAATTTGATAAGCAAACAGAGTAGACCCAGATCAGACGGTTCCTATAGGAGCCGTCTGATCTGGGTCTTCTCTGTTTGCAAAGGCGTAAAAAGCGTTTAAATGATGGGAAATGTTAACAAGGTTAAAATTAATGAATGCTAAAATTTGGATCTGGTGCATGTTTGACTACTTCCGGTTCGACCAAGCTTCTGCGAGACTATCGACAACGTGTCTAACACGTTGTTTCCTGATCAGATGCCGAGTTGCTGGGCGTCTTGTCTGGATGGAAGATGTTTGTAAATGTATGTCCGCGGGTTACGAATAGCGAGATAATGGCTAAGAAAAACATCAAATAAACGTTTGATACAAGTTTAGTAAACAAAATGTAAAATAGAGCATGTCTTAAGCGTCCATCAAAAGAGGTCTTATGATAGGTCTGTAATGCAGGTGGTAGCTTAGTGCAGGTAAAAAGTAATGCAGAAAGCTCCTGTAGGAAATTCCCGCCTTACTTTTCACCTACATTAAGTAAAGGGTTAACTGATTGTAACTGCTTATTCAGTAGAATCTGTCTTAAACGATCATCAACAAGACGTCTAATTATGGATTAGGTCACAAATAGCTAGAGAAGGGGTATGGAAATCCTTTTGGAGATTTATGCGTTACTTTTATCCTGCAAAAAGCAACCGCCTGGTTTTGTAGACTCCTTTGTTCATTTAAGAAATGAATGACGTGCTTCCGGTGTTCATGAGGTTATGCAACGCATAGCTTTACGAGCAAAGTTAGTGAAGCCCGAAGGGCTTCACGTGAATCTTTGCTCGTAAAGCTATGCGTTGCATAACCCATGAACACCGGGAGCACGTCATTTATTTCTTATATTTATATTCCATTGTATTTCTTATATTTAAGAAATGAATGACGTGCTTCCGGTGTTCATGAGGTTATGCAACTTTCTTTTTAGAATAAGGTTATATAAGGACGTTGCAGGGCGAATGTAAATATTCTTAAATGAATATACATTGAGTTAAAGGGTTAGCACAGTATGGTAGTACATGTATACATGTTTATAGAAGGTCAGTGTACCAGGTGATACTTTTTATATGCTTCTACTTTTAATATTTATGCAAAAATATTCGATGATATCAGAAAGAAAAAAAACAAACTAGAGTCTACACCTCTTCAGTGCCATGAAGACAGGTCTGTGATATCACATGCAAACAGTATGGACCCGGACGAGTCGCCGAGTAACTCGGTGTCTAATCAAGATCCAAACTGTTTGACACTCTGCTCATTGTTGTTTATAAGAAATTGAACATACGCTCACTCTTTATAGTCTTTATTTGCAACATAGATCAGTTGTGTGTATGCTGACAGAAATCCATAAAATATATCAAGAACTAGGATCAAGTATTATCGGTAAGGTTTGAACTGGCACTCATCACTTTCCGCCGACCTTCGTCGATGAAAAATCGTGATAGTGATGCATGTTTCACGTGTGTGTTCGGAAGGATAAAAACAGCTTACGGAAAAAGCGGAATATTCATGCAGTGCCAGGTCAAACCTTATCGACATTAAACGAAAAAGACTTTACGCTTGTGTGATTGATATCAAAGACCCCGGATGTTTTAGTTTTAGTTTCGTATTTGTTCGAACTATGTCGATATTGTCTTGCTGTACAATAAAAAATTATCAGTATCCACGAAAAAGGTTTGTTTTCTATCTCACTGGCAATTTTTTTATATACACTGTAAGTTCAAATTGACAGTCTTCATAAGAGTGATTGAACAACACCATTTTTCATGATGTTATTGAAAATATGCATTAATTGTATCTAGAGTGTCCCACTGTAATATAATTATAAACCACATCAACTGAAACAAGACAGTCAGATGCTGTATACAATATATATGTTTGCCCAGATCAGTCTCATCTGACTGAAGTTGTGAACTTTTCACAGTTGTTTTGGACAACATACTACTGACCACGGCAAAGGAGAAGCATGTCGACCCTACCAGACGCCGTGATTGAAGTATTGTAGCCGATCTGGAACTTGTTTGTTTTACAATACAGTAAAACCCTTCTAAACGGGACGTTAAATTGGTATAAATATCGGTCTTAGAATCAGATGGCAGCTGAATGCAGGGTGAAAGCCATGCGGAAAGCTCCTCTAGGAGCTTTCTGCAGGACTTTCACCCTGCATTAAGCAACCACCTACCTAGAAGTATCAACATTCTTCTTTACTGGATATCCGGTTTAGAATGCAGCTGAATGCAGGGTGAAAGTCATGCGGAAAGCTCCTCTAGGAGAAAGGGTTAAACGATCAAAGTCTTAGTCTATGATGTAGATGGTACATGTAGCTTATTGCAGAACAGAAAGAGCTTTCTGCACTACGTTTGCCCTGCAGTAAGCTTCGACATTTGTTGTAAGAAGCCTGTTTTAATCGGATAGTGGTCGCTGAATCCGTTCGTTCATACAAACGCTTTTGCATGCCTTTGTAAACAGAGAAGCACAAATCAGACACCGTTTGTCCAGGATATGCTCTGTTTACTTATTTAAGTATAATAAATCTAAACATATAGTTTCTTCAAATACCAAAACATCCTGCATAAATATGGCATTAAACAAATTCAGCTAATAAATATTCTTGATATGATTATTTCTTAATATTCATGAGCGAAAGGGTTAAGCCATTCCTGCATTATCGACGACTTTTGACGACTCCGTAAAAGTCACTTTGTTGTGAAACCATTGTGATAAATAGCGCATTTGCTCCTATAGGAACAAATGCTCTATGTATTACAATGGTTTCAAACTACAAAATTCTAAAATATTCCTTTTCTTTAGTTAATGCTCCTTTTCGGTAGATTTATTCAGAGAGGTTGGGTCTAAAAAAGCCTATGGGTTAAAATATGTTTTTTCTGTACGATAGACAAAGAAATTACAGATCGAATTAGTTAAATGTTCTGCACTATTTTGTAAAAATGAGTATCAACGATGGAGTTTATAAATACTCAAATTGTCTGTGGCGTAATGTTTTCGTTGCACGGTAGCTCTCTAATGCATGTGTGCCACACCCTTTGATATGAGTGTGCCGTCTTTGCGCTCATACAGAGCGGGCCAGACACAGCTCTGCACGCTGTTTCCTAGTCGCGTGAATGGTCTGTAAATTCCACTAGGGCGGTCGCCGGCCTCACAAAATTCAAGATACATGGGCGTAGCTTGAGTGACCATCAGCCACGTGAGTTCAACGCATCGATCTATATATGCCACCTGTGTGTTGGTAGGTCGCTGGGCGGGATGGATCGTCTTCAATACTTCTTCAAAGAAAAGCTACAAAACACAGAAATAATCGAGTTTCATTATATGTCAAGAAATATTAGAATGCTAGGTATAAAATCCAGACTTAACATATTATTTCTAATGATATCTATCTAATACATGTAGTATCAAAGGTGAAGTAAATAAGTTTCTTATTAACCGTTTGGATGGGGGACATGGGTGTACTGTCATTTGCAAACAGTGCAGGCCTAGATCAGAGGGCCCCTAGATCAGTTTATCATCCTCAAAGTATATCCTTTCATACTGAAGTTACTTACATGTAGTTAATTTACTTTATAACTACACTCAGAAAAACTGACAAGTAACAGGTAAGTAGATAATAGTTTCTAAATCATGGTATTAAAGTATAAACATTACTTGCCCATTTTAGAACGGGAAGGGACGCAACTGAGGCGTATTTTCGGAACTCTCGGATCATGTCGTCACCATCTCTGACGAGCGCCACCATGTGACGATCTGGCCGGACCTGAGCCTCAATGGATATCTGGAAAAAATGTTTGCAGACATTGTTTCCCTTAAGTAACATTGGTAAAAATATCTGTAGAAACACCCCTCCGAATAACAATCAAAAGTGTCGATTTAATACAGATTGAATATTAAAATGCTATTTGCAAATTGGTGACGGCGTTAGCAAGAAGCTACTTTCTAGACCATGATTAAGCATCGAGTAACTAATCTGCGCAGCTAGTTTCGTGGTTAGTACTTTAGTTTGGTATGACCTTATACGTACTGGACACAGTTATCTTTAAAATACGGTTTCTTGATACAGGACAAAAGTAATGCAAAAAAGTTCCTGCCTAACAGACCAATATTAGACATCCCTTTGGTTGTGTAACCTATCAGTGCCCGGTGTCCCTTAACCCTTTCTTTCATAAAAACGCATTTCTACGCCTCTGTAAAAGTCACTATCTGAAACCATTGTAATAAATAGCATCTGCTCCTATAGGAGCAAATTAATGCTCTATTAATCACAATGGTTTCAAAATACAAAATTCTAATAAAAACTCCTTTAATGCTCCTTTTCGGTAGATTTATTCAAAGAGGTTGTATCTAAACAAAGCCTATGAGGTAATTGGTTAAACATGGCATATGCAAACAGTGTAGACCAATATAAGAGGACTCCTGAAGGAACCCCTGATCAGGGTCTGCACTGTTTGCTGAACCCGTCAATGTCAACGACTTATTCCAGCAAATATTGTGTTTACTGTGTCCCCTCCACATGAAATATGGACTGGTTCCAAAGTGAGATATGAACGGGTTTTCCTTAAATAAAATTTGAATAAATGGGATAATACCAGTTCTAATGAAACCTTTAGGAACACGAATGCTACAGATGAAGAAGCGGATTTGAAAAGGTGACAAAGTGTCAAGATATGGACGGGTGACTGACATACCCTGGACTGGGCGGTGATGTTCGGGTACAGCATCTCGTTCTCCACCCCGTTCAGCAGGTTGACAACCTGTCTGTCGGCAGTCTTCTGGCAGTAATCGTACGCTTTCTGGTTGAACAAAAATGTTATAATATATATGTATAAAATAATGACTTCATAAATATTCATTCAATCAATCCTAAGATTTGTTGACCATGGCAGAAATTTAAAATCAGATACATACTAATTTATAAGCAAACGGAACAGACCTTGGTCGGTTGGCTTCTGCACGAGCCATCCAATCCAATATGTGTCTTCTCTATTTGCAAAGACGCCAGTAGCAGCCCTTTTCGGGTACACACTTAACCCATACCCTCATACTGACGCCTTTAGGCGCCTCTGCAAAAGTCATGTGTTGAAACCATTGTGATAAATAAAGCATTTGCTCCTATAGGAGCAAATGCTTTATTTTTCACAATTGTTTCAAACTACAAAATTCTAAAATGTTCCTTTTCTCTAGTTAATGCTCCGTTTCGGTAGATTTATTAAAAGAGGTTGGGTCTAAAAATAGCCTATGAGGGAATGGTTTAACAACTCGACATTGATGCAATAGGACATTACCTATGACTTGTACAGATGTCTAAATGGAACAACGGAATTATCCTGATTTGCCTAAGTATTCGGGCACCTAATATCCAATCTCCATTAGCGTATATATATACAACTGAGAACCGATTGGATAAATCTAAATTAGACTGATGTAGTAGCAAGTAATGTAGACCGTGATCGAACGGTCCTTTCAGGGGCCGTTTGATATGGATATATCGATTCACCTGTCCGAACATTTAGGGCACAGGTACGTGTATACATGTATCTTGTAACAACGATTAGGAATTGGACTATGGCATATGACATGTACTTCCGGGTACAGCTTATGTGTAAGAGAAACTGTATACGGAGATAAACATGGTATGCTTATGTGTTATCTAACAAGTGTATACATGTACAGAGGGGAAATGCCATGCTCCGAATATAGTTTATATGTTAAGAGTCGTTGTACTCGCAGGAAAATATGAAATTCTCCGAATATAGCTTAATAGTGTTAGATTAAGAATATATGTCTGTTTGCATAGGTAATCACACATGCGTCGGTTTATCGCGAAATATTTAAAACTACATCCACATACCTGGAAATGCAAAACATGCAATCATTGTAAATTGCATTTACGAGCCGAAACTGTATATAAACTATATATTATGTTCGGATTACATGTAAGGTATTAGGTGAAGCAAGGATTGTTTATTTAACCTTGATAATAATGGTGAGGTGTTTGATCGTCTCTGTGTGGTCTCTGTAGGTCTTGTTGAGCTCCTCGTACGCATCCGCCCACTCATGTTTGT
This sequence comes from Azorinus chamasolen, assembly GCA_963576725.1. Classification (NCBI taxonomy): domain Eukaryota; kingdom Metazoa; phylum Mollusca; class Bivalvia; order Cardiida; family Solecurtidae; genus Azorinus; species Azorinus chamasolen. Next base: position 43,471,092 of record OY755242.1, on the reverse strand, counting down.
ACAGGTCAGCGAACATGTCGGCCAAATCACGTGGGTTGTTGATCTCCGACAAGCTCATTGGGCGCCCGTCACGTAACCGCTCAGACGCCAGACGACTGATCCTGGTAAGTAAGGTATACAGTAAAACCTCTCTATAACGGCCACTTAATTATGTTAATTAGTTAGTATTTAGGGCAGGTGGCTGCTTAAAGCAATGTTAAATTAAAACAGAAAGCTCCTACAGGAGCGTTCTGTTTTACTTTAACCTTGCTTTAAGCAGCCACCTGCCTATTACACAAAGTACTTGATGTAATTCAGTGGCCGTTATAGAGAGGTTTTACTGTACAATGTGAGATGTAATTAAATGACACTTAGCCCTCTAATATAGTGTGGTCTGCAAATAGTGTCCCTCGTTTCAATGCTAGTACACAACCACTTAATGAATAAACATGGATGTCTTTATAAGCAGGTGGTTGCTTAAAGCAGGAAGAAAGTAATACAGATACCTCTTCTAGGAGCTTTCTGCATTACTTTTGCCCTGCATTAAGCAACCAACTGCCCCTACCACCCAGATGTATACCTCTTTAAGGTGGTCGCATTAAAAAGGTTTTACTATAGTAGTTATTTTCATACAATTCGTGTCAGAACACACAAGCAGTTGATGGGACAATTTGTTCATTCACGTACCAAATAAAACTCCAGTAAATACATCGCTTCCCCAAACATTTAGTAAAGAAGAATGCAATATATTTTAGGCAAAATTTATGGCTGTTTAACTCGTTTGCTGCAAACTTTTGACGTCTGCAAACTTTCTTTTTTATTTATCTTCATTTTTCTGTACATGAGATGACAAAGTCGCCATTATCGTGGCCAATGGCTTATCAAAAATTCAAATTATATTTTAGAGCAATCCAGCATAAGTAAAAGTCGTTTAGCTTGTATATCTTAGAGAACTTGTCACATACAGTAAAACTTCTCTAAACTTGACATTCAAATTAGTATAAATATTCCTCTGTAAGACAGGCAGCTGTAAAATGTATTTAACTAACCGCAGTTTCCATGCACATAAAGTATACATGTTCAGTATTACCACAAACAATGTCTAATACGAATGGCTTATTAAATAGTTTGGCGCCAAATACATTTATCGTGAGCTTTGGGTTCCACAGAGCTGACTTTCCTTCCATTTCTTCTAAAGTGGAGTTTCAAACACTTTGGATTTTTATAAGACCCAAAGTTACTCGGCATCTCATCTGGATCCAAACTGTATGGAAAAGTAATGACATATTCGCCAATTGTAGCAAGCCACTTTCCAGCGACAGTGGAAATAGTTAATTTAACATATTCCCTCATATAGATGTCATTTGACGCCTCAGCAAAAGTAAATTTCCGAAATCATTGTGATAAATAGAGTATTTGTTCCATAGGAACAAATGCTCAAATAATCACAGTGGTTTCAAAACTGCACAATTTTAAAACCAAATCCTGTTCTCTAGTAAACGCTCATGTTCGTTAGATTTATTCAAGGGGATAAGATCTAAAATAGCCTATGATGGACTGGGCTAACTCACTGGTTGCCGACTTGTTTCGGGTCGTCTAACTGTCGCTGCTCATATCTGTCGTACTCTGATCCAGAAGGGAGCGGGACCGAGCCCGAGTCGACGCTCCGTCTATCCCGGTGCTCCATGGCCGCCTCTCGCTTCCTTACATTGTACGCCCGCTCGCTCGCCTCTGTATGCTGCGGAGGGTAACCTCTGTCAATAGTTTTCTTAGAATGATGCGAGGGTGCTGGAGAGAAAGAGTTTTGACTGGGCTGGAAAGATATAATACAAACCCATTACATATACAATAAATTCCCGATAGCTCGAACACTAAAACAAGTATCAATATTGGTCTATTAGACAGGTGGCACCACGCTGCAAGGTGAAAGCCATGTAGAAAGCCCCCATACTGGCACATACTGAAAGGTAATACATTACAAGACAAACATGTATGCAAGCATCTGGATCGTCCCCAAACTGTTATTACAAGGAAGAGTAGTATAACACCAGGGTGTGGGGCACTTAGGAATCAGCGGTTCAGAGAAGGAATCCAAATACTTTGAGTAGACCCCATCAAACATTGAATATTTATATATAAGTATAACAATTTAGAGAAATGAATGAAACACTTTAATTTGTTATTGTCTAATCCTTATGCCAAGTTTTTATTACCTATGTTTTATGTACACATATTCAAATCTCATGCATTTTCTTGGTTTTTCTGCCTAGCCTTATACAATGTATATTCTATATAAAAAAGTTCAAATCTCAACCATTTCAAAGGGGTTTCTCAGGCATGTTGTCTAATCCCTGCAATTTTCATTTACGTTGTGCTTGAATTGGGATAAATAACACCTTCATTGACTTGATCCCGAATATAAAAGTTATTTGCAAACAGTTTGGTTCCTGATCGTGCAAACATTGTGTAACTCATCTGATCAGAATCCAAATTGTTAACCTTATGCTTAATTATGATAATTAACCCCTTCACTTTCTTGATCCAGACAATAAAGGTTATTTGCAAAGACGTCATATCAGAATTCAAAGTGGATGAATCTCCTAAAACAATTCGCTGCTACACTGGTCATCAGTAACAGGAGAAACTCTCCACTTCCCCTCATCCATAGCACAAATTGAAAATGCATTCCATATGGATCGCCCCCTCCAGGGGGTGATCCATGATCACAGGTTATGCAACGTATTCTTAGGTGGTACATTATACTCACAGGCGATCTTTCAAAGTGCTGACACAGATCTCTGAGTTCCTGCCTAGCGGCCGGCATGTGTCCGTTACCTCTGGATTTACGCAGCTCTGTCCAGCTACCTTTCTCCGACATGATCAGGAGCTGAGCAAACTTGTCTGTCGCCATGTTGACCTCTGTCAATGAATATTTGTCTGATATTACTGGGACTTTATCAGTGTTAATTTGAGGTAATTAGCCATATGTAACTCTATTGGAGCTTTCTGCATAACTTTTATCCTGCATTAAACTACCACCTATATTAAAATTCCAGAACTATACTTATTTTAAGTGGTTATTCTTATATTTAAGTTGATATTGTAAAAGGTGGAACACTCAACCATTATTTAGACCACTACACGAAACCCAGCATGTGTATTCATGCTCTGTATGTGCAAACTATGTGCATATAGAGTAGAATCTTGTTTTGACAAATTGTCACCAAAGAGACATATTCGAATTGAAAACCCTTTACTCCATGAATATTCATGTACGAAATAATGATATCATGAATATCAGTTAGGTTCATTATTATACATGTAATAGTAAATGAACACAAGAAAGTTTGGACATGGCATAAAACTGCAGAATCAGGTCTGTATTATTTCACAATAAAAAAATACAGACCCTGATCAGACGGCTTCTACAGGAGTCTTCTGATCTAGGTCTATTCGGTTTGCAAACGTGTTCAAAAGGGTATCAACATAATAAACGATTAAATCTTGTTTGCTCTTGGCATAAGGGAATACGTTTATACCTACTATGTTAATGTTAAAGAGTTTCATGGCTATTTAACTGGATACAAATAGTCACAGTTAGTGCTACAAGGGTAAATAAATATATTGCACATACTTTTGACTTTATACAACTCATTGCGCATGCTCTCTGCAGCCCTCATGGCAGCCTTGACATTGCCACGGGTCAATTCACTGTGGTCCAATTCTTCCATGGCATCCATCACCTTTTCTACAGCAGACACTCGTTCGTCCATGATTTGTTCTTAGGATAGGAAGTACTCCGTTATAAAATCTGTAACTAAAGTCATACTAAAGATGCACTTGTTCATGTACAGTAAATACTTGAATATTCGAAAAGAACACTAAAATACGTATCAGCATCGATTTTTAACCCTTCGCTTGCTGTTCACGTCAATATACCTACCTGTAAATAGTGAAGACCCAGATGAGACAGCTCCTGCAGGAGCTGTCTCATCAGGGTCTGCGCTATTTACAAGTTGATTGTGCAACCAGTGCACTCCACAGCAGTGATTGCACAGCGAAATACTTGTACACAGTGAAGATATATGTAATTATACAACAGGACATGGGTAAAGAAGGAGAAATGTATTTTAAAATTCAGCAAGAGAAGGGTTAAGACCGGTGGCAGCTGAATGCAGTGTGAAATTTATGCAGAAAGCTCCCAGATGAGCTTTCTGCATGACTTCCACGCTGCATTAGGCAGCCACCTGCATACAACGAGTTTAAATTCTGATGTATTCTCGAAGTTTTACTGTATAAACAAAATCATACGTACAGGATTCACTCACTAAATGTCTTTGAAAACATTCATCAAAAATAAGTATTCATCTGCTGTCTACTGGCAAATTAATATGCTCGTATTTGAGTATTTTTGTTACCCTTTGGACAGTTGTCACAATCAAGTAGAGTGGTAAACGGTATTGAAATAATACATTCCTCGTTTATTATATCACCGTTGAAATAAAAATTGATAACATGTGGAAATGGAAATACTCTAATATAGACACATTTCAAATAGCTTGAATCACTCTAACAAGTTCTTTAACATAAAACCCCCTGTCTTAAAATGCCAGAGATTAAAAATTGACCCCTGTCTAATAATTCCAATCATGAAATGAGACATTCAACCAAACCATTTTTGTTCTCTGAACTTACACTCTGTACTATAATCTACCTACAGTTCCATATTGCACTCTATCCATCCATTGCAGTACTGCAGTCTGTCTAACCACTACAGTTCCATATTGCACTCTACCCATCCATTACAGTACTGCAGTCTGTCTAACCACTGCAGTTCCATATTGCACTCTACCCATCCATTGCAGTACTGCAGTCTGTCTAACCATTCCATTACTTCACCCAGGCCAATCTTCCTAGTACTGCATTCGTTCTAACCACTTCCAGTATTGCACTCAGTCTAATCATTTCAGTACAATACTCTGCCTAACCATTCCAGTATTGCACTCTGTCTAGCCATTCCTGTACTGCACTCTGTCTAACCATGCCTGTAGTGTACTCTGTCTAGCCACTTTACTCCCTTACTTCTTTCAGCCTAATCATTCTAATACAGGCATTACATCCAGTCTAACTATTTCATTACTGCACTCTTGTCTAAATATTTCTGTACTGCACTCTGTCTAGCCTTTCCAATGCTACACGAGATGTCTAACCATTTCTATACTACACTCTGTCTAGCCATTCCTATGTTACACTCTGTCTAACCATTCCTATACTGCACTCTATCTAACCATTCCACCATCCTCCCTATCATCATTGTACTCTTTTGATAACGGTTGACGAAGATAAATTCAAACCTCACCCGAATAATGATAATAATAATAATTATCATCATCATTATACTAAATCATTTTGAAACTTTTTTTTGTTATTGAATCATGTGTAACGATTAATAAATATTATTCTATTGATATAATGATCTAAAATGAGAAGTACAAAAGTGATGGAAATATTTGTAAGAATGCTGGAAAGTTTTTCAGTGGTGAAAAAAGCATTATAGTCTTTATAATACATGTATATATACATAAGTATAAAATATTCTCACCAATAAATTAAAGCCAGTCAAATTCTCCTTCCCTGTGGCATTTTAACTCATGAATATTTTGACAGCTATCAAAGTTGTGTATCGGGTAGTTTTTAAATTCCCACAAGTCTGTTACAGTCTAACGCCCAAATTGCAGTGTTAACCCTCATTCCGCTAAGCACGACCGGACTCGCATTTGCAAACAGCTTGGATCCAGATGTGACGCCGAGTAACTCGGCGTCACACCTGAATCCAAGCTGTTTGACGTTCGATCAATAGTTTCTTAAACGCATGATCACATCAGAAGTAGTCAAAATTGCACCTGATCCAAATTTGAGATGTCATTATTTTTTACAGAGAATTAAGGGTAAAACCAATGTAACGATAAACAAATACAATACACTTATATACCGTTGTAACATTTAGTCAACTCTATCACGAGCATCTCAACTCTTCAACAGATAACATTAAAATAAATCAATATTAGTTCAAGTCTATTTTGACGACAGAATTTTTTATTTTTTTTGAAATATATTTTGATTTCAGTGTTTCAAAGTACTGCATTCAGATAAATACATATCTTCGCTCAGTTAGGTGACTAGATATCAATCACACTCAGTATATGATCTGGGTCTTCACAATTTGTAAATTTGTGTTTGGGATAAGCCGTACTGGTTGTTGTATTTACCCTTATCAAGCCAATCGCGAGCTGGCTGACATTTGCAAACAGCTTGGACCCTGGCGGGATGCCGAGTTACTCGGCGTTTCATCAAGACCCAAGCCGTTTGAATCTCGGTTAGTAGTTAAGCTTTAACTAATCTTAGGTTGGTAATTATTTCTCCAGATCGGAGTTTGAGCGAACCTTATTTTTTGGCAGCATGGTCGAAGTTAACGATATTTTATCGGTATTCATGCATTGTTTCAACAACGTATAATTATACCCAACACATCGTCACAGGCCGTACATACCAACAATGGTTATAAAAGGCTGATGCGATATTCAACATTGATAATGTTACATACCCTGTAGGTGTGAGGATCTGTGTGGCATTGTTGCCACAGAATTGTACAAGTACAGTCAACCCCTTTAATGCGACCACTTAATGAATAAACATGAATAAACATAGCTGCCTTTATAAGCAGGTGGTTGCTTAATGCAGGACGAAAGCTATGCAGAAAGCTCCTATGCGGAAAGCTCCCTGCATTTAGCTACCACCTGCCTTTGCCACTGTGAATTATGCCCCTTTTGCTTTTCGCAATAGAGGGGTTTTACTGTATAATACAACAGAACCTCTCTAAAGCGACCACTTAATGACCACATAGCGACCACATAGGACTCTTTAGTAATGAGTTGGTAATGTAAAAATATGCAGAAAGCTCGCGTGTTAGCTTTCTGTATATCATTTGGCTTGGTCGACAGTATGTCTTAAATATCCAGATATAGTCAGGTTTTGATTTGCTGTATTTGATATTTCAACAATTATTGCAATGAAATAATTCAAATACTATACCTACGTTTACATGGAAACAGTCAGGACGTTCGATTTGATATCAATATCGGTCTTTAAGACAGGTGGCAGCTTAATGCAGGATAAAAGTCATACAGAAAGCTCCTTTTGGAGCTTTCTGCATGACTTTCAGCCTGCATTAAGCAACTACCTTCCTAAAAGTATCTAAATTCTTCTTACGAGAATTCCGGTATATAGAAGTTTTACTGTACAACAATATTAACTCTTAGCCTGCTGAAAATGTATGTCTGCTCAAATACTGGCCTTTGTCAATGTTTGTTTTTCTTTCAATTCGTTAAAACGATTGAAAAAATAAAACTATTGGTCGAGTGTCAGACATCGTGGATCCTGCCTGATGAGACATCAAGTAATTCGGCGTCTCATTCGGATTCAGGTTGTTTGCAATGCTAGTCAGGCAAAGGGATATAGTCACAATTAGACATGAACAGATGCGTCGAAAAAGACCACTCTAATTATCTTAAGTATTCGGACATTAAATCTTCCTATCTTCATTTGTTTGTATGATACAGTTGGGCTGCATATTCATAACTTAACCTTTGCTTCAAATAAACGTGTTTTTACGCATCTGCAAACAGAGTAGACCCAGATCAGACGGCTCCTAGAGGAGCCGTCTGATCAGGGTCTGCTCTGTTTGCTTATAGAATTTGACAGATCTGTTTCACCTTCCTTATTTCATTATAACTTTTTTGTTCATGAATATTAGGTAGATATTGAAATGTGGAATACATATAGAGCAGGGGAAGAGTTAAAAGTTAGATTAACATAGTAGACATATGATAAAGATCCTGACCAAACTGTTTCTTCATGTGCAGTATGATCAGGGTCTGTGCTATTTGCATAAGTTTGTCTGTTCCAATAGTTAACGCAGTTAGGATATGTGCTTGAATATAAGCAAGAGCAAATAATCCTTGTAGAATTCTTTCCACAGTTTTCCCATGTTAAATATGTTATCTCCCTTGAAGAGTATACAAAATAGGAGTACCTCTACCTTACTTAGCTTTATCGCAGTTTTGTATTTTGGCTCATTGTACATTTTCTGATTCGTCATTCTTTATCTGTTCGCATGCCAAGTCATTGTTGTCCTCAAAACTTGTCGTCTGCTACAATACTTTTTAACCCGTTCGCAGCCAAATTTTGTCGTCTGCAACCTTTGTCACCTGCTACAATTTTCATTGTTTACATTTGTTCAATTTTGTTTTAAAAAACTTAGTCTTAGTAAAACAGTTTGGATCCTGATGAGACGCTGAGTTATTCCAAATCTGGATCCAAACTGTTTGCATAGGTAATCAAATAGGCCACATTGGCAGCGAAAGAGTTAATAGATTCATTTTATTCAGAGTGTCTAACAATTTGGACCCTGATGAGACGAAGATTCTCATCTGGATTCAAACTGTTTGCATATGTAATGATACATTTTCCGCTAGTGTGTAAATGATTAACAAATTAAGTTAAAAATACAATCATGAATATTTATTAGTTGAATGTGTGACATATATACATATATTTTTTTTTTGGTATTGGCAGAAATGTTAGTGTCAGGTCTATTATACTTTCCATAAGCAAATAGAGCAGACCCTGATCATTCGGCTAATATATAGATGGATCTACTTTGCAACGTCACGAGAAAGCGTTTATATGAGGGAAAGTGTTAAAGTTGTATCAAGAGAAGAATAGTGTAATCAAAGAGTGCAGGCACAGATATATGGTACCAATGTAGACATGGACCGTCTGACTGGGTTTCTGCGTAGTTCTGTTAAGACAATTGCAGCATCTACAGAATGAAATAGTGTCAAGGTCTGAGCACTTAACCATTTACTTTATTGATACGACTTTAACCTTTTTGTTTCCCATATTATCTAAAGAAAATCCTTCAAGATCTTACCATCATTTTTTTCATATTGAGGGGAGACAGCAAACAAAATATTTGCTAGAATAAGCCACTGGCAATTATTATGGGTTCAACCGTTCAGTGAACAATGCAAACCTTGACCAAAGGCACAGGACACTAACCGCCGAGGTCGCCGAAAAGCGTCTCACAGGAATTACAGTAAAACGATCATCAAAAAGTCTTAACTGACCACCAAAAAGTCTTAAATGACCATCAAAAAGAGGTCTAATTATGTCTCTGTAAGGCATGTGGAAGCTGAATACAAGTCAAATGTAATACAGAAACCTCCTATAGGAGCTTTCTACATTTCTTTTGTCCTGCATTAAGCAACCACCAGCTTTTCAAAAGTTCTATGTCCAATCCATTAATGATCGCTCAAGACATGTTCTACTGTACTTCAAATGGCGAGTCTGTGATTACATGTGCAGACAGTTGGTCCAGATGAGACGCCTAGTAACTCGATGTCTCATTAGAAGTCAAACGGTTAGACACATCATGCACGTTAGAATAGCGATGTCTGAAGACGAGAATACTTTCGCACAAAATTAATTTCGTAATGAGAGGGGCGTTTTTTTTAAAGTGAATATTGTTTTCAGTCGTTACTTTGTCTGTTTCATCTTTAATCATAATTGTTTTACCCCTTGAAAACAGGAAGCGAATGTAATGTCATCAAAAAAAGTGTAAATCAATATCAGAGGGTTGCTATAGGAGTTTTCTGATCATGGTCTGCAATGTATGCCATTAAAACTTCTCTCACAAATTATACGTTTTAAACTGGATAGACTCTGTCATTAAACTTTGTAAAATTCAGCATTCAAAGGTATACTCCTTTATCTCATAGATATTCCTATTAACGTCTTTGCAAAGGGAGTAGACCCATACAGTAAAACCCCTCTATAACGGCCAATAAATTGTGCAGGTGGTTGCTTAAAGCAAGGTGAACTTAAAACAGAACGTTCCTATAGGAGCGTTCTGTTTTACTTTCACCTTGCTTTAAGCAACCACCTGCCTTTAACACAAAATACTTGATGTAATTTAGTGGTCGTTATAGAGAGGTTTTACTGTATACTATACAGCTCCTGCAGGAGCTAGCTGGTCTGTTTTCTTATGGACTTGTATTGGTCTGACTGTTCAGTTACTGTCATGCCAAAATATACCTTGACCATTAAGACTTTTGTTCTGGATCTACTTTGTTTGAAAAGGTGTTAAATGGCACATATATGACGTAAAGGATTAGCCCATTCAACACTGTGGATCGCTTTTATAATATTTGAACAGTTTGGATCCAGACGAGACTCTGAGTCACTCGGTGTCTGATCAGGAACCGTAACAGACGACGCGTTTTGCAAGAGAAAGATTATTAATAGTTTCAAATGTCGGGGCGGAGTTAACCTTGTCACGTGCCAAAAAAAAGAATCCAAACCCTTATCACGCTATTCCCGAACCGACTCACACTTGCAAACAGATTGGATCTAGATAAGACCACCAGGATCCAAGCTGTTTGAAACTCAGTTAATAACTTGGGTCCATGCTTATAAAGCTTTTTAGTTGAGTCTGAGTTCGTTCTCAAGCTTTTGATTGGTCAGATTTGAGTTCTCAAGCTTTTGATAGGTCAGATTTGAGCCAAAGACTCAAATCTGACCAATCAAAAACTTGAGAACAAACTCAGACTCAACTAAAATATTTATAAGCATGGACCTTGATCTATTAGGAAGTAGTCAAAAGTGCAGCAGATCCTAATTTGAGTAGACATAAGTCTTGTAACAGCGGGGTATGTAATGCTGTTAACCCTTTCCCTGTTCTATGTTTATTCCCAATTTCAATACCTACTAAATATTCATGGACAACATATTTATATTTATAATGAAATATGGAAGATGGAACATGGTAGCCATTTTAAAAAGTAAAGAGACAGATCTTCCAAATTCAACAAGCCAACAGCTAGGAGCCGTTTGATCTGGATCTACCCTGTTTGCAATTGCGTGAAAACACGTTTATATGAAGGAAAGGGTTATGGTATAGTGACGAACAAATCCGACAGCACCGTTTGTTGTCATGCAACACGAGAGCACGTGGATTCGTGATAGTTTCAGACATACTGTAATTCGACGTTAAATACATAAAAACTCTTCTCCTAGAGCTGAAGCTGACAACAACTTTATTTTATTTATAATATGCTAAAACATCCCGGATATTGCCGAATATGGCACATAGTCCGTATAATAATCGGTTGAACCATAACGAAATTCCACACCAATAGGTCATTTAAAACGGGTAA